>VDFB02058242.1:33703648-33791817 GCA_007258455.2 Sequoia sempervirens
AGAGGGCTGCCCTAATCTACCTCAAGATGGATAAGAGATCTTAGTTCAAGGATAGAGAATGAAGAGCATTCTCAAGTACTTTTGTCACTTTACTAACCCAGGAGATTTAATGGGGCTAAATGAGCAAGTTTCTGGAACCTGAACTGTACCTTAGATATCTCTCTGTCGGAGGACAACAACACGAGTTAGGGACAACAGTGTGGTGCACTGGCATCTTTCTGGGGTGTTGGAATCCATATGGTCAGAAAGTACGAAGGCATAGTGAAAGGAGAAAAAGCCTAATAACTACTTAGTAGTTAAGGTCTAAAACACTAACTGAGATGATAATAAACAGAATAAATAAGATAATTGGAAAAGTGATATAGGAGATGATGAAAGTGAAGGTGGTAAAGAACAACTCATGAGAAGTCTAGTTCACCAGCAAGCTCCACACGAACACGTACCTACACACAATCAAGAGAGGAAAATTGTTGGGGTTGTATAGGGGTTTCTCGTAGTCAAACCCCTGCTTTGGTGTTTACACCTCCACAAATAGCCAAATAGATTGATAGAAAATATGATAAATAAAATAATGGAAAGATATCGAATGATAACAATAACACTATGCTACATAAATCAAGAAGCAATATCACCTTCTCAATCAAGGTGCCCTCAAGCATGTAGAGGAGGATGTAAGCCTAGTAAGGTCTATGTTGTCGTAACAATGAAGAAGTAGTCCCTCAGGACACCAAGTCATAGCTCCAATGGTGGAAAAAGTGTGGCAAGATGTGGAGAAGATGCTTATTAACTCAACTAGTGTGTAGAGAAAATGGATTGAATTGCTTGAGAGATGTTAAAGAGATGCTAATGAGTTGAATTATTGCTAAGAGGATGGAATAGAAATAAAAAATAGCCATTTGAAGATCTAAAAGGAGGGAAATAGTCATTCTCGAGTTGACTGGAAGGCACAAAGATATTATGCTTTGTCGCCAATGGAGAACATAACATCTTTATCGATTATAGAGATAGGAATTTGATAGGGATGAAAGCGCATTGCATAGACGTCTGCACGCTGCACATGCAGCCTTCGATAGAAATTCCCCCACCGACATAGAGGAGAAGTGCCAAGTGGATGCACTGCAGATAGGTGATGTGGAATTTCTTAGTTGGGTTTTATTTTTCTAAAGTAGGGGATGTAAAAGGGGAATTTGTGAGAGGGGTGAAAATTCATTCCTATACATTTTTCCCCCACTTTAGTGAGCATGAGTGCCAATGAATGTTCGATAAAGTAGATTGAAGAGTTAAGAAATGTATATCTGAATCATCGAGGAAGCAGACCGTAGTCTAGAGAACTTGAAAGTGCAGGGCAAGAAAAAGGATCCACAGGAACTCTCCTGAGGAGGATTGAACAAAGAACTCTAGATCCTTGAAACTACAAAGTTAATCAAAGTGCACCAAAGGCTCACAGACCAATGATGGAAAAATCCCACAGGATGCAAGCACTTCACAAATCCTCGGATATGTAAAGAAGGCACCCCCATGTACTCTCTCTTGAAGGAAGCTCGATGTAGGGGACTCCGTAGAGTTGGACTAGAAAGTAGCTTCATAGGTGCACCTACAAAGCAACATGTTAATCTGCAGACAAAACATGTTAGAAAGAAAAAAGAAACCACGTAGGAAGACAAGTAAATAGTCACGTAGAAAGTTGAAAATTGAAGGAAGAGCTTTCACAGGGGTCCCTTAGGAACCCTTTAAAAAATGGGGGTCCACTCGAGGGACACTTAGTTTGAAAGTGTAAGAATATTTTTCACAAATCAATTCACTCACCAAGGAATCCTTTCGAAAGATATTCACTTCATCAAGGAATTTGAAAGGAAGAAGATCCTGTCGCAAAGCGAAGCTCAAACTTCACCTGCAGGAGAAGGTGCTTCCTTCTCAGAGGAAGGTGTTTGAAATTCTTTCTTTACGAACCCATGATGAAGGAATAATATTCCGCTAGGGGTCCTTGTTGAGGAATGCAAGTGTTGAAAAATAATTTGAAAATATTGAAAGGATTTTCAAGAAAATATTTGTTGGCCATCGAATGCATTTTCTAAAAATCAAAGTGATATGATAGCCCCCACTTAGGATGGTGCATGTTGAACGCAGAGGCACGTAAAGTCTTAAGGAGAGAAAAGAAAGAATTAAAAAGTGATGTTATGGCCCACGGAACATAGCGAAATGTAACTGTGGTAATGTTGCCACACACATGAGGGAAAACACATGAGCACCACAACATCACAAAGAAATCAATAAAGATAAGAGAAAAAAATACAAGAGGAGACAGTAACACCATGAACAAGGTACACAGGGGTGATCTAATATCTCAGGGTCAGAGCTGCTCATAAATATAGATACATATAATAATAGTATATAAATGAACTATCATCAACCCCCTACTATATCAGACCATATGAAGAATGCACGAGAAGACAAGATAAAAGTAAAAAATAAAAAAATGGATCAACATGGAAGGGAAGCCTAAATTCCCCCAACACTTTGCATTGTCCCCGATTGTCGAAAATCAATACACATAACATAGGAAGAATAATATAACAAATAGAGGAATTTTTATGACACATAAACACTCCCGTATCCAAGCACTTATGATGGTGAAAAGGGTCATTCAGGAACACATAACACAAACACGGGGGAATACAAACACACAAACAATCTACTCTATAGATAAAGAAGAGCACCCCCCTCATCCTCATCAACCAAAAGGTCATCAGCCTCCCAATCTAGATCATTATAAGGGGGAGGCAGATGAGACTGCAAGGGTAGAATATCAAGGGGGGAACCCTCCGACCCTCCTGCAACAAGAGCCAAGGAAGGAGGCCCCTTGAGGTCTCCTCCACTTAGTTCTTGTGGGGTAAATGTCAACGACTTCACGAAGATCGCTAATAAGGTTGGGACCTCATCCAAAGAATTAAACATCCACTTCACAAGAGTTCCATCTGTTAACTCAATGAGTGAGGGAGGCCGTGCTTGAGATTCATTGCTAGGCTCATTGAGAGACTCAGGAGTAGTGACAAACTCTGGGGACATTGGGACTTCTTCCATCACTAGGACAACACATGCTAATGCAAAACCACCCTTAGAAGAAGGTGAGTCATTCTTTCAACCCCCATTGCTAGCAAGGTCACCCTCCATCTTTCGCTTCATTAAAGGATGTGAGATCCCCATGGACGAGGTAGAAGGCACGAAGGGGGAGGAGAAAACTGCAACAAACACCACCAAGGTATTCAACATGTCCACAGGCTTTGAAAACAATAGGATGTCCAAGAGTGACATCAAAAGAGGTGGCTCCACTAAAGGAGCAATAATCACCTACACCCTTTTTGGGTTAGGGAAATTTACGCTCACAACAGGAGTTGGAAGCAACACTGAAGTTGAAGGAACTAAAGCAAAGGTGACGGGAGAGGAGGACACAACAAAAGGTGTTAGAGCGGGAACTGTCAACTCCCCTTCCTTCCTCTGTAGGGAATCTTGCTTAGTGTCCAGAGCCTTTCTTCGACGCTTGTGCTCACATGCAAGGAAGTTCCTACAATTCTAGGAGCTAGAAACTGGAAGCTGAGATGGAACAGAGGACTCTTGCTTGACCATCAAAGTGTCCATCATGGTCATTTCTAGTAGAGGGAGGGACTCTTGGATGAGAATAGGGGGAAGAGGTTGAGAGGAGGTTGGAACAACATTGAGAGGAGAAAATTCTAATTCCTCAATGGTGGGTCTCTTCCCATTCACTGCCTTGGAGGAAGGTGTAGTAGGAGGCTGCAGAGGCTGAGACATAGAGGACTCCCCATGGGAACCCTTCCCCTTACCATATTGGATGGGCCAAAGCACCATGGGTAAGACAGGAAGTTCGAATGTTGGACACTTGGGATTTCGCCAAGTGGGATCCATCGGGTTCTCCAACAAACGCTTAGGAGTAGAGGACGATGGTGCCACAACATGGAGAGAGGAAGTGACAACCAGAACAACGGAAGAGGAGGAAGAACCTCAAGCATGCTTCCCTTCCTCCCTTCTTTGAGCTAAGGTGGCATCATTGTCTGCCTTTAGGAAAGCCCTATGCAAAATGGAATAGGGAGAAGGAGGGTATCTCACCTTAGGCATTATGCCCCATTCTTGTACTTCACATAGGTTTGATATAAGAGATATGTCCTAGGAGAAAGCATACCTACGGGGGTAGGCCGGAAATGATCCAGTGAGTAGTCACCATGCATAATTGGTGGTTTATAGCCAGTGTCATGGAATACATGCACTGCACCCTCATGGATGAATTTCAAACACTTATGCACCACCGAGGCAACTACATTCAAAGCAACCAACCAAGGGATACCTAGTTTCACCCTGAAGAGTTCAGACCCTGGGATTATGTCAAAGAGTAAATTTATTGATTTATGTCCAACTAAGACTAATAAGGTGATGCAACCGATGGGAGGTATGGAAAGCCCATCATGTGTATGGATGGTAATCCTAGATTCGTCATACCCATCTTTGTGTAAGAAATTAATCAACATAATCTCCTCAGTAATGACATTCACCTAACACGTTCGGTCAACTAGAATACATGTTATAGTGTTTCCATTGATTCATGTGGGGATGTATAAGGGAGATGGATCTCTATTATAATTCATCAAAAATTCCTACGAGGTGAGAGTTATGCCAGGAGATCCACTCGTAGGTTTCACAGATGGGATGGGCGGATGTAAAAAGGAGGCCATTTCTTCGTACACTAAACATAACCTTCACAAAATGCTCAAGGGTTTCACATCTAGATAGTGACCCACTTAAGGTTTTGTTCTACGATGCTTATGGAACCTTCTAGCTACACCACTAGGGGTTGTAGGTTGGGTTGCAAGGCTAAGCGCCTCACAACACTCAGACCCACAACACTCCTAGGATATGAGGAAAGGGACTTTCAACACTGCTAAACGAACCAAAATGTTCACATCAAGTTCACCAAAATGTATAAGGTGGGGACCGACCACACCAAGGCTCCAAGTCACAGAGAATCGAGAGCGGAGGGTTTCCCTAATCTACTTCAAGTTGGATAAGAGTTCTTAGTTCAAGGATAGAGAATGAAGATAACTCTCAAGTACTTCTATCACTTTACTAACTTGGGAGATTTAATGGGTATAAATGAGCAGGTTTTTGGAACTTGAATTGTACCTCAGATAGCTCTCTACTTGAGGAAAGCAACACGGGTCAGGGATGATAGCGCGATGTGTCGGCGTCTCTTTAGGGCACTGGCATCTGTATAGTTAGTAAGTATGAAGGCGCAATGAAAGGAGCAAAAACCTACTAACTACTTAGCTGTTAAGGTCTAAAACACTAACTGAGATGATAATAACAAAATAAACAAGATAACTAGAAAAGTGATATAGGAGATGATGAAAGTGAAGGTGGTAAAGAACAACTCACGAGAAGTCCAGTTCTCCAGCAAGCTCCACATGAACATGTACCTACACATAGCCAAGAGAGGAAAATTTTTGGGGTTGTATAGGGGTTTTTTGTAGTCAAACCCCCGCTTTGGTGTTTCCACCTCCATGGATAGTCAGATAGATCAATAGAAAATATGATAAATAAAATAATGGAAAGATACCGAACGATAGCAATAACATTATGCTACGTAAATCAAGAAGCAATATCACCTTCTCAATCAAGGTGCCCTCAAGCACGTAGAGGAGGATGCAAGCCTAATAAGGTCTACGTTTCCGCAACAACGAAGAAGCAGCCCCTCGGGACACCAAGTCACAACTCCAATGGTGGAAAAAGTGTAGCAAGATGTGGAGAAGATGTGTATTAACTCAACTAGTGTGTAGAGAAGATGGATTGAATTGCTCTAGATATGCTAAATAGATGTTAAAGAGATGAAGTATTACTAAGAGGATGGAATGAAAATGAAAGATAGCCATTTGAAGATCAAAAGGGAGGGAAAGAGTCATTCTCGGTTCGACTGGAAGGCGTAGAGGCGTTACACTTCGTCGTCAATGGAGAATGTAACGTCTCTACAGATTCCAGAGACAAGAATCTGTCAAGGATGGAAGCACGCCACGCACATGTCCCCAACAGAAATCCCCCCACTGACACAAAGGACAAGTACCAAGTGGATGCACTGCAAATAGGTGATGTGGAATTTCTTAGTCAGGTTTGATTTTTTTAAAGTAGGGGGTGTAAAAGGGGAATTTGCAAGAGGGGTGCAAATTCACTCCTATACATAATGCAAACAAAGCAATACAAAACCTAGATCTAGGGTTGAATTACTTCAGATTTTATAAGGTTATTATGATGTCAAAATGTCAAGTTCACCAAAATGTAACATAAAAAAGGGAACCCTAAGTTTCATGTCTAAACCTAGGATCATTTTTCCTATTTTTTCAAGGGTACATTAGGATGCAAATCAACAACGTGATTAGATTGAATTTCAACCAGGAAGGTGAGCCAATCAGACTTGGATCTGCATCTTTTTGAGCCTTGAAAATGGATTGGAATTGATTTTTGTTGATTAACCTAATTAGACTATGTACCCTAATATGGAAAATGCAAGAAATTATAAAGTTAACTTAGTAACTACACTAAATGATAACTCATTAGTCGCTATTATGGCATTGCATGTTTTCCTTCCTATGATAGCAAAACAAAAGTTAAATAGGAGGATAGTTCATATAATCTCCATGAATTTATAAGACCATGCTTTCACTATTTTACATTGATAATGTGACAACCATTAAAATAAAGTTTATGACATACCCAAGAATAATTTTACAAAGATTTATCAAACTTGCTAGCAACAAAATATTGGTAAGATCCTATAAGCCATCAAATGTTTGATCCAAATCCTTACAAACCCTAGGACTAATTATGCTCATATTTACTTCTCTCATTATCATCAAGGATTTGGCTATGGTTTAGACAAGAGTTTTCAACATTGATAACCTATTTCCTTTAACACTTGGTGCTTCTTGAGTAGCCTCTCCATATGATTTCTCCCTTATGAACTTCTTATGAAAAATTCAGCCATATTTATCCTAGAAGTAGACATTGGATAGATGTATAGGCTTCATTAGGGATTACTCTTTGACTATTAACTCCCACCTTACTTGAAAAATATTACCATGTAGAAAAGATGACTTGACATCTGATAATGAGGGTAAACCAAAACAAAAATAAAGACAACATGTACTCCATTTAACCCATCAAAACACACATGAAGGAACTTGAAACTTCATGGTGACTATCACAAGAACTTTAGCATGCATTCCATTGATCAAATAGGTAGATTAGCATAGTGATCTCTAACAAAGGAAAGGAAAGGTCATGCATATTATTTCTTTCCACATAATGGCTATGCGATCTCTTCAAACATTAACTGTCATCACACCAAATGAGTATTCAATGGGATGTAAAGTCTTCATCAATAATATTATAGGCTTCTTATAAGGGATTATTGTTAGACTGAGCAATGCACATGCATGTTGTCATGAAAACCATGAGATAAAACCAAAAGATGTTATCATTGCTTTTCAACAAGTTTTACTAAACTTTGAAGCTTTTAATAACCATTGAATAGCTCCTACAAGTTTTTTTTTCTAAAATAAAATAGAGTCTTGATGAGCTATAGATTCACACCACACAAAAAAACATCATAGGGAACTTTTGAAAGCATGTGGAAAGTGTGAATGAGTCCCTAGAACCTCTCCTTTTTCTCAATAATGCACCATATCTCCTCCTTAATCTCTATAATGTGCCCCCTTCTCAAGGTTTATTGAGCATTCTCCTTCTTCTACATGGGCAAAGATTTCTTCAACAAATTGTAATGTGGGTGAATCTTGTTTCAAGGTGTTGGTCCTACATCATATGTGAAGATTTCCTTCAATGAACAATAATATAAAACCCTAAATTCTCTCACATAATGTGAGTGAAATTAACAAACACTTGGAAAGGAGACCAAAATCTGAAATAACATTTAATTTTCCTTCTTGAGGATTTGGTGCCTCAAACTCCATTTTTTTATTTTGGATTAAAAAAAATGCTTTAAACTTATGAAACTTTCTAAGACTTGTTTGGTTCTTATTTGAACCAAGGGTAAAATAAGCTAATAGTACTTTAGGGGGGAATCATAGTTAAATAGGAAAACCATCTAATTAGTTAATTAGGTCCCTTTTTATGTTATTAAATTTTTTGATTAAGGAACAAACACATTTTGAAGGGACCCAAAAACCCTTAACAGTAAACAAGAGAAAGATTCAACATTAAAAAAACCTAGACAAAAAACAAGCAGCTGCCATCAGAGATGAAAACAAGAAACAACCCAGGGCAGCACAACAAAAAACCACCAGAAGTCCAGCCACTAGGCCAGATGCCTAAGGATCTCCACTACCTCCTGCTCAAGTTTTTTCATGTTTATAGTAGATTTCTTAATTTCCTAAATATTCACAAGAGCTTGGTCAACCTTCCTCTTTAGGTTCGCTCTGGTTCTGTTACTCAGCCCCCCACCTTGCACATAGCTTTCCTCTTTCTCAACATCTACATACACCGTTGTTATGACCTAATAGGCATTTTCCAAAATTTCAACCATTGTATTCATGGTCTTTGTCATTGATTTTAAAATTTTGTGGCTCATCTCCAATACCTTATGGATATAATCTTTTATGTTCCTCATTTTTTCCTCCATATCAGAAAAATTTCCATCATGGTTACTTTTAAAATGTTGCAAATCCTCAACAGTTTTCTTAAGGCACTCCATATATTTCTTTTCTTCTTAAGTCCACAAATCATTAGCCTTAACACTTTCTCTATTATTACTGTCATTCTTATCAACCTTGTCCATTTTGTTGTTCATAGCCCTCTAATTCAGCTTAAGTTCCTTAATCTCAAAAAACACCCATATGATTAACTAGAAGAAATCTACATACCCATTACGAGTAATAGCAAGAATGTCAGCAGGAAATTCACATTCAACTTTAAAGTAATGGTCCTCTGCCTTGAGATCATTGGGAAAATGGGGCCTATTCTCTATGTTAGTGGCAGAGTAACTAGAATAATCAGATGAAGGGGTCGTCTACAAATCAGATGAAGGGGTCGTATGTGAATTAGACGAAGGGGTCATCTGTGAATCCTCCTAATTAACATCATAATAAAGATCCTCTGAGACCTTCCTTTTACCCTTCTTCTTGGGAGAAACACTAGAATTACCTTTCCCCTTAATAGAAACCCTTCCCCTAGAAGGAGTCTGGTGGGACAGAGTCGGCATAGCCTTAAAGTGATCATGGATTAAAACAAGTAGACCCTCATGGAGAATAGAATGCCTAATCGGGTTCTCACTATAGTTCTTTAGACTGGCATTCAAAGAAGAAGTAAGATAGAAAGGGAAAGAGACCCTAACTTGATGTCGAAAATGGTTGAGCGCAAAGTGGTACCCAAAAACCCTAGTGTAATGACCATCCAGGGTAATGTACTCCATGAGAACATTCAACACCTTCCTCCAATGCAAAACAATCCTCACATAATCATAATAGCTTTTGGTAGTCCTTCATAGGTCCTTTTCCTTATCAGTCTTCGAAAATTTCTACACAGCCTGGTCTGAGAGCTTCCTGTCCCTATAAAACTTGATGCCCTCAATGGAAAGCCCCATTACCTCATCAATTAACTGCTCATCAATGACAACCTTTCTCCCAAACAAATTAATCTCGCCATCCTTCCATTCTTTGGAAAAAAACCTAGTGACATTCAGATCCTAGCCATGGAGTTTTTTGATGAAAATAGTTATCCCGCCCTTCTACAGCATCTCCCAAACCTTAGTGTCATTTCTTAACTGTTCACAATCCGTCGGCTCCACCCTAAGACTCTCACCACCCATGTTGGTAGAATTGCAACCCTGTTCAGAAAGTTCTAGAAAACCAAATAAGTTGGTCCATGAGAACATTCAACACCTTCCTCCAATGCAAAACAATCCTCACAAATCATAATAGCTTTTGGTAGTCCTTCATAGGTCCTTTTCCTTATCAGTCTTCGAAAATTTCTACACAGCCTGGTCTGAGAGCTTCCTGTCCCTATAAAACTTGATGCCCTCAATGGAAAGCCCCATTACCTCATCAATTAACTGCTCATCAATGACAACCTTTCTCCCAAACAAATTAATCTCGCCATCCTTCCATTCTTTGGAAAAAAACCTAGTGACATTCAGATCCTAGCCATGGAGTTTTTTGATGAAAATAGTTATCCCGCCCTTCTACAGCATCTCCCAAACCTTAGTGTCATTTCTTAACTGTTCACAATCCGTCGGCTCCACCCTAAGACTCTCACCACCCATGTTGGTAGAATTGCAACCCTGTTCAGAAAGTTCTAGAAAACCAAATAAGTTGGTTGATGAAATACCCATAAAGTGTGCGAAACACTAAATATCAAAATAGAAAATACTTATGTTGAGCTTCGGCCAGCATTGAATAATAATTGAACAGTAGTCCCGAGACTGCATGACATGACACTCCACAATCATACGTTGGTAGGGGGAGTTTGCACCTTCCCATGAATTCGATCATACATAATTAAGGTAGTGACATCAGCCTCCAACTCATCACTCCTCTGCCACATCACCTTGTCCATCGCTTGAAATCCTTTGTTGGAAAAAAAGTCTGCCACCATGTTATTTTCCCTATAAGCATGGGAAATATAACAATTCTCAAAGTTACTAATAATCCCCTTGGAAAGATTAATCCAATTCTCAATAGTCCATGAAGGTTTTTGAAGGCCCTTTATACATTGAAAAATATTATTCGAATCCCCTTCAAGCCACACATTTTTAAGATTCAATTGATGAGCAAGATTCAAAACTTGAAATGCCCCTATGGTTTGGCAATGTGGTTAGTTTGGGTGCCCAATGGGAGAGCAATCGCAACAATAAAACACCCATTCTCATCCCTTATCACTCCTCCACACCCAGCAGGCCCAAGATTACCCTTGGCTGCCCCATCGAAGTTGATTTTAACCCAACCAGGAGGAGGGAGGTTCCAATGGATTCCATCTCTAGGCCCCTTAGTGGACTTAAGAGTAGAATAATTCTCAACATTAATCTTCCAAGCCTCAATAACTCTGAGCTCATGATCTTGGTAGTTGACCTTTCCCTTAGACTTGAATTTACTATTGAGCATATTGAAATTCTCTCTCACAACCCTGATAATTTTACCAAAGACAATTTCCTCTGAAAGAGCTGAATCCTGGAAGATTCTATTATTTCGCTCTTTCCAAATGCCCCAAGCGAGGTGGGGGAATATGTATCTCCAAAGCAGATTCATCACTTGGTTGCTTGAAGGAGCCTTCCACTGGCTATAAAAATCCAAGATGGTTCTAGGAAAAACCTAGCTGAGATCTCACAATTGCAAAATCTTGCACTAGATATCATAGACAAAAGGATAGAGGAGAAAAAGATGTGAAGTAGTCTTTGTCTCTGCACATCAAAGATAACATCTGTTGGGAAAAGAGAAGCCACGCTTGCAAAGGTTGTCATTAGTCAACAGTTTATTCTGAAGAAGGAACCACACAAATATGTCGACTTTAGGAATAAGGTTGTGCACCCAAGCCTTCACCCACACAGGGGAGGGGGAGGACTGATAACAAGAGGCCACCGCCGAAGAAACATAATAGATCCTTGAAGAAGGAAAATTCCAGACCAAAGAGTCCTCTTGGCCCTGCGAATTGAGCACAATAGAGTTAAGGAGAGAATGCAGGGGTCGAAGATCCAAACTACTATCAAAGATACCAACCCACTAATTATTCCTCGAATAGTCCCCAACCAAGGTGCCATATTTAGCTTTACATTCCTCCATATGATTCCTAAAGATAGGGATATTGCACAGAGGTTCATTTTCAATCCACTTGTCTTCCCAAAACAATATTTTTTAACCATCTCCAAGTTTCCAAAATGCACCTTTACCAGCAAGATCCCTAGCCTTAATGACATTATTCCAAAGGGTTGAGCCAATAGGGAGATTCTGAGAACTAATAAAATCTCTGAAGGAGTCAACACCCCACAAATGTTTACTGTGCCAGATAGCATTCCATTCACGAGTATCAACAAAGGTTCTCCAAACCTATTTCGTTGGGAGAGCTTTATTAAAAACTCTTATGCTCCTCAACCCAAGACCCCCATACTTTTTGGGTTTGCACACATTCTCCCAAGCAACCAATGAAATCCTCCTTTTCTCCTCAAATCCAGACCAAAGGAATTGTTTTTGGATCTTTTCAATAATTTCAGCAAACTTGGAAGGGATCTTAAACAAACTTAGAGCATAAACATGTAGATTCTGAAGAGAGCCCTTTAGCAACATAACTTTACCAGCTTGACTCAAAAGGGCCCCTTTCCAACCAGCCAACTTTCGATTAAACCTATCCACAAGAGAAATCCAAAACAAATCTAGAGGTTTGGTACCCAAAGGAAGCCCCAAATAAATGGAAGGAAGAGAATTAATAGCACAACCTAAAATGTCTGCAATCTTCCTTTACCTATGATCAGGGGTGTTGAAAAGTAAAGAGAACTTTTCACCCTGTTAATTTTTTTCCCTAAGGCTTCCTCATAAAGCAGAAGGGAACTCTTCATAGTTATGTCTTCTCCAATTTTTGAGCTTCCCAAAAGAATGGTGTCATCCACAAATTGCTAATGCGAGTAGGCAAGGTTTTTCGAAGACGGTTTTAACCCTTTCAGACTCCCTTCCATCACTTTTTTATGCAGAAGTCTTCCTATAATTTCCGCCATCAGGGTAAAGAGAATAAGAGACATGGGATTTCCTTGTCTCACACCTCTATAAACTTTGAAGAAATGGGAAGGAGATCCATTAATTATGATAGAGGTATTGGTAGTAGAGATCATTTCCCATATCAGCTGTAGAAATCTCTCTGAAAACCCAAAGGCTTTTAATACTTTTATCAAAAACTCCCAATCCACCCTATCATAAGCCTTAGACATATCCAACTTAAGTAAAAAACCTTGGTTTTTTGAAACTTCTAAAGAATGGATGTTCTCATGAACCATTATAATGGAATCCAAAATCTATTTGCTAGGAACAAAACCACTCTGTTGAGGAGAAATCAATAGCAAGAGAACCCTAAGAATCCTAGTGGTAACCACCTTAGAAATGATTTTGTAAAAGGAATTGCATAAGCTAATCAGATGAAAGAAATCAAAAGCATCAGCCCTAGGGAACTTGGGAATAAGAAAAATAAACGTAGCATTAAGTTCTTTCAAAAAATTCCTAGATCCAAAGAATTCTTTGACAACATTAACCACATCATCAACAACTATCTCCCAAAAGACTTAGAAAAAGAACATAGGGAACCCATCAGGTCCAGGGGCCTTATTCCCTTCAAAAGAAAAAAACAGCTTTTCTGACCTCTTCTGGTGAAGGGATAGCAGTCAAAAGTTTGTTTTGATGCTCATTCAAAATGTTGGGGATAGCCTCAATGAGAGTTTGTTGAGTATTCACATCCAACCTCTCTTCCGCAAAAAGGTTAGCGAAGAACTGAATTGCCTCATTCCTAATCTCATTCGCCTTCTCAATTTTAACACCATTCTTCAAAATATGAGTAATATGATTGGACGCCCTATGTTTCATAGTAGTCATGTGGAAGAACCTAGTGTTCTTATCCCCAAATGAAAGCCAGACCGATCTAGATTTTTGTTTCCAATATTCCTCTTCTTTTGATATAATATCATGATATTTGGTAAGGATTTCATTTTCTCTGGATAAGGAATCTCCCACATAACCATCCCTCTGGATTTTATCCTGAATATCCTTTAAATCATACTAAATAGCAGACTTAGTAGCAAAAATGTCCCCAAAAACTTCCTTATTCCAAATTCGGACCTTGGTTTTGACCTCACTAAGCTTCTTAGCCACCCGAAACATAGCAGTGCCACTAACATTTATATTCCACCACTCTTGAATGTAGTTAAAGATATTAGGATGAGACAACCACATTCTTTTAAATCTAAAAGGGAAGTTTCTCTTACTTGAAATAGAGTTAGCCACAAAACTTATAGGAAAATGATCTGAGCCAATTCTAGAAAGAGCATTCAGAGAACAAAAATAATCCTTCATCTAGTTATTTGAAATTAGGGCCCTATCAAGCCTAACTTGGATAAGGTCATTCCCAACCCTTCTGTTAGACCAAGTGTAGGTAGCCCCCTTGAGGTCCACATCATGCAGACAAAGGGAGTTGATAAAATCCATCAAGTCCAGTTTACTATACATCTAAATTTCCAACCCCCAAAATTTTCCAACATAGACAACAGAGTATTAAAATCCCCCATGATGATCCAGTTCTCATTAGGAAAGCATAGCCTAAAAGACTCTAGTCTTTTCCAAAAACCCCTTCTCACAGCTTTATTATTGGGGGAATAGATATTAGACAAAATCCAGCTGAAATCATCTCTGATATGCCTAAATCTAGTAGCCACATGATTGGCATCTTCCCAAATCGGAGTACCATGAAGATGATCCTGATTCCAAAAAGTCACTAAACCTCTAGAAGCCCCCTCCGAGCTCCTTCCCTGCACACCACCATTCTTGAAGATCTTAATCTTTTCCACTCTATCTTTAGGCATCTTGGTCTCCTGAACAATAAGAATATTAGGTTATTACAATTAAGTTGAACTTAGAAGTTTTTTTTCTATTTTAAGGCCATGTTCTTTCTTGTCTCAAAGCATAGAATGAGGATACTTTTCATGATCTAATTTAATCCTCACCCGGGGTTTCATCCAGGATTACTTTTTCCTTTTCTCCTTTTATGAGGATTCATTATTGTATTGTAATTCTCCAATCCAATCTATTGATTCAATATATATGAATATTCAGATGCTTCTTTAGATCAAATCAATTCTCAATGTTGTACAACACACTATCTACATTTTCTCTCTTTGTGATAGGAATTTTGATTACAAGTTATTTTTGGAAGTTTGCGGGTTCAACAATCAACTGAAAAAATTAATCTCCAATCAAATATGACATGATATTTTATAATATACATCATAAGTTGGTCAACAAGTGTAAAACCCATTTATATCTCTTTAATGTGTCTGACCTTTTTCATTCCTACACAAACTTTTGGAGGCCATAACTTTTGATCCGATGAGTTGATTGGGCCCCTATTTTATAAATTTAAGTACTCAAAGATATCTATGTAATGTACACCCTTGTAGGTAGTGCCAATAATTAAGGAATTTTTATTTTGGCTTAAAACTAAGCCCATATCCCAAAAAAGATTTTCCATTAAATTGTACCCAAAAATCACACATTTTATAATATTAACACTAGGATCAAAGTTGAGACATATTTTCCAACACAATAGGAAGAAGGGGAGAGCATGGTTGGAAGAAAAGGAAAACTAAAAAAGGGAAAACATACAACATATGGAAACATGAAAGACACAAGTATAAAACTAGTATTTACAAACTTCAATTGATTGAGAAACATGACATGAAACTTGATTTGTGGTATGCCTATGTAGTATCAAGTGACTTATTTATTGGGGTTATGATGAGTTTGTTCCTTATGTAGTAGAATTATCACCCAAGAAATATATTTTTTGGTGGTTGTTTGAATTTGTTCTTATCTAGTATATTTCTCCATTCTTACAATAGGTTTCTAATTATTTGCAACTATTTTTCATGATTGTAGCAGTATTTTGTTGCTATTAATGGAATTCTCACTTCTTGCATTATCTTTTATGTGTTTTATTTCTACCACATATCCACTATTGCTAGGATTTACTCCTCGTATACTTGATCACACTCATGTGGCTACCTACTAGGCTTTCATTTTTCTTTCCTATAATAGTTTTGCTCCATATGCCATTCTTAGTTCTTTTTGTGGTGGCCATATATATGATTTTTCATGGTTGTGTGTTATTGTGGTTATTTCTCCCACTTTCAAGGTGCCCATCCCTTGATTTGTATATTTTTCTAATGAACATTTGATGGTTCATGCTATGTTTTAGTTGTGTGGTGACAATTCTTGTACTTATAGTGGTTCCTTACTCCTATCTCTTTGTGTATTTATGTTACACCATCAATTATCTCTCATGCATAATATGTGATTGCGGTTCATGATAGTGCTCAATATCTCATAGTGCTCTTTCATACCAATCTATGGTACCCATTATTTTTTGTGCTTGATAGTTTTATGTGTTAGGGATGACTATTTTTTGTTCCTCCATGGAATTTTCGTTAATAGTATGTTATTTTTAAAAATCCCATATAATTCCAAATGGTAAAAGTTGGAATAGGATGTGTTTCAAAGATAGATTGAACACAAGTGGTTAAATCTTTATTATGCATGGTGATATAATGTGACAACTAATTTTTCCATTTGGTAGTTGTTAAATGTATGATGGGAACATATTGGTGCAAGTTCTATTATGGTCTAGTTTCTTTTTCCTTGGCCATTCCTTTGTATTGATTACAAAGTGGGAAGTTTGTTAAAAGAAGATGGTTGTAGTTGATCTCTTGTTTGATTATGATTCATTATGTCTATATTTATGGTGTTGATTATGTGAGATCCCAAGAATATTTTATCTCTAAATAGAATTGATCTTATAATGTGGTAATGTATGTGGACTGTGTGGTGACTTGATGGTGATTGGACATGTTTAGACTCAAATTTGTAGTGTCATTTATTGTTTTAGTTCCATTCATTTGGGTTCCTTTTCCCTTTTGTCCCATGAATTATAATTGATTTGAGAGATCTAAAATGGTCATACATGTTAAGGGGTCTCTCTATGGCATACCTATTTTCCCTTATACTTGGGCTATTCACCAAAATTGTCAAATTGCAAAAAAATTAAAGCTATTTTTTTTAGGAAGTGCATGAGTTCATGAACCTCTTGAAACCCTAACAATGGATCAAGTAAAGGTTACTAAGTTCAATGTTTTGTGAACTTGGAAAAATATCATTAAATTTATAAATATTACAAGTTTCACAAGTTTGTAAACCTTGCAAAAGTGAAATAGAAAAAAGGAGTCAAGGTTTCAAAATTTTCCAAGTTTGTGATGTTGCAAAGCTCACTAGTTCATGAACTATGTGAAAGTGTGACAAAGAGAGAGAATGGTTCAAGTGTCACAAAATTTATAGGTTTGTGAACTTACTAAAAGGCCACGATGGTTCTTAAGTTCACAAAAGGTAAAAAAATTGTGATATGATCAAGAAGGAAAAAATAAAGAAAGTTGTAAGGTTCTTGTTTTCACTAAGTATGTAAGTTCATGAACTTACTAAAAATGTGACACAAGTTTGTGAGCTCTTTATTTCATTGAGAGTGCAACACACCAAAAGAGAAAGAAATATTGAAAATTGGCCAAGTTCCAAATGTTAATGAGTTTGTGAGTTCACTAACTTTCCAAAAATGTGACATAATTTTTGAAAGGTCAAAAAGGTCCAAAAAATAAAGGGAAAATATTTTAAAGTTGGGAAATATTTTAATATTTATTCAAACATTGTAGGGAATCAAATGGAATGGTGAGATTTTAATCTCACTGAATACCTGCAATTACTCCATCTACTTGTCTTTATTGTAAGTCCCTCTTCCATCTACCAAATTCATTAGATATATTTCATCTTGGGAATCCCACACCTACATTAATTATTTTAATTTGTTATAGTGTTGGATTTAGGGTTTTGAAACCTAGTGTGGTTAAATGGATGTTTGGATTTATTTTGAAGGGTTGGTCAATAATTATTTTGAATGAACTTAATTGGTGTCATATCTTTATAGGATTTTAATCATTTAAGTTCAATATGAGAAGGTAGTGGATTATGTTGAAGTGTCAAAAGAGAATATTGTAGTGAATATCATAGGTTTCATGTCTTTGGTATTGTAGGTAGACTTTCAGGGGAATTATTAAATGTAACAGAGGTTTCCTCTTACCACAATTATTGTTATGAGAGTAAACCTACTTTGATAAATATAGTAGCATTTTAAAAATATTATGATCTTTGTAATAATCATTTTTATTTGCACATGGATTTGTGTGGTTTAGTAATGGATAACTAATTATGTTTTATTTGTGATACTCAAAACTTGATGTATTTTCATGCTTTGGTCAAATATTATGTGTTTTATTTTCATTAGAGTTCCTTCTTGTTAATTATGACTCTACAACTCATAGATAGGCACCAATATGAAATATATTGGATCAATCATGCAACTAAAAGAATAAATAATTGAACTACTATTTCTAGCTCAGTGCTAACTAAAAGAATAGATAATTGAACTACTATTTCTAGCTTAGTGCTAATATTTATGTTGTTCATGATTTCACAAAAAATAAGGAATAATAATGTAAGGGGTAAAAGAGGAATGGATTAAGCAACAAGAATTCAATCAAAGAACCTAAAAAAATGAAGATCAAACTCACTTACCAATGAAATTGGATTGCAAATCAAGCCATGAATTCAAACACAAGGATTAGATAAATCAAATCAAACATAATGAATTCAAAACAAGAAATACAACCTCACCATCCCATTGTTTGCAAGCTTAGTGTAGTATGGTGTTGGATTGCTCAAACACTTGAAGCCTCCATGATTGCCAGCAAAATCTTGATTGACTATGATGCAAAGATGACCTAGATGCTCAAGATGCATGCTCAAAAACTCAAATGGATATGACTTAGCTATAAAAATTCTTGGTAATGAATGTGAAGGATGAAGGGTTATTTTATAGATTTTAGGAAATTAGATCAATGATTTGGATTAAGAGGTGCTGATTTGAGATCAAAGAATGTGAATAAATGAGAGGAATTGGTTGCCCAGTTAACTGACTACAACTGGCTACAGGATTCCAGTTAATTGGTTGCATAAAATATTGATTGAAGTGTTAAGTCAATTGCTTGATCAGAAGACTCTGAATGAATGAGAGTTAAGAGAATTGATCGATCATAAGAGTGGTTATTCAATATCAGTTGAGTTAAGATTTGATGGAACAATGCATGATATAGTTAATTAATTATTAGAGGAATATGGAAAATAAGATTGATTAATAAATAAAATGTATTTATTATTGGATGATGTTTTAGATAAAAGAGGAGAATTACATAATTAATGTAATTACTTAATTTAGAAGAAGTGTGAATATGGAGGATTAAGATTTAATTAATAAATAAATGTTTATTTATTAATAGAGAATATAAAGATGGATTAAATTAGATAAATTAAGTAATTGAAATAATTACTTAATTTAGAGGATGATGCATGGATAATTAAATAATTAAAGAAATCATTTAATTATAGAAGTGTGATAAATAATTAAATAAATATTAATAATTTATTTAATTAAATTAGAAGAATAAATAATAATTAGTGACATAATTTAAATAAATAAAATTTATTTAATTATGTGGAAGATAAGTGTGAGTTAGAGGAGAGGGGCCCATAATGGAGCAGGAGATAAAAGTAGTCCTCAGTGGGTCTTATAGTGGAGCACCTTAATATCCAATTGTAAAACACTTTTTATCCATTAAGTACACAAACTGGCAAATCATGTGATGCCACATCAACTCACCAATAAAACATGACTGAGTGCACCACTATCGGTCTCACTTTTTTTTAGGGCCTTTTTGGATACCTCAACAAAAAAGCATGCTGATGTGGCATCATATTTGATGATGTGGCCCTAAAATGAAATATAGAAGCACGTAAGTTGCCAAATAAACTATTGTACAAAATTGGGAATGATTTGAAGTTTCCACATAGAATTTTGAGAAATGTGAAGCTAGGGTGCTCCACTATAGGCTCCTCTCCCCTAACTAGTTGCATGAGAAGTGAAGTGAAAGAAAGTGTTAGTTTAGAAGATAAATTAGATTTGTATGAGAGGATAATAATGTTGAGAGAAAATGAGATAATTAAATAATTAAAGTAAATTACTTAATTTAGGAAGTGGTGAATGTGGAGAATTAAATAATTAAAGTAATTATTTAACTCATAAAAAAGAATAAAGAATTAAAGATATAATTAAATAAATATGATTTATTTAACTAAAGAACAAAGAATTAAGATAGAATTAAATAAATGGGATTTATTTAATTAATCAAGAAGATTAAAGAATTAAATATATAACTAAATAAATAGGATTTTTTTATTTAATCAAGAAGATTAATTGAAATGAATTAATTAAATAACATAAAGTCATTTAATTAATAATGGAATGTGATTTTAAACAATAATTAAATAATTGAACATTATTTAATCATTAGAGAAAGATGAATATTAGTGTTGAAATGCTAGTTCGCAGGCTAAGACAATTTTAGGTATCTACAAATAATAAAAAAATTTACGTCTAATATTATATGAGTCACGTATCTTGCCCCCACCTTGCATTCATTTGTAATGGTGTTGTAATCATTTATGTTGAGGTGTTAAAGTAGTTAGTCACTCTCAACTCAGTGATAATGTACTCAAAATTGAATCAATAATTTGGGTTTAGCTATCATGCTTTGAATTGTTCATTTCGTTTAGTCTAACCTCTAGGAATAACCTTCTACCTAAGTTGAGCTTGAAGAGTAGGATAAAAACCCACTCTTTGAGTTGACCTTTAACATCTAGTAATAGCAAGTGTTTCTACCATTCAAAGTGGCAATGAGTGATACATACCCAAAGTTAATTATTGATATGTAAGATGTCATGGATTCATTTTGTAATATATGAATAAGTAAAAGGAGGCTCTCTAATCCTTCGCCTTGTTCTATCAATCTACATTTTATGCCATCATCATTTGTTACTCTTTATGTTACCTTGATAAGAATTTGGCTTCAATTTTTTTAGTTTCTTTTTTCTTTTCTACTTATTTTAATAATATATTTTATGTGGAAATAATGTTTCCATCAGGCTTATAAATCTCATGTTGTCTTTTACAATGTGTGATTCAAGAAATAGGGTATGAAAATAAAAATGAATTATGAATGAGGATACCAATATATCAGGCACTTAAAATTTACAACTTCATAGATACACTTTCCATATTGCTTTAGTAGATTTTGAGATTGTTGTAAAAGTTTGACATCAAAAATGCATTGTCTTTTAAATGTATAGTAACTTCAATGTATTCTAATTTTGAAAAGTTTCATTTAGATGTGTTAAAACAACTTTACTTTTGTTTAGATTAGGTTATGCAATTTTTGGATACTACTGTATTTATGACATTAAAATTTTGATTTATCTTTGCTTCTTACAATGTATAAGTTGGAAAGTAGGGAAATACCATTGTCATGCGGGCAAAAGCAAAGAATAGTTATAGCAAGAGCAATACTAGGGAACAAAATTGTAGTGCATATCATCTATGCTTTTATAATATAAGTTTTGCTATTTATTTAAATGTGTGGGTCAATTTTTATGTATCTAGTGTTTGTATTGTACAACATTGCAATTGTATACAGATTAATTGTGATAAAAGCAAACATTAAATATTCAAATATATTTAATAAGTGATAAGTCTGCAATTTCTTTTAATTTCTAGGGATAATTCCATTTCAACATCCCTTATTACAAGTCCTAAACAATTATAAATTAATCATTCTTATTGTTAATACTCATCGTGTCACTATTGGATATCTCTATAAATCATTGTCAATGTTAATAAATTAAACTAGTTTTGTTGACCAAACAATAATGTTTATAGCTCTTTTGACCAAACTCTATATAAAATGACTCTTCAAACTATAATTATGTAGTGTTTAATTAACAAGACTACAAATATTTGTGCCTATTAACCACTTGATATATACTACTAATATAAAATTATTAATTATATATTTTTGTAAATTAATGACATATAAAATTAAATTAAAACAATTAATTAAATGATAATGAATAACACATTACTATATATTTAAAAATATTTGTATATATAAACAATAATAATAACAATATATATGACAAATGCCCTCCTAGCTATTATAAGCTGCTGAATTATTGGGTCCTTTTCCCTGCTAAAATACAATTAAACTTGTTGACAGATAGCTGCAAGAATCTTCTACCATTTCAATTTTTTCCGGGGTAGCTGCTCTCCCCCATTGACTTTTGACTTGTGGGGACATTTGATTTGTCTAAGGTAAAATAAAAGCCATTTTTAGAGATTAGAATTGATTATATCCAAACAGGTTGATATGAGGCCTGTAAACACAATACGTCACACCTGCATGCTTTTGTGTTCATGCAATTGCTTGTGAAAACGGTAGCAGAGATGGGAATTGTGAGGAAAATCCTGATAAGCTACGCCTATGTTGGGCTATGGATATTTTTGAGTTCTACAGTCATACTGTTCAATAAATTCATTCTGGACAAGAAGTTGTACAATTGGCCCTTTCCAATAAGCCTTACCATGATTCACATGGCCTTCTGCTCTGTTCTTGCTTTTGCATTGGTTGGTGTGTTCAAGATTGTTAAGCCAGTGGGCATGACAAAGAAAATCTATGTTTCTTCAGTGATACCCATTAGTGCACTTTACTGTTTGAGCCTATGGCTATCAAATTCTGCCTATATATACCTTTCTGTGTCCTTTATACAGATGCTCAAGGCCCTCATGCCTGTTGCAGTCTATTCCATTGGAGTTCTGTTAAAGAAGGAATCATTTAGTTCTAAAACAATGACCAACATGGTTGGAATCTCTGTAGGGGTTGGCATTGCTGCATATGGAGAGGCACAGTTCAATGTATTGGGGGTCATGCTGCAGCTGGGTGCTGTTGTTTTTGAAGCAACAAGGTTAGTTTTGATTCAGATACTTCTGACTGCTAATGGGATCACACTGAATCCCATTACCACATTGTATTATATTGCGCCTTGCTGTTTTGTGTTCCTGTGTATTCCTTGGGCTATAGTTGAGTACCCAGTTATAGTAGCCTCTTCTTCCTTTTATCTTGATATTAAACTCTTTAGTGCCAATTGTCTCTGTGCCTTTCTGCTTAACTTGGCAGTGTTTCTTCTTGTGGGTAAAACATCTGCCCTTACAATGAATGTTGCAGGGGTGGTTAAGGATTGGATTCTTATTGCTATTTCATGGTCTGTGATTAAGGATAGGGTTACTGGGATTAATTTGATGGGGTATTGTTTGGCATTTTTGGGGGTTTGTTTCTACAATCATTTGAAATTGCAGTTACTTAATGCTAAGCAATCTGAGAAAAGGATCTTAGATGGAGACAAAGAAGCAAACAGTTTACTGGAAGAAAACCCTCATGCAGAGAGTGAAAGCAATCATGATGCCAAATACGGTGATAGAAATGTTTAAGAGACCCCAAGCCCAGATTTGGTTCTCGTTGGAAGGTCAATCCACGTACTCATCAGATCCAGAACCTAAGGAGGGCTAGTAGCTTAGCGGTAGACACCCATATGTGACTCTGTATATTGACAGAAGCCAACACCAGAATTTTGGGTTTTTCCATTTGGGAAACTGGATTCTTTATCCCTTGTATGAAATCTGTGTTTAATAAATGTATTCCCAATTTTTTATTATATGAATTATGAGTATTACAATTGCGTTCTGTTACATTTGTTTGATTTCAACTGTGGACTCGTGGAGATCACAGCAGCTACAAAATTTTAATCTGAAAATAATAGGGATTTCCCATTTCACTAAAGAAAAATTCCGCCTTTAGAATGTAGTGTTCAGATATTTATTTATATAAGGGCATCTGCATGGCAGAGATTGGAATGGAATTATTTGAATTTTAATTAATAGTACTCTTGTTTGTAACAGCTGCAAAATCTGAATCTGAAAATAATAGAGATTTTCCCAGTTCACTAAAAAAAATCAGCCTCAGCCTTTTGAATGCAGTGTTCAGATACTTATATAAGGGCTCCTACACGGCACGGATTGGAATGAAATTACGAGAGCTTTAATCACTAGATTCTCTTGATTAGAACAGCTGTAAAATTTGAATATGAAAAAATAGAGATATCCCAGGGATTGGAATGAAATTATGAGAACTTTACAATACTTGCAGAAAAATCAGATTAGGGTTAGTTTTTTTGTTTTTTGTTTTTTGCTTTTTTTTGTTTTTAATCTCTTTCGACAATGAAGACGCCCTTATTCAGAACAATGAAAAAAAAATAGATTTCTTACACAGCAAAGGGCTGCAGCCATAGCTTTTTTTCCTTTGTATCGTTAAGGGGCCAATATACTGCTAAAAGCCTGAAGCATAGCCTTACCTAGGGATGCATCCATAGTTACTGTAGAAAGAGGGGAAAACAAGCTAAACATCTCCGATACCATCTCTAACCAGTATGGCTAAGAAACTCCATACGTTATGTATGATTCAAGGTCGTTGTTAACTAAGGCAAGCATTTTAACTAGATTCAAAGAAATGTTAGTTGAGGGAAGCATTCAATTAGCTACAGGAACACAATTCTCTTGAGATATTGACATTCTAAAGCAGAGTATTACATGTTCAACAGCTGATGATGCTGAATAAACTTTCAATCATTCCTGATTTGAATTTCATGACCAAATGTACAAGAATAATCCAGTTTTTATATGGGAATTCTCTGCTGTTCAATCTAGAACTTATTGGAAACTTCCCATATGTGGAGGTGTAAAAGATTTGGTCTTTGAACTATTCCTTGTTTGTGTTGAACAAGTACTATGAAAGCACAAGACTGGATTTAGAGAAGACTGGTGCTTGGACCTGTACTAGTTTATCAGCTTTTTCAGTGTTCATGGAAAATGGCTTTATTATTTTGCATTTTTGGGCTTTAATGATTTGTTCCACGTTTGCTGCTTACAATTTCTTAGACTTAGGTGCAGTGAGTATGTTTTAAGGGCTTAAACAATAAGTTGAAGCAGAGAGTTAAAGCCTCTGCATATTTTTGGTCAAATATGGGGTATTTGGATTTTCTTTGCTGTTGAAATACTAAAATAAGTGTATGACATTGCAGTCTACTTAATAAACTTGCAGGGGAGTTCAGTAGCAGGGCAGGCTATTGCAAATTTCATTCTATCATTAAGGAATTCTGACAAATCATTAATTGAGATCTTATTTTCATATTCTCTTGAGATATTGATATACTAAGGCAGAGTATTACATGTTCAACAGCTGATGATGCTGAATAAACTCACAATCATTCCTGATTTGAATTTCATGACCAAATGTACAAGAACAATCCAGTTTTTATTTGGGAATTCTCTGCAGTTCCATCTAGAACTTATTGAAAACTTCCCATCTGTGGAGGTGTAAAAGATTTGGTCTTTGAACTATTCCTTGTGTGTGTTGAACAAGTACTATGAAAGCACAAGACTGGATTTAGAGAAGACTGGTGCTTGGACCTGTACTAGTTTATCAGCTTTTTCAGTGTTCATGGAAAATGGCTTTATTATTTTGCATTTTTGGGCTTTAATGATTTGTTCCACATTTGCTGCTTACAATTTCTTAGACTTAGGTGCAGTGAGTATGTTTCAAGGGCTTAAACAATAAGTTGAAGCAGAGAGTTAAAGCCTCTGCATATTTTTGGTCAAATATGGGGTATTTGGATTTTCTTTGCTGTTGAAATACTAAAATAAGTGTATGACATTGCAGTCTACTTAATAAACTTGCAGGGGAGTTCAGTAGCAGGGCAGGCTATTGCAAATTTCATTCTATCATTAAGGAATTCTGACAAATCATTAATTGAGATCTTATTTTCATATTCTAAAAGATTCATTTCTGAATTGGAATCTAGTAATTTTAGAATAATGGCAAGCAAGAGGTTATACAGATCTACAGCCAATTTAGCTAATGTCAATAGGATCAGTCATAGAATGTTGAATATCAACTTTATTAACAGGAACTTCATGGGTTTTAAGGCCTTTTACACTACCTGTGACTTCAATGCCTTGGGCTTTATTCTGATTAAAATTCTACCAGTTGAACAAGGATTTTCACCTTTGCTAGATGAAAAATTTCATGCTAGCCATTGAACAAAAAGATTGGTAAATGCATGTCTGTTTTTAATTTAATGGTGAAATTTGTGTATCTTGTATTGTTTTCTTTTGTTTTAGATTTATTTTCATTAGGCTATCTTTTATGTAATGAAAAAGCACAAAAGTATCTTTTTGCTGGTATTTGGTACATAATTTGAGGCTTATTATTTTTATTTGCACTCATTTCAAGGGATCAATCATGACTTTTAGATTCATCTATTTTTGACCTTTAGTTGGGTCCATAGTTACATAAATGACCTAAGTCATATGTACAATTGTGAAAATGACTCATGAACCTTTATAATTTAAATTCAAATTTAAGGTCAATCTTACCCTTCCCCACTTGACTATTATATACCAACTAAACATGTGAAATGTTTCATTTCTAACCCTTGTAGTTATATTTAAAGGGGCAATCCCAATTCATTTTAGTTGAGATCTATAACCAAGCACATGGAAAGGAATCTAACAAGAGCATTCAAGTTAAATTTATAAACATTGAATTTGGAGTATTTTACTACATTCTTGTTTGCATCATCATCTAGGACATTTATTGCATGTTTGATTGTTCTCTTATCATTTTCTAAGTTGTTGACTTAGTTATCTTACAAGGTTTGACACAAGGAAGTAATTATCCCTATCATATACAAACTCTCAACCACACAACAAGTTTTAATGTGGAGCTAAACAAAATCATTAGAGACTAAAAGCAACCATGTAGGGTTTTCTTGAGATTAGGTCCATATACACGCATTAGATTTACCCCTGCACATGTGAGATTTGTAGAAGTGTGATCAATCACTCATTTGCAAAAGTTATCCATAATTATACAATTAGTAAGTTTATAGTTTCCAAAGTATTTATCAAAGCATCATTAAACTTTCTATAGGCTAAAAACCATCCAAATACATCTATCATATATCTACTTCAAATTTCAATTAATATCACTATTTATTCATGTATTTTTTGAAGCATTTATTTCAATACATTTATTATTCCCAACTCTTTAATCTAGGTAGATTATGAATGCTTATGTTATTTATTTACCTTATAATTATGTAAAAAAATTATTATTCTTCTAAACATTTTGGTAGAGCCCTTCACTTGTACACCTCCCATACAATTTCTCTTTGGGGTTTTGTCTTACGATTTTTTCTACTAATTTTTTTGAGCTAAGGTTGACTATATTTTTTAAAATTTATATTCATAGCTACCCTTAATTTATCATTAATTACCTTTCTAGGGTTTGTTTATGCCAAGTGCTATTCACAACCCTAATTTACCTTTGAGATGAAGTGTGCACTTAAGCTCTCCTATGGCTTCTCAATTTGCTAATCAAGAAAATCCCCCTTTAGGATACTCATAATGCGAAATATAATTTTAACCATGATGCACGTGGGCATACAAAATTGTTTATTACTAGACAATTACTTGTTAGACAACTTTCTAATGCCACTTCTCATCCATAGCTAGCAACATCTCTCTATAATACATTACATGACACCCTCTAGTGCTGATATTCTTAACTATATTGGTAATATAGAGGCTCCCTCTATTTATTTGCATAGTGCATTGCCCCCTTATTGTAATACCCAAATTGACATTAGTGGGATAGAATAGACTAAACATTATTTTGTGTTCATAAATACAACACAAGCAAAGTTACAATGCACACACACACACACACACAAGGGTCATCATCTCCATGCCAACACTAGCATAAACCCCAAAACACACGTGGAAGAGACATGTAGGTAATACACATGAAGCAAGACATACCACGATATTAACATGGAAGGAATAACAAGAATTGCAATGTAACACACTCCCTAATTAGAGGCCCAAGATACATGAGTAGAGAGTTGTCAATAGTTCAAACTACCATGAAACACAATATGATATAATCATACATAACATCAAAAGACTACACGCTAAAGGTGACATCACATTTTCCATTCCTTAGATTCATTAACTTAAGTGAAGTAGTGAATTAAATTCATTAAAAAGGAAAACACAATCCAATTCCATTTGACCACTTTCACAAGAATGCATGTACAATGGCCATTTCTTCGTTAGGTTCAATTACTACATTATTTTTTATTTTTTTATCAAAACTTCGCAAGTGTAAGAGAGATAACAATTCATACACTTAATTTCTCATTCCCTTTTCTCTAATAAGACATAATCAGAAAAAAGAATTTGTATAAGAATACACTCATTAGCCATACACAAGGTTCAATTCTCAACATAGAGAGATAGATAACACATAAGCAATAAGAATAATCAAATTTTACTCTAGTTCTATTTTAGGGTACAATAAGATAGAAGAGGGTGCAAGGATGACAACATACACATATTCGTAATATGAATCATTCATTCTCTTCAATATCATGCATAAGAACATAAGACTAGGAGAGATAGTGGTCAATAGAACCCCAAACCTATCAACTCACACCAAGTATTTTTTTTTTTTTGCAATAAATAAACAAATGATACTTGAAGATAGTTAGGAATTATTTAACTTTTATGTTAACATCATATCTAGTAGTAAAAACTAACTTTCATTCATTAATTTACCAAAGGAAAAAATACCAATGTTCATTAATCATTGTGTCTAGGGTAAGAACTAGATTTCATAAATCATTTCTAAGACCATAGAAGAACACATCCAATAATTAAAACCTTCAAGATGGTGATAGAGCATATTAAGATATTTCCAAAAATGTCAAGGAGTCATTCACATCATTTTTGGGGGAGACACTTCACAATTATTGTCTAAAAAGAAATGGCAATAACTTGTTCAAATCTTAAAAAATTAACCCCCACAAAAAAATAGAGGAAATAAAATACTACAAAAACCTTAAGGATTTTGCAAAGAATGCTATAGAGAAGAAACAACAAGGTAAAAGGTAAATTTTTCACCTCCCTACTCATGCTTGCCCCTTATAGATTAGGTTCACCCCTTTTAGAAATACTAAGTTTGCTTTAATGAACCTAGTTTAGTCATGTTGAAAACATTATCCACCCTATTGAAATAGGTGAGCATGACTATTTGAAGGTAGACAGATAACAATTTAGGTCAAAATTTCTATTTTTTCACACAAGAAGGGGATTTGAAGACCTATAGGTTGCCTACACTTGCAAATCCACAACACTATGTTTAAAGCAAGAAAACAACTTTTAAAAGCTTAATTGCATCCATTTGACAAGCATTTCGACACAAGAAGGAAAGAGGCTTAGAAAATGTAATTTTTATTATAATTTTTAATGACTAAAACTAGAATTGAACAAACTATGATGTTGGATTAAAAATGACCCCAACCATATAGTCAAGTCATAAAATATTAAATTCCAACACTTTTCTTTTTAAAAGTAATTTTGCATTTATCTACAATAAATGATAAACTTTCTCTTAGTTTCATTTTAAGTCAAAACATAAAATATGAATGAGATTACAAATCAACCTACGATATAGAGTACATAGATTGATAATTTTCAAGTTTATCGACATACTTAAAAGTTACAATTACTCATAAATTAAACTTTTGCTCAAATGATAAAACAACAATCGAGATACTAAACAAAAAAAAACAATTTTCAATTAGATCTATGAGAGATGGGTCAATGTCATGAAAATTTCCAATGCAGGATCTACTCAACATTTCACCATTATTATCATCATTAAGCATAATAGATGTCTACACTGCTCTAGGAAACCCCCAAGCTATGGAGAAAGAAGATCATGGACACACCATCAACAAAGCCATTTTCAATCACACACAAATGTATCACAAGAATCCCCAAAGTATTTATATATGATTTCACTTTGATTGAAAACCATGCATTCAATAATAAATATAATAAGAACAAGAATAAGGATTTAAATCCTATTGTTCAATACACAAGCCTAAATAAGTATAAACAAGATAAATAAACAAGGATTCAAACACTCCCACATATCAACTACCTTTTCTACAAGGATCGAAATATCAAAAAGGATGAAATGCACAAATTAAAACAATTTAAAAAGACAACACCTCATTGCAACTATAACTCATTTAAAACCATATAACATATGAATAAAAAGAGTAAATAATTTGAATAACACAAGAAGAACATCTTCCTTTATTCCCAAAGATTAATCAAATGGAGGAGAGACAACCTTTAATTCTCTTAAGCCTTTGAGTTATTGGAGTCACCATGAGACTACAAAGTTTTCTAAATGTTATTTGCTTACTCTTCCTCCCATTCATCCATTAGATCCATTTAAAGGTTTACCTAAGAACTACTTGATGGACATGATTTTTGCAACTATCATAGGGTCAATGGTCATTACACATTGATTTGGATGGCTCTCAAACATAAGGTCCAAGAACTCATTGATAATAATGTTATACATGTAAGTATAGTTAGTGACAGGGACAGTCATTTAGTTGCACCACCTAATCAAATTTTCTATATTTACAATTTTCATCTATTTTCTTCACATTCTCACTCTTAAGAATATTGATTTTCAATGTGTGACCAAGCGTATTGATTATTCTATGACTCCTACACATTTAAAAAAGAGCTTGTTCTAAGAAGAAAAAACCATATCCATTTTATGACGGCTTGAATAAATTCATCTTCATGTTGGCTATCTAATTTTACTTTGACACACATTGCCATGATATTTTTCCTACAAGTCAATGTGGGGTCAAAATATAATCGTAAAAATTGCATATCTTTACTTTTCCTCGTTGTTTTAGGCCCATTTTTGCTAGGTTATTTTTTATGGAATGAAAATGGTACAATGCCACATTTTTTGTTGATAATTGACACATTAATTGAGCCTTATGTATTTTCATTTGCACTCACTCCTAATGATTAGTCTTAATTATTAGCATCCATTTCCCACCCTATGATATGTTTGCAATTGTGTAAGTTAACCTAGATTAGATGCACAACTATGAAAATGACCCCCAAACCTTTATAATTTAAATTCAAATTTAAGGTCAACCTTACTTTTCTCCACTTGACTGTTGGGTGCTAAATAGACACATGAAGCATTTTATTTGTGATACTTGCAATTGTATTTAAAGGGGTAACCCAAGTTCATTTTAGAGGAGACCTAGAATCAAGCATTTGGAATGAAATTTAATAGGAGCATTCAAGTTACAATTATTAGCATTGAATTTAAAGAACTTTATTTTGTTTTATCTTGCATCAAAATCAAGGACATCTAATGCATATTTTGTATTTTTAATCATTTTCTAGGTCATTGGCTTGATAGCCTTCCAAGGTTTGACACAAGGGAGTAATAATCCTTGTCACCTACAAACTCCCAACCACATAAGCAAGTTTTAATGCAAAGACAAACACAAAAATTCATGACAACCTAAAGTGAACATTTTAGAGATTTACAAAGATTAGATCTACACATAGAGATAAAATATGCACCTCCTTAGGTTAGATTCACAAGTGCATGATCAATCTCGTAGTTGCAAAAATGACCCACAATGATAAACTATACGTCTATAGTTTCCAAAGCATTCATCCAAGCATCACTTAATCTTCTACTCTCAAATGAATCATTCACAAACATTTGTCACAACATATCTACACCAAAATTTTAAATATCACTTTTTATTCATATGATTTTATGAAAGCTTTATTTCAGTACATTTATCATTCCCAATTCTTTACATAACAAGCACAAACAAATGCAAATAAAATTAGAACAAGATATAATGTATGAAAATGTAAATAAATATAAATGAAAATAAATAGTGATCAAATAAGAAATCAAACTTAAACACAAAAACTAAATAGAAAATGACATAAATATACAAATTTTACCATTACAATTTCATACACCAATTGAATTCAACTACTAAATCATTCTATACTTATTTTATAACTATTAGTTTTTTATTTACAAAGTTAAAAAATAAAAAATAAAAAATCATATCTGTTGATCCATCTGGCCCGGTAGGCACTAAATATTTGTACTATTGTACTTAGTGATCTCTTGGTAGTTTCGAACACATGACATCACCGTGCCCTGGTCTCCAGTCTGCACACAATTAATATATAATTTAAGATTCCTGTAATAATGGCGGAAATTTAGTTCTTGTCCTCACTCTTCAGCTTTAAATATTTTATTTTTATTGTAAAATAAATTTTGTCATTAAGATATACTTACAAATAATTGTAAAAGAAAAATTGCTTCACCGTCATATAATCTATATGTTAAGTGAAATATTTAAATTTTATTATAAATTTCATGGCCTTTCACCATTACAACTAGAAAATATTGTCCAGCTAGAAAAAGGAGGTTGAGGAAGAGGAAAAGTCATCCTTTATTGCTATTTTTGAGCTCTTCTCTTTCATTAAATTTAAATTTTATTAGTACTTAGTCTTTGTTTTTTTTTCCTTGGTCATCTTTGTGGTTCTAAGTAGTTTTTTAATTTAAATTTTGTTATTATTTTATGTGGATAAAACAATTGTATGGAAATGTTTTTTAAGTTTCTTATGTTTAATTTTTGAGTCATGCTTTTCATTGGAGGGTTTGTTTTTATTTGTATTGTTTGTTTGTGTTGAGAATTTGAGTATTATGTTTGTTTGGATATTGGTTGGATTTTTGTGTTAGGAAAGGATGTGAAGAATTTTAGTATATAAAAACTATAAAATAATAAATATAGATTTTTTAATAAAATATTCTATATTCAAATATGATAAATCTAAATTAAAAATAAAAGATATATTTATATACTAAATGATGGGAAAAAAATCAAATTAAGGTAACTTTTGAATTGAAAAAGCTCTTGATTTAATATCTCTATTCAAATATATATTATATTTATTATTATAACTAGTATATATACCTTATATTTATAATCTATATAATATGTGTCATATCATTTTGGAGCTTTTTTTTTTAATTCGAAAAAGAAAAAACAAAAGGCTTGATATTTAGTATATTACGATTTATATTATTATTATATGATAATATTATATTATATTATATAATATTATGATAATATTATATTATATTATATTATATGATAATATTATATTACATTATATGAATTATAATAATATTTTTAGTATATTATGATTATATTTTTTTTATGCCGCAGGGGTATCCTCGCGACTAGTGGTCCAGGAGCCCATACCTTGGGTACCTGGGGCGAGTTGGGGCGAGACTAGCCCCCTGCGGGTGAATGCCATAGCGCATATAGCCTAATACTAATATAATATTATTATTAAATCATGAATATTATATTATATTATTACTACTATTAGTATATTATTAATAATATTATTATTAAATCATTAATTATATCATGAATATTATATTAGATTATTAATATTATTGGTATATTATTACTAATACTAATATTATATTAGTTTATAATTTTAGCAAATATATAGAATATATATTTAATATTAATATAGTATTAATATTATATTATAATTTTAATATATTTATAATAATATTATGACATTGCTATAGGTTTCAATTGTGTGGTTTTCGAGTTAAACTCATTGACTCATGTTTCATGAGTAGTGGTTCACATGAACCCATCTCTCATGAGTATGAATGGTCCACTCAACACAAATGTGAACCATTCATACTCACGAGAGACGAGTTCATGTGAACCACTGCTCATGAAACATGGGTCAATGAGTTTGACTCAAAACCACACAGTTGTGATAGCAATATCATAATTTGGCCATAATTTGATGCTATGGAAAACACCTCCTACTTATAATAATATTTTTATTATATTATGATTATATTATTAGAAAATTAATACTAATATAATATTATATAACATTATTATTAAATCATGAATAGTATATTCGATTATTAATATTATTAATAATATAAATTATATTATATTAATCATAATATTTTAAAAATTAAATTATTAATTATAGTTTTAACAAATATAAAATATATATTTAATATTAATATAGTATTGGTACTATATTATAATTTTAATATAATTATAATTAAATAATAATTATCATAGTAATATTTTTTAAAATTTTAATGTTTAAGATATATCTTAAAATGTTATATATTTAAATATATAATATAATTAATCATAATATAGGGAATTTACATATTACAATAGAGGTTCATTTAATTTAATGAAGCCATTACAAATATTAGAAATAATAATTGAACACATTATATTGAAGATCAAAATGGTAAATACATTCAATTAATTTAACAATATTTGTCAAATTAATTAATTTCTACAGCTTTTAGCCTTTCTTGTTCTACTTTTCTCTTTGCTAGTTGTTTCACTTCATTTTTTCATATCTATCATATGTGAATGGTGGAATAATTTGTAATCCTTTGAAAGGCTTTACATGAGAAATTGCTACAAATGTCAATCTAGGTCTTTTAGGGAGTCCTATATCGACTATAGCTTTTTGGAGTGTTAATCCTTGTGACTTTTGTATTGTTAGAGCCCAAGCTAATTGTAATGGTATCTATTTTTTGCTTCCCCTTTGAATTGATGCAATTGGTATTGTATGTGGATGACAATCATCGAACAATATTCCAAAAAAGTTGTCAAACTCAACAAGTACATATGATCTAGTGGTTGCAATTGTGCAGTGTCAGGTGAATATACAATATTTTGTATATATCCAAGTGTTCCATTTACAAGTCCTAATTATATCCAGAAGTTTGATATTAACATTACTCTTATATTATTATTGAGTAATAATTCCATATCAAGTTCATCGTTTGTACCTCCTTCAATGACACTTAGATTTCTAGCTTTTATGGCAACGCTTCGTACAACTAGATTTGACAATGTATATTTTTTTTTCCTGTTATGGCTATGAATATTTTCATTTGTTGAAAACAAATGAACATTTCTTTCAAATTATTTCTTCTTTGATGCATTGATTCTTACATTTAATCTTGACACAAGCAACATCCAATCATCGATTGTAAGGTTCACATCCTTGATGTTTGTTAGAATTTGATGAAATATTTGTTGTTCTTGGTTTTGTCCACCTTGTTAGAAAATATGACTTAATGTAACAACCATTTTGAATTCTTCCCATAGTAGCTTTGCTAGCCTTTTTCTTTCATAAAAATCCCTGTCATTTACTAGAGGTAATTGTGCCAAGTCTCCAACTAAAATCATAGATATGCCTGAATAAAAAATATTTAATTAAATTGACAACCATCAATTGTATAGAAGGAACTATAATATAATTGAATAACAAATATCCTAATGTAAAGTTAACAATGTTAACAATTTGAATCCAAAACTTACCTCCAAAACTTTGATTAGTGTTTTCAGGGAATGCTTATCAAATCCTGGAATCTATGTGTTGATGGGTGTTTTTACACACTTTCTCAACACAGGTAATGTGTAGGTGCATTACCTCTCTTGAAAGGAAATCTCCAACTACAAGCTGCTGAAAATCTCCCCAAGGTCTCTCGGGTGTTAGGTCATGACTTGCATGGAACTCCTCAGTTGATTTTGATGTGATTTTGCTAGTAATCATAGGGCAGACTTACGTAGCTAAATGCGAGATGGATCTTCAAATCCGAAGTTTCTAAAATGGGAAATAAAGTGTACTTCGCTATAGGTTCAAACAATAATCTAAAACTTTGATGTTTTCTTCAAGTTTGGCTTTACAATGTGCAATGAACCTTAGCACATGCTACTTCTAAAAAAAAGGGGAAAAGAGCAAGGAAGAGGGAAGGTTCCTGGATATGCAACTAACTGTGAACACTGATCATGTAGATTCTTCTATGGACAACTCCCTTCAAACATGATTCCACTTAACCAAGAGATCTACAGTATCGCGAAATCTGTGCTATCTTCAAGGTCTGCAAGTATTTTACTATTCATCCACCATTTACATGCATGAATAAAGATAAAGATTCAAAGAGCAAATTTAAATTTCAGCCCAGGATAACTTTGCAAGGCCATTTACCAGCAACAAACATCAAAAAGTATGGGCTAGAAGGCATCAACACAGTAGAAATTTCTACAATCACAAGACAACATGACTAAAATCTATCAAAGCAAGGATACAACTAACTAAAGCAACAATGTGAATCTAACTAAAGCATCTAACAATGGAGATTGAATCATGAAACATGTGAAGAAATCAGAAAATACACCAAGTCAATATATTTTCATTATAAATTTCAGCAACATGTCTTTACAACAACTCAACTCCCTTTGCAAATGAGAGGAGACCCCTATTTATAGTGCCCCAAAAGTTAAATGAATGGCCAAGATTGATTTCCATTGTGTGGCCAATATTCATTACAAAATAGGGTTTCACCTACCCCCAATATATTACAATTTTAAAAATACATTCTTGTCCCTTCCTTATTTTGTCCTTTAGTGACGACACTGTAGCATCTTGTCTTTTGCTGATTGCTCTTTTGCTGTAGCTATTCCTTTGGGAGCTCCTCATCGATAATAGGGATGCCCTCCCGCTTCTTTGAGGTTGCATATTCCATGAATTTTAGAATAACTGGCTAGAGATTGTCTACCTCAATGATCTCATACCGCAACATCTAGTAACTCCATTCTTTTGCATTATCTTCAAGCTTTCTACAGTCTTCATCATACTTTACGCCCTGATCCTTGAACAAATCCGATTGGTCGAAGGCACGGCCGGCGAAACTCATGAATTCCATTGCTATTTCAATGGACATCACGTCCTCCATCTTCTTCTAAAAGTAAGGCTTTATCTTCTCTGGATCCATCTGCATTGCGGGCATATCATATTTTGTCATCAGCTTGAGATATCAGGCGCATTTCGCCCTAATTTCCTTGACCCATTCGATGTATAGATCCACCTTACTCATTATATATTCCAACCTTTCCTTTTTGTTATCGAAATCCTGCCTCCACACGTCCATCATCCAGTGATCGTCGCTTTTGAATGCGAGATCATTTTCCCATGTGGCCTTTGGTAATTGGAGGATGGCCTCAATCTTTGGATAGGTGGAGTCATATGTTGTAGGGAAGTCGGTGCAGAGCTTCTTCATGCTCTCCAGAGATTTTTGTAGATCCAAGAACTTTTTGGCTATTCAAACAACCCAGCTAATACCCATGTTCCCGACGTACAGGACCTGTTGGAACCAACTTTCTATAGTCTTGTCCAAGTTCTTTCTTTTCTCCAACTTTTCAATTTTCTCTTTGGACAACAGTTGGGGTGGAGCCACAGATGTGGTAGGCATGTCATCCATTGAAGACCATTGTTGGATGTAATCTGCCAAGGCGGCCACCTATGCTTTGAGCTCATCCTTTGAGACCTTATCCTGCTTTATTAGGTGCACCACTGTAGCCACTAATTCCTCAAAATGGTCCACCTTCTGCTCTCTCGTAGCGGTCCCCAAGTTGATGGTGGAAGTGTTGTAGCTTACACCAACCTGGCCTATCTTGGGCGTTGCTATTTATGCGGTTCGTGACCCAGAAGCATCCATTGTTATCTTAGATATAACTTTAGGATTTTTCTCTTTTCTGGTTGAGCTTTGGGCTCGGGCTAGGATAGCTAGTCTCACCCTTTGATCCTTAGGAGCAAGAGCCTCTTTCTCAAAAGAAACACTTGCTTCCAACCATTGGGGCATGGGACTGCTTACTGCGTTGGCTCTTGCAGTCATCTTTGCCCTCCCCTCATGGGCCCTCTGTTTGCACCTTTCATCTTGGTGTTGTCCCCCTCTTCCTCATTAGAATCTAGGACGAATGTGAGGCATTTGACCAGATGTTTGGTAATCAACTGCCCTCAGGGACCTTCTTCTACCCCAATTTCCTTTTCCTTTATGTCCCTTATCTGTTCGCCCTTGTGCATGTACCCCTCAGGCTAGTCCTCTTCTTTGTCCTTTTCTTTTGTGGGAGGTGGCACAACCTCCAGTTGTTTTTCCTTTACAGGGATTTCTACAATTTCTGTTGTCTTGTTGCCCTCCTCCCCTTCTTTGAGGGGGTGACCTTTTTACGCCTCTTCTTCATCATGTTTTTGGTTACTTGGAGACCATTTCTTCCTCAAGATCATCGTCGAAGGCCTACATGATGACCCTACCACTAGCATCTTCCTCCTCATCTCTGCTCTCAGAGGATCCTATTCCTTCCTCCTCGTAAGCCACCTTGTCAATTGTCCGGTGTTCATATTCTAGGTGCTCGTGGTATTCATCGGCCTCTTCTTCAAATGGCTTCAAGGCCTCTCGCTCTCACCTCTCCCACTCCTGTAGATTAACATTGGCTCCATGGTTGAGGGTGAGATCTTCGCGGGAGAGCTATCGTCGCGATGGTGAAGGACACAATACTAAAACGGCTGAGTGGGGATCCGCCGATTTGAAGAAACTGAGAAAGAGGAGAGGAGTCGCATGTTCACGAAGGCCCTCGAACAAAGGCGAGAGCGAACATTAACACAAATCCACCATAATATCAGGAGTGATAAAAGTAGGTATTTAAGCGTGAGGAAGGAGAATATGGAAAGAGGAAAGTGTTGAGGAGCTTCGGCCGAGGTGAAAGGCCAGAATCCTACCTACCGGCCCGAGGGACCCATGAGGTGACTACAACCCGAGGGAGAGAGGCGATGGGGTGAGTCCAGAGGCAGAGGGAGCAGGAAGGAGTTCTGCTTGATTTCCACCGCTCCAACACTCACCCTCTTAGTTAGTGCTACATTTGTGCCTCTGTTAAGTTTCCCGGAGCCTCTTAGAATTTGACTCGGTCTAACCCTTACATTGGCATACTGGGATGCAGAGGCTTGGACTACACGTTTCTTTCCTCTTCTTAGATCTGGTGATCAGAGGTGATTTGGATGTACCGCTCGTTGAAGTTGTGGCGGCGACATCCTCGGTGGCACTGGGATCACTCTTTAGCCCTTCATATGTCAGGACCACTCCTTGTTGCTTTAGCTGGCTCACTTGTATTTTAAACCATTCTTCGATTCGGGCCACGATGGGTTTAGTCACAATTTTAAGGTCATCAACCTCCTGTTCATCCCAGTCAATTGCAAGAAGTGGCAAATTGGAGACTGCATTATATCGGGGATCCATGATGGTGCCTTCATCTTCCTCAACTTGATCCGGTATAGGGAACACTTGCACCCTTCTTATGAAGTATGCAGTCATTCTCATGTAGTGCCTAGCGTGCACCTCTTTGTTATCCTGGCAGTTTGCCCAGAAATCCTCAATGTGATGCAAGTGGGCATATTTTGGTCCTAGCACCTTTCTTACGTGCCCATACGGATACATCCGTGGGTGAGGAGTGTGTAGTTAGAAGTGGTACTCCACCAGTTCCTTTTTTGAGTTCCCAACGTACTGGGAAGTTTGTAGTTTGTACATGCCCCGACCAAGGGTCAAAGGATAAGAGACCCCTGCCAAATGCTTGCTGCTGAGGATGGTGTGCACATGCTGCAACTGTCGAGAGAGTTCCAATAGTACAACCCGGTCATTGGGGTACCGGGGCAGCTTGTTCGGCCTCTCAGTGAAACCCTGGGCGAAAATGTAGGTAAACTTAGGGAATTGAAGGAACATGAAAGCGTACTGCTTCACGAATGCCCGCGCACGGTGGGAGACCCTCCTCTCAAAATCCCCTCCAAGTAGTTTGATGACGTGACCAATGAAGGCATCATTGACTCTGCAGTATTCCTTCTTAAAATTTTTGAATTGTAATGGGGATGTCTGTCATAGACTTTCAATCTTCGCCCTGGCTCCTCGTCGGGTGCTACAAACAATCCACTATACTGCCTTTGTTCTGCCAAGGAGTAGACTAGATAGGAGGTCATGTAGAACTTAGAGCTTTTCTTCACGTTCATGAACTGCTTATGGAAGTAGTCGCTTATGATACCTCCCTAGTAGAACAAGGCCTTCGTGGTGACATCCTTATTCCCATGGAGGATCTACTCAACAAAGTAAACCATCCATTCTTGAAAGAATGCAGTGGTGGGAAGACCCATTACCTGACTCAACATGGTGACCAAGTCATGGTAGTCTTCGTGGAAATGCTGCGGAAGAGTTCTTGGGGAACCTTCGCAGCGCTGCCCCTTTTCTCCTTGAGCTAATGCTGATTTATTAATCTCTTGCAGCCCATCGGGTTGTCGTTCCATACCGCCTTACATTCCTCTATGGTGGGCGTTTCCATCTCTTCAAAGGTAGGAATGTGGAAGGTCTTTGTAATGCACTCGACCGACATGTCAGCTAGAATATTGCCATCTCTATCAACGATGGTCCTTGTCTCAGGTCGATAGGCCTACCAACAAGCCATGACTAGCTCAGGGGCAATGAGAGATGGGGGGAAGCCTGCAACTTTTGCAATTCTGCTTTGCCTAGTTAACCTGGCATTGTCAGTCTTCGGGTGAATTCTGACCCTTTGCATAAACTCATCAATATCAACTTGGCCAATGTTGGTGTTTGTGATTTCCTTCTAGTCTGTGGTGATTTTTGATCATAGAGGTTCACCCTAGAACTGAAAGTTCATCTTGTCCTTATCGTCTTTCTCACGAGGAGTCTTTCTTGGTTTCTTTCCTTTGTCCTTCTCTAAAGTTCCCCCCGAGGGCCCTGCACTTGATTCCATATATCCTGCAAATATAGGCACAATGAGTATAACTAATTATAAAGGCATGAGCATTTGTCAAAATCCAATTTAGACAATGTATGATTGATGAAATCAAACACGTTCACTTCAAGATACCATTAGCCATTTACTGGAGGAACTTCGAACAATTCGGGCCTGGAGAGCTGGACTTCTTTGGCAGAAATATTGTTTTGAAAGGGGAAAATAGGGTGGCGTGATTAAGGTGATTTATCAACTTCAAAATTTGGTTGTTTGAGGGGCTCATGTTGAAGAGGGCTAATTTTAAGCACGTGGGTCGAGAGCAGTTTTCAAATTTGAGGTCGTTTAGGTCACTTTTGGGGCTCTCAAAAGTTCAGGTTCAGAAAGCTGTCAAAAGTTCACTATTTAAAATAGTCAGCCAGAAACGGAGTTCCGGGACCTGGAAGGCCAAAAGACGGCAGGTGGTTTGGGACCTGAGGGCTGGAAAGACGCCGAGGTTTCGTCGTCTTGGATTGGAAACTCATACGGAGTGGTTCGTCAGACCGAAATCGACATGAAGCTTGGACCCTGATTTTCGTTTGAAGCTTCTCTTGGAAAACATGAGGGCAGAGCTCAGAGTTTGGGAAGGTGGGTGGCGATTTTCCCTATTTAGGGCAGTGGGCATAGGATAAAATTCTGGAGGTCGAAGCCCGAAGGTCAAAAAGGCGTTGAGGTTTCAATGCTTGATGTTTTGCGGCGAACGCGGGATTAGAGTCTGGGTGGCAGAAGGTTGTCGTTAGATGGCCATTTCAACCGGGCAAAGCCACAACAGAAGTCTACGGATCGGGACCCAGGGTCATGATAGAGGGTTAACCTTGTACGAAAAATACCAGATGGCGAGGTGCAACGCGGGCTTTGGGGGTCGGGAAGATGGGGTCACTCCGCCGTTTTGTGAATGATGAACACTCCTCAGAATTCCAGAGGCAGAATTCTGGGGCCTCGGGCCCGAGAAGGAAAAATGAAGGCCAACTTCTGAAGTTTGTAGTTTGTGATTCTGACGGAAATCAGACAAAGGAAGCCTGAGGAGCCGGGACTGAGAGAGGGTGCAGCCGTTTGCAGAAATATTTCCCAAAGTTTCAAATGTGGCAGAAGGTAGACCCGGGTCCAGAAGATGTGAACACCCCTAGGCGAAGAACAATCGTGATGAGGTTAAGTTTCAAATGCGGATTTGAGGGTGTTTTGGAGTTTTTCCGAGGATTCCAAGACATGGGTTTTTTAGGTGTTGCTTTTATCTATCTTTACAATGCATTTTTAATTTATGTTATTCAATTTTAGGCATTTAAAATTATGAAAAAACCTCTCAGGAAGGGAAACAATGAACCTACCTTGGAAGTCTGATGAGGGAAGCTGCTAAATCCACCAAGGATTGGAAAATGAAGGTGATGGGCACAAGGGCGACAATCAACGAAGGCAATGAACTCTTTAGGCAAGCGCTCTGACCTCCTCTACAATCCTGACAAGTGAAAATGACAGGTCGAGGCCTGATATTTATACCCCTTGCCATTAATGGCTTCATTTAATGTAGGTATGATCAACAGATTGGTTGGTGAATTTGAAAATCAGGGATGGCAGCGGGAGGTTTGTGGTCTGGGGGCCAGAAAGGCGCGAGGTGGCGGCCACTCAAAAACTGCCTTTTAAGATCAGCGACGAGGAGAGCTTTAGACCCCAAAGGGCAGAGCACCGGTGAGGTTTCGTCGCCGTAAAAAACTAAGGTTGAAGAGAAATCCGGGAACGACGGCCTGACCATCTAGACCCAGAGGACACAGAAGCAACCCAAAACTTTGCACAAAGAAATCTGGCTGCAATCGGCAAATCGGGTCCCGGGGTTTGGGAAGGTGGATGCTTTCCACCGTTTGTGAATGGAAAACCCCAAGAGGAAGCCGGAAGGCGGAAACCCAGTGGGCTGGGCCCGGGAGGGCCCAGAGCCGTTGGCAGAGGGAAACTGCCAAGGAAAGCTCAAAAAGCCTCAAGGCTTAACCAAAGATGAGCGGGCAAAACATGATCACTTTAAGACAGGCTTCAGGGGTATGCTGACCATTAGGGACACCAAAACGGGGCACAAAAAATGAGGCAGCAACAAAAATAACTTGGAAAGGAAAAAAAAGAGGATCCCCTTTCCGAATGGGGCGTGTGTGCTGAGGGCACAACAAATGGCAACTTTGCTGGGAAATGCTCCTGAGCATTCTAGGGGTAAGCATTCATTCAGAACCCAGAATCTCTAGTTTCGCACACCAGGAGTAGGCCTTCAAGAGTGAACTGGGAGAACAAGAACCTTAGTTGGGTCAGTATACAAGACATCTCAGAAGTGTGTGGTGTGGATTCATTCCTTTCCCCGCGACTGCGCCCAGTGGCTGCTAATCCAACCGAGCAAGCTACATGGATCGTCCAACACCAAAAGTAACCTGGACATTGGCCCGCTGCCAGTCAGGCATCTATAGTCCTGAAATAGTTGTTGTTGCGACCCTAGAGATATTGCTCTACTGCCATCTGGGCGTCCATAGCTTCGATAGAGTTATCCACACACCCATACGGTCGGTTAGTTTTAGAATTTTCTTTCTTTTGATATTTCTTCCAACTTGTCTTCTTTTCTTATCTTTTGCTTGACCGTGTAAATGTCGAAGCCTACAAAGGGTTTGGGAATCACAGTGGTCACTAGAGAGGACTTTGGATTTTTCACTTACTCGGGTATCATAGTAGCCACTGTACAGTCCTTAGAAATAGTTAACATGTTTTTGTGTGAGATCTGAGATATGCGTAAAGAGAGCCAACCAAGGGTCAGGTTCTAAAATAGAGTTCAGACAAGGAGATCATTTCTAGGCGGTTTTCAGGGACCAATGGTCGAGAATGAATGTTTATCTGGAGAATACTAAGGACGAACAATAAAGCAGGCCATTCATTGAATTAGCATGGCCACCATAAAGAGATGGAGAACATCTTTTCAAAACGAAACAGCCAGAAACGAGCAAAACAAAAAACAACAACGCAGCAAAACACAAGCAAATCAAAAGACAACCTATTCTAACCTATATATAGGTATTTATAGAAAACAGCCTGCAGGAGCTCAAGCTTGAAAGTAATGCTTCATATGCTGCCCATTGACCGGCAATGAGACATCTTCACCAGTTAAGTTCTTCAAGCGGAAAGAATTGTCTCCCAAAATTTTAGCTATTTGGAAGGGGCCAAGCCAAAGCTTGTCGAATTTGTTGTGTCCCCCTTTCCTTTCATGAGCCTTGTCCGAGTACAAGACTAAATCAACAATTCTAAAGGCCTTGATCTTGGCTCAATGGTCGAACCATCTCTTAACCATGCCCTTATGTTTGGTGAATTTTTCTATTGCACAGTCTCAGACTTCTTCTAAATGCAAAAGCTCAGCTAATTGAGGTTCTCTACGATCCCCTCCTTTGTAAAAATCATTGATAAATTGGAGTGGGAATCTTCAGGTGGATAGGGAATATGGGCTCTAGGCCGTAAAAAAGATGGAATGGGGAATCACCAAGGGCAGCCTTGTGGCTGGTGTGGTCTGCCCAAAGGGCGAAGCAGAGCTGGGTATGCCAGTCCTTGGGGTTCCTATCTAGCAACTTCTTGATTACCGTGATCAGGTTCTTGTTTGTAGACTCAGCAAGGCCATTGCCTTGAGGGTAGTAATTAGATGAAAATTTAAGGGCAATCTCGTAGTTGAAGGCCCAACCAACAAATTTTAATGAAGCAAAAATAGACCCATTATCACATACCAATGCATAAGGACAACCAAAGTGATTTAAAATGAAACTTTTAAAAAAAATTGTCACTACCTCAGTTGTGCATTGTTTACATACAATTGCTTCTGTCCATCTAGTACAATAATCATTAGCGGTAAGAATATACCTGTGTCCTGCAGATGATGGAGGGCTTACCGAACCGATGAAATCGAGGCCCCATTGCGCAAACGGCCTTACCTCCAGCATAGGCTGCAGTGGGACAACAACATTCTTTTCCTTAGTGGCGGCTTTCTGACGTGTGACATGAGCGAACATGACAGTGAGCATCTTTGAAGAAAGCTGGCCAATAATATCCCACCCTTAATATCTGATGAGCGGTGGAGGGCCCGGATCTATGACTAGTGCCGAACTTATCATGAAACTCCCTCAGGACTCGGTTTGCTTCTTCCTTAAGAAGGAATCTCAAGTAAATGCCTTCATGATTTTTCTTGTATAAAATGGACCCTTGTAGCATATAACTGTTGCTTTTTAATCTAAGAGCATGATTTTGGACTCCCTGTAGGTGAGGCAGACACTTGTGGTTCAACAAATAATAGACGACATTCTCGTACCATTCTCCCGGGGAAACATCCTCGAGCTGGTATTGCTGTATAGTGAGTTTGGGTCCAGCCTTTGCTGCTACTTCAACAATCGTGCAGGTAAGTGCCCGTCCTCTCACCAACCTCATCGGTTGGATTTCCATATCATATTCCTAGAGCATGGTGACCCATTTGACTCTTCGTTCACCCAATTCATTTTGCATGAGCAGTGTTTTTACTGCTAGGTCGGGGACAATGGCGAACACTTTGTTACGCAAGATATAATGTCGAAATTTATTTACTCCCTGCACAAGGGCATATGCTTGTTTTTCCATGTTGTGGTATCACAATTCAACATCCTTCAGGGGAGCACTCATGAAGGAAATTGGGTGCTCGCTTCCCTCATCATCCTTTTGAGTCAAAATGCTAGCACAAGAATTCTCTGAAGTGAATGAGTAGATGTAGAACAACTTCATATAGTTTAGAATAATGAGCACAGGCGCCTCAACAATGGCCCGTTTGATTTCTTCAAAAGCTTGTTTGGCTTCAGGAGCCCACTCAACTTTGGTATCCTATTTTAACTTGGCGTTGAGTGGTTTAACAATCTTAGCAAAACTTGTGATGAACTTCCTGACAAAATTGATCTTTCCAAAGAAGGATTTTAATTCTTTCTTGCTACCCGGTGGTGGGATCTTCAGTAAGGCCTGGATACGTTCAGGGTCTATGGAGATTCCCTGCTTTGAAATGATATTCCCAAGCAATCTACCCTCAGTCACGCCGAAAATGCACTTTTTTGGGTTAAGGGAAACTCCAAACTCCCTACATCTCTGAAACACTTTGCATAAATCAGAGACGTGATCGCTCTGCCTTTTAGAGAACATAGTCAAATCATCCATGTAGATGATTATGCATTTTTCAATCAGATATTTGAAGGTGATATCCATGGCACATTGGAAGGTGGCCCCAACATTGATTAGCCCAAAAGGAATTCTTCTGTAAGCGAAGGTCCCCCACTTAGTGGTGAACGATGTTTTATGATGGTCTTCGTGTTGCACCATCACCTTGTTGTATCCAGAATACCCATAGAGGAAATACATCATTTGGGAGCCATTGATGATCTATAACACTTCATCCAATGAAGGCATTGGATAGTTATCCTTTTTCGATGGTCTGTTCAGGTTGCAGAAGTCCACACACAATCTAATTTCTCCATTCTTTTTTTTTATCGGGACCAAGTTGGCTACCCATGTGGAATGCTTGACTGGGAAAATAATTCTTGCTGAAAGCAACTTTTGTACCTCTTGATGTGTTTTTTATGCACTTCTCAACACAGCTAATGCGTAGATGCATCACCTCTCTTGAAAGACAATTTTTCACAATCAGATTGCAAAACACTATCCCAAGGTCTCTAATGTCAAGTCTTGACAGTGCTTGGAATATCTCAATTGTTTGATGTGATTTGCTGGAATCACAAGGCAGACTTACTGATGAGTCACAAAGCATGGGAAGTTGGGTTTGCAAATGGAGTTTTTAAGATGGGAGAGTTGTTGTGCGTTTGCTGCAGGTTCAAACAACAGTCTAGAACTCCATTTTATCATTAGATTTGGCTTTATAATGTGCAATGAACCTTTCTTAAGGTACTTCTTAAAAAAAAAAAGGGCAGGGAAGAGAGAAGGTTCCTAGATCTGAAACTACGAATGAACAGTGATCATGGAGGCTGCTACAATAGACAAACTCCCTAAACTGGGTTTTGCTTGGCAAGAGAAACCTACAGTTGCACAAAACCAGTGCAATCTTCTAAGGACTACAGATTTTCAGATTACACACACACATCATGCACATGTAATTGAACTAAGTTGCAACAATGAAGTAAAGAGCTCAAACTAGCTTTGCAAAGTGACTCATCATCAATGAACCACAAAAAGCATGAGCTAGAAATCCATCAAATATTGAAACAACAATCACCATCACCACTTCCATTCAAGAAACTAACACTAAAACTAACATGGAAGGTAGAACCATGCATACATAAAGAGAAAACTCAAAAGGAACACCCATAAATCATGCAATGTTGCTTTCTATTGCTGCAGAATGTTTTTATATCAATTCTCCAACCCTTATAAATGAGGGGCAAGCCCCTATTTATAGTTTTCTAAAGCCAAAATGAATGGCTAGGATTAATTTCCAACGAATGGCCCATATTTGATTACAATAGGGTTTCACCTACCCCTCATTATCCAACAATTTTAAAATACATCATTTGTCATTTTCCCTATTTTGTCACCTAGTGCCCAGGTGCTGTAGCAGTTTCATCATTTAGCTGATTGCCCTTTTCACTGTAGCAGAAACTGCCTAAAGTTGCCTTCTTACTTGATGTGTTTGCAATGTTCTTCCTTGGATCAAATGAGCCCATCGAAGATTGGCATTAATGGATTGGTTGCCCCTGATTTGGGCGGACAACTACCTTATGCTTTCTTCAAGGCCACCCTTGCATTTTTGTCCTTGACTTCCTTGGAACAGGCCTTCTTCTAACTCTGACCCTATTGATGGGTGCTATGAGGAAAGACGATAATGAAATGAATGGTGATAGGAGCTATGCGCATTCCTTGCTCAGCTTTCTCGATGGGTCTCCTGACGGACCTGCAGTAGGCTTCTTGCATCCTGCATACATGAAACACCATAAGTGCTTTCATACACAAATCAAGGAAAACGTTAGTCAAATCTTGAAAAATCCTTGTTAGATTCATCCATACATCATTAAAAGATCATAATATTCATATTTGGAGCTCATTTGGATCATAAATATTAATGCGGGCCCAAGGGGGCAGGCAGCGAATGGGGGACAACAAACTGGAAGGGAAGTTCCCGGACCCCACAAAACTTAGCAGAACCAAGATTTTTCAATTATAGCACATGGGAAAAGGGGAAGGAAGAGTGCCCAGAAAACTTCCTTAAGATTGGACTTATTTGACAAAAATTGGAAGCTTAAAATGGCCACGGAGAGGCCAGGCTCCGCAGGCCCGGTCGCCGGGGGCGACGGATGTTCAAAATAGCCACGGAGGGACGAAGTCACGGAAATGGCCACGGAGGGGCCGAGCTCCGGAGGTTGGGTCGCCAGGGCTCCACGGATGTTTAAGACAGCCAAAGGGGGACGAAGTTCCGGAACCACCGAAACTTAACCGAATGTTGACGAAACCTTGGAAGTTCATTTAAGCACCTCAAACACATCCCAGATCCAAAAAAGTTTGCCCCCAAAGTCAAAAATGTGGAAACTGGAGTGACAGGGGTCCACGGATGTTTCCAAATAGCCAAAGAGGAAGGGAATTCCGGAGGGAAAGTTCTGAAACCATCGAAACTTAACGGAACATTGACGAAACTTTGGAAGTTCATTTAAGCACTTCAAACACATCCCAGATCCAAAAAAGGTTGCCCCCAAAGTCAAAAATGTGGAAATAGGAGTGACGGGGGTCCACAGATGTTTCCAAATAGCCAAGGAGGAAGGGATTTCTGAAGGGAAAGTTCTGAAACCATCGAAACTTAACGAAACGTTGACGAAACCTTGACAGTTCATTTAAGCACTTCAAACACATCCTAGATCCAAAAAAGTTTGCCCCCAAAGTCAAAAATGTGGAAATAGGAGCGACAGGGGTCCACGAATGTTTCCAAATAGCCAAAGAGGAAGGGAATTTTGAAGGGAATGTTCTGAAACCATCGAAACTTAACGGAATGTTGACGAAACCTTGGCAGTTCATTTAAGCACTTCAAACACATCCCAGATCCAAAAAATGTTGCCCCCAAAGTAAAAAATGTGGAAACCGGAGTGACGGGGGTCCACGGATGTTTCCAAACAACAAGAACAAGACAAAGGTAGAAAAGGGGACGGTGGACCTCATTTCTCCTCAGATTTGAATACCCCAAGTAGGTGAAATTGGGTAGGGGATTTGATCGTTTGAAGACACGTGACTAATTTGGGCTTGGAAATGGGGCATGCAAAACAAGACAGGAGCAAAGCAGCCTGTCGGGAGCAAAAAAAAAAGGGGTCCCTGCCTGGCGGGGTGTGTGTGCAAAACATGCACAACAAATGGCGACTCGCTGGGGAAATGCTCCAGAGCATTTTGATGACAAACTGGAATCATGAACCTAGAATCTCTGGTTCTGACTTTCACGCTAGGGAAAACAATCTGCCCAATCAAATGATCAAAACCATTAGCCAACCAACCTTCAGTATGCTGAAAATCCAAGTGTGTTCAATTGCATTAATTCCCATCCTTCGGTTGCTACAGGAACCCAAGCTTCGTCAAGTTAAGCTACGTAGTTTATTCTAACTCCAAAAGCATCCGGGACATTACCTCGCTGCCAGTCAGGCGTCCATAGCTTCGATGGGGTTGTTGCTATGATTCTCCCAAACATTGCTCTACTGCCAGCCGGACATCCATAGCCCCGATAGAGTTGCTCGGATACCCCTGAAAAGTTGAATTTTCTCTTTCTTTTAATTTTCAATGTTTTCTTTCTTTCTTTCTTTTCTCTTTTCAACTCTTTTATTTCAACCCGCAAGCATTGAAGCTCATGCTCAGGGTTGAGAATCACAATGGCACTAGAGCAAAATTTTAGATTTTTCACTTAACTAAACTTCAAAAAGGCCTTATAGTGACCGTCAAATTCTTAAGATGTGAAAGAGCTATAAGATTTCAGAATACGTCAGAGTTGGACTAAACCAACAACTTATCCTCTTTGAATCAAACACCCAGATCACTTGACGCTAACATAAGACCTTCACCATCCACTTTGAAGACTTGATTAGAGTTTGACAAAGAAATACATAGAAAAACCCTAGGCGATAAATATGGTTGTTGTGCGCACAAATGTGCCCAACTAAAAGCAGAGGGACCCCGAGCAAAGCAATAGCAAAGCAAAAGCAAACAAAAGCAAACAACCAACAAAGCAAGCAACCTACACACACCAACTAACCCAAGGAAAGCAGGAAAGCAGAGTATTTACAAGAAACTTATACTACTCAAAACTGGCTATGTACAAAGATATTTACAAAGAACTATGTTCAGGCAGGGCAAGCTAACATTAACATTCATTAGATTTTGTAATGCATGCACAAGCAAACGTGCAATCGTTATCGTTCTTAACCATGCAAATTTATCTTTATATTCTGAAAAAAGAAGTTCAACATTGCAACACTCAAATTCAATCACGTCATCATGAAAAATCAACAATTGAGGAGGCTCGTTGAACCCATGGTTAATCCATAAACATGTTTGTTTTACCTCGTTCCCATAATCAAAATAATAAGTGCAGTTATTAGAAATGATAGGAGCAAGGAAGGATAAAACCTGGATGTCGTCAAATGGAGGTGGCAGCATTGGACAGTCGAGAGCAAGCACAACGTCGCTGATCGTTGCATTGGCAACCTTGGGCGGGCATGGTGGAGGGTGCAACACTTCAGACATTAAGCTAGCATAAGGCTGGGAGGATGGGGTAGCAAATAGCTCTTCCAATCCACCAATGGGACCTACAACCCCAGTTGGTAGTTCTTCAAAAAGAAATACTTCTCCACATTGATCATCTGCTAACTTGGGATCCACTTGGTTGATATCCCCAAGGGGTAGCATGTTGTCTTGTCTCCTTCCCCAAGGGTTATCCTTATTTATGTGGTGTTCAACGTCGTGGGACAATGACATGCACGAATCTGTCCTATTGTAGACATCTGAATACGAAGGAGGATCAACAACGATCATGGCTGAAGGAATCCAAGTTGCATCTTGTAGTCGGTCGAATGCTTCATCTCTGTTAGTAACTATCTCAGCACCTCCGCCTTTGTCTTCTTCTTTTTGATGTTTATGCATTTCATCATGACGTTCACTCGTTTCCTCTTGCTCACTATCACTGTAAATGGAGAAGGAGCTCCTCTCCCAATTTGGAAACTCTAGTGCATCACTGTTCAAGGGCTCAAGGAGTATGTATTCATCACTACTGTCTTCTGGGATGTACTCTTCCTCGACATGAGCATACCTCCGTAGTGCAGCTCCCAATGGAAAGAAATCATCAATCGATGGAACCTCATCAAGGGGACCAAAATTCACTACACAATCTCCCTCTAAAGACTCACCAAAAAGCCTATTATCCATGGTGCGCAACTGCTCTTCAGGAGGAAGAACTTCTTGATGACTAGTGGACAACATTCCCACTTGATCTACTTCATCACTCAGAGGCTTGAGATTGTGTTGTCGTCCTTCTTCTATTGCTGCCCCAACATCCTCTTGAGGCCTACCTTTAACTGAGCCATCACTTGATTCAGGCTTTTGGTCTTCACGTTCTATCCTTGAAGCAACTACAAGAAGTGGTATGCTTGGCTGCCTCACTTGTCCTTTGACTTTCTTAATGGCTTCTTTGCATAACTCACATGCAAACTCAGAGTGTGATGAATCATGAAGTCTGCACCAATTCGGTAGCAACAACACCTCCAAGTCCACTTGGTATTTCAGCTCTGACCAATCCTTTGCTAATTTGGAGACGAGTTGGTCATATCTTTCCGCTACTAGGTCCTCATCATCACTGGAAAAAGAAGCTTGATGGTAGACAACCATGGCGAGTGGTTGTTCCCACTCCCCCAAATCTGCATTTTCAGATTCTTGATTGTTGTCATTGATGAAAGAGAGGTCTTCTAATCTGATTTCACTTATACCTTTGTCATCATTTTCTGCTGCTCCAAGGTTATCATCCCTTTCCTCTTTCCGATTTTCAGCATTTGAGCTAGTTGTCTCAACATGCACTGTTGCAGACTTTGTTGATTCATCTCCAACTTCCAATGACTCCTCTTCTAGATTAGAGGATTTCTCTTTGCTAATAGAGGAAAAGCTTTCCAATTGCCTTTCAATTGAATTTTTATTACAACATTCTGCTGTCCTAGTGAAATCTACCTCTTCCTCTTGGTTTTCAACTTCAATGTTTGCTGCTCCAACATCGGCTTGTATAATATTTTTTGGTTCATCTTCAATGTGCTGTCCTCTGGATGTTGACAACTCCTCTGCCTCATTGGATAACTTCTCTTCAATGAGAGTTGGCTGCTCCAACTTTTTCGAACAACCCATGGCTTGAGCGATGATGTTGTCACATGATGGACATGTAAATTTTGAATGTGGTGCATTGTGAAATCTACACCAACTTTCCATTAGCACTTCCTCCAATCTTGGTCTATCCTTGCTACTCAAATGTTCTTGGATCAGCTCCTTGAATGCTTTGGCTGCCATGGTTGTCAACTCTTCCTCTGGGTCTGCAAGGGCTAAAGGCTGATAGATTTCCCAAAAGGGAATTTCTCCTTGCAAGAAATTTTCAATTCTGCTCAAGAAAGTTAGACACCCCAACTCGTTATGCCTACGAGTGTAATGGATCTGACATCTATCAATCAATGCGAATTGCTGTAATGGCTTCTTCAATCTCTTATTCAAATCTACATGTAGCTGAGTGATGTCAATTTGTGCATGCTGCTCCATTCTGACTCAGCTTCTATTTGCCTTTAGAATTTTCTGATTTCTAGCATTAAAAGAGATCTCCCTATCTCAGATTTCCTCTTGAAAGTGCTCTCTTTGATTTCCAACTTTAAGTTTTGTAGCCTCAATATGTCAAGCCCTCCTTCTAGTGCCTATTCTGTTGATGTGTTTTTTATGCACTTCTCAACATAGGTAATGCGTAGATGCATCACCTCTCTTGAAAGACAATCTTCCACAATTAGATTGCAGAACACTATTCCAAGGTCTCTAATGTCAGGTCTTGACAGTGCTTGGAATATCTCAATTGTTTGATGTGATTTGTTGGAATCATAAGGCAGACTTACGGATGAGTCACAAAGCATGGGAAGTTGGGTTTGCAAATGGATTTTTTAAGATGGGAGAGTTTTTGTGCATTTGCTGCAGGTTCAAACAACAGTTTAGAACTCCATTTTATCATTAGATTTGGCTTTACATTGTGCAATGAACCTTTACTAAGGTACTTATTAAAAAAAAGAAAAAAGGGTAGGGAAGAGAGAAGGTTCCTAGATCTGAAACTACGAATGAACAGTGATCATGGAGGCTGCTACAGTAGACAAACTCCCTAAACTGGGTTTTGCTTGGCCAAGAGAAGCCTACAGTTGCACAAAACCAGTGCAATCTTCTAAGGACTACAGATTTTCAGATTACACACACACATCATGCACATGTAATTGAACTAAGTTGCAGCAATGAAGTAAAGAGCTCAGACTAGCTTTGCAAAGTGACTCATTATCAATGAACCACAAAAAGCATGAGCTGGAAATCCATCAAATATTGAAACAACAATCACCATCACCACTTCCATTCAAGAAACTAACACTAAAACTAACATGGAAGGTGGAACCATGCATACATAAAGAGAAAACTCAAAAGGAACACCCATAAATCATGCAATATTGCTTTCTATTGTTGCAAAATATTTTTACATCAATTCTCTAACCCTTACAGATGAGGGGCAAGCCCTTATTTATAGTTTTCCAAAGCCAAAATCAATGGCTAGGATTAATTTCCAACGAATGGCCCATATTTGATTACAATAGGGTTTCACCTACCCCTCATTATCCAACAATTTTAAAATACATCATTTGTCATTTTCCTTGTTTTGTCACCTAGTGCCCAGGTGCTGTAGCAGTTTCGTCATTTAGCTGATTGCCCTTTTCACTGTAGCAGAAACTGTTTGAAAGCTGCCTTCTTACTTGATGTGTTTGCAGTGCTCTTCCTTGGATCAAATGAGCCCGTCGATGATTGGCATCAATGGATTGGTTGCCCCTGATTTGGGCGGACAGCTACCTTATGCTTTCTTCAAGGCCACCCCCTTGCATTTTTGTCCTTGACTTCCTTGGAACAGGCCTTCTTCTAATGCCGACCCTGTTGATGGGTGCTACGAGGAAAGGCGATCATGAAATGAATGGTGATAAGAGCTATGCGCATTCCTTGCTCATCTTTCTCGATGGGTCTCCCGATGAACCTGCAGTAGGCTTCTTGCATCCTGCGTACATGAAACACCATAAGTGCTTTCATACACAAATCAAGGAAAACGTTAGTCAAATCTTGAAAAATCCTTGTTAGATTCATCCATGCATCATTAAAAGATCATATTATTCATATTTGGAGCTCATTTGGATCATAAACATTAATACGTGCCCAAGGGGGCGGGCAGCGAATGAGAGACATCAAACTGGAAGGGAAGTTCCCGGACCCCACAAAACTTAGCAGAACCAAGATTTTTCAATTATAGCACATGGGAAAAGGGGAAGGAAGAGTGCCCAGAAAAATTCCTTAAGATTGGACTCATTTGACAAAAATTGGAAGCTCAAAACGGCCACAGAGGGGCCGGGCTTCGGAGGCTGAGTCGCCAGGGGCCGACGGATGTTCAAAACGGCCACGGAGGGACGAAATCCTGGAAACGACCACGGAGGGGCCGGACTCCGGAGGCCGGGTCGTCGGGGCTCCATGGATGTTCAAGACAGCCAGAGGGGGACGAAGCTCTGGAACCACCGAAACTTAACTGAATGTTGACGAAACCTTGGTAGTTCATTTAAGCACCTCAAACACATCCCAGATCCAAAAAAAATTTCCTCCAAAGTCAAAAATGTGGAAACTAGAGTGACGGGGGTCCACAGACGTTTCTAGATAGTCAAGGAGGAAGGAAATTCTAGAGGGAAAGTTCTGAAACCATCGAAACTTAACGAAATGTTGACGAAACCTTGGTAGTTCATTTAAGCACTTCAAACACATCCCAAATCCAAAAAAGGTTGCCATGGATGTTTCCAAACAGCCAAGGAGGAAGGGAATTCCGAAGGGAAAGTTTTGAAACTATTGAAACTTAACGGAACGTTGACGAAACCTTGACAGTTGATTTAAGCACTTCAAACACATACCAGATCCAAAAAATGTTGCCCCCAAAGTCAAAAATGTGGAAATAGGAGCGACGGGGATCCACAGATGTTTCCAAACAACCAAGGAGGAAGGGAATTCCAAAGGGAAAGTTATGAAACCATTGAAACTTAAGGGAACATTGACGAAACCTTGACAGTTCATTTAAGCACTTCAAACACATCCTAGATCCAAAAAAGGTTCCCCTAAAGTGAAAAATGTGGAAACCAGAGCAACGGGGGTCCACGGATGTTTCAAAACAACAAGAACAAGACAAAGGTAGAAAAGGGGACGGTGGACTTCATTTTTCCGCAGATTTGAATACCCCAAGTAGGTGAATTTGGGTAGGGGATTTGATCGTTTGAAGGCACATGACTAATTTGAGCTTGAAAATGGGGCACACAAAACAAGATAGGAGCAAAGCAGCCTGTCGGGTGCAAAAAAAAAGGCGGTCCCTGCCTACGGCGGGGCGTGTGTGCAAAACATGCACAACAGTACCTCTTTGTAAATGATGAGCTCCAACAAGGCATTAATAGGGTGTTGCCGCTGGTGGAATGGCTTCACTTCTATTTTGAGAAGGATGGTGTGTGTGATGATGGAGGTGTCATAAGTTTTGAGATCTTCGTAGGTCCATGCCACCACATCGTGATAATTTTGCAAAGCATCAATTATTCCCTTATTATCTTCAGGCGTGCACACCTTGCCAATGAACACATTTTTGGTCTCCTTGGTTGTCCCAAGGTTGTGAGCATCACACTGGTTGCTTATAGCTTCCTTCTTTGTCTACCGGTCCTGGTCTCTGATTTGGTCCAAATCAAATATGCGTTCGAGCTGAACCATGCCTCTGGGAATCGTGTTGGTTTTGAGGTTGATAACCACCTCTATATCCAATTCGACATCTTTCGGATCAGCTTCATCAATTATTTGGGTGGCGAAGACATCAGAACTCGTCATGAATTCAAGGATGTGCTTATCATCATTGAAGACCTGATAGTGAGTAACATTATCTGGGATGGATGATGTAGGTGTCAACTCCACTGTAAATTTCTTAAGCCCAGACAAGGAAAGGGGCTACAGAGTGCTGGCTGCTTGAGCCAAGGCATCGATTGTATGATTATGAGCACGAGGGATCAATTGGATATTGAATGCATATAAGCCTTCTAAGAGATCCCAAACCCTATGCCTATAGTTCGCAAGCCTTCTATCATGACAAAAATACAATTTTATAGTTCTTGTTTAACTACAAGTTCAGAGTCCCCGAATATTTGCAACATTTTAACATTTTTCTTCAAGGCCATAAGAAGACCATCCATAATGCTTCGTATTCCGCTACATTATTGGTGCAATGAAACTGTAGCCTATGGGTAGCAAGAAAGGTCTTACCCATTGGACTGATGAGCTCGAACCCGACACCGACTCCTTTTTTTGATTTGGATCCATCAAATCAGAGCGTCCAAAATCTGGAAAACTTTTTGACTTCGGGTTCGACTTGGCTCTGACTTTTTTCTGGCTGGGTGGTTGCTCCCGTAATATTTTGGGAATCCTGTAGCCCGATGTGTTGAACAACATGTAGTTCTGCTAGCACCTCCTTTGGCATTTCCTTCTGAGGGACAGCTAATTTTCTGACCTGCTCTACCACTGTTTGGCACAAGCAGCAATCAAACTCGGAGTGGGTAGCATTGTGAATCCTGCACCAATTTGGCAGTAAGAGATCCTGGAAATTCATTCGAGTGCCCAAGCTGAGTTGGTCCCTTGCACATTTTTCCATGGATTCCTGGAAACCACTGAGTAATCCCTAGTTGTCACCTTTATCAGTTTTATCATCTAATTCTACCAGCATTTCTGTAATTGGAGGTATTTGAGTAAGGTTGGTTCGAGAGTTGCACTATACTAAGAGTACTTATGTGGCATATTCTTCTTGGGGTTGGGATTCGTCTTGACAGGAGAAGGGATAATAATTTCTCAATTCTGTCTCAACAAACAACACCTCATTTAGGTTGTTGTACTTAATGATCATATATTTCATACGGGGCTCGCGATATACACAAATTTTATTTGGCAGCCCTTTCCATGGTAGCCACATGTGAGAATGGTCAGTGGCAGCATATCCATTTAATGTTTTGATGAATTCTCTTCCCAGGATGATCCCATATGCATCAGGGATGTCAACCACTTGAATATCAATGACTTGTTGTATCGTCGGATCTACAACAATTTGCATCAGGATCCGATTCATTTCTCCCACAATGTTAATCTCTGTTTTGTCCAGCTGGGTCACCTTCCTCCTAGAGGGTGTGGGAGTAATTCCAAGAGCCTTACATATTGCCAAAGGCATAACATTGGCATACACTCCTAAATCAAGCAGGCAGTTATGCAAGTTTTTTCCAAATATCCGAATGGTGGTAAGGAAAGGGGGAGTTTCCAGTCTTCCTTGGAAGAGGCCCATGGGCGCATCTACCTGAACTACTTGAGCTTTGTTCTTATCGCTGGTTTTATCTTTAATCTGCTTAGATGGCTGATCTTTAGAATTCTGCCTATTATTCTGGTCTGGTTTTTTCTCTGGTTGTTTACTTATAGACTGATTTAAGGGAACATCCTTCCTTTTCCTGGTATTATCCAGTATCACAGGTTCTTGCCTAGGTTCTTCAAAGGTGACTTTTTTGGCCGAGGACTCCTATGTTGTGGTAGAGGATGGGGTTCCATTGAGTACCCTAAAGAAGGCGTGCCTTACAACAAGGACCTTGAGTAGTTCAAAGGCATATAAAATAATTCTTACTTTCTTGAACTCTTCCACCACATATTCACCCATTTGTTCAATCTTAGAGTAGAAGGTCCGACCTATTATAGAGCTAGAAGGTTGGACTTCCCTTTGACTTGACTGATTTTGGGGTTGGCCTGAAGGCTGATCTTGCGCCTGATTTTGAGGCGTATCCTTTTTGAGATATTGGGTGGGTATATGGGTAAGCCCAGGATTATTGCTGGCATTAGGGTCAGGTAGGCTAGTAAAATTGTTTGGTGGAGTAGAAGTTGTAAAGGGTCCACCTGCCTATCTATTTTTAAGGAAGTAAGGGGTTGTTCTCTAGTGAAACATGTGAATTTCATCTACATACGGTTCTTCCTCATCTACTGGACCATTATTTATTGAATCAAAAAATTGAGCCAAGGTTTGCTCGTTACTTACCTCTTGCACTTCTTCGCTTTTAACGGGAGCAGGCTCGACCTCAGGCTGATTATGGTCACCTCATGGAAACGACGCCTGGTTTTCCATGAGACAAGAGGAATCATAAGGCTCAGACAGAACGATGTCTCTGCAACTGGTACTAATAGCAGCATTTTGGACCTCAATTTGAAAAATTTATATAGTTGTCTGGAATTTAGGGCAATCCAACTTAGAGTTTCTGCTGGTCTTGTGAATTCGGCACCATCCAGACAAGGCTGCCTCGTCGAGGTACAACCCACTGGCCATGCTCTCATTGTTGGCCAATTGATCAAGGGGAGTAGGGATGCCTCCATTATTGGGCTTTGTATTCCATGTGCGGTTCTACCTCTAAGAAGGTCTTCTCTCAAAACTTTGATTCAGATTTTGTCCTCTATCATAATTCTTCCCAGAAGAGGTGCTTGCTTCCTGGTTGTCCCTATTGTCTCGACATCCTGACTAAGATTGGCCTGGAGGTTACATTGGGATGCCTGCAACTGGTTATTTTGATTCTTGAAGTGCATGATTTCCGTGGACATTTTCTTTATCATTTCTATCAACTCTTCCAATTTGTCTTTCTCGTCAGTGCTACTTGGTTGTGGTGCCAGATTTAGGAGAAAGACAGGAAGGGCTACCGATTGATTATAATGCACTGGGGGGAATTTCAATCCTAAAAAAAATAGTGGTGCTTGCGATTGTTGAGAATACACCTATTGTTGTTGGGGAGCCCGAGTGTAACTTTGTTGTTGTTGGTACTGCAAATAAGAAGGCACAAGAGGTGTGTAATTCATGGGCTGTCTGGTGTGTGAAATGATGGGCAGCTGAGGCACGTGGTTGATAAGAGGGGTCTGATTAGCGAATGCTTGGTTAAGACCTTGAATCTACATTGGGTGAGCTACTGGTCCCAAAGAAGGCATCGGCCTAGAGATAGTCTGTCCCAAATCTACACTAGCAATAATAGCTTATGTATAGGCAGTCACTAATGAGGTGAGTGGCGGGCGCATCCTCTTTACCAAGGCCGATGTAAGGTTGTCCAATGCCGCATAATAGACTAGGAGGGTTGCGACATCATTATGAAGGTATGGGTCTTGAAGCCTTGTGAAGGCACAATGAAAGCAATCATTAAAGGATCCAATGGGTTCATTGACTTCCCTCCTGACAGAAATAAACTACCTATATAACTTCAAGGGGCTGATTGGGATCTTATATTTTTGCAGGAAAGCATTCTTTATTAGGTTCCATGAGGTAACGAACCCCCTTGATAGATTGATGTACCAATAGAAGGATTCCTCGCCCAATGAATGTGGAAAAAGGCGACATGCAACATCCTCATGATCGACTTGCATTTCGGTGACTGTTGTCTCAAATATTTTGATGTACTCTTCAGCTGTCCTTTGCGGGTCATGAGAATTGAACTTCGAACAAAAGCCTTCCAGATTCTTGGGCATATCATGGTAAGCGGCAAAGTGTATCACGAAGGATTTTGTGCCAACCAAGCCATGGCAGGAGACGGAGGTGATATTTGTTGTTGAGGAATAGCAATCTGCGGTTGCGCCTGTAGGAGGACAGCAGTCTAGGCGGTAGCTGTTTGGACTGTACCTTGGGCTTGAAAGGCTAGGAGAAAGGAAACTTCCTGGCTGCCGGAGATGGGGGTTGGAGATGCAGTTTTAAGTGGTCAGGAAGATGAGGAGGAAGAAGCAACGTTTCCTCCCTTAGTCTGTTTCACCCTTGTAGGAGGCTGCAACTCTTGGAATTCTCCCTTGTTTGGTGTCGACCGTAAAACTCTTTGAAATCTATCTGGGGAGAATGATCTGATTCAATCCTGCTTCACAAGGCCCTCCTTCTAGCGCATGTTTTGTTGATGGGTGTTTTTACACACTTTCTAAACACAGGTAATGCGTAGGTGCATTACCTCTCTTGAAAGGAAATCTCCAACTGCAAGCTGCTGAAAATTTCCCCAAGGTCTCTCGGGTATCAGGTCATGACTTGCATGGAAATCCTCAATTGATTTTGATGTGATGTTGCTGGTAATCATAGGGAAGACTTATGTAGCTGAATGCGAGATGGATCTTCAAATCTGAAGTTTCTATGATGGGAAATAAAGTGTACTTCGCTGTAGGTTTGAACAACAATCTAAAACTCTGATGTTTTCTTCAAGTTTGGCTTTACAATGTGCAATGATCCTTAGCATAGGCTACTTCTAAAAAAAAGGGAAAAGAGTAGGGAAGAGGGAAGGTTCCTAGATCTGCAACTAACTGTGAACAGTGATCATGGAGATTCTGCTATGGACAACTCCCTTCAAACATGATTCCACTTAACCAAGAGATCTATAGTATCGCGAAATCTGTACTATCTTCAAACGTCTGCAAGTATTTTACCATTCATCCACCATTTACATGCATGAATAAAGATAAAGATTCAAAGAGCAGCTTTAAATTTCAGCCCAGGCTAACTTTGAAAGCCATTTACCAACAATAAACAACAAAAAGTATGGGCTGGAAGGCATCAACACAACATAAATTTCTACAATAACATGACAACATGACTAAAATCTATCAAAGCAAGGATACAACTAACTAAAACAACAATGTGAATCTAACTAAAGCATTTAAGAATGGAGATTGAACAATGAAACATGTGAAGAAATCAAAAAATACACCAAGTCAATATATTTTCATTATAAATTTCAGTAGCATGTCTTTACAACAACTCAACTCTCTTTGCAAATGAGAGGAGACCCCTATTTATAGTGCCCCAAAAGTTAAATGAATGGCCAAGATTGATTTCCATTGTGTGGCCAAGATTCATTACAAAATAAGGTTTCACCTACCCACAATATATTACAATTTTAAAAATACATTCCTGTCCCTTTTTTATTTTGTCCTTTAGTGACGACACTGTAGCATCTTGTCTTTTGCTGATTGCTCTTTTGCTGTAGCTATTCCTTTAGGAGCTCCTCATTGATAATAGGGTTGTCCTCCTGCTTCTTCAAGGTTGCATATTGCATGAATTTTAGAATAACTGGCTGGAGCTTGTCTACCTCAATGATCTCATACCGTAGCATCTGGTAACTCCATTCTTTTGCATTATCTTCAAGCTTTCTACAGTCTTCATCATACTTTACGCCTTGATCCCTGAACAACTTCGATTGGTCAAAGGCACGGGCGGTGAAACTCATGAATTCCATCGTTATTTCAATGGACATCACGTCCTCCATCTTCTTCTGAAAGTAAGGCTTTATCTTCTCTAGATCCATCTGCACTGTGGGCATATCATATTCTGTCATCAGCTTGAGATATCGGGCGCATTCCGCCCTAATTTCCTTGACCCATTTGATGTCCGAATCCACCTTACTCATTATCTATTCCAACCTTTCCTTTCTGTTATCAAAATCCTACCTCCACATGTCCATCATCCAGTGATCGTTGCTTTTGAACGCGAGCTCCTTTTCCCATGTGGCCTTTGGTAACTGGAGGATGGACTCAATCTTTGGATAGCTAGAGTTATATGTTGCAGGGAAGTCGGTGTCAAGCTTCTTCGTGCTATCCATAGATTGTTGTAGATCCAAGAATTTGTTGGCTGTTCGAACAGCTTGGCTAATACCCATGTTCCCGACGTACAAGACCTGCCAGAACCAGCTCTCTGTAGCCTTTTCTATGTTCTTTCTTTTCTACAACTTGTCAATTTTCTCTTTGGACAGCAGTTGGGGTGGAGCCACAGATGTGGTAGGCATGTCATCCACTAAAGACCATTGTTGGATGTAATCTGTTAAGGCAGCCACCTATGCTTTGAGCTTGTCCTTTGAGACCTTGTCCTGCTTTATTAGGTGCACCACTGTAGCCACTGATTCCTCAAGATGGCCCACCTTCTGCTCTCTAGTAGCGGTTCCCAAGTTGATGGTGAAAATGTTGTAGCTTACACTAGCCTGGCCTATCATGGGCGTTGCTATTTGTGCGGTTCGTGACCCGAAAGCGTCCATTGTTATCTTAGATCTCACTTTAGGATTTTTCTCTTTTCTGGTTGAGCTTTGGGCTTGGGATAGGATAGCCTCTAGTCTCACCCTTGGATCCTTATGAGTAGGAGCCTCCTTCTCAAGCTTCCTTTCCAACCATTCAGGAATAGTAGACTCTTCTTTTGATGGCTCTTGATCGTCTTTTACCTCCCCTGATCAGTCCTCCATTTGTGCACCTTTCATCTTGGTAATGTATCCCTCTTCCTCATCAAAATCTAGGACGAATGTGAGGCATTTGACCGGATGTTTGGTAATCAACTACCCTCAGGGACCTTCTTCTACCCCAATTTCCTTTTCCTTTATGTCCTCTATCTGTTCGCCCTTGTGCATGTACCCCTCGGGTTGGTCCTCTTCTTTGTCCTTTTCTTCTATGGGAGGCGACACAACCTCCAATTGTTTTTCCTCTACAGGGGTTTCTACAATTTCTACTGTCTTGTCGCCCTCCTCCTCTTCTCTGAGAGGTGACCTTTCTGCCTCTTCTTCAATGTGTTTCAGCTGCCAGGCCATCTCTTCCTCAAGATCGTCATCGAAGCTTTGTATGATGACCCTACCACCAAAATCCTCCTCCTCATCCCTGCTTTCAGAGGAGCCAGTTCCTTCCTCCTCGTAGGCCACCCTATCAATTGTTCGATGTGAATATTCCAAGTGTTCATGGTACTTGTCGGCCTCCTCTTCAAATGGCTTTGAGGCTTCTTGCTCCCGTCTTTCCCACTCCTCAGAGATTAACATTGTGGCCTCCATAGCTGATGGTCTTGCCAGAGGCTGTGAAGGCTTAGCAGTAGCGAGGACCTATTCTAAGGCAGCCTGAAGAGTGGGGTCCATAAGGATCTGAGAGAGCTCGAAAGGGAGATTCTACATGTGTTTCGAGAAGGCCTCAGGCAAGGCAGGAGAGGGCATTGGCGTTGTCACTGTGGCTAATGGGAGTGATGTAGTAGGTGACATGGCCACATAGGAAGGAGGGGTAGTTACAGCGAAGGAAGAGTCAATCACTATTACAGGCTCGACCAGAGGTGAAAGGGCAAGATGGACTGAGATGTCTACTACTGGCGGGGATGTGGTGACTACGGCTAGGGATAGAGACGATGGCACAGTTGAGACATGGGGAGTCGGAAGGAGTTCTAGCTGATCTGTCCTTTCTTCCTCACCCTCTTGGATTACGGGCTGCTCTGCTATGCCTCCCATTTGCTTGAGCCTCTTAGAAGGTGAGCTCCCTGAATCTTTCCTTGTGTATACTTTGGGATCTGAAGACTGCTCCATTTCTATTTCTTTTCTCTTCTTAGATATGGTGATCGAAGGTGATTTGGATGTCCCTCCCATTGAAGTTGTGGTGGTGATATCCTTGGTGGCACTGGGCTCACTCTTTAGCCCTTCATATGTCAGGACCACTCCTTGTTGCTTTAGCCGGCTCACTTGTCTTTTAACCCATTCTTTGGTTCAAGCCATGATGGGTTTAGTCACGATGTCAAGGTCATCGACCTCCTATTCATCCCAGTCAATTGTAGGCAGTGGCAGATCAGAGACTACGTTATATCAGGGATCCATGATGGTGCCTTCATCTTCCTCAACTTGATTCGGTATAGGGAACAATTGCACCCTTCTTACGAAGTATGCAGTCATTCTCATGTAGTGCCTAGTGCACACCTCTTTGTCATCCTGGTAGTTTTCCTAGAAATCCTCAATGTGATGCAAGTGGGCGTACTCTAGTCCTAGTGCCTTTCTTATGTGCCCATACGGGTCCATCCATGGGCGAGGAGTGTGTAGTTGGAAGTGGTACTCCACCAGTTCCTTTTCTGAGTTCCCAGTGCACTGGGAAGTTTGTAGTTTGTACATGTCCCGACCAAGGGTCAAAGGATAAGAGACCCCTACCAAATGCTTGCTGCTGAGGATGGTGTGCACATGCTGCAACTGCCAAGAGAGTTCCAATAGTACAACCCGGTCATTGGGGTACTGGGGCAACTTTTTCGGCCTCTCAGTTAAACCCTAGGCACGAATGTAGGTAAACCAGGGAATTGAAGGAACAAGAAAGCGTAATGCTTCAGGAACGCCCGCGTACTGTGGGAGACCCTCCTCTCAAAATCCCCTCCAAGTAGTCATGTGACGTAACCAATGAAGGCATCATTGACCCTGCAATATTCCTTCTTAAAATTTTTGAATTGTAGCTGGGGATGTCTATCATAGACTTTCAATATTTTCCCTGGCTCCTCGTCGAGTGCTACAAACAGCCCACTATACTGCCTTTCTTCTTCCAAGGAGTAGACCAGATAGGAGGTCATGTAGAACTTGGAGCTTTTCTTCACATTCATGAACTACTCATGGAAGCAGTCGCTTATCATAACTCCCTAGTAGAATGAGGCCTATGTGGTGACATCCTCATTCCCACAGAGGATCTGCTCAACAAAGTAAACCATCCATTCCTGAAAGAAGGCAACAGTTGAAAGACCCATTACCTGGTTCAACATGGTGACCGAGTCATGGTAGTCTTCGTGGAAATACCTGCAGAAGAGTTCTTGGGGAACCTTCACAGCGCTGCTCCTTTTCTCCTTGAGCCAATGTTGATTTATCAGTTTCTTACAACTCATCAAGTTTTTGTCCCATGCCATGTTACATTCCTCTATGGTGGGTGTTTCCATCTCTTCAAAGGTAGGAATGTGGAAGGTCTTTGTAATGCCCTCGGCCGACATGTCAGCTAGAATATTGCCATCTCTGTCAACGATGGTCCTTGTCTCAGGTTGATAGGCCTATCGACAAGCCATGACCAGCTTAGGGGCAATGAGAGATGGGGGCAAGCCCGCAACTTTTGCAATTCCGCTCTGCCTGATTAACCTGGCATTTTCAATCTTCGGGTGAATTCTGACCCTTTGCGTAAACTCATCAATATTGACTTACCCAATGTTGGTATCTGTGATTTCCTTCCAGTCCATGGTGATTTTTGATTGTAGAGGTTCACCCTAGAACTGAAACTTCATCTGGTCCTTATCCTCTTTCCCACGAGGAGTCTTTCCTGGTTTATTTCCTTTTTCCTTCTCTGTAATTCCCCCCGAGGGCCCTGCACCCGATTCCATATATCTTGCAAGCATAGGTGCAATGAGTATAACTGATTATAAAGGCATGAGCATTAGTCAAAATCCAATTTAGACAATGTATGATTGATGAAATCAAACACATTCACTTCAAGATACCGTTAGCCATTTACTGGAGGAACTTTAGACAATCTGGGCCTGGAGGGCTGAACTTCTCAGGAAGAAATGTTGTTTCGAAAGGGGAAAATAGGGTGGCATGATCCAGGTGATTTATCGACTTCAAATTTTGGTGGTTTGAGGGGCTCATGTTGAAGAGGGCTAAATTTAAGCACGTGGGTCAAGATTAGTTTTCAAATTTGAGGTCGTTTAGGTCACTTTTCGGGCTCCCAGAAGTTTAAGTTTGGAAAGCTGTCAAAGGTTCGCTATTTGAAACAGCCAACCAGAAATGGAGTTCCAAGGATGGAACTTCAGAGTCTTGGACCCGGAAGGCCAAAAGACGGCAGCTAGTTCAAGACCTGAGGGCCGGAAAGACACCGAGGTTTCGCTATCCTAGATCGGAAATCCAGAAACGGAAACCCAGAGGGAGTGGTCCGTCGGACCAGACTCGACATGAAGCTTGGAACTTGATTTTCATTTGAAGCTTCTCTCAGCAAACAGGAGGGTGGAGATCGAAGGCCAAGAAGGCTAGCACGATTTTCCCCGTTCAAGGCAGCGGGCATAGGACGAAATTCCAGAGGCCGGAGCCTGGAGGTCGGAAAGGTGTTGAGGTTTCAATGCTCGGTGTTTCGTGGCGAACATAGACTTAGAGTCCGGGTGGCGGAAGGTCTTCGTTAGATGGCCTTTTCAACCTGGCGAATCCATCCATGGAATGGGACTCGGGGTCATGACAGAAGGTTAACCTTGTGCAAAAAACACCAGACGGCAAGGTGCAACGCAGGCTCCGGGGGCTAGGAAGACCGGGTCACTCTGCTGTTTTGTGAACGTAAAATGCTCCTCGAAATTTCGGAGGTGGAAGTCCGGGGCCTCAGGCCTAGGAAGGAAAAATAGAGGCCAATTTCTGTAGTTTGTAGTTTGTGATTCTGACGGCAATCATATGAAGTCTGAGGAGTTGGGCCCGGGAGAGGGTGCAACCGTTTGTAGAAATATTTCCCAAGGTTTCAAATGCGGCGGAAGGTAGACCTGGGTCCGGAAGACGTGAACGCCCTTGGGCGAAGAACAACCGCAATTAGGTTAAGTTTTGGATACGGATTCGAGGGTGTTTTGGAGTTTTTTTGAGGATTCCAAGACATGGGTTTTTTAGGTGTTGCTTTTATGTATCTTTCCAATGCATTTTTAATCCATGTTATTCAATTTTAGGCATTTAAAATTATGAAAAACCTCTCGAGAAGGTAAACAGTGAACCTACCTTAGAAGTCCTATGAGAGAAGCTGCTAAATCCACCAAGGATCGGCAAATGAAGGCGACGGGTGCGAGGGTGGCAATCGACGAAGGTAATGAAATCTTTAGGAAAGCGCTCTGACCTCCTCTGCAATCCTGACAAGTGAAAATGACAGGTCGGGGCCTGATATTTATACCCCATGCCATTAATGGCTTGATTTAATGCAGGTACGACCAATGGATTGGTTGGTGAATTTGAAAATTAGGGATGACAGCAGGAGGTCCAGGGTCTGGGGCCGGAAAGGTGCGAGGTGGCAGCCACTTAGAAACTACCTTTTAAGATCGACGGCGAGGAGAGGTTCGAACCCCAAAGGGTGGAGCACCATTGAGGTTGCGTCGCTGTAAACAACAAAGGTCAAAGAGAAATCTAGGAATGATGGCCCGGATGTCCGGACCCGGAGGACACGGAAGCGACGCGGAACTTTGTACAAAGAGATCTGGCGGTGATCGGCGAACTAGGTCCTGGGGTTCGGGAAGGCAGAAGTCTTCCATCGTTTGTGAACGACGAACCCTTAGAGGAAGCCGAAAGGTAGAAACTCGGTGGGTCTAGCCTGGGAGGGCCCAGAGCTGCTGGCAGATGGAAACTACCAAGGAAAGCCTGAAAAGCCTCAGGGCTTAACCAAAGATGAGGGAGAAAAACATGATCACTTTAAGACGGGTTTTAGGGGTATGTTGATCATTAGGGATGTGAAAATGGGGCACAAAAAATGAGGCAACAACAAAAATGACCCGACAAGGAAAAAAGAAAAGAGGGTCCCCGTTTCAAATGGGGCATGTGTGCTGAGGGAATAACATTATGTTTTCAAGCAACCTCTCTCCAAGGAAACTCATTTCATCTATCAATATGTATTTGACATGTGATATTTCTTCTTGGAAATTTGTAAGTCTCCTCCCTTCTATTTTATTGAAATTTCTTATTGGAATTCTTATCTTTGAATGAATTGTTGAAGCACCAATGTTGAATGTTTCAACTCCAGTAGGTGCGAGTAGAAGTAGAGGAGATTGATTGGGAGAAGATAAATTTTCCAATGCTTGAGTAATGACACCAATCACATAAGACTTACCTATTCCTGCAATGCCTTAAATTATCATCTAGAGGGGCAATACATTTTCATTTGATTAGCAATGTGATGTGATAATGTTGACTGCATTATGTTGTTGCTCACTGAGATTTGTGTAATCAACACAATGTGGAATATCGTTGTGAATGAGGAAACCATTAACTTTCATATTGTTAATGGAATTTATTGCCTCGTTTGTATAAGTGTGACCTTTAAATCCATGACACCAATCTATCTATCTATCTATATCTCTTCTACCCAACATATCTATCTTTGAAACTTGCAAGACTTGGCCATGATGAAGTCGAGATATAATTTCCCATTCAATTTTTTGTAGTGGTACCTTAACCATTGTCATTTCCTTCAAAATCAGAGTCACTAAGGATGTCATTATCTTTAAGAGGTGTTGTTCATTGTAAATTACATGGATGATAGTTGAAGTTGTCCTGCTTTGCCACTATTGATTCATTGTCATAGCCAATATCCCTTTGAATGTCTTGAAATAGTTGTAAAGTATCAACTTGAAAAGGAAAAAATATATCCATTTCTTAGAGCCACATGTAGGAATCAAATAAAATATAGGAAAAACTATTACCACGATAATAGTTTCTCTAATATTCCATTTGTTTTCTCCTTTTCTTTTTTGATTAAATATCCATGTTTTTTTTGCATCGAAAGTAATACAAATTCCATACTGTAAGGCCTATTTTTGTATGCATCAATAAATTATATGGTTTATTCTTCATTGACATCTTCATTATTTAAAACCACACGTTTGAAGACCTCATTTGACACAATTAAGTTGACAAACCTTCTACTGCTCCCTACTAGCGAAAGTTACAAGAGCATGTGGCTTGTTTCTTGAGCTCCAATATCCCTTTCAATTATTGTTTTGATGAGAAGCCTCTTATAAGCTTTTGTGGCTAAATTGTCAGGGTTTTTTATGTTTGCTAGACGCATTAATATCTAGTGTTATGTTTCTGAGCTCTTTTCTACTTTGGCTGCATACTTTGTAATATATTTAACTAAAACATGTTTGGATATAACATATTGCCATAATTGGAGCATGTATCGATTGTGAGTGTTCAACCTATCATCATTTTTTAATGGTGCAAATTTTTTTTACCATTTTGTATATCATCATATACTTTTGATCCATCTAAGTTTAATGGCCATGGAGAGTTATACCTTTATTTCAATTTAAAAAAATATATTTTAATTTGAGTGCTTAACTACAATAGTAAATTATGTACAATAATTCAAATAAAAATATATACTGATATATTAACCTACAGAAAAGTTTTCTTGCCTCTTTCCTTAGATATGCACCCTCTAAACACATCGTGTGTCTCTAAACAATATTAAGTATCTCTTCATAGTCAATGTAAAAATTTGTTTCTATGAGCTATCTAGTGTTTCTAAGGCAGGGATGTTGAGAAAAAATATAGAATGCTTGCAATTTATAACATAACATGTAATTTGATCATTATTTTTTTCAATAAGTAGATATAGATCTGATGAGACATATAATTTAAACTTATTCTAAACATACCTGTAACGATGCATATCATGTCTATGATTCCATGCATGAATGATATTGTGTAAATAAGTTTGAGAATTCTTCATTAGCCCAATCAATTTTTTCCATATCGGGTGCTCCCTTAATCCATATATGAATCCGTGAACATGTATCGAACCTTTATGTTGCCACTCATAGTTGTACCATTAATTTGTAACATTCATGCCTTTTTCAAGTATCTCATTTTTGAAGTATGTGTGGCATAAATGCATGTATTGCATTACAGTGTGAGAGTAATCAATGAAATTTTTCTTTCACCAGGCTTTGTACTTCATGTGTCCAATAGGTAGGTGGTGTTCCAGGCATTAATGTGTGTAAATTAGGCCAATACAAATCAACTAAACCCAATGTAAAAAAATTGTAGGTGTGCCTATCTGATGAAGCATGTCTGTTAACTCTACCCAACATTTTACCCAATATGATATAGTACCTCTCAAATTGGTTCCAAATCGCATTAATTTATCTTCCAAGTGAGAGTGGCATGTTCTCAATGTGTTCAGGAATATTTTTTATTGTTATGGGCATATATCATGTATACAAGTCTTTTGATAAATATTGTTGACAAACTTTGGGCATGATGTCTCATAATTATATTCATCATCAAATACCAAAATCTCAAATGCTTACCAAAGTCACAATTATCTCTATAATGAATAGATGCTTGACGAATTTGTGTAGATGTAATCTCCTTAGTCGAGGTTCCAACCAATCACATCTATCATTAGGGAATAATGTTGGAAATTCCATATCAAACAAACCTATTGTTACATACTCATTTATTGAAGATCCACCAATAGTAGGCCAATCAATTAACATAGTTGGATCTATGGTTTAATTGTTCACCCATGCATGTATTAATTCCATTTCCCTTTGTGTATTTGGTGGTTTCGATGTCATCGATGTAGTGTGATCAATAATACTACCCTCATCATTTTTGATCAATGGGCCAACATGTACAACCTAGTTGACATCTGAATCAAATTCTGTGTTCATTGTTCTAAGTTTTTCAAAAATATTTTGATCTGAATCAATCAATATATTTTCAAGAGAATTTTCATCAATAGTAACATCAAAATATAAATTTTCATGTTGAATTTTGTACTGAAGTGCTTTATATGCTAGTTCTTTGTTAATCATGAAGTTATAATTGGTACCACATCGATCCTTTCTATGAACAATAATAATAGGATGCGGTAATTTTTTAGACAAATTTTCTATGTTTTGGGGAAAGCTTATTTTGTGGCCTTTATATTTAAATTTTCCCCTAGTTGCATGTGCCACTTCCAAAATTGGACTAACACATGCAATCAACATTTCTTCCACTTGAGTGAGGTTTGTAAGTTCAATCTGTCGGGGACTGGGATCCATATTATTTGCATAGATGAAAATATATTATTTATTTTTTCTTGTCTACACCTATTGCAAACTAGACTTTGTGGAATACAAAATACTTTTATTCAAACATGTAAACAATGGTTTTGGCACCCTAATGCTCTTTAACTCCTCTAGGGTTTTTCACCTAAATGGAGAGAGATGGGCCAAAATGCTAATGTCTACACTCAAGATTAATGTAATGAGGGATGAAATGTGTCTAAATGTAATGTCTTAAGTGCAATAAACTAAAAAATAAAGATGATTATTAATGTAAAATCTAAGAAATGTGAAGTGCTGGAAAACACAGTGTGATATGCAAACTTATGAAAAGTGACATAGAAATGCAAATAAATCTAAATAGAAAGTTGTAAGACAAAACATGTGCACCTAGAAGTGTGTTGTATCAGACTTGAAGCAACTTTGAAATTCTGGAAATTCTAATTTTTAAGTTTGATGGGGCATTTGCGCCAGGTGGGGCGATAGTCCACTTTTAGAAAAATTCTGGGAAACTACACTAGAGCCTGTTTCGGTCAAATGGGTATCCAAATCTATAAAAAATTCTGAAAAAAAAGTTCAGTGGGACTAATCCGCCACTAGTGGCGACTTAGTCCACTTCTGAATTTCTAAAAATTTGGAAGTTGAAACAGAAGCCCCAGGTCTGTACTCTTGTTTTCCACAAGTGTCTACTTCTGAAACTTTGATTTTTGGGCTTGAAAATGACTTTTAGTTGATATTTTGGATTATTCAACAAGGAGATGTCTTCAATGAGTCTTCAACCTAATCTTCAATGATCTTCAAACCCTCAAAGTGTTTAAATCTACAAACACACAATGAAAGAGAAAGAAATGGTGAATGTTAGGGCATGAGGGTTTGCATTGGTCAAAACCCTTTTTAGGTAATTAAACCAAAATGGAGAAAGAATGTAATGAAGCATGAAATAATGGAGTTATTACCTTGCCATGATGATTGATCTTGATTTTCTGCAGCAATAGTTGAAGAATATACCATTGAATGTCTTAGGAAGCTATCTTGATGTCTTGGAATGATGAAACCCTAGCTTGCTTGACTTGAGAACATGATGAGTGATGAATGAATGATAAGAGATGTGAATTTAGGATGAGTTAGTTCAAATGAGATGGAAAACCCTATATTTATACACAATTATGCCTTAATTCCTGAAAATACCTCACCACAGGCCAACCTTAGGTCTTAAAGAATAAAAACCTGAAAGAAATTTGAGTTAATTTTTATTTTTGTGACACATGGGACTAATTCACCCAAGGTGGTGACTTAGTCCACTTGGGAAATTTTGAGTGGATGTCGAAGATTAAGATGTATTCAATGTTTTTTATTGGGTTCTTCTTCAACAAGACACTTAATTAAGGCATGCAAGTGCATAAAGGGGCCATTTAAAGCATAAGAAAGGTGTAAATATTGATGACAAGCCTAGGAAAGTGTGAAAGTTTGTTACAAGACTTTACAACACTTTGAAATAGGTCTTGGTAAGGTTATTTAGGTGAATTATGATATTATGGTCCTAGAAAAGTGTGAAGATGTGTTACAACACCTTACAATACTCTTGCAAGACATCAATAAATGTATTTTATTCAAAGGGTTCAAGACCTAGTGTGGATGTGTAAACACCCCACAAAACCAAATCAAGGCCTCATTAAGTCCAATTTGTCAGCAATTATTCCCAAATCAAGAAAAGTATACACTTTTTGGTGACACAAAACATAAATTTCTTGGCAGATATAATACATTGCTAGTGACTCCAACTTATCTATTCACTGACAAAATACCATTTGCATAAACTTTTAAAATCAACGGCAAGCGATCTATTTGGGTTTTCAATATTTTCTTCATTTGATTCTAATGCATAATGCAAGTTTTGTTGATTTAAATTTGGAGGGGTTTCTGCAACATATTCTATTGATTTGGAAGCTTCTTCTCAATATTAATTTGAATATTTTGTTCATTTTCATTTCCTCACCTCTCCCTTGGTTGTGGAATGTTTTTTTCTTTTTTCTCTTGCTCAAAATAATATTATTGTTCAATTGTTCATTGAAATGTATTTCTATTAAGATTTTAAGGATTTTCTTTAGCTTAGATTTCCTTTCCTGTCTTTTTGAAATGGGTTGTTGTGGACTTGTGATCACCTATGTTTTGGTTACTATTTTCTTGTAGCTTGCTTTCAATTTTTAGTTGCTCTGTTGTCACCTCTAATTTTATTCTTGAGTATCTTTTTTGGTCTACGTCGTTTCATTATTTTTTATGTATTTCCTTCTCCACATCAGTCATTTGTTCCTTTTATCATCTTCAATATTCATCGTGATACTCTCTTTGGTATTGTTTTTTTTGTTCTTCGGTTTCAAAATTCTTTTTAGGTCTACCCGTAACTAAAATATGACATACAATAGTTTAAATTATGTGAGAATATAATAAATAATTTATGGTTATATGTTTTCTATTTCATAAATAATTATCTAATGCGAGAAATTAAGTGACAATTATTTTAAAAATAAATTTGGTTATGATAAAGCTTGGGATTACAATTATAATTGTAAATACCTTAGCCTTAACTAAATTCATTACCTTAACTGTAAATCCTAACCATAATCCCATATTTAATCAACACCAGAACCCTAACTCTAACACAAATAGTAAATTTAAATCATAATTTTAACCCTAACTGAAATTGTAAACCTAAACCAAATAGTAAACCATAATTTTTACCTAAACCATAATTTTAACCCTAACACAAATATTAAACCTAAACCATATTATCAACTGATCTGATTAGGATATAGACTAATTGCATAATTGAATGCTTAATGTTTACAATCTTTAAAATCCAATTTACATAAACGAAATTAACACATTAACACGGTTAATTAAGCAGAAATAGTAAAGTGAAGAAAATAGAATGTGAGAAAGAAGGAGAGAGAAAATGCAAACAATCTGATAACGGAGTTCGCCACAATCGTGACTACGTCTCTGTGTCTGCTCCAATGGAATGAGACCAATCCGATTAATCTCCAGAAAATGATTACAAAAGGTCTTCCACCTGTTACAAGATTTTTGTCTCCTTGGACGATAATGAATTACAAAGAAATCCTTCAAAAAATGCAACAAGCTTAACTAAGCTTCAAATGCATAAGGATCAAATTTATTATCACTTGGAAATATTCTCACAACTCTCTCAAAAATTCACTTCTAGCAGTTAGCCAAAAAAATTCTTCAAAAATTACTTAATCTCACACCCCCATTCTACCCTTTTTATACAAAAAAATTACTCAAATTGGTTCATAACCAATTGATTTTCAAAACCTCACAATATCCCCTTTACATAGAAAATATTATTTAAAAATCCCCCCTTATTTACATAGGGATATCCTCCCATTAAAATAATCCATCCAATTTTACATAAAATCTTCACAGATGGCCTCTTGTAATTTTATTCCATAATCCATTTCAGGATTTATTAGATCTTAATAATTCACCTTTGAATATAAACGGGCTTGATTTTGTTAAGGATTTAATCCTTAATTATAGGGGGTGAATTGGTTGGCAATTTGTTTTTTTTCTTTAAAAATAATGTTTAAGTTCCCCTTAAAAAGGGGATCTCCCAACCACATGTATTTTAAAATATTAAAGGGGTTTTATCCCATTTAAATAGGGGTAAATTTTTTTTGTTTTAAATTAAGACCCCACCTAGTTTTTTTTCTCACGTAGGCCTTAAATTAAGGCTTTTAAATGGGAGGAGTGGTAGGCTTTATATATATATATTTTAAAATAAAGCCATGTCCAACAAATTTCCGCCACATGTAACTTCGGGAAGCCACCATGTGTCACCTCATGATTCATCCATGTCAGCATGATGACGTCATGCTGACGTCATCATTGTACCTTCAAGTCAACCTAGTCAACCACGAGCTTTGACCTTTCATATCTCGCACATACGAGCTCCGATTTGCACAAAAAAAAACTGTCAGAAAGCTCTTGCCAAGCTCTTTGCATTGACATCAATTTTGACCACTTTTGGTGACATCAAATTTTGACCTTTTTTCTTGCCCTGGGCCCTGAGTTGACCAGTTGTTGACTGAACTTTGATCGGCAATAACTTGGGCTCCGTAGCTCTGTTTGAGTCCATTCAAGTTGCGCTGGAATCAGGACATCAAGATCTTTCTAATGGTGCTGAAATCTAGAGTATTGGAGATTCTTCAATTTTTAGTGAAAATATCCCCCGGATCAGGCCTCCCCACTGGAGAACTTTTGGACCTCCAAAAGTGGCATTTATTCAGACATTAAGTGAGGACTTGGCCTCCCCACTTGTCCTGTATCCTCTGTACAACTGTATACCTGGCTCACAATCACAATGAAGACTGCAACAACATTTTTGAATATAAACATCATTCTATCACTTCCATAAGAATCTACATCAACTATCATAGCCACTAACCAACTAACATTGACTAGCATCAAGCTGTACAATAATGAAGATATGAAAGAGAACAAATCAACAACATATTGATCTCTCACAATAGAAACATTTTTACCCAAGGATCCATCAATGCTTTCAATCACCATTCCCTCATGCGGTACTGTGGGTGCATCCTGCAACATCTGACCTTGGATAGCTACTCCAAGTTCATGTCTAGAATCACCTATACTGACAGACATAAGAGTTAAATATTTACTTGCATTAATCACCCTCTTAAATTGCCATGTGTTTGTAAAAGAACGGTCAGTCTTAATCCTGTGAGAATGTACAATATACTGAATGCCATCTTTAAACAAATGATAATGATTCTTTTCCCTGTAGAAAATAGCTTTCCGATCATATAGATAAGGGCTACCCAGAACTATCCCACATATATCTAGTGGAACCACATCAAACTGTACTTCATCCACAAACTTACTAGTGATTGTGAATTTTAAAGTGCATTGTCTTGTTACTTGCAATTTATCATTCTCGCAAATCCATCCTAGTGGATAAAGTTTCTTATGTTGTGTAGTTTTCAATCCCAAGTTCCTTACAACATCTTCAGAAATTAAGTTAACTTGAGAACCACTATCTATGAGTGCATCAATTTTAATGTTCTTAGCAACAACCCTTAAATGAAACAACTCATTCCTTTTCTTATCTTCAGAGACATCATTCACTTTAGAAGTAGAAGCACAACTATCAAAGGAAACACTGGAATTAGGAGCTTTACCTTTCAAACCCATAGCTGTTATCTTAGTTTCATCATCAGAATCAAAACCAAGATCCATAACAACATTTGTGGCTTTCTCCTTACCCTTCTGTTTCTGATTCTGTCTCTGAGCCCACTTAGGCTTCAATTCAAGATGCAACTTCCAACAATGATCTTCATCATGACCTTTCCTATCACAATGAGAGCAAGAAAGCTTGTCATCCTTCTTGATTGTAGCTATCTTCTTTCCTTTCCATGTCTCTACAACCTTAGAAGATTTCTTTACAGAGTTATCATTATCAATAAAAGAACCCTTTCCCCTTGACTCTAAGTGTGTAGCTTGAATAGACACTTCATCCAAATTACAAGGGTTCAAAACCAAAATGGAATGTCTAAGATATGAATGAAGACCTCCTATGTACTTTAACAAAGTATCCTGGGTGTACAAAGGTACATTTAATGCAAATTCCTTCTTTCTGAATTCATGGGTGTACTCTTGGACAGTCTGACCTTTCCCTTGTTTAAACACTTGCCAATTCATCATTAATTGTTGCATGTGACCTAAGGGATAGAATTGCTTTTAAGAGCATTAATAAATTCTAACCAAGATAAATTGACTCTACCATGCTGTGAAATTTCTGCTCTAGTCCTACTCTCCCACCAGGTAAGAGCTGTACCTCCCAACCGAAGAGTGGCTAACTGGATCCTAGAAGCATCATCAAAGAGGTTTTGAACTCTACAATAAACTTCTACTTGTTGAATCCAATCATCTAGTTTTTTAGCATCTAATTCACCACAATACTTAGGTAGTTCAAATTTAAAATCCAGTTTAATTTGAGGCTTATTTACACCCTTAAAAGGATTACCAGAAAGAGAATGTGTAGAAGAAAAAGGAGAATGAGGAGAAGAAGGAGGAGTAGATGGAGGAGATTTTGGGGGTTCATCACCACCTCCTGATTGCTTCTTCTTGCTTTTACTGTCTCCATGATCTTCTTCACATTTTAGGCATTCTTCCCTTTCCTTGAGTAGCATCTCCAATGCAACTTTCATATGCCAAAAAGCTCTTCGAAACTCTTGCTCACTGAGCTCTTCAGGTACCTCCATTCCAGACATAGACATCTTCAGAAAAGTTCTTCGTTTCCCGATCTCAGGATTAAATTCCTCAAGCTTGCCTTCACCCTTCTGAATCCTGGATCTTGTTAACATTCAAAATCAACTGCAATAATAATCACCAGAAGCTCTGATACCACTTGATCTGATTAGGATCTAGACTAATTGCATAATTGAATGCTTAATGTTTACAATCCTTAAAATCCAAATTACATAAACGAAATTAACACATTAACATGGTTAATTAAGCGGAAATAGTAAAGTGAAGAAAATAGAATGTGAGAGAGAAGGAGAGAGAAAATGCAAACAATCTGATAACGGAGTTCGCCACAATCGTGACTACGTCTCCAGGTCTGCTCCAATGGAGTGAGACCAATCCGATTAATCTCCAAAAAATGATTACAAAAGGTCTTCCACCTGTTACAAGATTTTTGTCTCCTTGGACGATAATGAATTACAAAGAAATCCTTCAAAAAATGCAACAAGCTTAACTAAGCTTCAAATGCATAAGGATCAAATTCACTATCACTTGGAAATATTCTCACAACTCTCTCAAAAATTCACTTCTAGCAGTTAGCCAAAAAAATTCTTCAAAAATTACTTAATCTCACACCCCCCATTTACCCTTTTTATACAAAAAAAATTACTCAAATTGGTTCATAACCAATTGATTTTCAAAACTTCCCAATATCCCCTTTACATAGAAAATATTATTTAAAAATCCCCCCTTATTTACATAGGGATATCCTCCCATTAAAATAATCCATTCAATTTTACATAAAATCTTCACGGATGGCCTCTTGTAATTTTATTCCATAATCCGTTTCAGGATTTATTAGGAGATCTTAATAATTCACCTTTGAATATAAACGGGCTTGATTTTGTTAAGGATTTAATCCTTAATTATAGGGGGTGAATTGGTTGGCAATTTGTTTTTTTTTTTAAAATAATGATTTAAGTTCCCCTTAAAAAGGGGATCTCCCATCCACATGTATTTTTAAATATTAAAGGGGTTTTATCCCATTTAAATAGGGGTAAATTTTTTTTGTTTTAAATTAAGGCCCCACCTAGTTTTTTTTCTCACGTAGGCCTTAAATTAAGGCTTTTAAATGGGAGGAGTGGTAGGCTTTTATATATATATTTTTTAAAATAAAGCCATGTCCAACAAATTTCCACCACATGTAACTTCGGGAAGCCACCATGTGTCACCTCATGATTCATCCATGTCAGCATGATGACGTCATGCTGACGTCATCATTGTACCTTCAAGTCAACCTAGTCAACCACGAGCTTTGACCTTTCATATCTCGCACATACGAGCTCTGATTTGTACAAAACAAAAACCATCAGAAAGCTCTTGCCGAGCTCTTTGTGTTGACATCAATTTTGACCACTTTTGGTGACATCAAATTTTGACCTTTTTTCTTGCCCTGGGCCCTGAGTTGACCAGTTGTTGACTGAACTTTGATCGACAATAACTTGGGCTTCGTAGCTCTGTTTGACTCCATTCAAGTTGCGCTGGAATCAGGACATCAAGCTCTTTCTAATGGTGTTGAAATCTAGAGTATTGGAGATTCTTCAATTTTTAGTGAAAATATCCCCTGGATCATCAACCCTAAATGAAATCGTAAGCCTAACCCTACCTCTAATCCTAATCCTAACCCTAACCTACATTTAACCCTAACCCTAACTTTAACCCTAAAACTAACTTTAACCCTAACACTAATAATAATCCTAATTGTAACCATAACCCCAACTTTATTCACAACACTAACCATGATATTTATACTAAAATTGGGTTAGAGTTAGGTTTTAGATTATTTTGAGGTTTAGGGTTTAGATAAAGGGTTAGAGATAAGGTTAGAATTTTGATATTATGTGATCTAATTACTAAAAGGGATCTTGAAAACATAAAAAGAAACATATATGATCAAATTTGAATAAGAATATGTATCAAATAATTGAAAGAAATTTGTTAAATTATAATAAGTTATTGGAAGATAAATACCTAGAATTAATAGTATGTCATCTTTTGTTACACCCCTAACTTTAACTATGTTCTACTTTTTACTTCGAAGTAATTAGTAGATGATTATGCATGTTCAATGATTTGACGTTTAGTTAAAATGGCTAGAAAAATCAATGTTTTTCATGAGTCATGTTTATTTGACTAAAATTTGACATGTGCTTAAAAGTTGTCAAGATGTGATGATCTCATGAGGATTATGAAAATGATTACTGAAACACTAATCTTGTGTTGTTGATTGCAAGTTGCATTCAGGAAATAGATTTCCGCCCTCCATGAAAGGGAGGGAGAGCATCATCAGAGAGAAGGGAATAGATACAAGGAGTAAAATAGGTTGTCACCGTCTTAAGTCTATTTCTAGTTGCTTAACGTCAACCTAGTCGTTTTGGGGATAGTGACGTCGTCAAGGTTGAACACTAGTTGTTTTATGACTAAGAAAATTTTATGTCGAGCACGATGCTTCTTATGTCATAATGAGTTTATGTCATGTCATCAATTGCGTAATTGGTTGTTCTTTTTGTCTATTCTGGATAATAGTTTAAATTGGCTTAATAAGTCGGGGAACTAATATGATAGCCCGATTCCTTGCAAAAGGAAGTCATTATGATGATCATCCTTGAGTTCGCTTAAAGGAGTGAATACGCTCGATAGACGACAAAAGATCAACGTCATCGAATGTGTAAGATTGTGTTACCAACCCTTAATTGTGGAATGATTTGTCATTTATATGTGATGTATTTGGTGATACTTTTAACGACTAAGCCAATTGTTGAGTCCATCATTTTGTCAAGGCTCCTTTTATGGAGGGGCATGATATATCAATATGTTTGCTCAACTTAATTGAGAAGCTTATTGATTATTGAGGTGGCATAGGTATGCCTATTCTTATAAGTTTTTCTTTCTAAATAATAAAATGGATTTTGTTTAGCCACGACCAATAAGGTGAACGTGGAAAAAGTCTAAACTCAAAGATTATTAAAAATCTTTTTGAGATTGTGGGCATCTCACCAGGTTAGCGCGGGTTCAAACTCTATGTTTGGGCATTCCCTACGTGGGAACATGGCTCCTCGTACATAATCCAATAAATTATTTGACTTCGAGCAACCTTTATTGTTTTTGGTCTATGGTGGAAATTTGGAAAGGTATGTAAGAGGCTTATTAATGTTTGATGACTATTCAAGTTGTAACTCAAGTAGTAAGCTCGACTCTTTTGAAGAGGAGCTCAGTTAGTTTCAAAGTTGGAGTTTATAGTAAAGCTTTGTCTAAGCTAAACCCTAGGAGGATATAAGGCAATGCCACGAAGGCGACATAAGTTTCTATCATTTTGAGATTCAATGAAGATCCTCATCGAAGTCATGGCTTGCCATAAAGTCGTAACCTCACTAACCGCTTCAAGAACTAGTTTCTATAACCGTCTTTATATCAATTTTTATAACTAATTCTTGCGGGCATTTTGGGCGGATCCACAAGTAAGAGTGGGGCGTGGGGAATGGATGGGACCATGATCTGAACAATAGCTAAACCTGTGTCTTGTGAATGAGAAAATTATTTTCCTCTATCGACCTCTAGATATATCAATTCTTATAACTGATTCCTACAAATCCATCTTGGAAGATTGGGGGGAGAAATCAGTAACCGTTTGGTAATTCTTGATAATGGCTTTACTTCTAAAATATATATACTCCTTTTTGGAATTGATTCGCGAGGGGGCATTAAGGTTGCTTATCACTGATATCTAGAAGAAAATTCACGAACACTAATAGAAAATGGAAGGTCAAAGACAGGAGGGTAGTTTTGTTAACGACAAAAATATTTAGAGCCATAAGAGAAGAACGAGCTAGTTCTTTTGAGGGGAAAGAATCTAGTCATCGTAGAAAGGTGGTGGCCAAGCGAGCAAGAAAGGAAGTTCATGTCTTAAGAAGAATCCTTCAATAAAACCATACTGCAAGAGGAGAAGATATGAGGAGCAATTGAAATTGCGAACATATCTAGAAGTTGGGCGTGAGCTTGTTGATATTACAAGCTAAGTGATTTCTATATTTCCTTGTTGATTTTGTTTAAGAAATACTTCGTTGGAATCTTTGAAATGTTCTTGTAACACGAATAATGAGAAGAATAGATGTCTCTTTACACACGTAAATCATACTATGGTTATTGTAAGGAAAGGAGGTGGATATATCTGTATGTCGCAAATGTTTATGAACCATCCAAAACCAAGCAGGTTGTATGTAAAATATCCTAGATGGTAGGCCATGTTAAGTCCGTAAACTTCACCGTCATGCAGGAGAAATCCTCGAGCCGTGGAGCGGGAAGACTTTTAAAATGCTATATTATAATCATCTTTTCGAATAGTAGTGGGAGAGTCAAAAAAGTTGGAGAATAACTTGACTCTTGGGAAAACTTAGATCTGTGTTTTTATGACATAAAATGATTTAGTGTTGAGTCCTCGGGACAGTGAGAAAGAGGCCAAATTACACTGCGTTGTCTCTTGCTGCGCACGTATGTATGTGAGAGTACTGAACCAAGTAGTAATCTCATGCAAATTTTACGCCTCGTAAATCCTTCCAAATAGCATGCAGGAAGTGATTGGATAGGTACTCTACCTTTCCAGAAAATAGACTAGAACCGAGACAAAGTTAAGTAAAATAAAATGGACCTAATTTTAGTAAAGGTTTCTTACCTTGGTCTATTGATCTAAAACATGTAGTAGACTGGTAATTAAAGCTCTCTTTCCCTAAATATTGTTAAGCTTCTAATGAAATTAAGTGTGGGAATATATGCTACGAGTATAGTCTATACCTATAAGGGAGGATCATGTGTTAGGATACTTTGGAAGTTACATGTTTTACTTCTAAGGATCAATGAAGACCATTTATGATACTAGGATATTTTAATTATTGGCTTCATCAACACAATCTTGTTTGAGACAAAGTTACTGCTCTAAATATATTATGAGTACACTATGGAAATGCCTTTTATGGGAAAGTATGGACCTTATTATATAAGAATGATAGAACATATTGCTTAGTACACAAAGGAACTTCGTTGTTCCAATACTCGACTTCAATGTTGTAACCAACCTTGAGAAGGGGATGTTGGGAAACCGAAACTCAACCCACGTGACTATTGTTCTTGAGTTAGTTGTTAAAGGTATATATGACATATGTATATAAAGGATGATATTCATATGAGTTTATACCCTTTCCTTATTTGAATGTGAATAAAATTGACTAGACAAGGAAGTTGGAAGCAATTTATTGTCTTTTACGACTCTAACCTATTAAGGTTGAAGGATTGAGCTTAGTCAAAGTACTAGCTATGAGAAGTAACAACACTCGTTAAGGTATATATATATATCAATGAGGACATTCCTCAAATATCATGCTTATTCGTGTTTTATGAAATGTCAATTTGAGAAATGCTAAGTTGTCTGGGTAGACTAGAAGTAATTTTCTCTTATGTTTTGCTTCACTATTGCTATTATCTATGGAGAACAAGGATGTTTGATATTTCCATGTATTGGGTTAGAGAAGCTAAACCCTAGTATTGAATCAAGGAGGATATAGGAATTATGTAACTCTTAAGTCAGATATGACATTGTGTAAATATATATATGTATATTAATTGACAGTGAAAGGTCGAGAAAACTTTAGAGAAAGACAAGAATTCTTTATAACACCTTAAGAGATTCTTCGATAATGTTGAAACTCGATTAAACACATTGAGATGTTGGGTATTGAATCTTGTGAAGTAAATGACAGGACGTCATAAACCCTAGATATTGCAAGAATGCAATAAGGGACTTTTGAAAAGGTTGAAATATCTAAATCTTTACATTACATGTTTAGAATGAGTTATGATTGATTCTAAGTCAGATTGACTAGAATGGTTTTTCTATACTGACTAGTTGTGTCTAGAATATCAAATAAAGTAAGAAAAACTATAGGATGTGATAGATTCTAAGACGAGTCAGAGGTGTGTGTCTAGATGGAATAACCAATCAGAATGATCATTACTTAGCTAGAAGGGATCTAGAGTTGTATGGTCGATTGAGTTTTGTAGGACACATCACTAGGACTTAGATGGTGAAACTTGACAACTCCTTATATCTATACCCTTCGTGAAGGGCCGAGGCACTACTAGTTAGGTAGTGAGTGGGGGACCACTTGAGTCCGCGGTTGGAGGAAAAGCACTAGGATGATGCTCTCCCTCCGTAGCAGAAGAATCACTGAGTCTCGTGAAGATCGACATCAACATTCCAAATGCAGAGAACTCCATGTTATGGTTTATGACAATCAACCTTTGAGGTAAAACTATTCTTTATGCTAAGTATATCTTATGTGATATAAATGAATAGTGTAAGGAATTCTATTGATTCTAGTTACAATTACATGTGAATTCAAGTTTGAATTTATCTGGAAAAGTTATACTTTATTCTTGTGCTTATACAAATGTTTTTAAAAAAAAAAAATTCTTTCCCATGCTTACTAAGTTTATTTACCTTCTAGTAAATTCTTGAGATTACTTGAGTATTAAGAAGAGGGATATTACATCTTTTTTGTTTTAAGTACAATTACTCAATGATCGATGAAGCAATATGAAGTGCAAAATCCTGGAGACATTGTAATATAAATATTAATAATTATCATTAATTTAATTAAAACTATTTATATAGTAAGTGAAAAATGAAACTTGAACTTTATAGCAAATTAGACAATAAATTATATTAATATAATTTAGTATTGTACGATAGAATTGAACAATCTGAAATCTTTATTTGAAATTCATTGAAATATGTTACCATAAGAATCATTATTGTCTATTGTACATACATACATATAACTTTCTAACCATGAATATCATGTCTTGCATAATATTCATAGTATCCTAACTCTCTAATGAAATCATTAAAGCATGTAACTTCGTCACATGCTGCATAAATATTCTCCAGTTCTCAGTTCATTGCAACATCTCCCTCTTTGATGTTATTTACGTGCAATATAGCCATACAAATCATCTCTCATAGCTCGATAGTACGAGATGAAACGTAGTTTTACTTCTTCTATATTCATTTCTCCAATATTGAATGAATCAATTCAACCATTAGATCCAATTGATTGTTCTAGAGAGGTATTTGATGGAGGATTGTTTGGTGTATAATCCTCACCATCACTTGTTAAGTCTATCAAAGTGATTGGTGTGTAATCTTCTGACTCACTCATTAGGTCTATTATTTACATTATTTCATCAAAGTTATCCATTACCTCAAAATAGAAACAAAAGCACATATCAATATTTAACAGATTAGTTTCAAATAATTTTTTGATATTAATTGAATATTAACCAATAATATAATTAAATATAAAAAATTAAAATCTAAAATAACATTTTAAACTTATTAAAACCTAATTATAAAATAAATCTTTAAAAATTTATTAAAACCTATTTTTAATTTATAACCTATTTTTAATTAAAATATAACATTGATGTACAAATTATAACTTAGAAACCAACCATGCAGCTCCTAAACAATAATTAATTAACGACTTCAAGCTTTGCAATTCATAATGTTATAAGAACAATCTTCCAATTAATATTAACCTTGGTGTAATACAGATAAAAAAATTGAAAAACAAAGATAGATAATTTACACAAATCAAAAAAATTGAAAAACAAAGATAGATAATTTACACAAATCTTAGCAGCCATAGAAAAATATCTTATGTAACTACAATTTTAATTTATTGTTAATTTAAAAAAAATAAAATTATTAAAACCTATTTTAAACTTATTAAAAACTAATTATAAAATTTATTAAAACCTATTTCAAGTGTCGATCCATCCATCCCATTTATCAAAGGATTTGGGATTCCTGTTGTACCGCAGCTTTTAGGTGAAACAACATGAAGAAGCAACTTCAACTTAAAGAAAAAATTGTAATTCATTCATCTTAATATGAAAAAAAGTGCTATTTAGAAATCTAGAAGATCAAATTCATAAAAAAATATCTAAACAATCAATCTTTTGTTTGGCTTCTTGATTGTATTTATAAACAAGGCACTCTATGTTTTTTTTTTTAGATTTATGATTTTTAATTTTTAAATTTCAGTTTTTTAAGAAATATGTATATTCATTTGTTCCAAATAAATAATAAGATACTAATTTTGCGTTTTCTTTATTTAATTTTTAGAAAATAATTTTTAAGAAATGTTATTTTTTAATTAATTTAAATCTATTATTAATTCAAATATAAATAATATTATTTAATATGGATATATAATGTTACATTTAAATATAGTCTAATATAATTTTATGATGTTACGTCTAAATTTAAATATTATATCTTTATTTGGAGATTTTTAGAATTTTTTTTTTTTTTTTTAAATATTCATTTTTCTAAAAATTTCTTCCATTTGCACTGGTTTTGTGATTAATTAGAAATCTTATAATAATTTTAATCTATATATATATATATATATATATATATATATATATATATATATTGGTGGGTAAATTAGGCATAAGGGAGTCACCCATAAAAGATTTGAAAAAAGATTAAAATGCATGCCCTGAGAATATGGGTGCGAAATGTAGGAAAAGATCTGCTAGCCCATAGTAAATTAGAGTTTATCTTTTTTCATTGAGGATCTCAATGTCATTTGAAGCTTTGGCTGAGAGGATTTTTTTTCTTCTTCACTTTTGTCCAATCTGAATTTGTGTGCAAGGGAGTCACCACACCCTGTTCCACCTTGCCTTTTGAAGAGCCTTCACTAACCAAAGGATCCAAAGATTTAGACGTGGTTGTAGATATTGTTGTGCTTTTATTCCCATCACCTCCAAAAGCAACAACATCAAAAGGAACTGAGGAACTAGCCGAAAGGTTGGTGGATGATAGGCTAGTATCCGCAGAATCTGATGGTGGGGTCGATGAAAAACACTTTAAATCACCCTCATGAGAAGCCTGCGTTGAATTTTCAGAAGCCACAAAAGAGGGAGGAGCAATGCTTTCAGTAGCCTTAGGAGGATGAGTTGTAACCATAGCCATTTGAGGTGTAGGAGCTATGTTGTAATGGTGAGATTCAACCCCCATCCACCAAGTAGGTTTCTCTTTTGAGGCCAAAGTGCCTTGTTCAGAGCTCGTCCTTTTGCATAGTACAATAGTATGCTCTATTGAGAAGCATTTCCTACATCTGAAGGGGATTTTTTCATAGTCTACCTGCTGTCTCCAAATTATGTTTCACACTTTCAAATCAATTTCAGTAGGTAGACCAGCAAAGAGGTCCATTTCCACACATATACTGGTGCAAGTTGAATTGGAATATTTTATGGTTTCCTCTAAACAACAAAAATACTTCCCAAGGCCATTTCCAATGGCCCTCAGACTCTCTAGTTCCCAGAATTGAAGGGGAAGATATGGGAGTCACACCCACAAATAAGCAGAGGAAAAGAGGGTCTCTAAGTTAGGATCGAAAGGAGGTAACCAAGGCTTCATCCCTAAGAAATCTCCATTGAGGAACTACAGACCACATTCCAGCACTCTTTTTTTATCTTCATATGATTCGAATTCCTGAATAAAAATCCCCTTGGCACAAGGGTATATGCTTACCTCTTCCTTTATTCCATCCTTCCATTGATCTGAAATCCATGCATGTAGCTCGCTCAGCTTTGGCCACGTTCTAATGAATCTACAGATGAGTGAATGATCTTTGAGGAACTTCTCTCTATCATGAATGTACCAGTCAAGAACAATCTCAGGAATGGCTTCTGAGTGTCAAAAAGGTAGGGAACCACCTACATTGGCCTGCAACCCTGAAAAGAAAGAAGAAGCTTTATTCGCTTTCGATATTGGTATGGTTCCCCATGTGAGTTCCTACTACATATTGTGCCTAAGGGGAGTTTTCATTGCCCGAGCCATGAAGAAGTGCCTTCCTATAGTTGAAGGGCCTACCCCAAGTGAGGGCGACCACCTGTCAGGAGATAGATCACCCCTAGAGCTAGCACACCTTTATTGATTACCATAAAAAATCTTGGCGTCCTTTGCACATAATACTTTGGCATTGCCAGAATTAGGAATGGCAGCCATATGAGAAGACAAATGAGGGAAATCATGGGTGCTAATCTCCGAATTCTTCCAGTCTCTGGCACTTTCAAGGCTCCTTTGTTTTGTGGGTTGGAACGACAAAGAAGCATTGTCCTCCCACACTTTATGCAGAGCTAAACCCTAGATTCACCCCTCACCGTATCTCTATAGTTCATCTTGTAGAATGACGAGCTCTAGCCCAGGCGCCGGGGGGCGGAGACCCAATCCTCATCATAGGAATCATTGCATATTCTGAGGGGATCAAAGATGGAGGGAGGTGTAGGCATCGGAAATACAAAGTGCACCTCATCGTGCTGAATTTTAGCAGTCCTTTATTGAAGCACTCATCTAATTATATATCTAAATTATTATATTAAAAAAATATTATATTATATTAGAAAGAATATTTTTTTTAGATAAATACAATATTAATTAATATTATAATATAAATCTCTTATATTAATATTATTATTAACATTATTGTTCTCTTTTTTAATATCTAAATATAAATTAGTAACACTAATATTCTTTTTGGAACGAAGGTGATGAACGCTCTGCAATAGATGCGTTTGGGAGGGATTGAGCATGGGTGAGGATTTTTGAAATCCTTAGATTTGGGAGATGAAGGTGATGGGGATCCTGTGCGGATGACCATGATACACTACTAGTTTTTGCTTCGTTGGTTGTTGTTGTTATGCCATGGCCTTTGGAGGTGCATCATAGTGTTTTTCTTTCTCTGCGATGGTGCCTAGCGGTGTTTGTGGGTGGGGTTGTTTGGGTGAAAGTGTGGCTTCCTTCTCCATCTCCCTTATTGTTAGGTCATTTTCCTTTGTGCTGGTGGTCTCCTCACTATTTGGGCTCAATTTTTTCCAGGATTTTCTTTCTTGAAAATGCTTGTGCTTTGCTGCATTGGGGGCCGATTCATTATGTTGGGTTCTCTCTGCGTTGGGGTCTTGGTGCTAGTTTCTCTCTATGCTTGGCATTGCTACCCCTTTCTCATGTTCTCCTTGATAGGGACTTTGGTTTGGTGGCGGTTGGCGGTGTTTTGGAGCTCCGCTCTTCGCTGGAGGTGGGGGTCTTGCTCTGTTATCCCTTGTTTGCCTTCCCGTTGGTGCTTGTGCTTGGCTGGTGGTGCTTTGTGTCTTTTGGTGTTTCTAGAGTGTCCTCTTCCTCTACTTGTTTGAGGAGAATGGGTTCTTTTGGTAAGTCCCTTTGGTGGTCCAAGAGACCCTATACTATTTCATTGTGGTGGGGTTTGTGCTTTAGAAAGGCTTCCTGGTCGGTGGAAGTGGTTGTTTTGGTGCTTGTGGTTGGTTGGGGGAGGAAGCTATTGCTTGTCTCTCTCTTTGGTTCT
>VDFB02058242.1:33791917-33944430 GCA_007258455.2 Sequoia sempervirens
CAACAAGGCATTTAAGACCTCTTACATGTCCGTTGCCTTGAGCCAAGTGGCATTTATTGCATTTTCCCCTTCCCTCTTACATGTCATTTTATCAAATTTGAATTTCAAATATTGGCATTTATTGGCACAAACCCCAAATCTTGCACAACCATCATCCATTCACAACTTGACAAGTGGCACCATATCATTGGATGAAATTTAGTCCCACATTGCTCAAATTTGGACTTTCATCCATCTTGAAATCCTATAAATGAAGAGCTCCTCTCCTCATTTTATCATCCACATTCCAAGCAAAGTTACCATGCTAAAATACTTAGCAATTCTCATCCATCATTTGAGTTCTTAGTTAGGCTTTCTTGCAGATTTTGGCTTGGAGCTCTCACATTCATCATCAAAGTGGATCAAAATTCCTCAACAATCATCAACTTGCATCATAGGAATTGGGAAAGGGCCAAATTTCCACATCAAATTGGCACCAATTTCCCCATGGGAACAAGAGTTTGCTATTTAACTTAGGATTTCATCTTTTGCTTATCCTTTTATTGCGTTTTTGTATATTTTCATTCCTAGTTTGAATCGTAAATGGATTCCATGGGGAATCCTTGTTTATGCTTGCAATATCTAACCTAGGGTGTTTGTTCTCTTTGTTTTGCAGGTACAATAGATTGAGGGTTCACATTTTGGTGCTAGAAGGAGGGCTGCTTTCTTAAATTCTAACATTTTCTCAAAAAATTTGTGCTTTTCTGCACACATAGGAAACTCCAACGTGTGCCCCTCAGTGTTGCTGTTTTTAGCACCGCGAGCTCGTCAGTGTCACTATTTTAGTGCCGCGGGCTTGCCAACATCACTATATAGCACCGCGTGAACATAGACTCCGCCGCTAGACTCATCCTGCCAAGAATTTGAAAATTTAAACTGCACTGCTAGACTCACCAATTTGTCTCAATTTCAAAAAAATTCAAAACTCCGACGCTACCAAGAACTATGACGCTGGGTGAAAACAGTGACGCTATTCTGATCTATGTCCCGACACAGAGCGTCGTGACTGGTAAAGCAGTGTTGTAAGAGCAGCGCTGGAGAAAAAAATAGCGACGCCTTCACGAGTTATGACGTTGGAAAACATAAAAAAGGGAGAACTTAATTTTTAGCACGTGCTTTTTTTTCATGATTTATTTATCTACTATTTTCTGGTTTTTAAACTTCTATGTTTTTGCAAAATCTGATTGTTTTTCTATTTTGTAGGTTGGAAGCTAAAAGCAAAGGAAAAAGGGAACATGGTGATGGTATCCTATCTAATCAATGTGTTTTTAAACACTTAAGTGGTTGTTTAACACTTCCTTAAGGAGTTTGTCATCTTTTGCTCTCTTTAGAACACTAGCTTTCATTTGGGTCTAAAAAGGATTCTTTTGTTTATTGCTCACAAATGGATTAAAAAGAACCTTAGGATCTACAACTTGCTAGATTTCGTTTATGGATTAAGCAATTGAACAAATGTCTCACTTGTGATTTGGTGCTCTAAAATGAACTCACATATTGCTTTGAAGGCTTAAAAAGAACAAGTGTAGTGTTTTTTTTGTGAGGGCTTACTTAGGCTAAAGCCATTGGAAAAGGATGTATGCGCTTCTCTCACGCTTTATAGCAATCTTGAGAATCAAAAGGTATTTTCCATGACTTTGGGTTAAGACAAAGCAATCACCTCCACACTTCAATTTGGGCTTAAAATTGAACAAACTATTGTGCGAGTGTGAGAATTAGGGGAGGCATTTTAAAACATACATTCTCCTCTCTTTGTTGCTATCAAAGATTGATCCCGAGTTATGGATTTTTGTTTATTTCATTTGGCTGTTATCTTAGAGGAGGGCCTTGTGGAAAAAGTAATCACCAGGGAACGGCTCCGAAGCCCGGTAACACTCACGAACTTGAGAGTATTTCCAGCCGGGATAAATATGGATGTGGAAAGCGCCAATGTCGCGCTCAACAAGATGGATCGAAGGGACTCTTGCCGCGTTAGATCAACTCACGAATAAGAAGAAGTCCTTACTAGAACCCATGTGCTGAATTGCAAAATCGCTATCTGTTGGTGCAAGAACAGTCGTTCTAAAGCCTTACACTTTTACAGGTCTTCCTAGTAGGATGGAAAGCATGCCATGGGAGTTTCATGGGTGTTGATGCTTGGCTGCCCTGATTGACGTTAATGAGCCATGGAGGGGAGCCAGTGGGGTCAAGCATCTAACCATCCGCTAGAGATAAGCGTAGCTGGACTTGTCCAAGTGGGAATCGAACAAATATTGTCTTACACATCCATAGGATTGTAATTGTTTATGGGTTACAAAACACATTGCTTGATCAAAAACATCATGAAAACAAACACTTAACATCATCCAAATTTCAAACCCTTTTGAAGACAAATACCATTGACTCAATCCATATGCTATTGCTTTCCCTTGGGATTCACATCCTTAGAGGTTTCTAAGCATTGCATTAAATCTCAATTTGTCTTCTCAAGTAAACAATAGGAAACCTTTGCCTTAAGTTCATTAAACTTCCACATAACATTATCTTGTGGGGTTTGAAGAAATTAAGACATTGGACATCTTAGTTTGAAAACCTAATTGAAGAAAGTGTTTTTGGTAAAATAAAGACATTAAGCAAAGCTAAACAAAAATGAGCTTTCATGTGTGTTGAAGACTCCAAATCCCAAAAGCACAAATCATTGATTGGAAATCCAAAATTTTCAAATCATTTCTTGGTTACAAAGGTTATTAGGAAGCATTTGCATGCTCTTCAATACCTAGGTCTAAGCAAACAAAGTGTGTCTTTTTAGGTTCTTTTTAGGATCAAAACATATCAACATCATTTTTCATCCATCCTTCAAAACATCAAAACAAAATCCATCTCATTATCACCTTTTGGAGAATATTGAAATCATCCTTGATACTAGGCTTTGTGGTCAAATCAAAAAATTATCAAAATCATTGAGACAAAATCCTTGAGAAAACTTATCAAAACATCTTTGGCTAGGTATGTGTAGATGCATCCTTTTGCATATACTTAGTCAAAATTATCAAAATCATATTGTCTAGCTTGGTGTATGTAGATGAATCCTTCTTCATATGCTTAGTAAAACAATCATCTTATTTGAATAGGTGTGGGTAGATGCATCCTTCTCCTCACACATATTCAAATTATCATCCTTTGAAAGAAGCTATCTCTTAGATCATCATCCAACATCTTAGGGTCTTTTTGTTCAAAATCCAAATCCAAATCCAAATAAAAAAATCAAGGACAAAATCTCAAAATCTCAAAATCCAAAATCCAAAATCCAAAAATCCACAAAGGACCCTAAAAATCCTAGTGTCTCATTCAAGGTTTATCAAAATCCAAAACATCCATATCATCCATCATTATCATATCATCACCTTTGATCCTCAAAAGCATCCTAAAACTTTTCACTTTGGAACATAAGATAAAGATCGATCCAAAGAATCAAAGAGATTTGTCTCCCATATTCTCGAAGATTGATCCTTGTTTTATGGTTCAAACAAGATCTCAATACAAGAAGAGTATGGAAGCCCACAAAGAAACTCCCACTTCAAGTGACCTTAGCCAAACAAACACAGAAATGAATCCAACTGAATCAAGCAATCCATTGATCACCTCATCATCACAAAACCCACAAGAAGAAAATCAAGGGGAGGACCTCACCTTTGGAATGTCTCGCGAGGAAATGACAGAAATGCTCCAAAATCCAGACAACCATAGAATCATCAACATCATGATGAGACTTAACCCTTCTTTGTACATGCTTGAATTAGCAAAACAAGGGGCCAAGTTGCCTTCAGATTTCGATGTGAGTACTATAGTGGATACATCATTTCCTCCGATCTCATCCACCATCCCCATTTCATCTACACCTCCATCTCAAAACATCACACAAAACATCCCACAAATCACAACATCATTTTCTTTAACACAACCCAATGTCAACAAGGGAAATGCATTCCTTAATTCTCTTCAATCACATCCCCTTGTTAACAATCAAAATTTGGACACAAGCACCACCTTGGAACAACACACAATCAACAACCCATTACACAAAAATGTTCCTCTCACTTTACATTATGACCCATCATCATCTTTTCATGGAGCACCACAAACACCTCTTCTCACAAATTCACAAGAAGAGGGAGACACATTTGGACTAGGGAACTTATTCGACACCACAACATTCTCACAACAACTCACACCTCTCACATTTCCACCTCTTCCGCCATTGCCATTATCATCCGCACCACTCTTTGGTCTAGGGCTTCCTCCCCTACCAAGTATCAATCAAACATACATCCCAACCATCAATCAAAACATTGCACCAAACACAAAATTTTTTGTTGATATCACAACAACAAATGACAAACACACAAGCAATGACAACATCGTTGAACATCCCTCTCACATCACAAAGCATGGTCTCTCAGGGACCAATCACATCAATACCATTATCCAACACCCAAAACATCAACACAACATCATCATCTACCACCATTCCAAATCCACCACCACCCCCACCACCACCGACGTTCACCACATCAAACCAATTCAATGCAGAATTACAAGCCGCTTTCCAAAGAGGATATCAACAAGTTCAAAAACAAAAAGCTGTGCAAGAAGCTACTCAAGCCGTACAAGCTGCCAAAGCTGCAATACAAGCACAAAAAGCTCAACAAGCTCAAGATTTACTGCAACAACAACAACAACAACAAGTCGCTCAAGCTACCCAAGTTGCCCAAGCATTACAAGCACAAAGGGTCGCTCAAGCACAATTATTATTGCAGCAACAAGCCGCACAAGAACAACAAGCACAAGATCAAGCACAACTTCTTGCACAAGTAGCACAAATGTAAGCATATCAGCAAGCACTAAAGCAATACCAAGAGCAACAAGAAGCAGCAGAATTGGCAGCCCAACAACAAGTGTTGTGGTAACAACAACAAGAAGAACAACAAGCGTTGTTAGAACAACAACAAGTGCAGGAGCAAGCACAACAACAAGCTTTGTTAGAACAATAGCAAGCACAACAACAAGCACAAATCCTAGCGCAACAACAACAAGATCAACAACAAGCATTGTTCATCAAAAAGCAAGTAGAAGCCTACTTCGCCCGTCACAACATACCGATACCATCGAACAATGCACCAACCAATCCATCCATCCAAACCACGATTGCAACACCTCAAAACACATTCATCCCACCCCCTGATCTGCAAAGCAATGTAACGACACAACTTAGGTTGCTATCACAACAAGTACTTGATCTCCAATCAGAGCGAACAACCAAAACATCAAGCAACTTGTGTCCCTATCCATTTGATAGGAGCTTAGAAATGAAACCATTCCCTAAGGGATTTGAGATCCCTAAGTTTGACAAATATCGAGGGATGGGAAACCCTGAAGATCACATCAGGGAATTCCAGGTTCATTGCATGGAGGTCGCATATGACGATACTTATCTGATGCAGCTATTTCCTAGAAGCTTGGCAGGACCCACTATAGAATGGTTCTCTCGCTTACCCGTAGGCATCAGAACATTCCAGGAAATCAAAGATGAATTCATGAGAAACTACGCATGTAACATTGCAATGGATGTCAGTCTCGAAGAACTATACGCTCTAAAACAAGGAAAGAATGAATCTTTTGCTTCATTTCTTCAACGATGGCGATCCAAGGCCAATCAGAGCAAGTGGACCATGCCAGAAGAACAACAAGTCTGCACAATCATCGCCAACCTTGAAAGTTGCTTGTCATTTCATCTCAAGGTTCAAGGAATCACCACCTATGATCAACTAATCTCCAAGGCGCTTAGCATCGAAAAATCCCTTGCGACCCAACCCGTTGAATCAACGTCATATCACGAACCGCAAAACAACCGACCATCCTCAAATTACAATGACAAACCTCGTATGTGGGCAAGAAACAAGAACATTACTAATGATGGTGTTGTAGACGCCAAGGTGGTCATTAGTGGCCCATGCCAAAACACACCCACACCACAAATCCAAAATCAACACCAAAACACTCATCACAAAACATATCAACCCAACAACAACCCAACCATAAATAACCTCAATGACCAAAGAGGACCACCCCAGCGCAAAACTTATCCCAAACACAAATATGATATCTTGGGGGAACCATTGGAGGACATAATGAAAAAATTGATCGACGAAAAACTCATCAAGCCTCCTACATTCAAAAACTACCAAGAACCTGACGTCAAACCCCCTTGGTACAATGAAAAATCAACTTTGAGAATTTCATATGATCAAAGGTCACACCACAAACAACTGCATGAGACTCAAAAATATCATCCAAGATCTCATTGACAAGAAAATCATAAACATGGAACAACCTACTAGAAATCAGGATCTAAAAATCTACACGAATCCGATGCCGAATCATGGCAATAAAGGGAATAAAAATGATAAAGGGAAGGGTAATGTAAATCATATTTATGAATTAGTTGTTGCCTCCCTAAATGAGGACTGCATGGTCATCACTATCAAGGGCGCCCATGCCGAAGATTGTGGAGTCACCACAAGAGGCGGCAAAGTCACCATCGCAGGATCATCCCAACCTAATAGAGTCCCTTCATCTAGAGCCGTTCCGCATAGCTACAATGTCATCAAGCAACTCAAGCGAACACTAGCACACATCTCCATCATGAAGTTGTTGAAAATATCATCGGCCCATAAAAAGATCCTTGAGGAAGCATTAGCCTCATCCACCATCCCCGCAGATCTTGATGCGGACCAATTCCAAGCTATGGTTGGGAATATCATAACACCTAATCTCCTTACATTCTCTAACCAAGATTTCCCCACCCAACCCTCTCACAACCGTGAACTTCATTTGGAAGCCATTGTAAACAAGAGAAAAATCAAAAGGGTCCTGGTGGATGGGGGTGCAGGTTTGAACATCTGCTCTCTTAGCCTAATCAAACAGTTGAAAATATCAGAGGATTCCATCGACAAAGGTAAAGGCATAACAATCAGAGCATATGACGACCAAGAAAGAGTGTCTTAGGGCACGATTAAACTCCCTATTCAAGTAGGGCCAACGCTCATGGAAACCACCTGTCAGGTCCTGGACCTCGACTTGCCATACAACATCCTCCTGGGACGCCCATGGATCCATGTGATGAAAGTTGTAGCATCAACCTTCCACCAATGTGTGAAATTAACACATAATGGACAAGAGGTTACCATTCATGGAGATCCCGAACCGTTTTCATATTACAAAAATATTGAGGCCAAATATTACAAAATCCCCCAAGTGCCAAAGAACGATGAAGGCCCATCCACACCATACATCGACCCCGCCACCCTCGCATCCACTTCTGCGACAGAGACACCCACCATCCCCGCCATTCCCACCATCTCCGACATCAAGCTCATCATCCAGGAGGATGGTTGTGGAAGTTATAGGCTGCCTAACAATGCTTTTGTGATAGGAGAGTTACCTCAATCTCCTAGATCACAGGGACGCCTGCAAGACAACCAAGCTTGCACATCACAAACGTCTCCTGAAGACTATCCTGAATTCACAAGCTGGGGAGACCTTGGTCAAGAGGTTATTGAAGCAGATCCATCTCACATGTTGTATCGAGATGAAAGACTGACACCTGAACTACCAATGGATGAGACAAGCAAGGGCCTACAAATGATGCTTCCATGGGTTATGACAGAAACCAGAGATTGGGACAAAATGACAACGGCCTCATAATACCTATCATGGTGGAGACATGACCCATAACAAATCTTGGTCTTGGATGTACCCCTCAGAGAATAACCATACGTGGCCGAAGTCCTCCGATTAGAGCCGCTAATGTCTCTCCTCAGCCAGTGCTAGTACAAGTACACTCACCAATAGTCACAGGTAGCAACACACATAACTTCATAACTGAGCCCTATATTAGTAGCGATGACGAAGACACCATATCCAATCTCCCTAGGTTGTTTGAAGATACCACTCTGTGTATGATTAGTACCATATCCTTTGAACCAGATAGTCAAAATCATGAGATTCGTTTAGTCTACCCCCAACTAATTGACTGTGACCAACGAGGACCACCAGTTCTCGATACATTCGAAAATGATGAGGCACTCTCAGAATTCATGGGATTGAGGGATAACATTCCAGATGGAGACCATAAGGCAGGGTTTATAATGGAATTAGACAAACATGCTTATTACGGGGAAACGATTGAATCCTTCAGTCGCAAAAGTGAGAAACTAAGAATCATATCCAAGTCCTTGAGTGAAAACCACATTGTGGAACTCTCTAACAAGAAAATAGTAAAAAGAAAGGATGTATCCAATGGTGAAAACCTCTCTGAGGTGCCCGAGGATGAAGGATTCAATCTTCCCTTAAGAGCCATCCATCAAGAGAAGTTAGCAGTCTTGGCCGAAAAGTGCAATCCGGTCAACATAGGAATAGAGGAGACCTCGCATATCACTTTCTATGCGGAATCACTATTATCAGAAGAACAAGAACTGCTAGCAGCATTCCTAAAAGAAAGACAAATAAAATTCACATGGAGTTATGCTGACATGCCAGGGATAGATCCAGAGACTGTGGTTCATCATTTAGTAGTGTATCTAGAGGCAAAACCAGTCAAACAAAAGCTTCAAAAAATGCATCCTCAAATCGCTCTATTGGTCAAAATAGAGCTCAAAAAATTGTTAGATGCAGGATTTATCCGACCAATCGATTATCCATAATGGGTATCAAATTTGGTACCTATGTCAAAACCTGACGGAGCCATCAGAATCTGTACGGACTTTAGAGATTTAAACAAGGCATGTCCCAAGGATGATTTTCCACTTCCTAACATTGACATGATAGTGGATATGACGGCAGGGCATGAAATGCTATCATTAATGGATAGATTTTCAGGATATAACCAGATCATGATAGCAAAGGAAGATCAACACAAGATGACTTTCACTTGTCCATGGGGGACCTACTATTGGAACATGATGCCATTTGGTCTAAATAATGTAGGAGCAACCTATCAATGAGCCATGACACTAATATTCCATGACATGATTCACAAAATAGTCGAAGACTATGTCGATGATATTCTAGCAAAATCAAGAAAGAGACAAGATCATATAGCAACCCTAAGTGTTATCTTTGACAGATTGGAGGAATACAAAGTCAGACTAAACCCTAAGAAGTGCCTCTTCGGTGTACAATAGGGTAAGCTGCTAGGATACATAGTCTCCATGAGGGGTATTGAGGTGGATCCAGCAAAAGTAAAAGCAATCTTCAAGATGGAAGCACCGAAAACACTAAAGCAACTGAGAGGCCTCCAAGGCCAACTTCAATCCATCTAACGATTGATACCGCAACTGGCAGACAAGCAGAACCCATACTCTCACCTACTCCACAAGGGGGTAGCGTACAAATGGGATAAAAAATGTGAAGAAGCATTCAACAAAATCAAGGAATACCTAATGACACCACCAGTGTTAATGCCACCTATCCCAAGAAAACCATTGATTTTATATGTGTCAGCAATAGCAGCAACCCTTGGAGCTCTTCTTGCCCAACATGATGAAAACAGAACAAAGAGGGCCATCTACTATATCAGCAGGACAATGGTCAGTCATGAGCTAAATTACTCCTTCATCGAGAAAGCTTGCCTTGTAGTAGTGTTTGCATCCCAAAAATACACTACATGTTGGCACACAAGATAAAGTTCATTGCGAAAATCGATCCCCTCAAGTATCTCCTATCCAAGGCAATGCTCACGGGCAGAATGGCAAAGTGGGTAATGATATTATCTGAGTATGACATCGAGTATGTAGAGAGGAAATCTATCAAGGGACAAGTCATTGTGGATCAACTAGTAGAGGCACCTATGTATTTTGAAAATCCTCTTGTATATGAATTTCCAGACGAATACATCTTTAACCTCAATGTAGCCAATCACTGGAAATTATACTTTGACGACTCGTACACACAACACGGATCAGGAGCTGGTATCTTCTTCATCACCCCACAAGGGGACTGCATACCAAGGTCATACAAACTAGCATTCCCTTGCATGAACAACATAGCGGAATACAAGGCTTTGACTATAGGTCTCAGGATAGTAGTGCAATGGAACATCATAGCTCTCAAGGTGTATGGAGACTCTCAGTTGATCATAAATCAGGTCAATAATGAATATCAAACTAAGGATGACAAGCTAACTCCATACAAGAAATTGGTGGAGACACTAAAGGAATCCTTCATTGACATAACATTTGAGCAGATTCCAAGAACCAACAACAGAGCAGCTGACGCCATGGCTACAATTGGGTCCCTAGTCAACATCCCTCACAATGTGCTGAAATATGAATTTCTAATATAGCAGCTTCTTGTTCCCACATTCGAGGTACCAGAATCAGAATATGTGTGTGAAATCATTGGTCCTGGCGATCCTTGGTATCATGACATCTACACATATCTTCGCATAGGAGTCATCCCCGCTGACCTACCATCAAGCCTAAAATGAACCTTCATCAAAAAAGCATCTAGATTCGTCATCCTAGGTGATACCTTATATCGTAGAAGCATAAAGGGTACCTTACTACGCTGTTTAAATGCTAGGGAGGCATTAACTGCTCTAACCGAGGTTCATAACGGTACATGTAGTTCACACTCGAGTGGAATGACCATCACCAAGAAATTGATAAGGCTGGGGTATTACTAGCCCACAATGGAAAGAGAAGCACATGATCATGTTAAAAGGTGTTTACAATGTTAGCAGCATGGGGATCTCATCCGTGCTCCAGCTCAAGAGCTCCATCCGATCGTCACACCATGGCCTTTCTCACAATGGGGACTCGACCTCATTGGAAAAATCACACCCAACTCATCCAATGGCCGTAAATTTATCATAACTGCAACTGAGTACTTCACAAAGTGGGTGGAAGCCATACCCATGACATATATCATGGGGAAGAAAATCTCAAAATTTATCCTAAACTATCTCATCTATCGTTACGGTGTTCCACAAGCCATTATCTTAGATAATGGAACGCCATTCAAGAACCAGGAGGTTCGCGACTTGTGCTAGAAATTCAAAATCCAGCATCGCTTCTCCACCCCGTACTATCCCTAAGGCAATGGCCAAGCAGGGGCTACGAACAAAACCATCCTCAAAATCCTTAAGAAAATAGTTAATGACGCAGGTCATGACTGGCACTTACAGCTTAATCCCGCACTTTGGGCTTATCGAACTAGCATCTACACACCCACTGGTGCCACCCCATTCTCCTTGGTCTACAGATCAGAGGTTGTGCTCCCAATTGAGATCGAGCTCCCATCCCTCAGAATATCATTGCAAAATCTCATCACTGATGAGGACTACTAGGTGTCAAGATTAAACGAACTGAAGTTATTGGATGAGAGATGCATAGACGCTTTGAACCATTTGCAAGTCTATCAGAATAGACTCAAACGAAGCTACAACAAGAAAATCAGAAGTAGGAGTTTCCAAGTTGGAGAATTGGTCTTAAAAGAAAATCAGAAGAATGTCCCAAATCCCAGAAGCAAAGGCAAGTTCGAACCCAATTGGTTAGGGCCTTTCATCATCACAACAAGCTATAAATCAGGGGCATATCAGCTATCAACACCCGAAGGGGAACCTCTGCAGGAGCCCATAAATAGCTCCCATCTCAAAAAGTTTTATCCTAATTCTTCCAAGGTATAGAGCCAAAAAATCCAAAAAATCAGAAAAAGTCCTGAAAAAATGGTTACTTCGGCGAAAACCTGGCAAACAAGCATCTTGGTAACAACAAAAAAAGCAAAAAATCCAAAAAAATTAGAAAATGGATCAAAAAAATCGTCCTCTAGTGAAAACCACTTCAGTGGCACTTTGGGCAAGTACCTCGGTGAAAACCTGGCAAACAGGCGCCTTGTGTAAATAAGCACTTTTCATCCACCAGGACCTTTATGGCTTGTTTGTCATCATCCCTCCATTTCGCTTCCAACATCCATCGCATTCCAGTCTCCATCCATCACACATCCACTCGCATTCACACCATAGCTTGGTCCTGCATTCGTATCATGATCCCTCTTAGTACTACTCGGCCCATCCTCAAGGTCAGTTTGTCCTGCCTTTATCGGAGTAGTCTATTGCATCACTCTGGGGGCATGTTCTCATCGGATCGGATTCGTGTATGATCTTAAAATCCTCAAATCAAAAAATCCAAAAACATCAAAAAATCAGAAAATCCAAAAACACCAGAAAATTAGAAAATCCAAAAACAGTCAAAACATATCAAAAATCCAAAAACAAGGTCGTCTTGTCGAACTACGTCGTCTCTGAGCTTGAACGTAGGCAAGGTTGATCTTTGATCATCCCCCGAGATATTTAGGTCAGTCCTATAGGAGTCCATCATAATAAGCTCACATTTCATCATGTATATCATCATTTGTAAAATCGGTCGAGTCGTCAGTTGAACTACGTGGTCTCTGTGTGTATAACGTAGGCAAGGCTCATCTATTGATCAGCCCCCGAGGCCCCTAGGATAGGTCTTTAGGTTAGTCTCTTGGTCAAAATCCCAGAAAATCCCAAAAACATTTGAAAAATCGAAAACCAAAACATTTGTAAAACCTTGAAAAATACCAAAAACAGCCTCAAAACACTTCAAAAACATCCAAATATTTGAAAAAATCCATCTGCCTCATCTCGCTTGCACCTGCAATAAACACCACTCACAATAAACTAATCGTCATCCTCAACCTTTGGTGAAACAATTGGAAACAAGTCTAGCATATTTAAAAGCGAAAACTCAAAGTGTCAAGTCGTAAGTCTAGGTCAGTAGATAAGCAAATTGGCCACCTCTTCGTATCGGTAACACCATCATCTGAATTTGTCTCATATCAATCATCCCTTATAAACGAAATGACATGCCACCATCCACTAACATGTCCTAGGATGCATCCTTCCTACAATGGGCATTATCTTTTGGCAATAAGTTTCGCTTATCATCCTTAGAAAACACATCATTTTCCGTTAGCGGTATTGAAGAGCATTAGTCTGTTTATTTACTTGTTCTTTATCTTTTCTGACTTATCTTATTTTGCACTCATCCCAAGGACATCTCGATGATATCCCAGAACAGTGGATTTAGAGAAATAGGAATGGGGCAATGATCATTATCTTTTGTCTGCTGTGCTTGTTGGATGTTCTTGTAATATAACCTCGGTGAATACTTGCTTTGTTAGGCATATATGGAAGAGGTCTAAGGCAACTTGTTGACTATTATAGGGATAGGTTTTCCTTTCCGTGTTTTGACCCGAGATGTCTGAAACTTTTGAAGTACATCCTAGCAAGGTTTTTGTATGTCAGGTGTGAACAAGAATACTCCTATCTTATTGTCGAGTCAAAGTCCATCACACTAAGTACCACGCCATCCTGGTTGTCTATACGTTGATGCATCGTACCACGTTTGTTATCAAACATAAGAAAATTTGGCCCTTTGAAAATCCTAATTCCTCGGCAAGTAATCATCATCATCATCATCATTTGCATTTGTGTCATCCTGCGTCTTGTTGAAATGACTTCTTCTCTTCTCACTAACCACGCTAACAAGGTACTATGACAGTTGCTCATCATCACCATCATCACCAATCCTGCATCCATCATTAGCATATTGCATAAGCACATCATATAGACATCATTAGCACATTGCATTACATATCATTTAGGGAACATTGAATCCTCATCATCACATAAATAGGTGCATTCATATCATCGCATTTCACCCATTACATTGCATCTCATGACATTACATTGACAATCTATAAAAGCATTCCATAATCATTTTGCATAATCATAAATAATAGGAATATAAGCATCTCAAACATATTACTGCATCACATCATATCACATTCATCCATAAATCATTGCATATATAAGCATTTTTTGCACATCATTGCATATACCATAAATCAAATCATTTCACATATCACATTTGCATAAAATAAATCATCATATAGTTAACATCATTGCACATCATATCATAGGTCATAATCAAATGCATAAACATCATTCGAAATAAATGCATCCATCACATATAGAAAGAAGAATCATACAGGTGTACACATGGCATTGCATCAAAATCAGCTCATATATATATCATATCATCTGTATCACTGTCATAGTACAAAATAACAATCGGATCACTGTACAAGTATGTCAATCAGTACAAAATGCCCGTCGGGGCTATCAAAAATGAGCCCATAAGGCACCAAAAGTATACATCATAATATCTCGATCATGGTCGATCTTCATGGATGCTGCTCTCACCCCTATCACCGTGACCCTCTGGTAGTCTCTAACTAGCCCGCTCTGAGTACTCTGGAACCCAAGCTGCTCTAGGTGCGTGGTCGTGATAGGCCTGGCGGTAATACTCCACCTCTCGAACTGCCTCCCTATAGGATCGGACCAGCACTGTACCCTACAAGGACGAGGTGGCTGTCATACTCTCAATCTACTGCCTACGGCCCAGCTCTGTGGCTGCCTGCAACTCTGCAACCTGTCGCTGCTGTATAGCCTGGTCCCTCTCTGCTTTGAGCTGCTCTCTCTCAGCTCATGCCTGGTCCCGCTCAGCCGTCACTACCTGTACCTATGCCTGTAACTGCAAAATCAGGGCATCCCATGCATCTACCTGCCCTGCTGGCTGTACAGGAACCTGACCCTCACCCTCGGCTTGTGGTGGTGGGACTGGCAAATCCTGCATAGGGACATTTCCCTTATTTGGTGGAACTGGGGACACCAATGGTGGGTCCTGTCGAATCACGACCCTAGGACCCCGTCCTCATCCTCTGCCCCTGCCTCTGACCCTGTGTGCATCTGGATCCTCACCTGGAACAGTCAACCAGAGAGGAGGTCTGAACCAGTCTTTGTAGGCCTGTGTCATCCCTGGATCTTCCAAGCCCTGATTGTAAGCCCAAGGCCGAGCCACTAGCTGTCTAAAACTGTCAACCGCCTTCGCGGTAGGAATACCAGGGCCCCATGATGTTTGTGTCTGGCTCTGAGCAAAGACAGCCATGTAACCATCATCTGGCCGATCCTATGGCTCCCCAAACTGACGTTGTACACGCCCAAGCAAGTATCTCTCTATCATAATATACTCTCGGCCCTGCATGCATCTGTCATGCCGACAGTAGAAGAGCTGGTCTACATGATCAGCCCATCCAGGCTGACCAAGGTATGGTCTCCAAGTGAATACGACCATCTCGTCTATGACCCGCCTCCAGTGGGGGATCCTGTGCTCTCTAGTGTGTGTAAAGGACACACCCCCTCTGTATCGTGCCACCAGGGCATCCTCTACCCCCATCGGAACTAGAACGACCCATGGACGTAGCATAGAAATGTGCTCCCACACCCAAACATGCAAAAGTGTCACCCCAGCTCCCAATGCTCTGCCATCCACGTATGCATACTCGTGGAGATCCCTGTAAAGTGAAGCTAATAGGACAGGCCCCCACGTGAATCGAACCGGCCTGTCCTAGACCATCCTCTCCTAGCAGTATCCCCATCCAAGACTCAAATACCACCCTCATCTGTCTAGGGCAACTAAACCCGAGATAATCACTGCAATCACCCAACGGAAGGTAGGTGCTACGACTTTGTACCTCTCTAGCTCAATCTGCCCCTCGCAGTAACTGATGTCCCGTATGGCGAGGACTCGGGTGCAGCAATCGCATCCCTCCTCCATATCATGAATCACCTGGCAGCCATGAATGGGCAACCATAGTATGCGCCAAATGTACTCCAGTGTGACGGTCGCCTCACCAGTGGGAAGATGGAATGATGAGGTCTCACTGTGCCACCTCTCGGCTAGCGCTGATAGCATCCCAAGGTGTGTGCGCACGAGCGCTGCATACGCAATGTGCCATAGTCCTATGACTCCAAGTCGGTCCTAATTCCTGTCGCTCAAGTCCCGTAGGACACTTGCCAAATCTTGTGACCGGTACTCCCATGAATAAAGCTCCCTAGGTCCGTCCTGCATCACGCAAATTTAGCATGTTAAAATTTTTGGAAAAATCCTGACCTAACGCTCCAAACTCGTTCCCAGTGGCATAGTTTGTGAAGGCGTCACAGTTTGAGTTTTCTCAAACTCCGATGCTGGAACCGGATTTTTGCTAAACCAAGCCGCCGCCGTGCAATTTAACCCTCAGCGTCGCAATTTCCTTAAAAAGAACACCGTCGTGGCGCACTTTGATCAAACTGGACCGCCGAGTCCGAGCCGAGCCCAAGCCCAGCAGTGGAATTTTTAAATTCCAAATTGCATTGCTATGGTGCTAAACAGCGCCGCTGCGGTGCAAAATTCCCAAAAGCAACGCGCTTAAACACCGAGTGGCGCTAAAATAGCGCCGCTGGAGGCGAGGTCTCCCTAAAACATGTCATAAATGCACTGAAATGAAAAAAATGAAGCTAAGTTAAGGGTCACATACCGGGGCACCGATGCCTGGTGGCCGCTAGTGGGTCCGAACTCGATCGAAAATGTGCAGGGGAAGCTGTCATTGCGCCATATCGTCAGGAGGTCAGAGCTCAAATCTCGAGGTTCGCTAGCGAAGGTGTGTGAAAATGAATTGAAAGTGACCCCTCGGGCCCCTTTTTAGCCTAAAAATTAGGGTTTTTTTGGCCCTAATTAGCTGTCCTGCTAGGGTTTCAGACCCCCCGAACCTGTTTTTGTCTGTTTGAGGCTTGTTTTTCATCGTTTTATTGCGTTTAAACACGTTTTAGCCTCCCGAACCCCTTTTAGACCTGTCGGGCACCTTGTCACCTTTATTCGCGAGATCACCCAAAAAATTAAAATTTTCGTTCGATCTCTCAAGGGGGCATTATAATGGCATGTTTTCTCTTGCCATGCAGTAGTGGGGCAAGTTTTTAAATATAAATTTTTTTTGGCTTTGATCAAGATCGATTATTCTTTGAACCAACGCAATGAGTGCATTGCTTCAAAAAGGGGCAAAATGTAGACATCGAAAATATACTGATTGGCATCGTGCATTCGATCCTGACTTACTAACATCATTTCTTCCTAAATCATCCCTCGGTCTAACCGTTTAATCAAATTCCCCTATCTGATTAAAATCATCAATATTCGTCTCTTAATTAAATAAATCATTTTGTCTAATTAAGTCATTTTCTCTTGTTAATTAAATCAATTCATCTGATCTAATTATCCCTATTTAATTAAATAATCAATTTATTTGATTAAATCTCTAAAGTCTATCTATTAAATTAAATAAATTAAAACCTTATTTAGTTTAATCTAACACCATCCCCTTTGATTAAATAAATCAAAATATTTATTTAATTAGCCTCTTATCATATTCCTCTCTTATCTGATTTAAATAAATCCATAAATCTAAGTCAAATAAGTCACATCATCTAATCCCTTGTTAAATTAATCAATCCTTGATTACTTTATATAATCTCATGTCACATCCTCTAGATAATGCAAGTTGCACATGAAAATAGATTTAATTCATTTATTAAATCCCTATTTTCCCTCACATGGCATCTTTTGGAATATTCCCCTAATTTGAATTCAAAATCCAAGTGGGAATAAGTCCTTCCAACAAGGCATTTAAGACCTCTTACATGTCCTTTGCCGTGAGCCAAGTGGCATTTATTGCATTTTCCCCTTCCCTCTTGCATGTCATTTCATCAAATTTGAATTTCAAATATTGGCATTTATTGGAACAAACCCCAAATCTTGCACAACCATCATCCATTCATAGCTTGACAAGTGGCACCATATCATTGGATGAAAGTTAGTCCCACATTGCTCAAATTTGGACTTTCATCCATCTTGAAATCCTATAAATGAAGAGCTCCTCTCCTCATTTTATCATCCACGTTCGAAGCAAAGTTACCATGCTAAAATACTTAGCAATTCTCATCCATCATTTGAGTTCTTAGTTAGGCTTTCTTGCAGATTTTGGCTTGGAGCTCTCACATTCATCATCAAAGTGGATCAACATTCCTCAATAATCATCAACTTGCATCATAGGAATTGGGAAAGGGACAAATTTCCACATCAAATTGGCACCAATTCCCCCATGGGAACAAGAGTTTGCTATTTAAATTAGGATTTCATCTTTTTCTTATCCTTTTATTTTGTTTTTATATATTTTCATTCCTAGTTTGAATCGTAAATGGATTCCATGGGGAATCCTTGTTTATGCTTGCAATATCTAACCTAGGGTGTTTGTTCTCTTTGTTTTACAGGTACAATAGATTGGGGTTCACAGATGTGGTACTGAAATGAAGTACAAATATTCAAGTTTCACCTTTCCAACTGCCAAAACATCCAAGTAATGTCCAAAACACCCATTGGGACAAATTTGGAATAAGGATCAACTTGGGATAGATACAGAAAAAAGTGCATGGACAAAAAAATAGAGATCCTCAATACCTTTCCAACGCTATAAAGAAGATGAAAATCAGAGATCGTGGCAAAATGTTATGAGCTCAAAAGCCCTAAATGAACATCTGACTTCAAATAGCAATAAATGCAGCTAAACAGAAAAATACTTAAAAATAAACTATACCATTGGGAAGTTCTTGGAACTAGCTTTCCGGTGATATCTCGTTTTCCCAATTTTGACTCCGTATGCCCAAGTTATGCCAAAAAGAAAAAAACTGCTCCTTTAGGGCAAATGGGGGCTAGGAGGGGGGCTTGGAGTGTCGTACGGCCGCTGACGTCATGCTAACGTTAGCACTTCACTAGAAAAAAAATTGACGGCCTGGAGGCCGTCGGGGCCAAAAAGCACCCCCCCTGCAAGAAAATTTGATGGGCGTCGGTATATTATATGAGGGCCAGAATATTCCATCGTCGATTGGGAGCTGGGCGTGGGCCCTTGGTCACAGATGTGACCACAACGAGTGTTGGTAGAGCGCTTAGGGGCTAGGCACTAGGCGCTCAGTCATTCACATGACCGGCAGTACCACTAAAGGAGCCTGCGGGGGCGGAAAAAAGTCGGTGGAGCTTTGGTGGCCGCCGCTCCTGGTGGCGGGCATGATTTCTACTGGAGGCGCAGGCACAGTTACTGAAAAATGCCCATTTTTGAATATTTTTTTGATTTTTGTGCCTTGGTCTGCATGCAGGGGAGGCCGTACGACCCCCCAGACAATTTTTTTTTCCTTTCTGACCAACTTCTCCAAAATCAATGAAACGAAAGGTGATCTTAGGGTTTTTGGCCACTGCGAACACAATGGTGACCTCCGTTTGTGCCCAAAATGCTCCAAAAATTTGGCTACCCCCAGAGCTTGCAAAAAATCTCCGAGTTTGAAACCCTCACAAATCTGGAAAACGATGACCAAAATTTGTAAAAAAAAAGCCAATCCTGACTTTTTCCAGCGCTCTGAATCCAATGGCGAAGCCCGATCTGATCCAAAATGCCTCATAAATGAACTCAAGGCATGATACCCTTCAAGAATCTCGAACGAAATCTACAATGATTTTCTCAAAAATCTGAGAAGGGGCTGCAAATAAGGCTCTAATACCATGTTAGAAACCAAGATCTGAAATGCAAACCAGAAAATCCTTCCATAGAAGAGAAAAATAGAAAAAGAAAGAGCTTTGCAAAAATATGTGCAAATAATAATATTCAGGAATACTTAATTACAAGATATGATTTTCTTTATAAAAGCAAAGATGCATAACCCTAATCTTATCTTGAGCAACAAGATAGATCAACAAGATAAGGATGAGAATAATAAACCTAGGAATTAAATATTACCTAGGTAAAGTTATGCAAGTGTAATTAAATATTAATTACACTAACACCCCAACAATTTCTTGGCCAAGGTCATTCCGCTCGAGTGTGAATCACAAATACCGTTATGCACCTCAGTTAAGGAAGTTAATGTCTCCTCAACATTTAGGCAGCGTAATAAGGTTCCCTCTATACTCCTATGGTAGAGGATGTTTCCTAGGATGACAAATCGAGATGCTTTCTTGATAAAGGTTCACTTCAGGCTTGAGGGTAAGTCAACAGGTATGACCCCTATTCGAAGGTAGGTATAAATGTCATGGTACCAAGGATCACCAGGACCAACAATTTCACCCACAAATTCTGACTCGGGTACCTCAATGTAGGCACAAGAAGCTTCTTTACCAAGAAGTCATGTTTCAGGACGTTGCGAGGGATGTCCAGTAAGGATCCAATCATTTCCATGGCATCTGCTACTCTGTTGTTAGGTATGGGAATCTGCTCAAATGTGATATCAATGAATGATTCTTTGAGGCTCTCTACCAACTTTTTGTATGGATTCAGCTTATCATCCTTAGTTTGGTATTCACCATTCACTTGATTTATTATCAGTTGGGAGTCTCCATATACTTTCAGGGTCATGATGTGTCATTGCACTACTATTTTGAGATCTATGATTAAAGCCTCATACTCTGCAATGTTGTTAGTGCAGGGGAATTCCGGTTTGTAGGATCTAGGTATACAATCCCCCTGTGGGGTGATGAAGAAAACACTGGCTCCTAATCCATGTTGTGTGTATGAGCCATCAAAGTAGAGTTTCCAGTGGTCAGCTATGTTGAGATTGAAGATGGATTCGTGGTGCAGGAGCACCCAAGGCCTTCAAGGAGCACTTCAAGAGACATGAGGATGCAGGGGTCATGAAGACCTATCAAGGAACTGAGAGCATCAATTATAACATCCTAAAGCCTATAATGGATTTTCAAATGGTTAAAAACATTAAAGGAGTCAAATGTCCTAAGAGTCTTGATAAGGACCATAGGACCAAAATGCATTGTAATTGGACAAATAATGTCCTAAGAGTCTAGATAGGTTTTCAGTGTTTTAATTAGGTTCATTAAGGTTGAATAGTGAAATTAAATAAGTTTTAGAAGGTTTTAGTCATAGGAGTTAATAAATTTCAAGTTCGAGTATTCAGATTTTTGAAATCCAACTTTGGCGGGAAAGTGTGTTTTTGATGTTTTAGCAACTTTAATGTAATCAAACCAATTCCAAATGGTTTGAACAGTTGTGGGATGGGTGTGTAACCCTAAAGGAATCATTTGTATGGAGTTTGGGTTGCTGGTATGGATTTTGTACAGACTGCTACAGGAAAAAGAAAAAAAAACAGCAATTTCTTGCATTTTTCTTGTGCTCTTTTGATGTTTTATTGATTTATATTGAAGATTTGATTAGTAGGATGGTTTAGGGACTTGTATCAACTTTTTTTGAAGTCATTTGAATGTCCTAAAAGCAACAGCAATCAATTCTTTGTATATTATTTCTGACTGTCCTCGAGAAAGTGCAGATTTTTCACTAATTTTGAGGTTTTTCATGGATGATTGATCCATTTCAAGGTAAAATGCTGATGTGACCTTTGAAATGGATCATTCCTAACATGTATCATATATATTTGACAAACTAATGTGCAGGAAAGAGGAATATTAAGGTGTACACCAAGATTGGACAATGTAAAGTGCATGAGGATGGGGGCTAAGGTATAGCAGCAGGAGATCTGCCTTAATAAGGGGCAAGTTTTTGAGTTTGGATTGATTTATTATGTTGATATAATGGTGAAAAATCAAAGAGAGGGATTTGGAAGTGTTTGGAAGGCCAAGATCCAAGAAGCCCTAGTTTTTGAGGCAAGTTAAGGAGGGTTTTGTGTTTGAGCATGTTAGAAGTGTCATAGAAGCCTAAAAACTTTGAATCCTTGGTTTTGAGTCATTTTAAGGTACTTTGGAAAGTTTCATGGTTAGGGGATAAGTTTAGAGGGGGGTTTCTTTGGAAAAGTGGGCTAATTAGGCCTAGTTTTTGAGGAAACAACAGATTTTGGAAGGGTTTGTCTGAAGCAAGTGATATCAAGGTTTGGATATGTTGTTTGTCATCATAAACCACACTTGAAACAGTCATTAGATTGGAGGTTCCTTTGGAAAGTTTGAGTGCAAAGTCAAAAATCCTTCGCTAGAGGCCTTGTTGGGCTAGTAGCCTAGTTAAGGTGAAAATTTGGTTTTGTGTCTAAGTCAAAGGGTTGGGCTTTGAAATCATTCAAAACAAGTTTTTTTGGGTCTCTTAAGAGTGTTCCTAGGGTTTGGGTCCATAAGGAAGGAAAATAAGTCATTTGGTGCATTATTGAGGTTTGTCTCCATCAGAGCGCTTGGAAGAGTGGTTGAGATTGTGTCTTGCAAACCTTGAGAACTTTGTGTTTCTTTCAAAGTCCCCGACCCTCTGCATCAATTCGTCTAGAAACTCTGATATGAGTGGATTCTCCAAATAGATGGGTGCTTGTGCGAGCTGATCTGCAATGACCTGGCCTTTGATTGCTTTTTGCTCCACATATTCAATGTCATACTCTAATAGTGTCATGACCCATTTAGCCATCCTTCCGGTGAGCATTTCCTTTGACAGTAAGCACTTTAGGGGATTGATTTTGGTGATGAGTTTGACTTTGTGTGCCAACATGTGATGTCTGAATTTCTATGAAGCAAATACTACCACTATTTTGATGAATGAGTAGTTTAACTCATGCCCAACCATTGTGCGACTGATGTAATAAATGGCCCTTTCTGTCCCATTTTCATCATGCTAAGCTAGGAGAGCTCCAAGGGCTGCTATTGTTGCTGACACATAGAGGATTAATGGCTTTCTTGGGATTGGCGCCATGAGGACCGGCGGTGTGAGCAGATATTCTTTGATCTTATTGAAGGCTTCCTCACACTTGTCATCCCATTTGTACGGTACTCCCTTGTGAAGTAGGTGAGAATATGGGTTATGCTTGTCTGCCAGTTGTGCTATGAATCTGCAAATGGATTGAAGCTTGCCTTGGAGGCCTCTCAATCGTTTCAATGTTTTGGGTGCTTCCATTTGAAGTATTGCTTTTACCTTTCTAGGATCTATTTCAATACCCCTCATTGACACTATGTAGCCTAGCAACTTTCTTGACTGTACACCGAAGACACACTTCTTTGGATTTAAGCAGACCTTGTACTCCTCTAGCCTATCAAAAATAGCACTCAAGGTTGTTATGTGATCTCTCCTTTTTCTGTATTTTGCTACTATGTCATCAACTTAATCTTCAATAGTCTTGTGGATCATGTTATGGAAGATTAACGTCATAGCTCTTTGGTAGGTGGCTCTAGCATTCTTTAGGCTAAATGGCATCATATTCCAATAGTAAGTCCCCCATGGACAAGTGAAGGTCATTTTGAGTTGGTCTTCTTTAGCAATCATTATTTGGTTGTACCCAGAGAAACCATCCATTAGCAAAAGCATTTCATGTCTTGCTATCATGTCTACTATCATGTCAATGTTAGGCAATGGGAAATCATCCTTTGGACATGCTTTGTTTAGATCTTTGAAATCCATGCAGATTCAGATGCCTCCATCAGGCTTTGAGATAGGAACCAGATTTGACACCCATTCTGGATAGTCAATTGGTCATATAAATCCCGCATCCAGTAGTTTTTTTAATTCCATCTTGACCAATAGAGCAATCTGAGGGTGCATTTTCCTTAGTTTTTGTTTGACAGGTTTTGCTTCAGAGTAGACTGCTAAGTAATGGACCACAATCTCTGGATGGATCCCTGGCATGTCAGCATAACTCCATGCAAAGTTGACTTGTCGCTCTCTCAAGAAGGCTGCTAGGAGCTCTTGTTCCTCTGATAGTAATGATTCTGCATAGAATGTGATGTGCGGTGTCTGCTCTGTTCCTAGGTTGACTGGATTACATTTTTCAGCTAGGACTACTGATGTTTCCTGATGAATATTTTTGTGAGGAAGATTGAATCTCCCATCCTCGAGTGCCTCAGAGAGGCTTTCACCATTGGATGTGTCCTTTCTTTTTACTATTTTCGAGTCGAAGAGTGCCATAGTGTGGTTTTCACTCAAGGACCTAGAGATTATTCTCAATTTTTTGCTTTTGTGACTGAGGGATTCAATCGTTTCCCCATAATATGCCTGTGTGTCCAACTTGATGATGAATCCTACTTTGTGATCCCCACATGGAATATTATCCCACAGTCTCATGAATTTTGAAAGCACCTCATCATTTTCGAATGTGTCATGAATTGGCGGTCCTCGTTGGTCATAATCAATGAGTTGTGGGTAGACTAGATAGATTTCATGGTTTTGGTTTTCAAACTCATAGGATAGGGTGTTAATCATGAGTAAGGAGGTATCATCAAAAAGCATTGGAAAATTAGTTATGGGGTTCTCGTCACTACTACATACAGCAGTTATATCGAAGATGAAGTTGTCTATGACACGGCCAGTGGATATGGGTAGATGAAGGGCATTTGTTGATTGTTGAGGAGGATTTTTGATGTTTCTAAATGGAGGACTTTGGCCACGTATGGTTATACTCGGAGGGGTACATCCGAGGCCAAGATTTTTTAGTCACGTCTCTGGAATAATAGGTATTAGAAGCCCATTGTCATTTTTCCCTAGTTTGTGGTTTTTTTCATAACCCATTACAAGCATCATTTGCAAACCTTTGTTGCTTCCATCCATTGGTAGATCAATTGTTGGGTTATTGTTTTGATACAAGAGATGAGATGGGTCCTCCTCTATTACTTCCTAACCAAGATCTCCCCAACTTCTGAAGTTTGAATATTCATGCGTGGATGTTTGGGATGTGGAGGCTTCATTTGATTGTGGTCTTCCTCTTGTCCTAGGAGATTGTGGTAACTCTCCTACTACAAAGGAATTCTTTGGGATTGTATAATTTCCACACCCATTGTCCTGGATAATAAGCTTGATGTCAGAGATGATGGGGATGGCAGGAATGTCAGGTCTCTCTCTCGCAAAAGTGGAGGCGAGAGTGGCTAGATCAATGTATGGCGTAGATGGGCCTTCATCATTTTTTGGCACTTGGGGAATTTTATAGTATTTGGCTTCTAGATTCTTGCAATAAGAAAATGGTTTAGGATCCCCATGGATTGTGATCTCTTGGCCTTGATATGTGAATTTGACACATTGATGAAAGGTTGATGCCACTACTTGCATCTTGTGAATCCACACACATCCCAAGAGAATATTATATGACAATTCAAGGTCCAAGACCTGACAAGTGGTTTCCATTATTGTTGGTCCCACTTGGATAAGGAGTTGGATAGTGCCTTGAGACACTCTCTCTTGATCATCATATGCCCTAATTGTGATTCCATTGCCTTTTTCTATGGTATCTTCAGAGATTCCCAGATTCTTTATTAGTTTAAGGGAACAAATGTTTAACCCTGCACCTCCATCCACCAAAACCCTCTTGACCTTGTTCTTATATACCAAGACTTCCAGATGGAGTGTGTGATTATGATATGGTTGGGTAGGGAAATCCTAATGGGAGAATGTAAGGAGGTTTGGAGTAATGATATTTCTGACCATACCTTGGAATTTTTCCGCATCAAGATCTGTGGAGACGGTGGATGAGGTTAATGCTTCTTCAAGGATTTTCTTGTGGGCAGATGAAATTTTTAACAACTCCATGATGGAGATTTGTGTTGGGGTTCTTTTCAACTGATCAAGGACATTATAGACATTGGGGAAAAATCTTGGGTTGGAAGTGGATGCTCTGTTAGGCTGTGATTACCTTGCAATGGTAATTTTTCTACCTCTTGTGGTGACTCCACAATCGGCGTGGGCTCCTTTGATAGTGATAGTGGTGAAATACTCATCCAAGGATGAAACGACATGGTTGTATACATGTTTGATGCTTTTAAATGTTCCCTTCCCCTTATCGTTTTTATTATTTCCTTTGTTGTTATGGTTTGGCATCAGATTCGTGTATATTTTGAGGTTCTGATTTCCAGCTGGCTGCTCCACATTTATGATTTTTTTATCAATGAGGTCTTGGACTAGGTTCTTCAACCTCATGTAGTTGTTAGTGGTGTTTCCTTTGATTTTTTGAAATTCACAAAGCTGGTTTTTGTTGTACCAGGGTGGTTTCACATCTGGTTCTTGATAATTCTCATAGGTGGGAGCCTTGATGAGGTTTTCATTTATCAATTTATTCATGATGACCTCAAGTGGTTCCCCAAGGGCAGTGTACTTCTGCTTGGGGGAGTTCTTGTTTCACTAGGGTGGCCCCCTTTGATCATTGAAATTGTTGATGGTATGATTGTTTGGCTACTAAGTTATTATCTTGGCTTGGTGATTGTTTTGATGGTGATTTTGAGGTTGTTGTTGCGGTGCAGGTGTGTTTTGTCAAGGTGCACTGATGACAACTTTGGCGTCAACAACACCATCATTGGTAATGTTTTTGTTTCTTTCCCATGTGCGAGGTTTGTCATTATAGCTTGAAGATGGGCGGTTGCTTTGCTGATCGAGATATGTTTTGTCGTTGGTTGTGTAGCAAGGGCTCGTTCAATCTTGAGCGCCTTGGAGATCAACTGATCATATGTGGTAATCCCTTGGACTTTGAGATGGAAATCTAAGGTGCCATCGAGGTTGGAGATGATGGTGCACACTTGTTGTTCCTCAAGCATGGACCATTTGCTCTGATTGGCCTTGGATCGCCATCATTGTAGGAATGAAGCAAATGATTCATTCTTTCCTTGGTTCAGAGCTGATAGTTCCTCTAGACTAACATCCACCACAATATTGAATGCATAATTTTTGATGAATGCATCTACGATTTCTTGGAACTTTTTGATACCTGGAGGGAGGCGAGAGAACCAGTCCATGGCTTGGCCTACCAAATTTCTAGGAAATAGCCACATTAGATAGGTATCATCATATGCGACTTCCATGCAATGAACCTAAAACTCCCTAATGTGATCTTCAGGGTTTCCCATCCCACAATATTTGTCAAATTTTGGGATCTCAAATCCCTTTGGGAATGGTTTCATTACAAGGCTCCTATCGAACAGATAAGGAAACAAGTTGTTGGGTGTTGTCATGGATCGCCCTGATTGAAGATTGAGTACCTGTTCCAAGAGAAACTTGATTTCTGTCGTTACATCATTTTGTGGATCAAGGGGTGGAATAAAAGTGTTTTGAGTTGGTTCAATTTTTGGTGGGATGGGTGGATTGGTTGGTATGTTGATGGATGGTGTTTGTATGTGTTGTTGCACCAAATATTCCTGTAATTGTTGTTGTACCAACAACGCTTGTTTTTGGTCTTGTTGTTGTTGTGCTATTAAGACCTATTGTTGAGCTTGTTGTTGTTGAGCCAACAACACTTGTTGTTGAGTTGCTAATTGGGTTGTTTCATGTTTTTCTTGATATTGCTTTAGCGCTTGTTGATATGCTTATTGTTGTGCTGCTTGTTTTTGTGCAAGATATTGTGCTTGTGCTTGTGCTTGTTGTGCTTGATATTGGGCTTGGGCTTGAGCTTGAGCCTACTCCTGAGCCTAAGCTTGAGCTTGTGCTTGTTCCTATGCAGCTTGTTGTTGTTGCAATAATATTTGGGCTTGTGCAAACTATTTTGCTTGTTGCAGTTGTTGTGCTTGTAATGTAGCTTGGGCAGCTTGAGCAACTTGCACGGCTTGAGTGGCTTGTTGAGCAGCTAGTTGTGTGGCTTGTTGTTTTTGCACTTGCTGGAGTGCCTTTTGATAGGGAGCTTACTGAGCTTCTTGCAACATAATACTATTTTGGTTTCATGTGTTCATCTTTGGTGGTGGTGGTGGCGGAGGTTGGTTCAGAATGGTGCTTGTTGTGGTGATGAGAGGCACCGTTTTAGTTGATGGTGTGATTGATATGCTTGGTCCTAGAGAGACCATGTTTTGAGGGGTGATAGATGAGGCTTTGTTTGCTTATGATGTGGGGATGGTTACTATCTGTTGTTGCAATAGCGATGGCAAGAGGGGAGGATTTGGTATGATGCCTTGATTGATGGTTGGGAGGGGGTTTTGAATGAGCAGAAAAATTAGTGGTAGTCCCAAACCAAGAGGTGAGATGGATGTTAATGGAAAGGGTGGGAGTGGTGGGAAAGTGAGTGGTAAGCTCCCTTGAGGAAATGATGATGATGCTAGATCGAAAATTCCCCCCAATACAAATAGGTCACCTTCTCCTTGTGAGGTTGTGGGTAGAGAGGTTTACGGTGTTGCATTAAATGATGATGAAGATGGGTCATTATGAAAGGTGAGGGGGACATATCGAGGTGATGGATTTTGGGGGTTGGTTTGTCCCAAGATAGTGTTTGCATCCAAATCTTGATTGTTTACAAGAGGATGTTTTTGCAATGCATTGAGAAATGCACTCCCTTTCTTAACAATCAGTTGAGTTGGAGCAATTAATGATGTGATTTGAGGGATGGGTTGAGTGATATTTTGAAATTGGGATGTTGATGTGATGGGGATGTGGATGATATGGGAAGTGTGAATTATGTTGAAGGTGGTTCCACAATAGTGCTCATGTCATAATCGGAGGGGAGTTTAGTCGCTCGTTTTAATAGTTCGAGCATGTATTGTTGAGGATGGAGTTTCATCATGATGTTAACAATCCTGTGATTTTCAGAATTTTGAACACTCTCATTGATCTCATCTTGGGTCATACCATGAGGGTTTTTTGTGAGGTCTTCCACTTTTCCATCCTCTTGATGGTCTTGAGGGAGTGAAAGATTGTTCATAGGATTGCTTGATCCAACAAGATTCATGTCGGTGTTTATTGGACTGAGATGACTTGAGGTTGATGTTTCTTTGTGGGCTTCCATGTCCTTGTGTTGAGATCTAGTTTGCAACATAAAATAGGGATCAAATTTTCAAGAATATAAGAGATGAACATCTAATTCTTTAGAATGATATATCTTTAGGTACAAAAGAGAAATTTTTAGGATGATTTAAAGATCAAAGGGTGATAATGATATGGATGTAAGATGGATGTTTGATGGATGATTGAAACTGTTTGAGAAAATCTTGAAGGGTATGTTAAACTTTAGGACTTGATTTTGATGTTTTCTTTGGGATTGATTTGATTTGGATTTGGATTTTGATGGTGAACTCATAAAATTTCAGAGGTTGGATGTGTTCCTAGAGTAGATTTTGTTCAAAAGATGCTAATTTGTCTAGGTGTGAGAAGAAGGATTCATCTAAGCACACCTATCCAAACAAGATGATTTTGATTGGTTTGATTTTTATTTTGGATAATGAACTCCTAAATCTCAAGATGTTAGATGTTATCAAGGGATGAATGTTTTCACAAGTTTTGATAATTTGACTAAACATGTGGAGAAAGATGCATCTACACACATCTAATCAAACAAGATGATTTTGGATTGGTTTCAAATGATTTTCCCAAAGTTTAACATGGAGGATTTTTCCAAGATTTTCAAAGAGTTGATGATGAGATGATTTTGGTTTTGATGTTCAAAGATGGATGAAGGTTTTATTTTGATCCTAAGTTTACCTAAAAAAGAAACTTGCTTACTAGACCTTAGTTTTGAAGAACATGCTTTTCTCTAAACAAGATGCTCAAACTCCCTAAAAATATTTGGGTTTTGACAATAATAGAATGAATACAAACTAGGATTATTTCTTGAAGCTTTCCTATAGAAGTTAAAAAGCAATCTTTGTCTGAATTTGTATAGCATTGAGAAACGCTTTTGGTGATATTTTATACTAAGAGCTTTTACCTTTGGTTTCTTGATCTTGATCTTGCGTGAAATCATTTGGAACACATGTGTAGGATTCAATTGTCTTTTGTCTTTGCTTAATGACTTCGTTTTACCACAAACACTTCTTGATTAGGTTTCAAAACTAGATGTCTAATGTTTTAATTTCTTCTCATCCACAAAGTGTATTATGTTAAAATAAGAGAAATCAAAGCAAGAGTTACCTAATTTTTACTTTAGTAGTAGCAAATTGAGATAAAATTCAAATGCCTAGAAACCTCTAAGGATATGAATCCCAAGGGCAAGCAAGGGCATGTGAATTCTTTCAAGGATATTTTCTTCTCCTAAAGGGTTTAAGATTTTATGCTCATGTTAAATGTTTGTTTTCCAATATTTTCGATCAAGCAATGTGTTTTGTAACCAAGAACAATTACAACCCTATGGATATTTGAGACAATATTTGTTGAGTCCCCACTTGGACAAGTCTCACTACGCCTACTTTCAGTGGATGGTTAGATGCTTGACCCCACTGACTCCCCTCCATGGCTCAACACTTCTTTCAGGGCAGCCAAGCATCAATACCCATGAATCTCCCATGGCATACCTTCCATCTCTACTAAAAGCCATAAAAGTGTGGGGTGGCTTCAGAATGACCATTCTTGCACCAAAAAATAGATAGGGATTTTTTCCTTTCTACACAAGGGTTTTAATTCAAGCTTTTCATTCTTGGAGATTGACCCATGCGATGAGAGACCATTGTTGCCCTTCTCGTCGGGACAACCTATGTGATATTGGCTTTTGTTCCAATACCCACTTTTATATCCCGACTGGAAATACACTTGGCTTTAGTGTGTTATTGGTTGGGTTGTTCCCTTGGGTGAGTACTTTTTCCCCAATGCAGACCCTCTAAGATAACAATGGCGAGCAAACATATTTGTAGTTCGATCAACCTTCGTTTAGAAACAAAGGGAGAACACATGTAACATGTTCCAATCACACTCGCAAGATTTTTTGTTCAATTTTAGACCCAAAATGAAGTGTGGAGGCAATCACTTTATCCCAACTTAAGACCACCAAAAATCCTTTTGATTCTCAATATCATCGTGAGGCACAAGAGAAGCACATACGTCTTTTCAATGGTGTTAATTTGAGTAAGAAATCACAAAACAAAGTAGCATTTGTTCTTTTTAAGACCATAAAGCAAAAAGTGAATTCTTTTTATAGCACCAAAGGAAATGTGAAGATTTCCTTGTTCAATTGTCAAATCCGAAAAGAAACTCTAGTAAGTTTGTGTCCTAAAGTTCATTTTAAGCCCTTTTGTAACAAGAAATTGAAGTGTTCTTTTTAGAGCCCGAAAGGAAAATTAGTAGGTCCTAAGCATGAAAGATAACAAGATTTCTTAAGAGAAAAAAGTGAGTTCTCTTAGAGTGTTAATCAAACACTAAAGTGTTCAAAAACACTTGGTATCATGAAAGAATGATATCATCATGTCTATTTTCTTCTTTACTTCTAATCAAGCCAACCTACAAGAAAACCAGTCAGGTCTACAAAAACAGAGGTCAGGAAGTTAGAGAATAATCCAAATGATAAAAATTTGAAAAAAGAACGTGTCATAAAACTAATTTTCACTTTTCACTTCCCTCTAGAGGTGGAACCTATGAAGGAGGTGCAATTTAAAATTTCCAGTGGTGCTATATAGTGACGCTTACTAGTCAACGTCACTCTGCAGCAGGGACATAAAGCATGAAGGAGTTGCTATTTCAACCAACGGTGGAGTTTGAAGTTTAGAAAGATTCCAGTGGGTGAAAAAGGCTCAGCGGCACACTTTGGAAATTTGAATCTCGAGCGGGAAACAAAGAGTGTCAGAGTTTGGAGTTTGTAGCGGTGCGACACAGCGACGCTAGAGTCCCAACGGTTCTAAATTGCAATGCTAGTCTGTCAGCAGTGGAGTTCCCTGTAGAGACAAAAACAACAAAAAATCACAGAATTTGGTGAAAAAACGTGATTAGAACTTCTGGTAGCCTCCTTCTAGCGCCAAAATGTGAACCAAGATTCCAAAACTACATAAACACAAGAGACAAACAACATATTAGATCAAATGCAAGTTAGTATCATGATTCCCCAAGAAATCCATTTGAATTGCAAAGCAAAAGAAGTGAAATGAAGAACATAAACAAGCATAAACCAAAGATGTTAAATCCTATTCAAATGCAAAGAAAAAATTTAATCTCTTGGGGAATCTGGTGCCAATTTGATGTGGAAATTGGCCCTTTCCCAACTCCTATGCAAGCCTTGGTGATTTGATGAAGATGCGATCCACTTTGTTGTTGATTGAAGTGTTCTCCAAGATGAAAATCTGCATAACCTAGCTAAGATTGGATAAAGATGGATGAAAATTGCTATGGATTTGAGTATAATAACTTTTCTCAAATTGTGGATGCTAAAATGAGGAAAGAGACCTCTTATTTATAGAATGATAGGATGGAGAAATGCCCAAAATGGAGCAATGTGGGACTAACATTCAACTAATGGCAAGGTGCCACTTTTCCAAATGTGATGGATGGAGGATGTGCACATTTTGATGAATGTCCCCATAAATGCAATTAGGTGATATTTGAAAATGGTGAAATGACATGTAAGAGGGAAATGAAATGCCTTAAATGCCACTTGGCTCAAGGAAAAAGGACTTGTTAGGTGAAGTAAATGCCTTTTTGGAAGGACAAATTCCACTTGAATTTGAATTCAAATTTGAGAGAATATTCCTCCATTATGCCATGTTGAGAGAAAATAGAGATTTAATAAATGAATTAAATCTATTTTCATGTGCAAGTGGCAAAAGCTAGAGGATGGGACATGGATTAGGATTAAATTAATCAAAGGTTAATTTATTTAATAAAGTATTAGATGATGTGACAAATTTGACTTAGATTTATAGGTTAATTTAAATAAAATATGAGAAGAATGTGATACAAAGATTAATTAAATAAAAGATTTTTATTTATTTAATTAAGGGGGATGAAGTTAGATTAAACTAAATAAGGTTTTAATTTATTTAATTTAATAGGTGGACTTTAGAGATTTAATTAAATAGGGAAATAGGGTTAATTAGATCATATTGGTTGATTTAATTAACAAGTGAGAAAGACTTAAAATTAGATAAAATGCTTTATTTAATTAAGAGAGGAAAATTGATGAATTTAATCAAATAAGGGTATTCGATTAAATAGTTAGACTGAAGGGTGATTGAGGGTGAAATGGTGTTAGTAATCGGGATCAAGTATGTCGGTATATTTTCCATGTCTACAACAGTATTTCTATAAACTGAAACAGAAATGCAATACCAAAAAATAGAAGTACAAAAAATACATAGAAATTTCAATGCAGAATGTGCAAGAGGACTAAGTCGCCCAGTGTGGCGATTTAGTCCCACTGATGAATTTATTGAGATTTTTCAAAAAAATTGAATGCAATTTTATGTCTTTCGGATGCACATATGCAACTATAGTATGAAAATGCAAATTTTTTGTGATTTTCAATGCAAAAATGATGCAAAAATGAAGTTATTTGAGCCTTTCACTAATGCAATTTTCAAGACCCTAGGATGCAATTTAATCAATGCAATGTCCAATACAATGCAAATGAAACCTAGGATGTACTTAAAATCAGAAGTAAATATGTTCAAGAGTCGGGTTCACCAAAATGTGGACAATGATTTTGGATTGCCCACACTGTTTTAGCTCCTTCTAGGGTTTTTAACCTAAAAGGAGAAAGGAATGAGATCCAAAATGCAAATGTCTACACTCAAAGTTAATGTGAATGAGAATTATTATGTCTAATTATGGTGTACTAATGCACTTATCTGAAAAGAAAATGATTTAATGATGCAAAACCTAAGAAATGTAAAGTGTTGGAAAACACACTATTATATTCAAAAACACCTAAAAATGCAAGTAAATGATGAAATAACATAACAAAATCAGAGAGGTGCACCTGGAATATAAAATTTGATGCTAGGAGATTCTAGAATCTAGAAAATTTGATTGAAAATTTTGACTGGGACACTTACGCCAGGCTAGGCAACTTAGTCCCAGTTTCAGGAAAATTTGCCGAAACAGGAATCTGCCAAATGGTTATCCAAAAATGCAAAAACCAATTTTTAGGCCCAGAAGCGGGACTAATCCACCAGTAGTGGTGACTTATTCCACCTACATATTTTGGGAATCTCAGGTCAGAATCTTGTAGCCTCAGGTCTGTACTTGCTTTTCTGACAGGTGTCCACACTTGATTCTAGAGAAAATGGAATAAAAAGTGTCACCAAGCTTGAATTAGGGTTACGTTGACTTGATTGACTTTGAAGAATTGTTAACCACTTTTCAACACCTATTTCTTTGACAAATCTACCTACAAAGTCTGCAAACACACATGCAAAGAGGGAAAAATGGTTAAGGGTTAGAGTATAGGGATTTTCCTTGGTCAAATCCCACTTTGGTAATCAAACACTTGATAAAGAAATGAAATGGAAAGAGAATGATAAATAGATAACATGCAATGTCATAAACTTATTGAACCCTTGATGTGTAAATCTGAAGATATGCAATGAAGTTCTCCAATGGATGACTTGATTATGCTTAGATTGCTTGAATTCTTGTAAGATTGAATGCTTAATGAGTGCAAGATTGCAGGAGATTGGGAGATGAATGAATGGGGGGAAAAACCCTTATTTATACTTGTTCTTACTAAATTTCTTGAAAATAACACATTACAGGCCGACATCAAGGGTTAGAGGACAAAATCTCGCCAGAAAATTGAAATAATTGAGTTTTATGCCAAAAAGGACTAAGTTGCCCCTATTGGTGACTTAGTCCCACTTAAGAAAATTAAGTGGGTGTCAGGAATTACAAGGAAAAATTAAGTGGGTGTTAGGAATTACAAGGCATTAAATGTTTTCCAACGGGAATATCCTCAAAAACACACTTAAAAACAGCTAGAAAGTGCATTAAGGGGCCATTTAAACATGAGAAAGGGTCAAATTAGTGATGACAAGTCTAGAAAAGCGTGAAAGTGGGTTAGAACACTTTACAACACTTTGAAATAAGACTTGGTAAGTGATAAAAAGGAGTTATTTGAGTGAATTATAATGAAAGGGTCCTAGAAAAGTGTGAAAGTGGGTTACAACACTTCACAACACCTTTACAAGACAACCTAGAAGTCTTAATGATTCACAAGGGTCCAAGACCTAATGTGAATGTGTTGGCCACATTACAACATTAAATCTAGGAAAAATCAAGTCAAAGTGCACTAGAAGGGCCTAAACATGAAAAAGTAGAAGGGTTACTTTTTCCGTGTCCACACATAGTAAAAATAAAATTTGAAATAATTTACAGAAATAGAAGCAAGAACAACACATGAAACACAAAAACAAAACAGTGATTTGAATTTGAGTCACAAATGATTGGAGAAGGGTGTTAGGTTCCCTAGAAAAGTAGGTTAATTTTACTAATTTTAAAATATAAATGTGTTATACAATGTCTGAGGGTCCTAATCTAAAAACTGCTCATGTATGATGATAGGTAGATTTCTAAAAATGCACATAATTTCATTTTTTTGTAATATGGAAAGCATAATTATATATGCAATTTTTAGATTGTTCAAGTAAAATGTAATTCTCATATTGTAAAGTATAGTAATTAATTGATCCTAATTTGACAAATTTGATAAATACAAATTCTCTATCTTTTTGAAATGGAAATGTAACAATTCACTTTTTTAATAATATGCATATACCTTAAATGACAAAACTAAACACTTTCATATTTGTTTTTCAGATTTCAACATGACTTATGCAGATTTTTCAATGCAATTATGAGCTAGATCTACCTTGCAACTACTGAAATTAACCCTACTTGTCTTTTCTTTGCAAGATGTTATGCAAATTTTGATTTTTTTCATTGCTTTTTATGGAATCTATATGCATAAATGATGAATTCACACCACCTAAGATTATACTCAAATTTTAAAATGATATGCTTAAGATTTTAGAAGAGTTTAAATTGCACATACAGTTGGGTTCACTAAAATGTTTGATTGAAAAAAGGGATCTAGGTCTTAAATCAAACTTCTTCCAATTTGAAACATGAGGAAGATTAAAAATGATCTCAATACCCACTTGGCTACAAGCCTTGATGGAAGAGCCAAAATGGTGGAATAGGTTTCTAATCCTCTATGGGCGGATGATGTGTCATGATTAATCGATTGCTAATTGATTGAATTTTATGATGCAATAATGTTCCTAGGTTATTTATGAAAATGCATTAAACTATTAGACATTTCTAAAAAACAAAAAATAGACAAATGAAAATAGAGTTCAAAATAGAAGAGGGCAGGCAAAGAAGAACCTAACATGTAAATTTTGTCTTCAAACAACCGTATAGGAGTGTTGGGTGCCCTATATTGGGTAGCAGCTACTTAAGATATGATTTCACTCTCATATTGCTCCTATTTTGTGTGCTCTTCTCTCTTGGACTCATTATCAAAGCTTCATTTATCGCTGATAAAATCCACTTTCCTTGACTTGATGACTTGTAGGGATTGAATGCATGAATGAGCAATTAGTCTATAAATCTTCCTCCAATGCACTTCAGATCTATAACCTACACAAATAAAAGAGGGGGAAGGGTTGTGTTGTATAAAGGTTTTCCTAAGTCAAACCTCATTTTGGTATTTCTACCTCCACAATGGCTACGATGATATAAAAGAGTTTACCCTCAATTGGGAAGAGGCTAAATCATAAATAAATGATAAATTGATAATTGTTTCAACTCACTACTCATATTTTCATTCCTTGATAGACTGAATTCATGTACTCATCACCTTCAAGGAGAAATTGATACTTGATTTGAAGTCCTGCAAGTGTTATCACTCACAAAAAAATGAACTAAAACATGAACAAACTCACATGGAAATATGATGCATGGATAACATGATGCTTGATTGAAATAAATGTTGTTGTAATCTTACTAATTCTGCTCTTGACTCCTCAATTGTTGAATTAATTGCCTTAGAATTTTTTCTTCAAAATTTCTAAGATTAAAATAGTGAAAATGACTTGTATTTATATGCAATTCTTCTAATTTCTTAAAAATCAAATATCAATAGCCAACAAATAATTTCATATTTTCAAATATTAAAATGTCGACACCAACATATTTAAATTTTCGTCAAAAAGGGTTGGACAAGGGCGTTTGGCACCCTAGTCTAGACCCATCCTTGTCGGGGCCTAAATATTGGTGTTAAATATTAATTGTTATTTTTAATCCCATCTTTTAATTTTCTAAAAATATTTTTAAAATGAACAAACTAAATGCATAATTAGGTCCAAGCACATGGGGGGAGCTAAACCTAGTGTGAAATTGTCCCCGTTGACAATTTTTGATTGTATAGTTATTATATAATATATAACATTTAAATAGTATGATATTTAGATTATAATATTTTTAATACATAATTTAACATATTACTTAATAATATATTATATAGTAAATATCATATTATTATATTATATCTTAATTCTTAATAATTTAATATATTATAATTTTTTAATAATTTAGTATGTATTTTATATATTATGTTATTAAATTATTTTTAATATAATTATGCCAAAGGTATATGAACCCAATTAGTTGACTTACTTGATCAATGGTTTAGAATGTGTTAGAATGATGTAATATGATTGAGAAAGATCCAACCATTTAACAATTTTAGCAATAAAAAAAAAAATCCAATATCAATAGATAATATAACTACTTTAAAAAGCTATTTTTTTAGAAATCAAATCTCTACATTATCTTCCATTCACTTTTAAGTTATATTTTTTTCTCACAAATCAAAGATATAATACTACTTTAAAAAGGTACCTTTTTTATAAATTAAATCTATACATACTCTCACATTCCTTTTTAATTTATACTTTTTCTAAGGAAACAAAGGATAAACATATATCTTATTTTATAAATCATAGCTTAATTTAATTACAAATCATTTGAAATTATTTATTTTGTAGTAATATTACAAATATTTTTTAAATTATTAATAAATATATTATGGTCAATACATCTACTTTCTTTCTATTTAGATTGATGCTTAAATTGATAATATTGCTAAAAAAAATTATTCTTATTGCTAATGCATAAATCTGGAATAAATAAAAAATCATGGAATCTCATACAAGAACATGCCTAGGATCAAGAAATAAAATCCCTACTTAAAAAAACATTTTTTTTGGAGATAAAATCTCTACATACTCTTACATTAATTTTTAAGCTATAATTACTTTTAAATAAACAAATGATAGAAAATCTAGCTTTTTGTATAAATCATAATTTTACTTTTATTGCAAAGTATTTGAATTTTTTTATTTTGTAGTATTGTTTCAATTGTTTAATTTTTGAGATTTTTTTCTAAAAGTAATGTAATTGTATATTTTTAATTACTAATAAACATACTAGCATTCACACATTGGTGTGCAATGGGTACACCAAAGAAGTGTGGAAGGTCAATTAGGGAATTTCTTGTTCTTCTTTTTACATACATTTGTGTAGTATACATGAGGTCAATTGGTAGGTCATTTAGAAAATGTTGTTTGTGCAACAAAGGTCTCAATGGAGAAGTGATATCTACAAATCAACTATGCATTTTCTTATAGGGATCCGAACACAACTGAAATAAAAACTCTAAATCAGGAAGATAATAAGGATCCATTACCAATAGGCTCATGCTATGTTTACAATAGGGAGAGAGGAAGATTTGGGGATAAAAAGAGGGAGAGAGAGAGAGAGGTAAGGAGATAGAGATAGATAGGAAGTTAGAGATAGAGATGGAGGATAGGGATATGAACAGGAGGGGGAGAGATAAAGAGAGAGGAAAAATGGATAGATAGAGATAGAAAAGATAAATATATAGAAAGGAAGAGAGAGGGAGAGGGGGAGAGAGGGAGAGGGGGAGATAGAAATACAAAGATAGAGATAGGAAGTGATATATAGAGAGGGGTAGAGAGAGGGAAAGATATAAGGGTAGAGAGAGATGGATAGATAATGAGATAGAGATAGAGGGAGATATGTAAGAATTTAAATATGGAGAGATAGAGATAGGGATGGAGAAACAAGGAGTGTGTGTAAGTATATGAGTAAGAGAGAGATATGGAGAGAGATGGACATGGAGATGAATATGTATAAATAGATAGAGATGGATGGAGATAGAGGGAGATAAATAGAGATAGGAGCAAGAAGTAGAGAGATATAGAAAGAGGAAGTGATAAGGAGAAGGGGAAGGAGAGATTGGAGAGATAAATATATAAAGGAGATGGAAGGACAGAGCAAGAAGACGAATGTAGGAAGGATACGAGAGAGGTAGAGATGGATATGAGAGAGAGTAGGATAGATGGAGTAAACAAGAGAGAGAGAGGAATGAGATATAAATAGAGGGGAGAGGAAGAGATGGGAAGATAGAAATAGGGGGGGGTGAGAGATATAGGAGATCAGGAGAGAAAGAGATAGAGATAGAGATAGAGATAGAGATAGAGATAGAGATAGAGATAGAGATAGAGATAGAGAGATAGAGATAGAGAGATAGATCAGAGAAAAGGAGGATCTCGAGAAAGTAGATGGTCCGATCGCTCAAGAATAGGGATGAAAGTCGAGAGAGAACAAATTAGAGACGGAAGAGAGAGAGAGAGATAAATATAAATAGATAGAGAGAGGGACAGAGGGAGAGAAATAGAGAGAGGATAGAGAAGTTGAGAGATATAGAAAGAGAGTGATAGGGAGAGGGAGATATGGATAAAAATAGGGAGAGATAGAGAGATATATAGTGGGAAAGATAGATGGGAAAGAGAGAAAGAGACATAAGGAGAGTTAAGGAGGGAGAGATAGGGAGAGAGATAGATCAGGAAGATAGATATGGAGATGGAGATGGAGATGGAGATGGAGATGGAGAGAGAGGGAGAGGAAGATATGGAGATGGAGATGGAAATGGAGAGAAGGGAGAGACAGAGAGAGATAGAGAGATAGAAAGAGGGGGAGACAAAGAGAGAGGGAGAGAATGAGAGAGGGAGAGATGGAGGGTAGAAACATAGAGATAGGAAGTTATAAGAGAGAGGTAGAGAGAGGGAGATATATAAAGAGGGGTAGGGAGAGGTACATATGGGGAGATATATATAGATATATGGGAAGAGAAAGAGAGATCTCTTTATATCTCTGTCTCACTCTCTATATTTATATTTTATTATCTCTCAATCTATATATTCCTATCTCTCCCCTATTTCTCTATATTTTTCTTCCATTCTCTCTTCCTCTATCTATCTTTCTCTCATTTATTTTCTATGTCTATTTCCCTCTGCCTATATTTATCCCCTTACTATTTTTGCTATAGATCTATTTATCCTCCCCCTCTCTCCCCATTTTCCTCTTTATCTCTTGATCTCTCTACCTCTATATATATCTTTATCTCCTATTTCTTGATAGACTATCATTAGGTCCTATCTCTTTAGTTAATAAATGCATTAATATATCGACCTGGTAGTGTTCAGAGGCTATATGAAATAGAAGGAATCTTGACTATCTCTCTCATATTTTCTAAATGTTTGGAACAGTTGAAATGAAATTTTAAACTAAGAGGTCACTAAACTAGAAAACAAGAAATCATTTGCCTAGAAAGATTGAAATAACTAAGCTAGAAAGCAAGAAATTATAAACCTAAAAAGCATAACAATTAAACTAGGAAGCATGGAAATATTTAAACTAAGAAGCATGTAAATTGTTGAAGAAGAAAAGCTTGGAAAGAAACTATGAAATATCTAACTAACGACAGATAAAAAACTTAACAACTAGTAGAAAACAACTTAACCATTTGAACTAATAAATGAAGGTGCTCTAGAACTTTAGGTGACAAAAATTTAAATAGTACAAACTCAACTATAACCTGTAGGATTAATCTTAACAAAATTCAACACATGAAAATAAATAGCAGAGTTAAAACTAAAATACTTATCTATCTAATCTATAGTCCCTCGAGTGGCCAGCTATCGGGTGCTCCTATGCTTAGCTCAAATCACATACAGTTCGTAACTCTCAGATTATTCCATTCAAAATGATTCCATACACAATATTCAATAACTCAAGAGGTGATGGGAAAAACTCATTTTATTCATATTAAAAGTATAACTCATAAACATAGTGACAACATAACAATATCTCTTTGTATATCATTGTTTCTGATAGTTACATATTTATACAAAAACATCTAACAAAATCCTATATTTTAGTTGGTAAAGATTATGACTGACAAGGTCTTCAACTAATTTTTAACAAACTAGAGAACTTAAAGTCCATAACATAAAACATTAAAGGGATCGAGATGAGCCATAAATTCTTCAAACTGAAAATAACAAAAAACTACAAAAAATCGGTCCATTCTCCTAAAGTTCTAGTGCCCATTCTTCTAGCACTTGTCTTCAATTGTGTTGAGTTTTGCATTTAATCCATTTGACTATCATGATAATTGATTATGTTGATTAACCTGTACAATACTTAGAAACTAAACCATTAAGTTAGTGTAGGTTAGCTTATTTCAATTAATTTCAAGAAATATAGATTGTACACTTTTTTTCACAAAAGGAAAGCAATTACTTATCCTAATGACAATTAATTGGAAAGATAAATATGGTTGGAAGATGTGAGGTAAAGTATTTAATTCATTATATTGATGAGGTTATTTTTACCTCATCATTCCTCCCCTTCATAAGCTCGAGCAGGTCCTCCTACTCTTTGTTGTGCTCCTTGTCTTTCATTTCCCCTATTTCCGTTCAACTCCTTATATTTTGCAATGAGATCAAAAAAACATTTATCTTTGTATCCAGATCCTTAGGTTCCTTTAGAAATCCCTGATGAAGGGTAACCCTTGCTACCCATCTCTCAAAACTATCAGTACTTTGATCTGTGTTGATATATACTACAAGGGGTGGCGAAAGAAGTAGAGGAGGTATATACCTCATTCCAATCCAGTCAATTTTTAACTGCTCAAGGATATCAGTCAAGGTTTCTCTTTATCTCTTTGTTTCTCTTTGTGTGACTATATTTGTCTATGTCTCCCCTCTTCTCTCTTTTCCTCTCTTTCTTCATCTCTCTTCCTATCTCTATCTCTTTGTCTCTCCATATTTATTCCCTTCTATCTATACCTCTATTTTTTAATCTCTATCTCTCTTCTATTTTTTAATCTCTATCTCTCTTTTTATCTCTTGAATCTCTTTGTCTACCTCTCTATTTCTCTATTTCTCTCTCTTTATTTTCTCTCTTTATCTCTCTATCTATTTTACTCCTAAGTCTACAATGGGTACACTAAAGAGGTTTTAAAGGTGAATTATCATATCCTTAATCAAATGACATGTTACCGTAAGCATAACTCCCTAGATACATGTTATCCTTGGATTGTTGGCATGAAAAGACTAATCTAAAGTTTCCTTTTCTCTTTCGCTATAAATTTTAATTTGTATTTTAAGTTTAAAATTTATTTTATTATATAAATTATTAAAAAAAAAATTCAAAATAGAATTATAAGATAATAATTATAAATTAAATTAATTCTAATAATTTTTAATTATTATTTGTCATTTCATAAAAAGGCATAAATAAAAATAAAAAATTCAAACTTAAATCTAAATTAAAAACTAAAATAAAATAAACTAAATGGAAAGTCAAAATATATCAAAATTTAAATAGTAATAAACATAATAATTTTAAGCTCTTTGTGTTGGCCTACTCTCTGCCTCCTTCCTTTTTGGTTTCCCACTGCCCCCTTGGGCTTTCTCTGCTGATTTTTTTGCAGTTGTGGCTACTCACTATTTTTTGTTCTTTGGTTGGGTTTCTATCCTAGTTGTGTGAGGATGAGGTAGATGGGTTGTGGTTGCCTGACAAGTCATGGATAGTTGACTGGTCATGGACAAATGATGACTGGGTTGCAGTTGGCATCTCTTTAGGAGATGTTTTTATTGGTTTCTTTGGGCTGTTGTTGGCATGAAATTTCTTACTACTGTTGGGGGTGAGGTTTGGTTCTCTTGTGTCTAGACTGTGTTGGGATTTTTTCCTTTCTCTTATTCTTGACTGGAATGTCAAGGAGGATGGGGTGCTAAATGGATTAGTCGGTTCCCTTCTTTTCTCCGATGTGAGTCTCCATTTTCTCTCTGGTGCACTATTGTTGGAGGTTTGTCTATCAACATTAGTGTTTCTTTAGCTATGGTTGCCTGATGGGCCGCAGACAACTGACATATGGGTTGTTGGCATCTCTTTGGGAGATGTTTTTGTTGGTTTTTCTATTTTTTTGCTATTGGTGGGGCTGACTGTTGAGTTTATCTTAAAGACCCAGTTGTTGGTGTGTGGGTTACTGATGTTGTTGGTTGATGTAATCTCTATGTCTCCCTTCCTTTCTCCTTTCCTCTTGGTGCCTAAGGATGTTGTGATTGCTTGTGCTACTAGAGTGATTGTTTTCTGTTGGGTGCTATAGTTGATTTCTTCTTTAGAGGTGAAGAATGCTCTTATTGAGGAAAAGCCTTCTCCTATTGAGGTGGAGTTGCATGTGTTAGGTTCAATGGAGAGTTTACTTTTCTCTTGTGTGTTCCTATTGAGGTGGATTTTGTTTAGGCAGGAGATTGGTGGCTTTGATGGTGATGGCTTTCTCTTCATCCTCTCCTATAGAGGGGAGCCCTCTCCTATTGAGGTGGAGTTTGGGATGATTGTTCAAGTTGGGTGGAGCTACAAGGAAGTTGTTTTTTTACAGTATATTGTGTTGCTCTCTTACTTTCCTTTCAAGGTGGGTAGTTTGGATTGTTCTGGATCAATGTTGCTTACATTGAGTGGAAGGTTTGTTGTGGTCTAGTGGTTGTAGATTGTTGGGTTTTTGGTCCCTAAAAAAACTTGATTGTTTGTTTGGGTTCAAGGTCCATGTAAAAATCCTAGTTGTATTGGGTTGAAGGTCCCGTCAAAACCTATTTGTTGTAGCTTGATCTGATTTGAATACGTGTGTTTGGTTGCTACCTATGGGTTGTGGTTAATTTGATGGTTTTTTTCCTTACAACTTTTCTACCTTGTAAAGGGTTTTAGGTCCCTCAAAAACATTCTTGTAATGGTTTTTTGGTCCCATCAAAAATATAATATTTTTTTTAAATTAATAACAAATAATAAAATTATTAAGTTAATAAATGATTTTTAAAAAGTTAAACTATTTTTTAATTTATTAGAATTGAAATATTAATAAAATATGTACCTAAAAATATAATTAATATATTACAAACAATATTAACATAAACTCAATATTAACAAATAAAAAAATATTATAAGATATTATCAGATAAATTAGATTTTAAAAATTAAAACTGTATTTCAAATAAAATATTAAAAATAAACTATATTAAAATTGTTAAAAGTAAAATTATATAACTTTTATATTAAAAATTACAAGTAACACCAAACTTTTAAAATGAAAAATAAAATGAAACCTATTCAAAAGATAAAAAGGCAACTCATAATTTATTGATTTATTATTCTTAATATTTTTATTTGAGAAAATATATATTATTAAAAAATTATTATTATTTATCTAAAAATATAAGTTTAAAATGTTTAAAGTGCGAGCATGGGTGGGTGTCTTTCCACATAAATTGTTGTGGAAAGATCGAGGTAATTTGAGGGTGGCAATTAAACATTTTAAAAAATTGATGTTATTGTTGCTACTCCACACACGCAATACTCCCTAAGCGTTGCTGACTTGGATGGGTGGAGGTCATGGTTGCCACCTTATTTAGGTGGCATGAGTGGGTTTGGTTGGTGATGTCAGCGGAATGATCACTCACCGGGTTCCATCCAACTTGGAGGTCTTGTCACTGTAATGATGGCGATGTAAGGTGTTATACGAAGCCTACACTTGGAAGATTGGGATGTCTTTTCAATCTAGCTTTTGGACTCTGTAAGGTGATTCTCATGTGCGAGCTACATATTATACATTGATAATAGGTTATTATTAAGCACATCATACATAAAACTTTCCAATGTAATAATAGCAAGAAATGACCACGACACCCTACACGATAATCACACTATTTTATGGGGTTTGGATTTCATTTTATCATCGGTTAATTTGAGTTAACACAATAATTATGAGCATCTGCAACTATGGGAATGATGGGTGAATGCTCCAATTTTATGATGTGCATGTCTACAGAGAAATTGATGAGTATCAGTGTGGATACTCCAATACAATTAGAAAGTGTGTTGAGGCAGATGGTGTTTTGCAGGGTGGTTAAGTTGATCAACACCTCAAGCGAATCCTCAAGAAATATGACTCCATCATTTTAGTAGTGGTGAAGATCATCCTGGGAAAGGGTTTTTTGGAAAATAGTGAATCTTACAGGGTGGATACGAGCATTACGTGGTAGTTCTTAGTGGTCTTGTTGGATATTAGGATGGCGAAAGGTGATGTGGAGGCACTAATGAGGAAGCTTTTCATTTCAGACCTACTGATGTGTTTAGATGAATTCCTCTACATCACAACACTTGGTATGGGCATCCCTTGGCTACGTGATATGGCTTTATTCCATCTGTCAAGGGAGGTGGTCAAGTATTATCCCTTCCTACTTGACTTGATGGGTATGGCACTTGTGGAGCATAAACAGATGGCTAAATTTGGGGTGGATTATCTACAAAAGGTGTTGAAGCTTTCTCAGTCTCTTGGCAATAGATGGGTTTCGAATTTCTAGGCATTTGCACTCGCCAATGGCTTCCTCAGTATAGGTTGATCCTGTTAAGTATCTAGGCAAGTATATCTCTAAAGTTTAATGTTTTTTGTTGAATAGTCTCAATCTATGGTGTTGGGTGGTGGTCTCTCTTGGTTTGGTTTCATATGTATTTGGTTCCAGGGTGTTATGTATGTAACTTTTTCCATTATGCAATCAAATGTGTTCGTTACTGGCAGGTTATATGAATGAATAGTATATTTTGAATGGTCGACCCTGCGTGGTCATTTTGCTTTAACCATTTTAATGGCGTTTGGGGCTGGTAGGGCTTGTTGTGGGATTCTCTACAGCTACTATATGTCTGTAAAGGGTCAAAAGGTCTGAATCCCATGGGATGATATTATGTAATTTTTTTCTATATCAATAAAATCAATCTTACATATCAAAAAAAAAGATTAAAAATTTTAAAAGAAAAAATAATTCTTGTCCTATCATTTTTTATTTAAAGATAAGAATGTAGTTTTTTCTTTAATTATATGATTATATTTTTTAATATTTTAGAAAATATGACAATTGAAATCATTCCAATGGTTTGGCATCCTTCTCTACAATTTTTAATCATTTTTTTTTTAAATCAATTCATTCACTTCATATAGGGAACACCTTTGGTGAAATTATGGGTATTATATCTACTTTCTATTTATATTAATTATAAATGGTTCAACTTGATAATATTTGTTAATTCTTTTTTTAATTGCTAATGCAGAAGTCTTAATATAGAAAAAATAAATCCATGGAATCTCATGCAGAGGATCAAGATAGAAATGATGACTTCACTAGGGTGATCAAGAGATAAAAACACTAAAAACTTAAACTTTGTTAAAATCAAATATCTACATGCTCTTATAGTCATTTTTAAATTATAATTATTTTTAAAGAAACAAAGGATGGACATCTAACTTATGGTATAAATCATAATTTTACCTTCATTACAAAACATTTGAAACTCTTGAGTTTGTAGTGTGATTTTAATTATTTAATTTTAAAGTATTTTTATTTTCTAAAATTAATAATTTAACTAAATTAAAATAATTGATATATTTAATCAAGGGGAAAATAATGGTATATAGATAAATATAATCTATTTTATGTATACAAAAATATGTGGATTATGTATTTTTATTTTTATATGTTAGATTAAATATTATGAGGGACCTTACATCTAAATTAGAAGTTGTCATTTGGTTAAACTATCACAAGTAAATGATCCAATCCATCAAAATTATTAGGGGTCAAATAAAGACCAATCATACCGAAAAAATAAACTTTGAGAAATGATATAATAAAAACATATCATCATTCTTACTATTTAAATACAACTAATTTCTTAAAACATTTGAATATTCCAAATATATTTGAACTATATTACAAACTAATTTAAATAAAAAATAATTAAGAAAAGGAAAGCATAAAAAGAAAGACAAACTGAGCCAACTTGAAAAGATAACTCCAACTCCCAACCATACAAATGGAATCAAGATACTTTTTCAAAGGGTCTCTTTATGACAAAAAAAAATAGAAAAACATGATTACATACAAATTGGGTTTATTGGTCTTTCGAAGATCATTGAGTGACACTTTAGCATGCAATAAATTCCTATGCTCATCAATCTATTTTTGCTACTTAATGCATTATGGGCTTTGGGGATAATTTTTATTTTAACAAATAAATGTTCCTCTCCTTCTCTATCTCTATCTCCTTACCCCCTCCCTCTCTCTCTCCACCACCTCTCCCTCTCTCCACCTCTCTCCCTATTGTAAAAATAACATGAGACTATTGGTAATGGAGTTTGATTATTTTCCTAATTCAGAGGTTTTGTTTCAATCATGTTTGTATCCATGTAAGTGGATGCATAGTTGATTTTAAGTTATCACTTCTACATCTATACCTTTCTTAGAGCATATTATGGTGCCCCTTGGAAACCATATTCTCTAGGAAATATGTATACGAAAGATGTGAAATATCTAATCCATCTATATCTCCATCTCTATCTCTATCTCTATCTTCCTCTATATCTCTCTCTCTCCCTATCTCTATCTCCTTACATCTCCCCACATATATGACTCTTCCCCCTCTATCTTTCCCACTATAGCTATCTCTCTATATATCCCTCTCTCTCCATCTCTCCTTTTCTCTCTCTCTCTATATATGTATATCCCTCTCTATATCTATCTCCATATCTCTCTCACTCACACACACATGTTCCTTATTTATCCGTCCCTATCTTTATCTCTATATCTATATCTCAATCACTCACACACACACTCCATATTTCTCCCTCCCTATCTCTATCTCTCACTCACACACACACTCCCTATTGCCCCCCCTCTCTCTCTACTACTTGTCTCTATCTCTCTATTTCTACCTCTCTATCCCTTTCTCTTCCTATATATCTCTATCTCTCTCTTTATCTACCCATATATCTATCTCTCCCTCTTTCTCTCTCCCTTTATCTCCCCTATCTCTATTTGTCTATCTCTACTTATCTTCATTTTTTTATCTCTCTATATTTGTCTCCTTCTCCCCCTCTTTATATCTCTATCTCTCTATCACTCTATCTCACCATATATGTCTCTCGCTATCTCTCCCTCTCCCTCTTCCTCTATGTCTCTTTATCTCTTCATCTTTATCTCTCCCTCTCTATCTCCCTATCTTTCTATATCTTTATAATCTCTCCCTCTACCTCTCTCTATCTCTCAATCCATGTGTCTCCATCTTCCTCTCTTTCTCTATCTTCATATCTACATCTATTTTCCTCTCTCCCCCTCTATCTATATACATTTCTCTCTATATCCATCCATCTCTCTCCCTCTCCCTCTCCCTCTTCCCATACTTCTATATCTATATACCTTTGCCTCTCTATCTCAATCTCTCCATATTTCTTCTTTTATTTCCCCTTTATCTCTATATCATTATCTCTCCATCTCTCTCTACCCCTATATATCTCCCTCTCCACCTCTCTATATATCACTTCATATCTATATCTTTATCTTTCTCTCTCTGCCTCTTTATATATTTATATCTTCCATCTCTATTTATCCCTCCCTCCTCTCTCTCTTTATCTCTCCCTCTCTTTCTCCATACATTTCCTTCTCCATCTCCATCTCCATATGCATATCTATCTCTATCTCCTTACCCCCCTCTCTCCCTCTCTCCTTATTACAAACATAATATGATCTTGTTGGTAATGGAACCTGATTATCTTTTGGATTCAGAGGTTTTTTTAATTATGTTTAGATCCATGCAAGTTGATGAATAATTGATTTGAAGCTATCACTTGGAGACCTTTGTTGCACAAACATCATTTTCTAAATTTCCTACCAATTAACCTCATGTACTACACAAATGTATCCAAAAAATAGACCAATTTTTTCCTAATTGACCCTCCACACCTCTTTGGCATACCAATTGCACAAGATGTGATTGCTAGTATAATGTATATTATATTAATATATTAAATTAATATCTACTATGTAATTTAATATATGACTCTTCAAATTCAAATGATTGTAAACTGTAAAAATATCAATATTAATATATAACATTTTATAATATTTATTATAGAAATAAATATTAATTTATAATTATTTTAAAAGATAGAATATATATATATATGATTATCTTGAATATTTTTTATATTAGTTTAGAAAAAAAAATTCTCGTAATAATAAATTACTTCCTATTTAATCAATCTTAAGAGGTAATTTTTTAGCCAATAATTTTATTTTTTTTGTTTGATAACACGCAACAGGGCTGCGAAGGGGTTATATTGCTATAATCAATAAAGTTTACATGGAGACATCAAAGATACCAAGCTTCGCTCATAGGACCATAACCATATCACAAACCTTCTTGAAGACCCGATCCTCCATTGACTCAATGACTAATTTAACCACACAAAATGCGATTGAAAGCAAAAAGTGCTTCCAATCAAACTGGTTCTGATAGAAATATGATTGCCCATCTTGTAGGCACCCCTGTGGCCAATCTTGTGCCAAAGATTGTGTTTACCTACATCTGCTCTGAATGAAGCTTTAATATCATATCCAGACCTTTGAACTGAAGAAGAATTACCTCTAAGATCAAAAATAGCCTAAGACACACCTCCTTTAACCTTAACGAAAGCATGATCATTTGTTATCTTGTTGATAAAAGAAGGAAAAATACATCGATCAGCATTAGCAGCGGTCCCCAGGTTCAAAATAAGGGTTGATAGAGCATCTACACTAGAACTAGAGTTGAGAAAGTCCCACTCAACTCCCTCAGCCATGACTGTGGGGGCACACAAACAACTGTAGTCTAGTGTGAGTTTAGAAGGGAGGACCATGTGCACCAACCATCAGGACTGTGGGAGAACAATAGACATTAAATATAGCCCCATCCTCAAATAAATAGCAATCGAGACTCAAACTATGTTGGGGCAACATTCCTAGTATGCTAGTTGAGCTCACAATAACTCCCATTGGAAAGGCCATTCATCCATATAGCCAGATAAAGAGTGGCATCCACTGAGAAGTGAAAGTCACCCAAATGACCCAAGACACCTCTGGTTGCTACCCTGGTCCAATGGAGCCAAAAAAATTCCCATCCACAGCCCAATTTTCCAGTTCATCCGCTTCACTATTGGCTTCCCTGAAAATGTGGTTAACTGTAAAGGCCTCAAATTTTTTCAGCAATTCTAGTGCCCTCTCCAACATTGCCTTCAATTTCCAATTAGGGATTGTCCCTATTCTTATAGCATTAACTACTAATGCAGAATCACCCTCGATCTCTACTTTTTCTAACTCAAGATCCCTGCATAGTAAAAGTACATGGATTAGAGCATTGAATTCTACAATGTTGTTAGTGACTTCATCTAGAGGAATGGCCAATCTGCTAACAAAGTCACCGTTCCACATCCTGATAGCACACCCAACACCCGAGGGCCTAGGATTTCCCTTTGAGGCACCATCAAAGTTCAACTTGAACCAGCCCTTGGAGGGAAGTTGCCATTTTTCCTCTTGATGCTCATTGAAGGAAGCTTTTTCTCCTTTCTCGATGTGAGGAGGGATTCGAATCCCATGCCATCTAAATCTCATCTGCCCATCCCACTCCGTAATCTGCATGTCTGGGTTGAACATGTGCTAATTCTATTGTTTACCACTTCCACAATTGTTGCCTCCACCTTGTTTATAAAGGAATCAATTACCATTTCCTTGTCATCAAAGATCTGCCTATTCTATTCCTTCTAGATCTCCCAAATTAGAAGGGAGGGACAGATGACCGAAATACTATTTACGAGGCCAATCGAAGGTCTGTTTGGCCATCCCTTGAAAAGGCTCATAATGTCATTTGGGAGTGTCATTATCCACCCCAATTTTGCGCACAACCACCTCCAGCACTGTTGACAGAAGGAACATCCAAGCAACAGGTGATCAACACTCTCTTTGTCCTTTTTGCATAGCACACACCGAGATGGACCCTCAAAGCCCAACTTTTTAAACCTTTATGCAGTCAAAATTTTCTTCTGAGTGGCAGCCCAAGCAAAGACTCCAGCTTTGGGCACACAATGTTTGTTCCAGAATAAGTGAAAAGGATTGTTAGACTTTGCCACAAGATCCAATCCAGCAACAATTCTATACCCATCCTTGGCGTTATAGTGGCCATTCTTCGACCCCACCCATATCAATTTGTCTTCACCACTTCTGAAGACTATCTTTCTCTGTTTTATCACCTCAGTTAGCAAGGTAACATCTTCTCTTGGCAGTGGTAGTTTTGACATATCTTTCCATTTCCAACCAAGGGATGGATTATTCTAAAAGAAGACCACATAATCCCTAAACTTGTTGCCCCAGTGTTGTTTAAGGTATGTTTTGGTCTGCTCTATTTTTATTTTGTTGTCTATGCTCGGGTGTCCTCCCCAGGAGTCCTCCTAGAATAGAGTTGTTTCCCCTCCATATATGTCCCAAGACACATGGTTAGCAATAACATATCTACAACTTAGCATAAAATTCCACACCCACGACCCCTTAGGAGGATTAACATTCTTGAAAATCTCAGCTGGATCATTGGTGTTAAGGTATTTTGTTTGTAGTATCCTAGCCCACTTAATTTTTGGTTCATTGAGCATTTTCCAAACCAATTTGGCGCCAAGTGCTTTATTTTTCGAACTTTGATCCCTGAGACTGACCCCACCATATTCTTTGGGTTTACATATCTTCTCCCAAGAGATGAGTGCCACTCTGTCCTTTTCAGCCAAGCCTTGCCAAAAAAATCTTCTCATCTTATGAATAATGTTCGTGTTTGCTCCAGATGTGAGGGCAAGGTATGATAAAAGGTAGATGGGCAAAGAAGAGACCAATGTTTTTAACATCACTAACCTACCAGCCCAGGAAAGCCAACGACCTTTCCAAGAGTTCATTCTTTTATCCAATCTATCATTCAGGGGGTCCCATAATTTGGAGTTTCTCAACCCTTTATCAATAGGCAGACCAAGATAAGAACTAGGAAAATTTCCTTTTTTGAATTTCAAGGTGTTCAAAATTTATGTTTCTACCCTTGGGGGAGTCGAAAAGAAGAATACCTCTGATTTATCATGATTGATTTCTTGACTCGAGGCCTTGGCATACAGTGAGAGCACTTTTAGAAATTGTCGAGCTTCTTTCTTCTTGGCAGCTCCAAAGAGCATGGTGTCATCTGCAAATTTTTGGTGAGTGACACAGATGTTTCTTGCAATTGTTATTCCAACTAGGCACCTAGCAGATTGTATGCTCTTGAGAGCCCTTCCTAGTCCTTCTTCCATTCAAATGTACAAGAAAGGGGAGATTGGATCTCCCTGCCTCAATCCTCTTGAGGCATCAAAAATTCCTTCTGGTGAACCATTTACCAGGATAGAGTACCTGGGTCCTGAAATGCACTCAAAAATCCAATTAACCCATTGTCTATTGAATCCAAAAGCTTCCAAAACCTTGCACAAGAAATTCCAATCTACCTTTTCATAGGCTTTCTGAATATCTAGTTTAATCAACATCCCAGCCTTGTGAGTATTCTACAAAGTATGTATCGCTTCTTGGACTATGATGACTCTGTCTAGGATTCATCTCCTAAGAATGAATCCGGTTTGTTCTTCTAAGATGATGTTGGGTAACAATGTTTTAATCCTATTAGCTAGTACCTTAGACAAAATATTGTAGAGGGTATTACATAGGGAAATTGGCCTAAAGTCCTCCAATTTTGTAGCCTTCTCCTTTTTGGGGATGAGAATGATGAAAGTGTTGTTCACTTCTATAAGCAACCTCCCAGAATTTATGGTTGCTTCAAGGGCTTCTATTAATTCTAAACCAAAAATGGTCCAACACTTCTAAAAAAAACTAGCGGGAAATCCGTTTGGTCCCGGAGCCTTATTCGGGTGGAGTTTCTTAAGTGTTGATTCAACTTCTGCTTGGGTGAATCTAGCATTGAGAGCCTTATTCTGCTCTTCACTGATAATGTGGGGAATATGTTGCAAAAGACTTTGTTGGGCCGAGAGGTTTGATCCCTCCCAATTTTTTAATAGAGCCTGGTAAAAATTTACTATCTCATCCCTGATTTCCTTGGGATTCTCAATTAGAAGGCCAGTAACTTTCTCCAATCTTGAGATTTTGTTTATGATTCTCCGCTACTTTGTGATACTATGGAAATATTTTGTGTTCCTATCCCCTGCGTCAATCCAATTTTCTCAAGATTTTTTCTTCCAGAATACTTCTTTCAATAACACATCTTCGTAATCCGCCAGCAATTCTTTTTCTTTAAGAAAGCATTCCTGTGTCACGCCACTTTTAATGACTTCCTCATTGAGAGCGCTCAACTCTTCTTCAATTCTAATTTTAGTTTGAAAGATGTTCTTAAAGTGTTCCTTATTCCATTCCAATAGTCTGCTCTTTACATATTTTAGCTTTGAGACAAAGCAAAACAATTTCGACCCTTCAAACTTCTCTTCATTCTAGCAAGATTGTATCAGGTTCATAAAGTTCTCATCCTTGGTCCACATCTTCTCAAATTTAAATGGAGACCTTGCTGGTTTCTCATCCCCAATGATGGCAAGTTTGATGGGATAATGATTTGACCTAGAACAAGGAAGGATGGTGCCATCCATGGAAAAAGGAAAGGTTGTTATGTCTCTCCCAAAGAAATATATGTCCAAATTTTCAGCAATGTTGTTGAAGCCAAGTCATCTATTGTTCCAGGCGAAAGCCTTGCCACCAAGTTCAATCTCGAGCAAGTTGTTTCTTGTGACCCAATCACTGAAGTCCTTTTGTGATAGCCCCGGTCTGAGTAGACCCCCTTTCTTTTCCTGGCTACTGAGGATAGCATTAAAGTCACCTCCTATAATTTTATGAGGGAATGTATTTACTGCCATGAAAGTGTCCAGCTCAGCCCAAAGCACTCTTTTGTTGAGGCAAGAAATCAGTCTGTATACATTAATCAATAGGAACTACATGTTGGAGACCAGGCTCTTAATAATACCTCCAATCCAGTGACTTCCTGCCCCCAACACCTCAAAGTTCACCAGGGCCGAGTTCCAAGTGATTAACCCCAATAAATTTTTGACAATAATTCATTTTAAAAATATTTTTTAATTATAAAATTTGCATCTCTACTATAAAAAGACAAATATTTCTTGAATATAAAAAAAATGACTATGACTTTAAGAGGTGAAATATTCTATAAAGATTTTTTTAGTGATCTTATCCTTCTTTAATTTATGTTTAGAAACTTTTTTCTAATTATTACTTCAAGATGCATAGCCCTACAATGGCACGACCTCCTAACGAGGTCAACACATCTACTACAAAAAAAAACACAAAAGCCAAAATTTTAGGAATCTTTAAAAAATGAATATTTCTTAATTAAAAATTATTTTATAAAAATAAAATAAAGATATAATATATTAATATCTAGATTGTTTTTTTTTTGGCGAAAGGAATTATGCCTATATAATATATTAATATAAAAAGCATATTACAAAATTGCCATAGCAGGCAGTTAGAAGAGTCTTCAAGATATGTAGTAAGTTTCACTATCACCAACATCCCATATACAACAATTCAAAGCTAAAATTGGATGTACTAAAATACTAGATCTAATTTCTATTCACTACTGATTTTCCTTATAGACCCTGATCATGTTGATAATTTACAAAATTCCATGACAACAACTAACCTTTATGGCTATAACTATAACTGAAATTTATTAACTAATCCACCCTAGATACCATACATTAAAATGAACCTACTTTAACACCACCCCTGCGAGGACAATAAACTAAATTTTCATCTTGAATTCCTTGTGAAAACACTTACATTTTCCCTACTGTTATTTCCTAAGAATGGAGTGTAACATTTATATCAAGAACTTGAGGAACCAATTTGTTGCTCCTATGAATGAGTGGCCCAGTAGTAACTTGCAATCCTTGAAAGTAGTGATGAGCTTTAAGAAAATAAATTGCTTGGTACTTCCTTCTAAACTGGTCCTCTTCTTCCCAATGAAACTCAAAGTGGTATTTGTTGAGAGCTTGATTCAGAAAAGAATAAGATTTATACATATTTGATAGAATAAATCCATGGAGTTCCCCTGCATACCTTTTTTTATTATGAAGAAAATGTCGAGGAAACAAACCCCAAACGAAGCCTTCTCCTCTGTTGAAATCATATTTTTGCACCCCTTTGAGTAAGGAATTATCTTCTAGATAACACCCAACGACCACTTTGTCTGCAATGACTTTTAAAGTGTTATAATTCTGCACCAAGTCAAGGATATTGGAGAGAAAAACAGAAAAAATGTTTGTTGGGAAAATGATTCTCTGTGAGTCTATATGGAGTATTTCTTCACCAATGATTGTCTAGATGCTCTTCAAAACTAGTGAGCAATTCACCTTGAACACTGATTGCAACTACTCTTTCTCAATGCATTGAGAAAATGGTTCTTCCCATGGTCTCACCTCCACTGGGACTCTATAATTACGCATGTGAAACTCCATCGAACCGAACCTGCAAGCAAAAAGATTGATACCCTGCAAAGAAAACAAAAATGTCGATGTTTCTTTGGTTATGCAAAAGAAAATTTTGATTTTCCTTAGAAATATTTTCATTGATAAATCTAATCGATGCCACATTTTCCAAGTAAAGGACTACATACAGGATTAGGATTTAAATGTTGGCATGAATGAAATCTTCCTTGGCGATGAAAAATATTCAAAATTCTACTTGTTCACATGCCTTGTACAACCTCCATAATATGAATTTACCACCTCTTCAAAATCATGAGAAAAGATGATGATTAGGTGTGTTAAGTACTGGATTGTATTATGGGGAATGGGACATTAGATGCCTTGACATACTCCAAACTTTACATTAGGTGTCGATATCATTATCACGATATGCTCCAATTGAAATAATCACACTATCTCTTCCCCAATTTTATCCATATTAGCAAGCCACTAAATTCAAATCTACTAACTTTGTAAGTCATATCAACAAATCTACTTATAAGACTCATTAAACATGTGCATTGACTTTTGAAAGAATGATGAGCTCATCTTGATGACGATTGCATATGTGATTGTCAACTTTTGAAAAAACTTCATAATCTTTCATGTCGTGAAAAAATGAGTTTGAGGTTAAATGAGATAGGTTTTATTCCCCTTTGAGGCATTCGTTTTATTTAAGAAATACCTTCTTTTTCAATGATTTCCCTTACTTCTAAATTTTTGAGTGTTATTAATATTTTATGTGTAATAAATCTCCTTGTTATCACACCCTAAATTAGCAAGACGGTCTACTAGAGCATTTCCTTCCCTATAAATATGTGAAATCTAGAAATCATCAAACTCATCTAATAATTTCTAAACAATCTGCAAAACATATCTCATGGCCCAATTGAAACAAGACCTTTCTTTGCAAGCATTTATTACTATTAAAGAATCACCTTCAATATGTATTGCTTTGATTTGTAATTGCCTTGCAAGAAGTATCCCATGAAGAAGAGACATTGATTCCTCCATATTATTTGTCCCTGGTGGTAAGTGTACTGATCTGGCTACCTTGACAATACCTCTTTCATCCCTAATGCAAAAATGTGCTCCTGAAACACTAGGATTACCTCTAGATGCCCCATCAAAATTCAGTTTAAGGAAGCTTGCTCAGGGTGGAGACCATTTAATTGAATTCCTATCTAGCTTTACATTATGTGGTTGTTTCAAACTTCCTTTAAATGGAAGCATTATATGTTTCCAATTCTTCAAAATATTATTATCCCAAGCTAAAAACATTGCTCCCACATTTTTATGATCTTGAACCCATGTATTCACTACCTCTAAAATAGATTTTTCAATCACACCATGAACATAATGCATGGAGGTGGAAGTATTCCTAAATATGCATTTATTCCTTTCCCACCAAATCACCCATACAACCAATGTTGGGATAACTTGCTAGATGCACTCAAAGAAAGAGGTTTTATATAGCACAAGCCAGGAAAAAAAAAATCCCAAATTGTATTCAAAAGAGGAGTATAATAGTTCATTTTTTCCAAAAAAAATAACCAACAAGATTGGGTTAAAGAACATTGCAAAAACAAGTGATCATGATCCTCAAAAGTTTGATCACACAGTACACACTTGAAAGGATTTGCAATTCCTAATTTATCTAGCCGATCACTTGTTAGAGCTCTTTTCTGCATTACTAACCATGCGAAGCTTCCCACCTTTGGAAGGACAACACTATTCCAACAAAATGAGAGTGCTCTCTGAGATTGAATAGTGTCACCCCTAATGAGTATTGCCTTATAACCTTGCTTGACTGAATAAGAACCATTTTTAGATGGTGCCCATATTACTCGATCTGGTTTCCCTAATATGAATATATTTTTGCTTTCCAGAATATGTGACAATATTTATCTTTTTGCTCTTTTGAAATTTGTAAAAAAAAAAAATCTTTCCAAAATGCCCTCCATGATGAAGGTTCTGTTGAATTAACATAATCTATTATTCTTGTTCCCCAAGCCTAAGAAAAGATCGGAATGGCTAATTGCAACTCTTGATAATTCCTCAAGGGGGGATGACCATTCCAAGAGTAATTCCAAAAGTTAACTTCATCTCCCTTATTTACCTCCCAAGAAATATACAATGTTACCACTTTTCTACATGAGTATGAAATTCCACATGGCTGAACCTTCAAGTGGATTAGAAGCTATGAAGATTCTCTTAAGGTCTTGGTTGTCCAGGTATTTTTCCCTCATCAAAGAGCACCATTTGAATTCAGGCTTAGAATACATTTTCCATATAAGTTTGTCAACAAAAGCCTGATTTCGTTTGGATATGTCATGCAATCCCACTCCTCCTTTGTGTTTTTCTAATACCATGCCATCCAAACAGACTAAAGGGATTTTTTTAACATCATTCATGTTCCCTTTCCAAAGGAAGCTTCTTATAATCTTCTGAATCTATTCAACTACTAAATTGGGAGCCCTTAACACTGAAATGAAGTAATTAGGTATTGCAGAAAGAACTAATTTTATCAAGAGAATTCAACTTGAAAATGATAGCCATTGAGCTTTCCAAGAAAAAATTATTTGCTTAATTCTCTCAATGACTTTAGACCAATAGGATGGTTTTTTAGACCCCATGAAAAAAGGAATTCCTAAATACTTGCAAGGCAGATCAGCCTCTTGAAATCCCAAAATCTTGACAATTCTCCTTTTTATTGCAGCTTTAGAGTTAAACACATATATTTTTTATTTTTGGACATTTATCTTTTTCCCTAAAACCAATGAGTATTTGTCCAAGACCTTTGTTATTTTATTTGCTTCTGAAATGGATGTTTTCCCATTTAATAAGGTGTCATCTACAAACAAATTATGAGTAGCTGACACATCTGTTTGGGGGATAAGAATTCATTGCCACAAACCCTTAGAATGTTTGTCCTTTATAGCTCTACTCAGTGCCTCTGCCATAATTATAAAAAAGGAAAGGCGACAGAGGATCCCCTTGCCTCACCCCTTGAGTTTCTTTAAAAAAAGCCACAGGTAGAACCATTAATTAACACTAAGAAATATGCACCTAAAAGGCATGATAAAATCCACTTGCACCATTTCTTTGAAAAGCCAAACTTATCAAGCACCTTAATAAGAAATTCCCAATCTACTCTATGGTAGGCTTTCATCATGTCCAATTTAGCAATAAAAGATGAGAAATGATCTGATTTGATAGAATGGAGTACCTCATGTGCCACCAATGCCCCTTCTGCAGTTTCTCTTCCTAGAACAAAACCTCCTTGTTCTAAAGAGATGATTTTTGGAATGAGAGGTTGCAATCTTTTAAATAGATTGCTTTTGTAAAAATCTTATAAATTGTATTACAAAGTGAGATGGGTCTAAAATCTGCAAAAAAATTAGGTTCCTTTACTTTTGGGAGCACCACTATTGTGTGCAGGTGAAATCTCCTAGTCTAAAATGCAAAATGAAATGAAATGCCAGCAAGGAAAAACATAAAAAACACGTCGAGATAATCCTAGTTGAACTCAAACAAAAGAAAGAGAAAAGAACGATTATACCTTTGTTCAAGTTGATCTTCTTGGTTGGGCCTTTGATGTTGATAAGATGTGTGCTCCTCGATGGAAAAGCACCTAAAATGGATGCAAAATGATCTAGATGTGATGAGGATTCAAATGATGCAAGTGGGTATGTGATAAGATGAAAAAAATGAGTGCAAGTTGAGCTTGGAGATTCAACAATGGAGGAAGAGAATATGATATTTCTTGAGCTTGAGAGTTGGAGAGCTTGAATGGATGAGTTCCTAATGAGAAAATGAAGCCAAAAATCCTCTCTTTTAGGGGAGAGGCCTCTAGGGATTTGAACGGCTAGGATTTATCCAACATGGACAAGATGGAGGGTTGTGGTGAGTTGAGGACTCACAATCCCTCACATCTTTCCATGTGGAAGGGGAGGTGTCACAAGGACAGGTGATGTGGAAAGAGGATAAGTGAGGTGGAGGTACTTTCAAGTACCTTGGGATTAGGGGAGATTTCCTCAAAAAGGAAGTTTTTGTCCCCATATGAAGGTGATGGTGACAAGTGAGAAATTTTATAAAGTCCTCTCTTATCATCATGGGGATGAGAGAAGTTGTTGGGGGAATAAATGTGAATTTTAAATTCACATGATTGGAAGTTTCCTAGAGGATAAAACAAGGTCCTCATAAAGGAGGTCCTTGTCCCATGTAAGTGATGTGACATATGAGATCCACATAGGGAAGAGAACCTTGGATGAATAAATTTGAATTTTTAATTCACATGGGAAAGAGTTCAAGGCTTAAAAGGGAAAGCACTTATGAAAGGTTGACTTGGAGGACATACCAAGAATGACATGTGATTAGATTAAGGTTGTGCAAACAGGTGATTAAGAAGATTAATGAGGGATTAGAGGCAAGTGGGCAAATATGGAGGATGTGACATTAATCCTGATTAAGGTGTGCACATCCTAATCATGGATTAATCAAACTAATCCAGATTAGAAGAGGGTTATGGAGGATGTGACAAGGCGAGAGAAAAATAAGAATTTAAAATTTATTTAAATTCAAAAAGGTTAAATGACCAAATTAAATAAATTGATTTGTTTATTTAATTTAGAGAGGAAAGGATGAAAGGTAAAGTATTTAATTATTAAATTAAATACTTTAGGAACCTTATGCAAATGGTGGAATATTAATTAAATAAAATCATTTAATTAATATTGATGAAATAGATGGATAAGGGAGATGCATTTGACCATATAGAAGTGGTCAATTTTGGATTTCTACATTTTTTCCCTCTTTGAGATGGTGCTACGAAGTAGCATCATTTCAAAGAAGATTAAAATATAGCACCAGGAAGAAGATGATTAGATTTGGAAAAGATGCCCCAGTCATTCAAAGTAGTGACTAGGAAGAAAGATGATGGGAGTGAAGATGGAGATTAGGGATTGAGGATGCCCCCTTGAGAGGACATGCGGGTTCAAGAGAACATGGGTGTGCTCTCGAAATGGATGAGACGATGAAAGGGGATATGAGAAAGATGATGCAAGGTGATGGAGAAGAGAGGATGATAAGCGATAGGAGATTGGGAAGCACAAATGGATATAAGGACAAAGGTGATGTTTCCCCAGTCAAGCTAAAAGCCAAAATGGATTGATGATGGATGGAGTGTTGTCGATGAGGGATTGATATATCCTGAAACAACACAAGGATAGGGAAGGATACATCCTGATGATGATGATGAAAGTATTGTTGATGAGGGAAGGATACATCCCGATTATGATGATGATGATAATGATTGGATCAAGGCTTGTAGCAAGGTTGGGAACAAGACCAAGGATGTGATTTGATGAGGATTGGATGGAGATGTGAGATGGATGAAAGGAATAAAAAGGATGGGGGGACAAGATGCTTAGAATAACCAATCTATATTATTCTATGAAGATTGAAGAGATGATGATAATCCTGAGAAGAAAGGGAGATGGGGGGATGAATGTTTGCACAACCAAAATCATAGGTCATGGGTTGGATAGAGAAGGGATGGAGGATACATGAAATGCAATGGAATGGAAAATAAAATGTAATCCTAATGCAATTTGCCATTTTCAGAGCACTAATTTTTTCTATAGCATAAGACACTAGGTTCCACGGTATGTAAACCAAGGTGAATTAGTGTCTAATGCGTAAAAAACACAACAAACAAGAAGGCTATCCCAACACCCCAAAGTCGCGAAGACCTTGGTCAGGCTAGGAATTGGGGCAACTGAAAGCACAAAAGGATGCCCCAGCGTAACACAAGACCTCAAGGATCTTGGTGGGTACTATGTGGGATAGCCCAGAAGACAACAACAAAGCAAAAAGATCAAGATATGCCCCTATGTTAACCGATCAAAACACAAAATAATATGATAGATCATGGCAGCCTTGAAAAGTGATGATGGGGAGCTCAAATGATAAATAAAAGCCAAAAGCATCAAAAGATCACAATCAATTTCAAAATGTCCTTTGCCATAGGATTGAGAGGATGGATGGGGTTGATGAGGTCTATTAGGAAGGATACATCCTGTTGAGACCGATGATGGATACTAACTAAAAGATCAATATGACACAGTCTGAAACTCCAAAACCAATTGAATCTCATTTGTGAAGAACTAGCTAGATAAGGACATAATTGATGACACGACACAAGACATGAGACACAAGACACAAGATTGACACACCCTAAAGACCTAGGGGCTCGGGGGCCGATCAGAGATTAGCCTTGCATACGTAAAAGCACAGAGCCCTCGTAGTTCGATAAAAGACCATGGAAAAAAAGAAAAAGAGGATAATGAAGACCGATGATGGAGGACAAAGACTAGAACGACAAAATCCCCAAGGGTGGATCAAATGATCGACCTTTCCTACGTGAAAATGCAGGGGCAACGTAGTTTGACAAAAGACCAAAGACAAACGATGGATAAAGGATGATGAGATTGATAAGTGGATAAACTGATGGAGCTGATATGATGAGACATGATAGACCTGCTGGATAGGATGGTGGTGATCATGTGTAGCTTAGGGATGTGATAGTTATCCAAATCATCCAAAGATGAATTGGGAAGATGATACAATGGAGAGATGAGTGATGTGAAGTGATAGGAGATTAGAAAGATGTGTGAAAGAAGTGGGAGTGATGACGATGAGATAGATGGAATTGGGTTGCATGGGGGAATCCTATGGCCAGATACCAATGACAAGGCATTATGAGAGGGGATGAGGATAGAGATGAATGGATAGGAAGATAAGGATGGGGATATGAAAGGGATACTATGATGGATAGGAAGATAAGGATGGGGAGACGAAAGGGATTGTATGGATGGATAAGAAGATAAGGATGGGGAGATGGAGAGAATGTTATGTTGGATAGGAAGATAAGGATGGGGAGATGGAAGTGATTGTTTGGATGCATAAGAAGATAAGGATGGGGAGATGGATGGGATGCTATGATGGATGAAGGATGTCTCCAAGGACTATGTCACAAAGGAAGTAGATGCCCCCACTCTAGCTATGTCATGTTTGATAAGGCAGGAGGGACGAAAGACAAGTGGATGGGAAGATAAAGGAGATAGCTGGAGGAGGATAGGATGGGTGGATGAGGGAGTTTGATGGATGAAGGTAGGATTCCTGGGTAAGGGAGGAAGATTGATGGTAGCATGACGAGTGGAAAAAGAAGGTAGATGGTTGCGGATAAGGATTAAGATAGTGTATGGGTGAGGGGAATGTATGCCAAGAGGTGTCCAAAGCATGTATAGATGTTTGCCCCTATCTATATCAAGATCACAAGGAGGATGGCGGGGTTGGAGATAAATGGGATATGATTGTAGGATGTGGAAGATAGGTGGGATGGAGGAAATGGATGAAGGGGATGTATAGTATGAAGCTTCCCCCAAGTGCGGAAATAACTAGATGGGGGATTTACACATGACGCATGTTTGCCAAGTTTTCATCATGGTACTTATCCAAGGCGCTTGTTTTCCAAGTTTTCACCATTGGATGAATTTGACTCTTCTTCTTTTTTACTTTTTTGGATTTTTGGATAGGATGTGGAAGGAGATGGATAAGGATAGGGATGTGGATAAGTGGATTTAGAAGACATGTGATAAGGAGATGGATGAAGGACTCAATCATCAAGTTCCATATGAGGTATTAAGAGCCCATGTGTGAAATGACTATTAGATGTTGGTACAACCTTATTAGGATAAATGGATTATGCAAGAGAATGGATTAAAGGGATTCGATGGGGGAGATATGTGGGATAATGGATGGGATGTTAGAAAGTGTATGGATGGAATGATGGGGTAGGTGTGTGATGGGGTAATTTTTTCAAGACCAACATTGGCATATATGGTGGTGGATGTGAAAGGATAGGAGGATTAATGGATGGAGACTGATGTGGGGATAATGGAGGAGATGGGATAGTGAATTTTGGGACATAAGGACCCAAAACAGATTTAGGAGATGGAGGTTGAAGATGTGTAGCTTTTGGATTAGCAACTTTGGATGTTATTATAGATTTTTCATTTGAATGCATTGCATCTTTTTTCTTTGGGTCCACATGGTTTTGATCTTTGCTTTGGTGGGCCTTTATGGCCGATGGGTATGATTTTGATTTTGGATTTGATTTTGGATTGGATTTTTCTTTTTATCAACGTCTTTTTAAGGAGACATGAGGGGATTTATATTCATGTGGATGTTTAGAGTTATGCATTTTTTCTTTAGCATCCAAAGTGATTTTAATAGCAATGGGATGGGTGCAAGGAGATAGATGATGTGGAGGAAACATGAATGGAGTGATGGAGGTAGGATTTTGGGGATGATATGTGGATGGGGGATGTGTAGATACTTGCCTTTTTTTATCCTAATTAAGGAATATGAGAGTTGGATGTTTATGATGGGTGACATGTATAGGTGATTGGTGGATAAAAGGATGAATAGGATGGGATGTAGAAGGCGATTGTGGGGGATAAGGGCCCAAAATGGACTTAGTAGCTAGAGGATGTATGATGGTGGATGGAGGGACATAAGGACCCAAAATAGATGGAGTAGACGAAGGATGGGAGATGGTGGATGGAGGGACGTAAGGACCCAAAATGGATTTGGAAGATGAAGGAGGAATATGGATGGTTGTTTTGAGGAAATACAATAGAGGGGGCATGGCAGCAAATGATTTTGTGGAGTGATGGGAGGAGGCTCTTATTCTTGTGGAGGAGGCTCGTCAAGGATGGATAGAGGTTGTACCAACATTTTTGGATTGTGAGTCTTGAGAGGTATAACCAAGACCACATGTGTAGGGGTGTTCTTCGACTTGGATGGGCTCTAAAATACCTTGTTCATGAAGACCTAAACCTTTTCCTTGATAGTTCATGTTCTTGACGATTCGATCCAAAGTAGGATTCTTATTATTTTGGAAACATGATGTGAGTCCATTATTAGGTGGAGGGTGGGTGGTGTATATGCTTTGTTTTTCTTCTACAAGGAAACCACCATGGATAAGTGTAATGGTACCAAGGGGATATAAAAGTTGTGTTGGGATGATGTGGCTAGGTGATGATGGAGGATCATGAGATGGAGATGATGGGGAAACAACATCTCTATCAGTAGGAGTGAGCAGTAAGGGATCAAGAGAGGGATTAGGTGACATGATAGGATCTAGATTTGTGGCAGTGAGTGATAAGGGCTCTTGCGATGGAGTGATTGGATCTTGAGTGATAAGGGGATCATGGGCTGAAGTGGATGAAGGACTAGGATCTTGAGGTGGAGTAGATGGGATGGAAGGATCTTGATTGGGAGAAGGGGATATGTTAGTATGCTTTGGATCAAGCTCTTGGCATGACTCATCTTGTGTGGATAGCATGATGACAGTGTTGGAGGGACTCCTCAAGTGGGGGAGATGGAGGGACGAAGGATTCATGAAGTTCATGGGAATGGATTTCAGTGATACTAGGAGTGGGAGGAGTGGATTGGATGTAAGTTCCTTCACCAGATTGGGTAGATCTAGAAGTAGAAGATGGTAATTGGGTTTGGTTATCTTTGATGGGCTCGGCGGATCTTGGAGTAGGAGATGGGGGCTCAATGGATTTGGAAAATTTGATGGTTTCAGCGGTTTGAGTGGTGCTAGGGGTGGTAACATCAATGATAGGTGTGGTATGAAGAAGGTTATCATCACTAGTGACCGTGGATGATGGATTGGGATGGCATGGTTCCATAGCTTCAAGGTGTGGAGTTGGGGATGTCTTCTTTGTCATAAGTCCTTGAAGAACTTATGGAGTGAGAATTGTGCATACTCTAGGATTAGATGGTGTGGTAGGAGTAGATGAAGGATTATGGATTGGTGGAGGATTAGGATTATGGATTGGTGGACTAGGATTAGATTGAGGAATGGGATTGGATGGAAGACTAAGGGTAGGTGGAGGATTAGGATTGGATGGAGGGTTAAGGTAAGAATATTGTGATAGTAGATTGGAATAGGAAGACATGGATGGTGGATTGATGTTGGAGGAAGTAGATGAGTAATTAAGATAGGGATATTGGGTTTATGGATTAAGATGGGAAGATGGGGATGATGAATTAGGACAAGAGGATATGGGTGGTGGATTGCAGTAGAGGTATTGGGATAGTAGATTATGATGTGAGGATTGAGATGGTGGATTAAGATAGGAGCACATGGATGGTGGATTAGGATAGGAAGATGTGGATGTTGGATTAGGATAGGTAGATGTGGATGTAGGATAAACATATGAAGATGTGGATGTTGAATTAGGATAGGTAGATTGGTATGGAGGATTAGGATAGTGGGAATATTTGGATGAAGGATTGAGATAGGAGGATGTGGATGGGGGATTATAATAGGGATGTTGGGATATTGGATTGGGATAAGAAGACATGGATGTTGGATAAAAAGATGATGTAGAGGAAGGATATGATAGAGATGTGGGTAAGAAAAATAATGGATATCCCTTGTCAAAGGTGGCACAAGGAGTGAGATAGCTTGGATGAGTGATTGGAGTTTGGAAAGAAGATGGGGAAAGCTTACTCACAATGATAGCATCAAGGGGATCTATGTCATATACCTCTTGATCAACAAGACTCTCATTATCATCATCAACGTAATTAAGGTTTCCCTTGATTACTATTTTTTATTGCATTGGTGAAGGATAAGGATTCATGATGTTGGATAGAATGGATATGAATTAAAAAGATGGGACCGGATGATTAGAAGAAAAGGAAAGGTGATGAAAGGATAAATAGGATGAATTTGAAGAAGGCGGAATAAGGGGTCTTAAGATTTGTTTCGATATCCAAAGATATTGGATGCAGACGGACTAAAGCTCAGATTAGGATTTTGGATAAGTTCATATTCGGATTGGACTAAAGCTCATATTAGGATGATTGGATGATGCAATGGGATTGATTCTAAACCAAGTTTAGAGATTCGATGGGATTGGATTGCCGTGGGATGATTACGACCCCAAATCTACCTCAAGATGGAAGTAGATTGATTGGGTGATTGGATAGGGATGTGATTGGATCAGATGGGATAAGATCGATTAATGAAATGATTGATCAGATCAAATGATGGATCGGATAGGATGATGAAAGGGATTCTAAACCAAGTTTAGAGATTACCCTAGGTGACTTAGGATGTTGATTGATCAGATTAAAGGATAGATAGATGATTGCGGCACAGAATCCACCTTGAGATCAAAAGTGAATTGATTAGGCCGACGATGATGACTAACTCAAGACAAATGACTATCCTAAGCAAATGTGGATGATGAAGATCAGATTCAGACATCTAGGTCAATTTGGATAATAATTTCTGAAATAAAGTTCAAGGGATTTGGATTGAGAAAACAATGATAGATATGTAATCTAGAGATGTTCTAGGGTGTGCTTATACAATTTAGATGATGAACGGATGAATTTTTGGTGAATGCAGATGGATTGAAATGCAGACTACGAGTGAACAGAGGATGCAAAATGACTAGATAAAGATCAGGCTTGCCTCACCAAGGGAAAAACTCGCCTATCTAGAGGGCAAGGTTTCCTATCTGCTGGGTAGGTTTTCCTATCCACTGGGAAGGGTCGCCTATCTGCTGGGCAAATTTTCCTATCCACTGGGCAAGGTCACCTATCTGTTTGGCAGGTTCGCCTATCCACTAGGCAAGGTCACCTATCTATTGGGTAGGTTCGCCTACCCACTGACCAAGGTCACCTATCTATTGGTCAGGTTTTCCTATCCACTGGGCAAGGTTGCCTATCTATTGGGCAAGTTCGCCTATCCACTAGGCAAGGTCTCCTATCTGCTAGGCAGGTTCACCTATCCACTGGGCAAGGTCAAGGTCACCCAAGTCAAGGTCAAAATCGCCCAAGTCAAGGTCAAAATCACCCAAGTCAAGGTCAAGGTCGCCTAAGTTAACTTTTGGACATGCCTAAACCAGAAAAGGGGTGAAACAGACTGTCAAAATGGGTGAATAGTTTATCAGAACAAGGAAACGGGGTATCAGAATGAGCAAACAGACGCTTGAAACAAAGAAATGGATGCTCAGAATGAGGAGACAGATGCTCAAAATGGGAGATGGCTACTCGGAATGAGGAGATGGATGCTCAGAACAAGGAGATGGATGCTTGGAACGAGGAAACAAATGCTCACAACGGGCAAACAGATGCTCAGAACAAGTAGACGGATGCTTAGAATGAGGAAACAAATGTTCAGAACAAGCAAACAAATGCTCAGAACGGGGAAGTGGATGCTTGGAATGGGAAAATAGATGCCCAGAATGGGCAAATAGGTGCTCAAAATGAGGAGATGGATGCTCAGAACGAGGGGACGAATGCTCAGAATGAAGGGACGAATGCTCGAAATGAGGAGAGATGTTCAGAATAGGAAAATGGATGCTTGAAACGAGGGGATGGATAATTGAATCAAGGAGATGAATGCTCGAAACGAGGAATGAATGCTTGGAATAGGGAGACGAATGCTCAGAACAAGGAGACAAATGCTCGGAATAGGGAAACGGATACTCAGAACGACTGGATAGAAGGTGAAATTGGTTGTTTGGGGAGCAAAATCACCCAACCTAGGGCAAGGTCACCCAAGTTGGGGCAGGTTCACCCAAATTAAGGTTGAGGTCGCCCACCTTGGTGAAACAAGCTTTTTGACTGGCAGTGACTTGGGCAAAGGGTGGTATCGCCCCTCCTGTAGGCAGGGTCACCCAACATAAGGTTAAGGTCACCCCTGTTGAGGGCGAGGTCACCTCTATTAACCACCCTGAACTTGACTTGGGTGAAAACGGCTATGGAAAAGGACCAAAAACATAGCAATCAACAAGTAGAAGGTAAGGCTGACTTGACTGAACAAAAATTCACTAGTTTTTGCATAAAGAAGATAGTATAGACAACACAGTCCTAAGATTAGTATGAAGGGAATGACCAACTCGGTCTTCTATCTAGGTTGAACAAGGAAACTAGGGAGTCCTTGATATACGCACGATATGTGAGGCCCAACCGTGAACACCAACCCATCTACAAGCATGAGTCGGGAACTCCAGCAAGGTACTAAAGGCTCAGACCAACTCTTCAAGTGTTATCTAGATATCACCTTAGCTTTGATGCTCTGCCAGACATGATGTGACTAGATTGGGGTACAACTTTGGCTCTCCCCCCTTTATATACCCCGCAGGTACATGTGGTTGGGATCATCCCTTGGGGTGATGAAATCCCCAAGTAGGTCCCGCTAAAAAGAGAACACTAAACATCCTCAGCTACTCCCCAGGCTCACATGAAGTGCAAGGGGAAAGCTTGAACAAAGTGGTGCCCCCTTGGGTAACAAAAAGACTAAGTAAGCTACAATTTCTCATCACCCAGAATCACCAAATGGCACAAGGGGATTGGATACGTCAATAGCTTACTTGACAAGCAAAGCACACAATGTATTGACTCCCCCTAATTAGATCTATGTTCCTAGATTAATAAGAAAAAATGATTAAAAAAACTAAACTAACAACGTTGGGATTGATCGTTCTACAAGAAAAAGTGTTAGTAATTTTGATCTCCATTCTTCAACAAATGTGAAACAAGTTGCAAAAATGTTAGGAAAAACATGCACACTCAAAGACAAGACGAGTTAGGGGGTCAGTATTAAGCAAAACAGCAAGAAACAGACTCTAAAAATTAAGTTATGTCACTGTTTTACCTCACAGACACCTCTGTCTGGACAGGGTCACCCCTGTTTAGGGCAGGGTCACCCCTCTCTAGGGAAGGTTCGCCCCTCTCTGGGGTAGGGTCGCCTATCCAAAAAATTGAAGGAAGATTTTCTCAGTTTCACATATGGGCAATTCTACAAGGCAAAATCACCCTTGTTGAGGGTAGGTTTGCCCAAGTTGGGGCAGGTTTGCCCAACTTAGGGAAAGGTCACCCTTGTTAAGGTTGGGTTCACCCAACTGGGGGTGGGGCAACCTCTGTCAGCTGCAGAGTCGTCTCTCTACAACCTGAACGTACAAAAAGTCAAACAACAGAAAACGTAAAAGAAAGAGACCCATTTGTGGGTCCCACCAGGCATTCCAGAAATGTGTGCAGGTGAAATATCCTAGTCTAAAATACAAAATGAAACAAAATACAAGCAAGTAAAAACACAAACAACACCTCAAGATAAGCCTAGTTGAACTCAAACAAAAGAAAGAGAAAAGAACGATTATACCTTTGTTCAAGTTGATCTTCTTGGTTGGCCCTTTGATGTTGATAAGATGTGTGCTCCTTGATGGCAAAGCACCTAAAATGGATGCAAAATGATCTAGATGTGATGAGGACTCAAATGATACAAGTGGGTATGTGATAAGATGAACAAAATGAGTGCAAGATGAGCTTGGAGATTCAACAATGGAGGATGAGAATATGAGATTGCTTGAGCTTGAGAGTTGGAGAGATTGAATGGATGAGTTCCTAATGAGAAAATGAAGCCAAAAATCCTCTCTTTTAGGGGAGAGGCCTCTAGGGATTTGAACGGCTAGGATTTATCTAACATGGACAAGATGGAGGACTATGGTGAGTTGAGGACTCACAAGCCCTCACATCTTGTCATGTGGAAGGGGAGGTGTCACAAGGACAGGTGATGTGGAGAGAGGACATATGAGGTGGAGGTACTTGCAAGTACCTTAGGATTAGGGGATATTTCCTCAAAAAGGAAGTTCTTGTCCCCATATGAGGGTGATGGTGACAAGTGAGGATATTTAGAAAGTCCTCTCTTATCATCATGGGGATGAGAGAAGTTGTTGGGGGAATAAATGTGAATTTTAAATTCGCATGATTGGGAGTTGCCTAGAGGATAAAATAAGGTCCTCATAAAGGAGGCCCTTATCCCATGTGAGTGATGTGACACATGAGACCCACATAGGGAAGAGGAGAACCTTAGATGAATAAATGTTAATTTTTAATTCACATGGGGAAGAGGTCAAGGCTTCAAAGGGAAAGCACTTATGAAAGGTTGACTTGGAGGACATACCAGGAATGGCATGTGATTAGATTAAGGTTGTGCAAATAGGTGATTAAGAAGATTAATGAGGGATTAGAGGCAAGTGGGAAAATATGGAGGATGACATTAATCTTGATTAAGGTGTGGACATCCTAATCATGGATTAATTAAACCAAACCAGACTAGAAGAGGGTTATGGAGGATGTGACAAGGAGAGAGAAAAAGAAGAATTTAAAATTGATTTAAATTCAAAAAGGTTAAATGACCAAATTAAATAAATTGATTTTTTTATTTAATTTAGAGAGGAAAGGATGAAAGGTAAAGTATTTAATTATTAAATTAAATACTTTAGGAACCTTATGCAAATAGTGGAATATTAATTAAATAAATCATTTAATTAATATTGATGAAATAGACGGATAAGGGAGACAGATTTGACCATATGGGAGTGGTCAAATTTGGATGTCTACAGCTATATTTGTGGCATTGAAGTGCTTCAACATTGTACCTGATTTGTGAGATTCCTCAATGGCCGATAGAAGGTCATGATCTAATATATCCCAACATTTCTGGAAGAATAATGTTGTAAAGCCATCAGGGCCTGGAGCCTTATCAAGGACATTGAAAACACAACTCTCCTTAGCTCTGATAATGTGAATGGTTTGAGTAGTGCTTCATTATCACTCTGAGAAATGAGGTTTGGAATTGCAGATAACAAGTATTTCTCTTCTTGATTTCCATGAGAAGCAAATTTGTGAGGAGCAAGAAGATTCTTGAAGAAATTTACTCCCTCCTTTTGAATATCTTCTGCATTGCTTATTTGATTTCCTGAGTTTGTTTCTTGTATTGAGAAAATAGTTTTAGAGGCTCTTTTATGTTGTGCAGATGCATGAAAAAATTTAGTATTATGATTCCATTCATTTAGCCAAAGTTCACGTGACTTTTGTTGCCAATATATTTCTTCCCACTTGCCCAGTTTTTCCCACATCTATTGTAGATCCTTTTGTTTCTCATAGGTGGCAGCATTCATACCATTCTGAATAATATGTTCATGAATATATGTCAACTACTGAGCTACCTCTTCCTTTTGTGCAAAAATATTTTTAAAGACACTCACATTCCATTCCTTGATTTTTCCCTTAACATGATCCAATTTTTTGAATAATTGAAACATTTATGTACCCTGTTGGGGTGGAGCACTTACCCAATATTGCTTTAGCAAGGGAAAAAATAACGGGTCTCTAAGCCACATTATCTAAAACTTGAAAGAAGGCTTGTGTGTTGGTATCCCTGATGGACTTGTGATAGATAGCAATATAGCATAATGGTCTGAACCAACAAAGGAAATAATTTGAGAAGACAAATTAGTGGATGAAAATGTCCATTCTTGAGAAACTAGAAACCTGTCTAGCCGAACTGCTATTTGTGAGAAATTTCTCCTTCTATTTGTCCAAGTGAATCTCCCTTTCTCTGGTAGAATATCCTTGAGTGCATTTTCTGAGATGAAGCAACCAAAATCAAACATTGTTTTATGAGGTGGGAAAATCCCTCCCTTTTTTTCATTGAGAGACACTATTGCATTGAAGTCTCCAACAACAATTAATTTTTTATTACTCAAGCTTTGAATTAAAGTAGTCTGAATATCCCACTGTCTCTTTTTGTCCTATGTAGATGTAGGGCCATAAACACTGAAGAGGTTGAATTGTAAATCAAAACTCTGAATATTTAAAAGTTTCCAATTATTATCAGCATCCAAAGAATCCACTGTGACTGTAATTGGGTTCCAAAGGGATACTAATCCTCCAAAGGCTCCTTGGGAAGGTATTGCAATAGCTTTCCATTTTCCCCATTTTAACACTATTCTTTCAAATGTTTCCTTGGATAGTTTAGATTCCTGAATGAGAAAAATATTAGCCCCACTAGCATCAATTTGATGCTTGATCTGGGCTCTTCTTTTAGGGGCATTAATGCCCTTGATATTCCATGAAAGAATCTATATTGCATACGAGGAGGGCAGCATGCTCTCCTCAGTCTTTTGTTGATTAAAAATCCACCATCTAATGTGGCTTGCGTACCTACCTTTATTTCCTCTTTCAATTTATCTGCCCTAGATTTCCTTCCTCTTTTAGCTAGGGTTTTTTTGGGTAACACTTGAGAGATGGGTGTTTGAGCTAGTGATAACTCCTAAGAGAAATCAAAGCCAACACCTATGTCTACAACCATTTCCTTATTTCCCCCCGTGCAATCCTCAATGGAGAAAAAATCCAATGGTACTATTTTTATCCTTGTTTCAATCTCTTCATTTAGAATCTCATCCACTATCTCATCAATAAGTTCAGAACCTATAGATTCCAGCAATTTATGTGCAATCACTTCTAACTTATCTTGACAAACCAATTGCTTAAAATCATTATTTTCACTGAAATTGTCCTATTTTTGGGGTTTGTGAAAACAATTAAATTCATTGTTAGATGACCCCTGTATCAAGACATGCCTATCAGTCCCATTGGAAATTTTTTGTTGAGGAATCTTTTGAAGAGAGAAAACCACGTTATTGAATGGATATTTTGTTTCCAAGCTCATGGTTAAGAGGATAGAACCCATCAGACATCGAATAAATTACTGAAGTTGGACTATCAAGAAGGATGAACCAGATGAAAAGCCAATCGATTTTCCCAACTGATTGTCGTTATTGCCTTTATTGAAGAAAGGGATAATGAGTTGTGAATGCTCACACTTATCTTTCAAGATTACAGATACTTTTGATACCTCCTGAGCTAGTTTATAATGGATTTCTCTCTTTCCAAAATCATGGGTGAAATCTCCTGGAGTATTGTTTACACTCTTGAGAGGCAGGGCTTGATTTTCATGACTCTGATTGTCCAGTTTCCTCTCCTTTAATGAGTGTAAAATCCTGAGGCTCACTTTCCTTAACTGATTTGGAAATGAAATGGTATTCATTAGTCATATCCTCTAGAGAATGGCATACATGACAAGAGTTCTAACTATTCTCAACTATGATCTCCTGTTCCCACATACCAAACTTTGATTTGATATTTAACTGATTAGGGAAGGGTTTTGAGGTATCAAATAATACACATACCCTAACTGGGAGAGATGGGTTAGCAAAGAACTCCTTAACATGTTTAAGAAAAATTCCTATTTAGTTTGCCATGAATTTAGCCGGAAAGAGGCTAGGCTTAAAGTTTTGTGTCCATGGATTCATACAAAGCCAGAGCCTTCATATATCCAAGACTTAACTTTAAAAATTGCATCCCTCTGATCTTTAGTATGAAATAACACAATAAAAGCCCCGTCCTTCTTATCTAAATAGAAATTTTTTGAAACCCCTTCTCATTCTACAAAAAACAAATCTCTAAGAACTTCAATATGAAGGATTCGGTCCCAAAACTTACAGACTAGGGCTCGATGACGAAGATCACAAATTTGATTCTAAAGTAAATCCTCTGAGAAGGTAATGCTGACAACATTTTTTGTCTTTGGTGAACCCTTGTTCTATATTTTTCCTTGATGATCTATATTTTCACCCCTTCCATTTTCTCATGGTGATGGTTTTTGTTCTGAAATCTGTATTCCCATATGATCTCGACTTTTGAAGTTTTGTTGGTCTAAAAAGTCACCTTTTGGAACATCCTTTCACTTCCATTGTAGCACCGTTTTCTTCTTGGATATTGACTTCTTTTTCTTGCCCTTATTCTTTGTAGGGCTCTCAGGCTTAAAAATTTTATTCAGTGCTCATGCATGCAGTTCTCGAATTTCCTTGTTTTGTAGTTCATGAGAAGCAATCCATTCGCTTCGAACAAAACCGATTTGAGCCAGAGACTCTTGTTGATGTTCCAAAACCCTATCCTCCAATCCTATTTGAGCACCAAAGGGTCCATTCTTTTTATTATCTTCTGGTTTTGGATTGAAGGGAACCCATTGATTAGCATTATTATGACATGCAGGAGAATAATTGCATTGCCTTGTGTCTTTAAACCCTACTTTCTTAACTTGCAGATCTTTAGATTGCTTATTTCTCGAATATTTTATTACAGCCTCTACATCCTGATAAGACCGTTGCAAAAAAGCTAAGTTTTCCTCATGTTGTTTTCTCTTGAAATCTGTGCTAAATAATGTATCCTCTTCGCAGATATCAATGATCGGCTAACCATCTTTGATGGAAACCCTATGGGTTGGCACTGGTGTACAGTTTGGTCATTGAAAGCGATGTCTTCCTCCATTTATTTTCTTTGCATGTTGCATACTCTAATTGCCTATGGGACCCCAAGGTCGAAAGTTCTGATTTCTGTGAAAAGGCCTGCCATGAGGGCAAGGACCCCTATCATTTTTTGCATAATAGTCGTTAGGCTACCATTGTTTTCCCGTTGTAGAGCCATTTTTTCCACTAACTTGTATAAAACCTATTATTATATTTCATTCCATTAATATCTATATTGTTATAAAATCTAGATAATAATATTAATATTATTTAAACTAATAATAGACTAAATCAAAAAAACAAAATATTCTTTATAAAAATAATATTAGTGTTTTTGATAAGGTAAGCAAGGTTTTGAAAGGACCAAGAACCTTTTACAGAGCTAAGAGAAGGGAACTTCCAAACAACAAAGTCTCAAACTTTTCCAACAAAGTAGAGAAACTGTATCGATAGAGACACTGCAGTAGCACAAAAAAAACACAAACAACACTTGGTTACCAAAAACTAGGGATGAAAAAAGACTCAAAACCAATAGCAGTCCTAATTCAAAGATAGACCAACAACCCAAACTTGGCACCACAACTAGGAGCAACATAACACTTAGGAAAAATACCAATCCTAAGTTAAGGAAAGAGAAACAACAAAGGCCTTGATCCAAGAAACAACCCACAATACTGCAAGCCCAAAAGACTAGGTCTCAAACAACTAGGCCATAAACCACCTACAATAGCTGAAATGCAATAGACCTTCTACTCAAATTAGACAAAAATTAGCCTAACAATTTCTCAACAAAAGAGGGATAAGAATCACAAATTGCTGCAAAGATACATTCTTCAATTTGCACCAACCCTGACACCACCTCAAAAGGATGGGGCTCCCCTCTATAGGAGAGGAAGAAGTGGGGACCAGAACCACCAAAGAACCCTCCCTCCAGAGCAAGCATGATCCACCTCAATAGGAACCAGCAAAGGAGAGAAGCATTTCTCGCCATTTCAAAAACCTCCAACTCTACCTCAATAGGAGAAATATTCACCTCTATTGAATACAACATTTGTAGAACATGGTAGAAAACAAGAACTCCAATAGTATAGGAAAACACCTCCTCCCAAGGCATCCAAAAAGAAGAAATAATAGGAAGCACAACAACAACCTCCCAACCAACAACATCATCAGTCCAGAACACCGTATAACCATCAACTCCTTCCTTAGAAAATGTTTCATCCACCACAAGGGGCACCCAACAAACTAGGGGAACCCCCACAAACAAAAAATCCACTGCAAGCCATAAAGGAACCCTACCAAGCCAAGAAAGAATCAAGCCCAAAAATGGAACAAGGTATCTCTAGGCCACACCATGGTAGCAAGAACCAAAGAGAGACAAGCAATAGCTTCCTCCCCCAACCAACCACAAGCACCAAAACAACCACTTCCACCGACCAGGAAGCCTTTCTAAAGCACAAACCCCACCACAATGAAATAGTATAGGGTCTCTTGAACCACCAAAGGGACTTACCAAAAGAACCCATTCTCCTCAAACAAGTAGAGGAAGAGGACACTCTAGAAACACCAAAAGACACAAAGCACCACCAGCCAGGCACAAGCACCAACGGGAAGGAAAACAAGGGATAACAGAGCAAGACCCCCACCTCCAGCGAAGAGCAGAGCTCCAAAACACCACCAACCGCCACCAAACCAAAGTCCCTATCAAGGAGAACATGAGAAAGGGGTAGCAATGCCAAGCATAGAGAGAAACTAGCACCAAGACCCCAACACAGAGAGAACCCAACACAGTGAATCGCCCCCCAATGCAGCAGAGCACAAGCATTTTCAAGAAAGAAAATCCTGGAAAAAATTGAGCCCAAATAGTGAGGAGACCACCAGCACAAAGGAAAATGACCTAACAATAAGGGAGATGGAGAAGGAAGCCACACTTTCACCCAAACAACCCCACCCACAAACACCGCTAGGCACCATCGCAGAGAAAGAAAAACACTATGATGCACCTCCAAAGGCCATGGCATAACAACAACAACCAACGAAGCAAAAACTAGTAGTGTATCATGGTCATCCGCACAGGATCCCCATCACCTTCATCTCCCAAATCTAAGGATTTCAAAAATCCTCACCCATGCTCAATCCCTCCCAAACGCATCTATTGCAGAGCGTTCATCACCTTCGTTCCAAAAAGAATATTAGTGTTACTAATTTATATTTAGATATTAAAAAAGAGAACAATAATGTTAATAATAATATTAATATAAGAGATTTATATTATAATATTAATTAATATTGTATTTATCTAAAAAAAATATTCTTTCTAATATAATATAATATTTTTTTAATATAATAATTTAGATATATAATTAGATGAGTGCTTCAATAAAGGACTGCTAAAATTCAGCACGATGAGGTGCACTTTGTATTTCCGATGCCTACACCTCCCTCCATCTTTGATCCCCTCAGAATATGCAATGATTCCTATGATGAGGATTGGGTCTCCGCCCCCCGGCGCCTGGGCTAGAGCTCGTCATTCTACAAGATGAACTATAGAGATACAGTGAGGGGTGAATCTAGGGTTTAGCTCTGCATAAAGTGTGGGAGGACAATGCTTCTTTGTCGTGCCAACCCACAAAACAAAGGAGCCTTGAAAGTGCCAGAGACTGGAAGAATTCGGAGATTAGCACCCATGATTTCCCTCATTTGTCTTCTCATATGGCCGCCATTCCTAATTCTGGCAATGCCAAAGTATTATGTGCAAAGGACGCCAAGATTTTTTATGGAAATCAATAAAGGTCCGCTAGCTCTAGGGGTGATCTATCTCCTAACATGTGGTCTCCCTCACTTGGGGCAGGCCCTTCAACTACAGGAAGGCACTTCTTCATGGCTCAGGCAACAAAAACTCCCCTCGGGCACAATATGCAGTAGGAACTCACATGGGGAACCATACCAATATCGAAAGTGGATAAAGCTTCTTCTTTCTTTTCAGAGTCACAGGCCAATGTAGGTGGTTCCCTACCTTTTTGACACTCAGAAGCCATTCCTAAGATTTTTCTTGACTGGTACATTCATGATAGAGAGAAGTTACTCAAATATCATTCACTCATCTGTAGATTCATTAGAACGTGGCCAAAGTTGAGCGAGCTACATGCATGGATTTCATATCAGTGGAAGGATGGAATAAAGGAAGAGGTAAGCATATACCCTTGTGCCAGGGGGTTTTTTATTTAGGAATTTGAATCATATGAAGATAAAAAAAGAGTGCTGGAATGTGACATGTAGTTCCTCAATGGAGATTTCTTAGGGATGAAGCCTTGGTTACCTTCTTTCAATCCTCACTTAGAGACCCTCTTTTCCTTTCCTTATTTGTGGGTGTGACTCCCATATCTGCCCCTTCAATTCTAGGAACTAGAGAGTCTAAGGGCCATTGGAAATGGCCTTGGGAAGTATTTTTGTTGTTTAGAGGAAACCATAAAATATTCCAATTGAACTTGCACCCGTATATGTGTGGAAATGGACCTCTCTGCTGGTCTACCTACTGAAATTGATCTAAAAGTGGGAAACAGAATTTGGAGACAGCAGGTAGACTATGAAAAAAGCCCCTTCAGATGTAGGAAATGCTTCTCAATAGAGCATACTATTGTACTATGCAAAAGGACGAGCTTTGAACAGGGCACTTTGGCCTCAAAAGAGAAACCTACTTGGTGGATGGGGGTTGAATCTCACCATTACAACATAGCTCCTGCACCTCAAATGGCTATGGTTACAACTCATCCTCCTAAGGCTACTGAAAGCATTACTCCTCCCTCTTCTGTGGCTTCTGAAAATTCAACACAGGCTTCTCATGAGGGTGATTCAAAGTATTTTTCATCGACCCCACCATCAGATTCTGCGGATACTAGCCTATCATCTACCAACCTTTCGGCTAGTTCCTCAGTTCCTTTTGATGTTGTTGCTTTTGGAGGTGATGGGAATAAAAGCACAACAATATCTACAACCACGTCTGAATCTTTGGATCCTTTGGTTAGTGAAGGCTCTTCAAAAGGCAAGGTGGAACAAGGTGTGGTGACTCCCTTGCACACAAATTCAGATTGGACAAAAGTGAAGAAGAAATCCTCTCAGCCAAAGCTTCAAATGACATTGAGATCCTCAATGAAAAAAGATAAACTCTAATTTACTATGTGCTAGCAGGTATTTTCCTGCATTTCGCACCCATATTCTCAAGGCATGCATTTTAATCTTTTTTCAAATCTTTTATGGGGTGACTCCCTTATGCCTAATGTACCCACCAAAATATATATATATATATATAATTAGATTAAAATTATTATAAGATTTCTAATTAATCACAAAAAAGCCGAAAATTTAAGAATTTTTAGAAAATGAATATTTAAAAAAAAAAATCTTTTTTCTAAAAATCAAATAAAGATATAATATTTAAATTTAGACGTAACATTATAAGATTATATTAGACTATATTTAAATGTAACATTATATATCCATATTAAATAATATTATTTATATTTGAATTAATAATAGATTTAATTAATTAAAAAATAACATTTCTTAAAAATTCTTTTCTAAAAATTAAATAAAGAAAACACAAAATTAGTATCTTATTATTTATTTGGAACAAATGAATATACATATTTCTTAAAAAATTGAAATTTAAAAATTAAAAATCATAAATCTTAAAAAAAAAAAACATAGAGTGCCTTGTTTATAAATACAATCAAGAAGCCAAACAAAAGATTGATTGTTTAGATATTTTTTTATGAATTTGATCTTCTAGATTTCTAAATAGCACTTTTTTTTATTAAGATGAATGAATTACAATTTTTTCTTTAAGTTGAGGTTGCACCCTCTTAATTCAGGCCACAACCTTGTGTAAAGGACCGCAACTCATTATAAAGAGCCGCAACCTTATTTAAAAAATTATATACCTTTTTAATTTTTTTAATATTTTAATTTTAAATTTTATTTTTTTAAGTTTATAAATGTTTAAATTTTTATAATATTTTAATTTTTTAAGATTTATTTTATAACTAGTTTTTAATAAGTTTAAAATAGGTTTTAATAAATTAATTTATTTAAAAATAGGTTTTAATAAATTTAATTTTTTTTTAAATTAACAATAAATTAAAATTGTAGTTACATAAGATATTTTTCTATGGCTGCTAAGATTTGTGTAAATTATCTTTGTTTTTCAATTTTTTTATCTGTATTATACCAAGGTTAATATTAATTGGAAGATTGTTCTTATAACATTATGAATTGCAAAAGCTTGAAGCTGTTAATTAATTATTGTTTAGGAGGTGCATGGCTGATTTCTAAGATATAATTTGTACACCAACGTTATATTTTAATTAAAAATAAGTTTTAATAAATTTTTAAAGATTTGTTTTTTTAGACTACAAGAATGGGTAACCTCCTCTATAAATTGCCCTCCCCTATAAATTGCACTTGTCCCATAAACTTCAACAAGATGCTTTCAATAATTTTTTTAAGATTTATTTTATAATTAGGTTTTAATAAGTTTAAAATGTTATTTTAAATTTTAATTTTTTATATTTAATTATATTATTGGTTAATATTCAATTAATATCAAAAAGCTATTTGAAACGAATCTGTTAAATATTGATATGTGCTTTTGTTTCTATTTTGAGGTAATGGATAACTCTGATGAAATAAAGTAAATAATAGACCTAATGAGTGAGTCAGAAGATTACACACCAATCACTTTGATAGACTTAACAAGTGATGATTGGTGAGGATTATACACCAAACAATCCTCCATCAAATACCTCTCCAGAACAATCAATTGGATCTAATGATTGAATTGATTCATTCAATATTGGAGAAATGAATATAGAAGAAGTAGAAAAATACATTTCATTCAATATTGGAGAAATGAATATAGAAGTAGAAAACTACATTTCATCTCGTACTATCAAGCTATGAGAGACGATTTGTATGGCTATATTGCACGTAAATAACATCAAAGAGGGAGATGTTGCAATGAACCGAGCACTGGAGAATATTTATGCAGCATGTGATGAAGTTGCATGCTTTAATGATTTCATTAGAGAGTTAGGATACTATGAATATTATGCAAGACATGATATTCATGGTTAGAAAGTTATATATGTATGTACAATAGACAATAATGATTTTTATGTAAACATATTTCAATGAATTTCAAATAAATTTTTCAGATTGTTCAATTATATCGTACAATACTAAATTATATTAATATAATTTATTGTCTAATTTGTTATAAAGTTCAAGCTTCATTTTTTACTTAATATATAAACAGTTTTAATTAAATTAATGATAATTATTAATATTTATATTACAATGTCTCAAGGATTTTGCACTTCATATTGCTTCATCGGTCATTGAATAATTGTATTTAAAACAAAAAAGATGACATACTATTAATTCTAGGTATTTATCTTCCAATAACTTATTATAATTTAACAAATTGCTTTCAATCATTTGATATATATTCTTATTCAAATTTGATCATATATACATTTCTTTTTATGTTTTCAAGATCCCTTTTAGTAATTAGATCACATAATATCAAAATTCTAACCTTATCTCTAACCCTTTATCTAAACCCTAATCCTCAAAATAATCTAAAACCTAACTCTAACCCAATTTTAGTATAAATATCATGGTTAGTGTTGTGAATAAAGTTGGGGTTATGGTTACAAATAGGATTATTATTAGTGTTAGGGTTAAAGTTAGGGTTGGGGTTAAATGTAGGTTAGGGTTTAACTTAGTGTTAGGGTGAGGGCTATGATAAATATATATACAATTATGGATAATATTAGGGATGTCAGAAATAGAATTAGGGTTAGGATTAGGATTAGAGTTAGGGTTAGGCTTACGATTTTAGTTAGGGCTGATAATATGGTTTAGGCTTAATATTTGTGTTAGGGTTAAAATTATGGTTTACTATTTAGTTTAGGTTTACAATTTGAGTTAGGGTTAAAATTATGATTTAGGTTTACTATTTGTGTTAGAGTTAGGGTTTTGGTGTTGATTAAATATGGGATTATGGTTAGGATTTACAGTTAAGGTAATGAATTTAGTTAAGGCTAAGGTATTTACAATTATAATTGTAATCCCAAGCTTTATCATAACCAAATTTATTTTTCAAATAATTGTCACTTAATTTCTCGCATTAGATAATTATTTATGAAATAGAAAACATATAACCATAAATTATTTATTATATTCTCACAAAATTTAAACTATTGTATGTCGTATTTTAGTTACGAGTCGACCTAAAAATAAATTTGAAACCGAAGAACAAAAAAAACAATACCAAAGAGAGTATTACAATGAATATTGAAGATGATAAAAGGAACAAATGACTGATGCAGAGAAGGAAGTACATAAAAAATAATGAAACAACGTAGACAGAAAAAGATACACAAGAATAAAATTAGAGGTGACAATAGAGCAACTAGAAGTTGAAAGCAAGCTACAAGAAAATAGTAACCAAAACATAGGTGATCACAAGTCCACAACAACCCATTTCAAAAAGACGGGAAAGGCAAGAAGCTAAAGAAAATACTTAAAATATTAATAGAAATACATGTCAATGAACAATTGAACAACAATATTATTTTGAGCAAGAACAAAAAGAACAAAACATTCCACAACTAGGGGAGAGGTGAGGAAATGAAAATGAACAAAATATTCAAATTGATATTGAGAAGAAGCTTCCAAATCAATAGAATATGTTGCAGAAACCCCTCCAAATTTAAATCAACAAAACTTGCATTATGCATTAGAATCGAATGAAGAAAATATTGAAAACCCAAATATATCGCTTGCCGGTGATCTTTTAAAATTTTATGCAAATGGTATTTCGTCAGTGAATAGATAAGTTGGAGTCACCAGCAATGTATTATATCTGCCAAGAAAGTTATGTTTGTGTCACCAAAAAGTGTATACTTTGCTTGATTTGGGAATAATTGATGACAAATTGGACTTAATGAGGCCTTTATTTGGTGTTGTGAGGTGTTTACACATCCACACTAGGTCTTGAGCCCTTTCAAATTGAATAAAATACATTTATTGATGTCTTGCAAGAGTGTTGTAAGGTGTTGTAACACATCTTCACACTTTTCTAGGACCATAATATCATAATTCACCTAGATAACCTTACCAAGACCTATTTCAAAGTGTTGCAAAGTCTTGTAATAAAATTTCACACTTTCCTAGGCTTGTCATCAATATTTACACCTTTCTTATGCTTTAAATGGCCCCTTTATGCACTTATAGGCCTTAATTAAGTGTCTTGTTGAAGAAGAACCCAATAAACAACATTGAATACATCTTAATCTCTGACATCCACTCAAAATTTCCCAGGTGGACTAAGTCACCACCTTGGGTGACTTAGTCCCATGTGTCACAAAAATCAAAATTAATTCAAATTTCTTTCAGGTTTTTATTCTTTAAGACCTAAGGTTGGCCTGTGGTGAGGTATTTTCGGGAATTAAGGCATAATTGTGTATAAATATAGGGTTTTCCATCTCATTTGAACTAAATCATCCTAAATTCACATCTCTTATCATTCATTCGTCAATCATCATGTTCTCAAGTCAAGCAAGCTAGGGTTTCATCATTCCAAGACATCAAGATAGCTTCCTAAGACATCCAAGGGTATATTCTTCAACTATTGTTGCAGAAAATCAAGATCAATCATCATGCCAAGGGAATAACTCCATTATTGCATGCTTCATTACATTCTTTCTCCATTTTTGTTTAATTACCTAAAAAGGGGTTTGACCAAGGCAAACCCCCATGCCCTAACATTCACCATTTATTTCTCTTTCATTGTGTGTTTGTAGATTTAGGCACTTTGAGGGTTTGAAGTTCATTGAAGATTAGGTTGAAGACTCATTGAATACATCTCCTTGTTGACTAAGCCAAAATATCAACTAAAAGTCATTTTCAAGGCCAAAAATCAAAGTTTTAGAAGCAAACACTTGTGGAAAACAAGAGTACAGACCTAGGGCTTCTGTTTCAACTTCCAAATTTTTAGAAATTTAGAAGTGGACTAAGTCGCCACTAGTGGTGGCTTAGTCCAACTGAACTTATTTTTTGGAAATTTTTATAGATTTGGATACCCATTTGGCCGAAAAGGGCTCTAGTGCAGTTTCCCAAAAAAATTATGAAAGTGGACTAAGTTGCCCCACCTAGCGTAAATGTCCCATCAAACTTAAAAATTAGAATTTCCAGAATTTCAGAGTTGCTTCAAGTTTGCAACAACTTCCAAGTGCACATGTTTTGTCTTACAACTTTCTATTTAGATTTATTTGCATTTCTAGGTCACTTTTCATAAGTTTGCATATCACACTGTGTTTTCCAGCACTTCACATTTCTTAGATTTTACATTAATAATAATCTTTATTTTTTAGTTTATTACACTTAAGAAATTACATTTAGACACATTTCATCCCTCATTACATTAATCTTGAGTGTAGACATTAGCATTTTGGCCCATCTCTCTCCTTTTAGGTGAAAAACCCTAGAAGAGTTAGAGAGCATTAGGGTGCCAAAACCATTGTTTACATGTTTGAATAAAAGTATTTTGTATTCCACAAAGTCCAGTTTGCAATAGGTGTAGACAAGAAAAAAGAAATAATAGATTTTCATCCATGCAAATAATATGGATCCCAGTCCCCGACTGATTGAACTTGCAAACCTCACTCAAGTGGAAGAAATGTTGATTGCATGTATTAGTCCAATTTTGGAAGTGGAACATGCAACTAAGGGAAAATTTAAATATAAATGCCACAAAATAAGCTTTCCCCAAAACATAGAAAATGTGTCTAAAAAATTACCGCATCCTATTATTATTGTTCATAGAAAGGATCGACAGGGTACCAATTATAACTTCATGATTAACAAAGAATGAGCATACAAAGCACTTCAGTACAAAATTCAACATGACAAGTTATATTATGATGTTACTATTGATGAAAATTCTCTTGACAATATATCGATTGATTCATATCAGAATATTTTTGAAAAACTTAGAACAATGAACACATAATTTGATTTAGATGTCAAATAGGTTGTACATGTTGGCCCATTGATCGAAAATGATGAGGGTAGTATTATTGATCACACTACATTGATGACATCAAAACCACCAAATAAACAAAGGGAAATGGAATTAATACATGCATGGGTGCACAATTCAACCATAGATCCAGCTATGTTAATTGACTGGTCTACTATTGGTGGATCTCCAATAAATGAGTATGTAACAGGTTTGTTTGATATGGAATTTCCAACATTATTCCCTAATGACAGATGGGATTGGTTGGAACCTCGACTAAGGAGATTACATCTACAAAAATTCGTCAAGCATCTACTTCATTATAGAGATAATTGTGACTTTGGTAAGCATTTGAGATTCCAGTATTTGATGATGAATATAATTATGAGACATCATGCCCAAAGTTTTTCAACAGTATTTATCAAAAGACTTGTATGCATGATATGCCCATAACAATAAAAAATATTCTTGAACACATGGAGAACATGCCACTCTCATTTGGAAGATAAATTAATGCGATTTGGAACCAGTTTGAGAGGTACTAGATCATATTGGGTAAAATGTTGGGTAGAGTTAACATACATGCTTCATCAGATAGGCACACCTACAATTTTTTTACATTGAGTTTAGTTGATTTGTATTGGCCTGATTTACACACATTAATGCCTGGAACACCACCTACCTATCCACATGAAGCACAAAGCTTGGTGAAAGAAAAATTTCATCGATTACCGTCACACTCTAATGCAATACATGCATTTATGCCACACATACTTCAAAAAGGAGATACTTGAAAAAGGCATGAATATTACAAATTAATGGTACAACTAAGAGTGGAAACATAAAGGTTTGATACATGTTCATGGATTCATATATGGATTAAGGGAGCACTCGATATGGACAAAATTGATTGGGCTAATGAAGAATTCTCAAACTTATTTACACTATATCATTCATGCATGGAATCATAGACAAGATATGCATCGGTGGAACATACAGGTATGTTTAGAATAAGTTTAAATTATATGTCTCATCAGATCTATATCTACTTATTTAAAAAAATAATGATCTTGTTACATATTATGTTATAAATTGCAAGCATTCTACATTTTTTCTCAACATCCCTGCCTTAGAAACACTAGATAGCTCACAGAAACAAATTTTGACATTGACTATGAAGACATACTTAACATTGTTTAGAGACACACGATGTGTATAGAGGCTGCATGTCTAAGGAAAGAGGCAGGAAAACTTGTATGTAGGTTAATATATCAATATATATTTTTATTTGAATTATTGTACATAATTTACTATTGTAGTTAAGCACTCAAATTAAAATATATATTTTTAAATTTAAATAAAGGTATAACTCTCTATGGCCATTAAACTTAGATGGATCAAAAGTATATGATGATATAAAAAATGGTAAAAAAATATTTGCACCATTAAAAAATGATGATAGGTTGAACACTCACAATCGATACATGCTCCAATTATGGCAACCTGTTATATCCAAACATGTTTTAGTTAAATATATTACAAAGTATGGAGCCAAAGTAGAAAAGAGCTCAGAAACATAACACTAGATGTTAATGCATCTAGCAAACATAAAAAACCCTAACAATTTAGCCACAAAAGCTTATAAGAGGCTTCTAATCAAAACAATAATTGAAAGGGATATTGGAGCTCAAGAAACAAGCCATATGCTCTTGTAACTTTCACTAGTAGAGAGCAGTAGAAGGTTTGTCAACTTAAATGTGTCAAATGAGGTCTTCAAACGTGTGGTTTTAAATAATGAAGATGTCAATGAAGAACAAACCATATCATTTATTAATGCATACAAAAATAGGCCTTTCAGTATGGAATTTGTATTACTTTCAATGCAAAAAAATCATGGATATATAATCAAAAAAGAAAAGGAGAAAACAAATGGACTATTAGAGAAACTATTATCATGGCAATAGTTTTTCCTATATTTTATTTGATTCCTACATGTGGCTCTAAGAAATGGATAGATTTTTTTTTTTTCAATTTGATACTTTACAAACTGTTTCAAGACATTCAAAGGGATATTAGCTATGACAATGAATCAATAGTGGCAAAGTAGGACAACTTCAACTATCATCCATGTAATTTACAATGAACAACACATCTTAAATATAATGACATCCTTAGTGACTGATTTTGAAGGATATGGCAATGGTTAAGGTACCACTACAAAAAAAAATGAATGGGAAATTATATCTCGATTTCATCATGGCCAAATCTTGCAAGTTTCAAAGATAGATATGTTGGGTAGAAGAGATATAGATAGACAAATAGATTGGTGTCATGGATTTAAAGGTCACAATTATACAAACGAGGCAATAAATTTCATTAACAATATGAAATTTAATGGTTTCCTCATTCACAATGATATTCCACATTGTGTTGACTACACAAATCTTAGCAAGCAACAACATAATGCAGTCAACATTATCACATCACATTGCTAATCAAATGAAAATGCATTGCCCCTCTAGATGATAACTTAAGGCATTGCAGGAATAGGTAAGTCTTATGTGATTGGTATCATTACTCAAGCATTGGAAAATTTATCTTCTCCCAATCAATCTCCTCTACTTCTGCTCGCACCTACTAGAGTTGCAACATTCAACATTGGTGCTTCAACAATTCATTCAAAGATAAGAATTCCAATAAGAAATTTCAATAAACTAGAAGGGACGAGACTTACAAGTTTCCAAGAAGAAATATCACATGTCAAATACATATTGATAGATGAAATGAGTTTCCTTGGAGAGAGGTTGCTTGAAAACATAGATTCCAGGATTTGATAAGCATTCCCTAAAAACGCTAATCAAAGTTTTGGAGGTAAGTTTTGGATTAAAATTGTTAACATTGTTAACTTTACATTAGGATATTTGTTATTCAATTATATTATATTTCCTTCTATACAATTGATGGTTGTCAATTTAATTAAATATTTTTTATTCAAGCATATCTATGAGTTTAGTTGGAGACTTGGCACAATTACCTCTAGTAAATGACAGGGCTTTGTATGAAAGCAAAAGGCAAGAAAAGCTACTATGGGAAGAATTAAAAATGGTTGTTACATTAAGTCATATTTTTTAACAAGGTGGACAAAACCAAGAACAACAAATATTTCATCAAATTCTAACAAACATCAAGGATGTGAACCTTACAATCGATGATTGGATGTTGTTTGTGTCAAGATCAAATGTAAGAATCAATGCATCAGAGAAGAAATAATTTGAAAGAAATGTTCATTTGTTTTCAATAAATGAAAATATTCATAGCCATAACAGGAAAAAAATATATACATTGTCAAATCTAGTTGTATGAAGCATTGCCATAAAAGCTAGAAATCTAAGTATCATTGAAGGAGGTACAAACGATGAACTTGATATGGAATTATTACTCAATAATAATGTAAGAGTAATGTTAATATCAAACTTATGGATATAATTAGTACTTGTAAATGGACCACTTGGATATATACAAAATATTGTATATTCACCTGACACTGCACAATTGCAACCACTAGATCATATGTACTTGTTGAGTTTGACAACTTTTTTGGAATATGTTCGATGATTGTCATCCACATAAAATACCAATTGCATCAATTCAAAGGGGAAGCAAAAAATAGATACCATTACAATTAGCTTGGGCTCTAACAATACACAAGTCACAAGGATTAACACTCCAAAAAGCTACAGTCGATATAGGACTCCCTAAAAGACCTAGATTGACATTTGTAGCAATTTATCATGTAAAGTCTTTCAAAGGATTACAAATTATTCCACCATTCACATATGATAGATATGAAAAAATGAAGTGAAACAAGTAGAAAAGAGAAAAGTAGAACAAGAAAGGCTAAAAGCTATAGAAATTAATTAATTTGACAAATATTGTTAAATTAATTGAATGTATTTACCATTTTAATTTTCAATATAATGGGTTCAATTCTTATTTCTAATATTTGTAATGGCTTCATTAAATTAAATGAACCTCTATTGTAATATGTAAATGCCCTATATTATGATTAATTATATTATATATTTAAATATATAACATTTTAAGATATATCTTAAACATTAAAATTTTAAAAAATATTACTATCATAATTATTATTTAATTATAATTATATTAAAATTATAATATAGTACTAATACTATATTAATATTAAATATATATTCTATATTTGTTAAAACTATAATTAATAATTTAATAATAAAAATATTATTATTAATCTACTATAATTTATATTATTAATAATATACCAATAATATTAATAATTGAATATACTATTCATGATTTAATAATAATATTATATTAGCATTAATTTTCTAATAATATAATCATAATATAATAAAAATATTATTATAAGTAGGAGGTGTTTTCCATAGCATCAAATTATGGTCAAATTATGATATTGCTATCACAACTGTGTGGTTTTCGAGTCAAACTCATTGACCCATGTTTCATAAGCAGTGGTTCACATGAACTCATCTCTCATGAGTATGAATGGATCACATTTGTGTTGAGTGGACCATTCATACTCATGAGAGATGGGTTCATGTGAACCACTACTCATGAAACATGAGTCAATGAGTTTGACTCGAAAACCACACAGTTTTTGATATAAAATGTAGCAAAAACAAGGGTGTTGTCCCATCATAACAAGGCACCAAAGACCATCCAGAGTAAGCACATTAACAACACAGTGATAGTAGAGAACACCTAGCCATCACCCACAGCAAGTCATATCAAAAACCAAAAAATAACAGTAAATAAACATAGTCCATCATGCAAGCATGATACATAGAAAACGAGTCCAAAGACCCCCAGGGGTCAAACCAGAAAAACAACATTAACATATAAACAATCATAGAGAAATTGACAAAAAAAAAAAGACCCAAAGGCCTAATTTTTTTCCTCCCTGCAAGGTTTATCCTGAATAGCAGTCGCCCAATCCGTTGTGAGGAACTCAAGCAGCTCCTTAAAACCAGCATCATTTTCGCCATCAACCGCGGACTTGTCCTTCTATAGCAAGCAAAGACTGGTAACCAACCTGTGCATGACCTTCAAGGAAAAGTGCGACACCTCCTGAACCTTTTTTTCCAGCCTCTCCATTCTCCCTTTCAACTTGCCAACTTCTTCCTAGGCCAGCTCTTTTTCATTGGGATTTTCCTACAAGGGGGCTTTTCCCTTATCCATAATAGAGGCCCGGGGATTAATTTCCATCACATTGGCACTGGTAGGGCCCTTCTTCAAGCTTTCAGACACATGGGACGTGCTATTCACTGAGACAGACTGGTCATCCCCACCCGCCACCTTATTCTCCTAGCTTTCACTATCACTCCCATTATCATTATCTGAATATAAGGCCTCCTTAAGACTTCCCACCTTGTCCTGCTTAAGGACTAGTCTATGAGATCTACGGGGGGTGTTGGCTTCATCAGTGATTTTGATGTCAGAGTCAATTTGATGAAGGCATAATTTAGTTTTCTTAGAGGCTTTAGCCTTAGGTCGCGGGGTGGGGGCAAGACACTTTTTTTCTTTACCCGCATCCCCCGAGCTCTTGGCAAGGGATGTGCCATGGGGAAGGGCTTTCAACGCAAGGTTTTTTAGGCATTTTTTTTTACTCGAGGTCAACGTATCCAAAATGCTAGCAGAAAGGGGAGTAGAGGAAACTAGGGTTTCATCAAGAGCAGGGAGAGATGAGACTTCTTGCACAATGATAGGCCGAGCAAGGCAAAGGGCCATATGAAAATGATAGAGCCTAGACATAAGGCCTTGGTGTAGGATAGTGTAATTTTTTCCATAAATTGAGGCTTCATTGAACTCTGCCACAGTGCTATCAAGAGCATGAAATAGGAAAAAAGGAATGGAGATATGCTAGTGATTCTGAAGGTGGTTTAGGAAATTAAAGTGGTAATAGTAGTAGACCCCATACCTTCCTTCCAGCGTGAAGTACTTCATGATAACCATACAAACTCTATCCCACGGCTCTGGCAGTGCCTCGCGGTCAAAGCCACCCCTCAACTTGATAGGTTTCTCCTTGCCACAAAAGAACTAGTTTAGACTGATCCGGTCCGGCACCTTCGTAGGTTTCTTCCAAGTTCAACCATTATTCAGAAGCCTCGTAACTCTGGCAATAACCTCCTTAGATACTTCAAAGTAAATACCACTGATGGTAACCCTACCATCATTCCAAGAGGTGACAAACTTAGTAGACAAGCCCTCATCACGACCAGTCATGGCCTCCATATACTAGGTAATTCCACCTTCTTTGCAAATGTGCCAAATCGTGGCATCCACCTTCCACTCGTCACACCTGTTCGGCTCCACACGCACTTTGTCCCCACCCATAGAGCCCACACCAAAGTCGTCAGCCACCAGAACAAGAAAACTAGGGCACAAGAGTTGGTAATCAAATCTAGAAGCATCGAAAGGGAAAAGGTTGACGAAATGTGACCAAAAAAGTCAAAAATGAAGGCAATAAATGTCACATCTCACAATCCACGCATAGGTAGCAGCTCCCTCGTGCGAATCACCCATGACACATAAGGGCATGATATCGGCGTAATACTTAGTCGTCTCAAAAAATCTCATAAAATCCACTAACTTAAAAAGTTCAACACAAAAATTTAGGAGGTTCAAAAAATGATGACTCCATCGGTTAGTATGGGTAGAAAGATTCGCCATACCATCGGCCCTCAAGAGGCCATACATACCGTGGGACAAACACATGATATCCATCACCTCACATAGCAGCCAAATATTCAAAGTTATGCTCCCGCCAAAAGTACTAACCAAAGTTAGTAGGAGCCCAACTAAAATAAGCAAGCACCTTCTAAGAATCAACATTTAGATGTTTAAGATCATCCTTTAAACACACCAGGGCCGAGGGGGGCAAAAAATCCACTTTTCGCCAACACCGAAGCCCTTCAATATCAAGACCCACTGCCGCCGTGCTGTCAGCAGTCGCATTCCCCTCTCTAAAGACATGGTGAATAGAAAAGTCATGAAGACCATTTAGGAGAGATAAAATATCCTCCATAATACCTTTGGGAGACCACCCCACCTTCATCTTGCCTTTAGTGGCTTCCACAATTAGCATCGAGTCACCTTTGATTTCCATGGTCTTAACGCCAAGTGATAGTGCAATCTTAAGACCCCACAGTTGAAACCTATAACAATGTCATAATATTATTATAATTATATTAAAATTATAATATAATATTAATACTATATTAATATTAAATATATATTCTATATTTGCTAAAATTATAAACTAATATAATATTAGTATTAGTAATAATATACCAATAATATTAATAATCTAATATAATATTCATGATATAATTAATGATTTAATAATAATATTATATTAGTATTAGGCTATATGCGGCTATGGCATCCACCCGCAGGGGGCTAGTCTCGCCCCAGGTACCCAAGGTATGGGCTGTTGGGCCACTAGTCGCGAGGTGTAGGTATGGGCTGCTAGGCCACTAGTCGCGGGGACACCACTACGGCATAAAAAAAAATATAGTCATAATATACTAAAAATATTATTATAATTCATATAATGTAATATAATATTATCATATAATATTATATTATATTTTCATATAATATTATATAATATTATATAATATATTATATGATAATATTATATAATATTATATAATATATTATATGATAATATTATATAATATATTATATGATAATATTATATAATATATTATATGATAATATTATATAATATATTATATGATAATATTATATAATATTATCATATACTATATATTAATAATATAACATAAATAAATAATATAATCATAATATACTAAATCTCAAGCCTTTTGTTTTTGCTTTTGTGTTTTTTTTCTTTTTCGAATTAAAAAAAATAAGCTCCAAAATTATATGACGCATATTATATAGATTATATATATAAGGTATATATGCTAGTTATAATAATAAATATAATATATATTTGAATAGAGGTATTAAAGCAAGAGCTTTTTCAATTCAAAAGTTATCTCAGTTTGATTTTTTTCCCATCATTTAGTATATAAATATATCTTTTATTTTTAATTTAGATTTATCATATTTGAATATAGAATATTTTATTAAAAAATCTATATTTATTATTTTGTAGTTTTTATATACTAAAATTCTTCACATCCTTTCCTAACACAAAAATCCAACCAATATCCAAACAAACATAATACTCAAATTCTCAACACAAACAAACAATACAAATAAAAACAAACCCTCCAATAAAAAACATGACTCAAAAATTAAACATAAGAAACTTAAAAAACATTTCCATATTATTTTATCCACATAAAATAATAACAAAATTTAAATTAAAAAACTACTTAGAACCACAAAGATGACCAAGGAAAAAAAAACAAAGACTAAGTACTAATAAAATTTAAATTTAATGAAAGAGAAGAGGTCAAAAATAGCAATAAAGGATGACTTTTCTTCTTCCTCAACCTCCTTTTTCTAGCTGGACAATATTTTCTAGTTGTAATGGTGAAATGCCATGAAATTTATAATAAAATTTAAATATTTCACTTAACATATAGATTATATGACGGTGAAGCAATTTTTCTTTTACAATTATTTGTAAGTATATCTTAATGACAAAATTTATTTTACAATAAAAATAAAATATTTAAAGCTGAAGAGTGAGGACAAGAACTAAATTTCCGCCATTATTACAGGAATCTTAAATTATATATTAATTGTGTGCAGACTGGAGACCAGGGCACGGTGATGTCATGTGTTCGAAACTACCAAGAGATCACTAAGTACAATAGTACAAATATTTAGTGCCTACCGGGCCAGATGGATCAACAGATATGATTTTTTATTTTTTATTTTTTAACTTTGTAAATAAAAAACTAATAGTTATAAAATAAGTATAGAATGATTTAGTAGTTGAATTCAATTGGTGTATGAAATTGTAATGGTAAAATTTGTATATTTATGTCATTTTCTATTTAGTTTTTGTGTTTAAGTTTGATTTCTTATTTGATCACTATTTATTTTCATTTATATTTATTTACATTTTCATACATTATATCTTGTTCTAATTTTATTTGCATTTGTTTGTGCTTGTTATGTAAAGAATTGGGAATGATAAATGTACTGAAATAAAGCTTTCATAAAATCATATGAATAAAAAGTGATATTTAAAATTTTGGTGTAGATATGTTGTGACAAATGTTTGTGAATGATTCATTTGAGAGTAGAAGATTAAGTGATGCTTGGATGAATGCTTTGGAAACTATAGATGTATAGTTTATCATTGTGGGTCATTTTTGCAACTACGAGATTGATCATACACTTGTGAATCTAACCTAAGGAGGTGCATATTTTATCTCTATGTGTAGATCTAATCTTTGCAAATCTCTAAAATGTTCACTTTAGGTTGTCATGAATTTTTGTGTTTGTCTTTGCATTAAAACTTGCTTATGTGGTTGGGAGTTTGTAGGTGACAAGGATTATTACTCCCTTGTGTCAAACCTTGGAAGGCTATCAAGCCAATGACCTAGAAAATGATTAAAAATACAAAATATGCATTAGATGTCCTTGATTTTGATGCAAGATAAAACAAAATAAAGTTCTTTAAATTCAATGCTAATAATTGTAACTTGAATGCTCCTATTAAATTTCATTCCAAATGCTTGATTCTAGGTCTCCTCTAAAATGAACTTGGGTTACCCCTTTAAATACAATTGCAAGTATCACAAATAAAATGCTTCATGTGTCTATTTAGCACCCAACAGTCAAGTGGAGAAAAGTAAGGTTGACCTTAAATTTGAATTTAAATTATAAAGGTTTGGGGGTCATTTTCATAGTTGTGCATCTAATCTACGTTAACTTACACAATTGCAAACATATCATAGGGTGGGAAATGGATGCTAATAATTAAGACTAATCATTAGGAGTGAGTGCAAATGAAAATACATAAGGCTCAATTAATGTGTCAATTATCAACAAAAAATGTGGCATTGTACCATTTTCATTCCATAAAAAATAACCTAGCAAAAATGGGCCTAAAACAACAAGGAAAAGTAAAGATATGCAATTTTTACGATCATATTTTGACCCCACATTGACTTGTAGGAAAAATATCATGGCAATGTGTGTCAAAGTAAAATTAGATAGCCAACATGAAGATGAATTTATTCAAGCCGTCATAAAATGGATATGGTTTTTTCTTCTTAGAACAAGCTCTTTTTTAAATGTGTGTCCTTAGAAATTTGTAAAACAAAAAAATAATTTAATGAGTGTCATTATATAGGCATAAAACACAAGAATTTGATGTCTATAATCAAAAGAAAAATATGAAGAGTAAAAGGTTGAGATCTATTCCACTTGTGGTGGAACAAGGATTTCACCTAGGGAAAGCAAACCAATAGGTACTACCTTAGGATAGTAAAATTAATGTGTTGTCATCTAAAATACTTGTTAATCATGTGGTAGTTATTACAATTGTACTCAAGAAAGGAGTGTTAATGACCTTATATGTTCCCTCTAATTAGTTGCATTCAAAGTATACGATTAAGTTGGATGAGAGTAGAAAACGATGAAAAAATACTAATGATATGCTCATAAAAGTGCATGTGAGGAGAAGTAACAATATGCCCCCAATGATTCCTCCCAACTAAAGAAATGTAGCAAATTGCTCCATGAATACTAGATTAAGTATCTTGAAAACACAAATAATTGTTATATATCATCTTAAAAAACTTGTTAGAAAAAGGGATAATGATCATTGAACATAGTAACATAAGATGTCAACATTGTCGAGGCATATCATAGAATCATAAGGTGTGAAATTGGTAGTCATGTAAGACCTTGTAATCATCATAGAAAAAAAGTGTGTCAATATAATATGTGATCAAAACTAAAAATCATAAGTTTTAAAACAATATGGAATAATCATGGTTCAAGCATAGATCATCTATATGGTAGAATAGTGACCAATGTCATAATGATGTGTCTCTCAAGTGGAATTCATTATGATCTAAATAATAAATGTATATATGGATAAATATAGAGAACATCAAAGCTCCTAATCTCAACTAATAATATTGTAAGGATTGTCATCATCCTAATTGTGCACTTTGTAACCACCTTCAATTTATTAAATTTCATCATGATATGATATGTCAAGCTTTTAATAAATATACTAATATATGAGGAATGGGCATGGGAAATTTTGTTATCCACTTCCTTTGTACTTTTGAAGTGGAATTTGTTTGTCCCTTCAAAGTACTTGATTTTTCTGGGACACATATGGAGGTAGTACCTTTAAAAGAAGTGAGAATTTTAAGTTGGAAAATCTTGACTTCTTATTTTTCCTTGAAGGGTATGATGAAACTATCATTTCTTTGGTATACAATAAGGATCAAAATATATTTCTCTTGCTTCACTTGTGGGGAGGACTATAATTTTAAGTTGTCTTTTATCCTTAAGGAGCCTTATGAGGCAATGAAGAGGGTTTCATTCACCTCTCTTTTTTTTCTCATATTATTCTTGTTTCCTTCATCGTAAGTACATTTAGAATAATTAATAAACTCTATATGGATTCATAGGGAGCTTCTATGTGATGTCCTTTATTTATGAGAGTTTTGACATAAATGTTGTGTGAAATGACTCAAGACTTATAAATAGGAACACATGCATCTCTCTTGGTTTGCACAATTTTATCTCTATGAACATATTTTAAACATTGGTGGACTATACAAGGAATTTCCATTAGTTTCTCTAACCAATGTCTTTCAAGTTACATAAGGAATCTATTTAATGAAGCAATGGTATGAAATAATAACTCAACTTCCTTAAACCCCACTTAAAGAGGCGAGATTGTGCTTTTCCAAAGTGTCCACAAGGACATCATTATGTGCATAGCTAACTTGTACTAGATTATAATCACATAAAAATTCTTTCATGCATATATTATACTAATTGGCTTGATCAATGAGAATACCTTCAAGTGGATAGGCCCGGAGGAGACCGTGAACATAAAATTTATTTTGAGAAATCTCCTCCTAAACCGAAATAAATAGAGGTACACAAGGTGAGGAAGTATCAACATGATTCATGCCCACAAAATTAGTTGCAATAGTGTGGTAGGTGTTAGTGTAAATAGGGCCATTATCAAACTAGTTAACATATCACTCTTTCTAGGTTGACCCATTTGTCACTTCATGTGGTTTAGACACATGTACTCACCTCTTGAGAGACCTATCTCATGCACACTTGTACATGCTCTCACACTTTTCATATGAGATAACATGTGTTGCACATTTGGAGGGGTATTCAAGCATTTTGTCCTACCTTCCTACCTCCTCTTCCTTACTTTTATATGCAAGGTTGATCATTGTACATTTTGATGCTCATTTTATTGGATAAATATGCTTGTTTGTGCCTATCATTCACTTGCAGAAGTTATCATTGTTTTTTTTCATTTTGATTTTGGTTGTTCCAAAAGTAGGATGATGCAACATGATCTATATCCATAAGATCCCTAGTAATATGTGTAGGAGTCATAGAATTATCAATACTCTTGGTCACACATTGAAAATCAATATTCTTAAGAGTGAGAATGTGAAGCAAATAGATAAAAATTGTAAATATAGAAAATTTGATTAGGTGGTGCAACTAAATGATTTCCCCTATCACTAACTATACTTGCATGTATAACATTATTATCAATGAGTTCTTGGACCTTATGTTTGAGAACCATCCAAATCAATGTGTAATGACCATTAACTCTATGATAGTTGCAAAAATCATGTCCATCAAATAGTCCTTAGGTAAACCTCTAAATGGATCTAATGGATGAATGGGAGGAAGAGTAAGCAAATAACATTTAGAAAACTTTGTAGTCTCATGGTGACTCCAATAACTCAAAGGCTTAAGAGAATTAAAGGTTGTCTCTCCTCCATTTGATTAATCTTTGGGAATAAAGGAAGATGTTCTTCTTGTGTTATTCAAATTATTTACTCTTTTTATTCATATGTTATATGGTTTTAAATGAGTTATAGTTGCAATGAGGTGTTGTCTTTTTAAATTGTTTTAATTTGTGCATTTCATCCTTTTTGATATTTCTATCCTTGTAGAAAAGGTAGTTGATATGTGGGAGTGTTTGAATCCTTGTTTATTTATCTTGTTTATACTTATTTAGGCTTGTGTATTGAACAACAGGATTTAAATCCTTATTCTTGTTCTTATTATATTTATTATTGAATCCATGGTTTTCAATCAAAGTGAAATCATATATAAATACTTTGGTGATTCTTGTGATACATTTGTGTGTGATTGAAAATAGCTTTGTTGATGGCGTGTCCATGATCTTCTTTCTCCATAGCTTGGGGGTTTCCTAGAGTAGTGTAGACATCTATTATGCTTAATGATGATAATAATGGTGAAATGATGATAATAATGGTGAGATGTTGAGTAGATCCTCCATTGGACATTTTCATGACATTGACCCGTCTCTCATAGATCTAATTGAAAAATGATTTTTTTTGTTTAGTATCTTGATTTTTGTTTTATCATTTGAGCAAAAGTTTAATTTATGAGTAATTGTAACTTTTAAGTATGTCGATAAACTTGAAAATTATCAATCTATGTACTCTATATCGTAGGTTGATTTGTAATCTCATTCATATTTTATGTTTTGACTTAAAATGAAACTAAGAGAAAGTTTATCATTTATTGTAGATAAATGCAAAATTACTTTTAAAAAGAAAAGTGTTGGAATTTGATATTTTATGACTTGACTATATGGTTGGGGTCATTTTTAATCCAACATCATAGTTTGTTCAATTCTAGTTTTAGATCATTAAAAATTATAATAAAAAATACATTTTCTAAGCCTCTTTCCTTCTTGTGTCGAAATGCTTGTCAAATGGATGCAATTAAGCTTTTAAAAGTTGTTTTCTTGCTTTAAACATAGTGTTGTGGATTTGCAAGTGTAGGCAACCTATAGGTCTTCAAATCCCCTTCTTGTGTGAAAAAATAGAAATTTTGACCTAAATTGTTATCTTTCTACCTTCAAATAGTCATGCTCACCTATTTCAATAGGGTGGATAATGTTTTCAACATGACTAAACTAGGTTCATTAAAGCAAACTTAGTATTTCTAAAAGGGGTGAACCTAATCTATAAGGGGCAAGCATGAGTAGGGAGGTGAAAAATTTACCTTTTACCTTGTTGTTTCTTCTCTATAGCATTCTTTGCAAAATCCTTAAGGTTTTTGTAGTATTTTATTTCCTCTATTTTTTTGTGGGGGTTAATTTTTTAAGATTTGAACAAGTTATTGCCATTTCTTTTTAGACAATAATTGTGAAGTGTCTCCCCCAAAAATGATGTGAATGACTCCTTGACATTTTTGGAAATATCTTAATATGCTCTATCACCATCTTGAAGGTTTTAATTATTGGATGTGTTCTTCTATGGTCTTAGAAATGATTTATGAAATCTAGTTCTTACCCTAGACACAATGATTAATGAACATTGGTATTTTTTCCTTTGGTAAATTAATGAATGAAAGTTAGTTTTTACTACTAGATATGATGTTAACATAAAAGTTAAATAATTCCTAACTATCTTCAAGTATCATTTGTTTATTTAAATTGCAAAAAAAAAAAATACTTGGTGTGAGTTGATAGGTTTGGGGTTCTATTGACCACTATCTCTCCTAGTCTTATGTTCTTATGCATGATATTGAAGAGAATGAATTATTCATATTATGAATATGTGTATGTTGTCATCCTTGCACCCTCTTCTATCTTATTGTACCCTAAAATAGAACTAGAGTAAAATTTGATTATTCTTATTGCTTATGTGTTATCTATCTCTCTATGTTGAGAATTGAACCTTGCGTATGGCTAATGAGTGTATTCTTATACAAATTCTTTTTTCTGATTATGTCTTATTAGAGAAAAGGGAATGGGAAATTAAGTGTATGAATTGTTATCTCTCTTACACTTGCGAAGTTTTGATAAAAAAATAAAAAATAATGTAGTAATTGAACCTGACGAAGAAATGGCCATTGTACATGTATTCTTGTGAAAGTGGTCAAATGGAATTGGATTGTGTTTTCCTTTTTAATGAATTTAATTCACTACTTCACTTAAGTTAATGAATCTAAGGAATGGAAAATGTGATGTCACCTTTAGCGTGTAGTCTTTTGATGTTATGTATGATTATATCATATTGTGTTTCATGGTAGTTTGAACTATTGACAACTCTCTACTCATGTATCTTGGGCCTCTAATTAGGGAGTGTGTTACATTGCAATTCTTGTTATTCCTTCCATGCTAATATCGTGGTATGTCTTGCTTCATGTGTATTACCTACATGTCTCTTCCACGTGTGTTTTGGGGTTTATGCTAGTGTTGGCATGGAGATGATGACCCTTGTGTGTGTGTGTGTGTGTGCATTGTAACTTTGCTTGTGTTGTATTTATGAACACAAAATAATGTTTAGTCTATTCTATCCCACTAATGTCAATTTGGGTATTACAATAAGGGGGCAATGCACTATGCAAATAAATAGAGGGAGCCTCTATATTACCAATATAGTTAAGAATATCAGCACTAGAGGGTGTCATGTAATGTATTATAGAGAGATGTTGCTAGCTATGGATGAGAAGTGGCATTAGAAAGTTGTCTAACAAGTAATTGTCTAGTAATAAACAATTTTGTATGCCCACGTGCATCATGGTTAAAATTATATTTCGCATTATGAGTATCCTAAAGGGGGATTTTCTTGATTAGCAAATTGAGAAGCCATAGGAGAGCTTAAGTGCACACTTCATCTCAAAGGTAAATTAGGGTTGTGAATAGCACTTGGCATAAACAAACCCTAGAAAGGTAATTAATGATAAATTAAGGGTAGCTATGAATATAAATTTTAAAAAATATAGTCAACCTTAGCTCAAAAAAATTAGTAGAAAAAATCGTAAGACAAAACCCCAAAGAGAAATTGTATGGGAGGTGTACAAGTGAAGGGCTCTACCAAAATGTTTAGAAGAATAATAATTTTTTTACATAATTATAAGGTAAATAAATAACATAAGCATTCATAATCTACCTAGATTAAAGAGTTGGGAATAATAAATGTATTGAAATAAATGCTTCAAAAAATACATGAATAAATAGTGATATTAATTGAAATTTGAAGTAGCTATATGATAGATGTATTTGGATGGTTTTTAGCCTATAGAAAGTTTAATGATGCTTTGATAAATACTTTGGAAACTATAAACTTACTAATTGTATAATTATGGATAACTTTTGCAAATGAGCGATTGATCACACTTCTACAAATCTCACATGTGCAGGGGTAAATCTAATGCGTGTATATGGACCTAATCTCAAGAAAACCCTACATGGTTGCTTTTAGTCTCTAATGATTTTTTTTAGCTCCACATTAAAACTTGTTGTGTGGTTGAGAGTTTGTATATGATAGGGATAATTACTTCCTTGTGTCAAACCTTGTAAGATAACTAAGTCAACAACTTAGAAAATGATAAGAGAACAATCAAACATGCAATAAATGTCCTAGATGATGATGCAAACAAGAATGTAGTAAAATACTCCAAATTCAATGTTTATAAATTTAACTTGAATGCTCTTGTTAGATTCCTTTCCATGTGCTTGGTTATAGATCTCAACTAAAATGAATTGGGATTGCCCCTTTAAATATAACTACAAGGGTTAGAAATGAAACATTTCACATGTTTAGTTGGTATATAATAGTCAAGTGGGGAAGGGTAAGATTGACCTTAAATTTGAATTTAAATTATAAAGGTTCATGAGTCATTTTCACAATTGTACATATGACTTAGGTCATTTATGTAACTATGGACCCAACTAAAGGTCAAAAATAGATGAATCTAAAAGTCATGATTGATCCCTTGAAATGAATGCAAATAAAAATAATAAGCCTCAAATTATGTACCAAATACCAGCAAAAAGATACTTTTGTGCTTTTTCATTACATAAAAGATAGCCTAATGAAAATAAATCTAAAACAAAAGAAAACAATACAAGATACACAAATTTCACCATTAAATTAAAAACAGACATGCATTTACCAATCTTTTTGTTCAATGGCTAGCATGAAATTTTTCATCTAGCAAAGGTGAAAATCCTTGTTCAACTGGTAGAATTTTAATCAGAATAAAGCCCAAGGCATTGAAGTCACAGGTAGTGTAAAAGGCCTTAAAACCCATGAAGTTCCTGTTAATAAAGTTGATATTCAACATTCTATGACTGATCCTATTGACATTAGCTAAATTGGCTGTAGATCTGTATAACCTCTTGCTTGCCATTATTCTAAAATTACTAGATTCCAATTCAGAAATGAATCTTTTAGAATATGAAAATAAGATCTCAATTAATGATTTGTCAGAATTCCTTAATGATAGAATGAAATTTGCAATAGCCTGCCCTGCTACTGAACTCCCCTGCAAGTTTATTAAGTAGACTGCAATGTCATACACTTATTTTAGTATTTCAACAGCAAAGAAAATCCAAATACCCCATATTTGACCAAAAATATGCAGAGGCTTTAACTCTCTGCTTCAACTTATTGTTTAAGCCCTTGAAACATACTCACTGCACCTAAGTCTAAGAAATTGTAAGCAGCAAATGTGGAACAAATCATTAAAGCCCAAAAATGCAAAATAATAAAGCCATTTTCCATGAACACTGAAAAAGCTGATAAACTAGTACAGGTCCAAGCACCAGTCTTCTCTAAATCCAGTCTTGTGCTTTCATAGTACTTGTTCAACACACACAAGGAATAGTTCAAAGACCAAATCTTTTACACCTCCACAGATGGGAAGTTTTCAATAAGTTCTAGATGGAACTGCAGAGAATTCCCAAATAAAAACTGGATTGTTCTTGTACATTTGGTCATGAAATTCAAATCAGGAATGATTGTGAGTTTATTCAGCATCATCAGCTGTTGAACATGTAATACTCTGCCTTAGTATATCAATATCTCAAGAGAATATGAAAATAAGATCTCAATTAATGATTTGTCAGAATTCCTTAATGATAGAATGAAATTTGCAATAGCCTGCCCTGCTACTGAACTCCCCTGCAAGTTTATTAAGTAGACTGCAATGTCATACACTTATTTTAGTATTTCAACAGCAAAGAAAATCCAAATACCCCATATTTGACCAAAAATATGCAGAGGCTTTAACTCTCTGCTTCAACTTATTGTTTAAGCCCTTAAAACATACTCACTGCACCTAAGTCTAAGAAATTGTAAGCAGCAAACGTGGAACAAATCATTAAAGCCCAAAAATGCAAAATAATAAAGCCATTTTCCATGAACACTGAAAAAGCTGATAAACTAGTACAGGTCCAAGCACCAGTCTTCTCTAAATCCAGTCTTGTGCTTTCATAGTACTTGTTCAACACAAACAAGGAATAGTTCAAAGACCAAATCTTTTACACCTCCACATATGGGAAGTTTCCAATAAGTTCTAGATTGAACAGCAGAGAATTCCCATATAAAAACTGGATTATTCTTGTACATTTGGTCATGAAATTCAAATCAGGAATGATTGAAAGTTTATTCAGCATCATCAGCTGTTGAACATGTAATACTCTGCTTTAGAATGTCAATATCTCAAGAGAATTGTGTTCCTGTAGCTAATTGAATGCTTCCCTCAACTAACATTTCTTTGAATCTAGTTAAAATGCTTGCCTTAGTTAACAACGACCTTGAATCATACATAACGTATGGAGTTTCTTAGCCATACTGGTTAGAGATGGTATCGGAGATGTTTAGCTTGTTTTCCCCTCTTTCTACAGTAACTATGGATGCATCCCTAGGTAAGGCTATGCTTCAGGCTTTTAGCAGTATATTGGCCCCTTAACGATACAAAGGAAAAAAAGCTATGGCTGCAGCCCTTTGCTGTGTAAGAAATCTATTTTTTTTTCATTGTTCTGAATAAGGGCGTCTTCATTGTCGAAAGAGATTAAAAACAAAAAAAAGCAAAAAACAAAAAACAAAAAAACTAACCCTAATCTGATTTTTCTGCAAGTATTGTAAAGTTCTCATAATTTCATTCCAATCCCTGGGATATCTCTATTTTTTCATATTCAAATTTTACAGCTGTTCTAATCAAGAGAATCTAGTGATTAAAGCTCTCGTAATTTCATTCCAATCCCTGCCGTGTAGGAGCCCTTATATAAGTATCTGAACACTGCATTCAAAAGGCTGAGGCTGATCTTTTTTAGTGAACTGGGAAAATCTCTATTATTTTCAGATTCAGATTTTGCAGCTGTTACAAACAAGAGTACAATTAATTAAAATTCAAATAATTCCATTCCAATCTCTGCCATGCAGATGCCCTTACATAAATAAATATCTGAACACTACATTCTAAAGGCGGAATTTTTCTTTAGTGAAATGGGAAATCCCTATTATTTTCAGATTAAAATTTTGTAGCTGCTGTGATCTCCACGAGTCCACAGTTGAAATCAAACAAATGTAACTGAACGCAATTGTAATACTCATAATTCATGTAATAAAAAATTGGGAATACATTTATTAAACACAGATTTCATACAAGGGATAAAGAATCCAGTTTCCCAAATGGAAAAACCCAAAATTCTGGTGTTGGCTTCTGTCAATATACAGAATCACATATGGGTGTCTACCGCTAAGCTACTGGCCCTCCTTAGGTTCTGGATCTGATGAGTACGTGGATTGACCTTCCAACGAGAACTAAATCTGGGTTTGGGGTCTCTTAAACATTTCTATCACCGTATTTGGCATCATGATTGCTTTCACTCTCTGCATGAGGGTTTTCTTCCAGTAAACTGTTTGCTTCTTTGTCTCCATCTAAGATCCTTTTCTCAGATTGCTTAGCATTAAGTAACTGCAATTTCAAATGATTGTAGAAACAAACCCCCAAAAATGCCAAACAATACCCCATCAAATTAATCCCAGTAACCCTATCCTTAATCACAGACCATGAAATAGCAATAAGAATCCAATCCTTGACCACCCCTGCAACATTCATTGTAAGGGCAGATGTTTTACCCACAAGAAGAAACACTGCCAAGTTAAGCAGAAAGGCACAGAGACAATTGGCACTAAAGAGTTTAATATCAAGATAAAAGGAAGAAGAGGCTACTATAACTGGGTACTCAACTATAGCCCAAGGAATACACAGGAACACAAAACAGCAAGGCGCAATATAATACAATGTGGTAATGGGATTCAGTGTGATCCCATTAGCAGTCAGAAGTATCTGAATCAAAACTAACCTTGTTGCTTCAAAAACAACAGCACCCAGCTGCAGCATGACCCCCAATACATTGAACTGTGCCTCTCCATATGCAGCAATGCCAACCCCTACAGAGATTCCAACCATGTTGGTCATTGTTTTAGAACTAAATGATTCCTTCTTTAACAGAACTCCAATGGAATAGACTGCAACAGGCATGAGGGCCTTGAGCATCTGTATAAAGGACACAGAAAGGTATATATAGGCAGAATTTGATAGCCATAGGCTCAAACAGTAAAGTGCACTAATGGGTATCACTGAAGAAACATAGATTTTCTTTGTCATGCCCACTGGCTTAACAATCTTAAACACACCAACCAATGCAAAAGCAAGAACAGAGCAGAAGGCCATGTGAATCATGGTAAGGCTTATTGGAAAGGGCCAATTGTACAACTTCTTGTCCAGAATGAATTTATTGAACAGTATGACTGTAGAACTCAAAAATATCCATAGCCCAACATACGCATAGCTTATCAGGATTTTCCTCACAATTCCCATCTCTGCTACCGTTTTCACAAGCAATTGCATGAACACAAAAGCATGCAGGTGTGACGTATTGTGTTTACAGGCCTCATATCAACCTGTTTGGATATAATCAATTCTAATCTCTAAAAATGGCTTTTATTTTACCTTAGACAAATCAAATGTCCCCACGAGTCAAAAGTCAATGGGGGAGAGCAGCTACCCCGGAAAAAATTGAAATGGTAGAAGATTCTTGCAGCTATTTGTCAACAAGTTTACTTGTATTTTAGCAGGGAAAAGGACCCAATAATTCAGCAGCTTAGGAGGGCATTTGTCCTATATATTGTTATTATTATTGTTTATATATACAAATATTTTTAAATATATAGTAATGTGTTATTCATTATCATTTAATTAATTGTTTTAATTTAATTTTATATGTCATTAATTTACAAAAATATATAATTAATAATTTTATATTAGTAGTATATATCAAGTGGTTAATAGGCACAAATATTTGTAGTCTTGTTAATTAAACACTACATAATTATAGTTTGAAGAGTCATTTTATATAGAGTTTGGTCAAAAGAACTATAAACATTATTGTTTGGTCAAAACTAGTTTAATTTATTAACATTGACAATGATTTATAGAGATATCCAATAGTGACACGATGAGTATTAACAATAAGAATGATTAATTTATAATTGTTTAAGACTTGTAATAAGGGATATTGAAATGGAGTTATCCCTAGAAATTAAAAGAAATCGTAGACTTATCACTTATAAAATATATTTGAATATTTAATGTTTGCTTTTATCACAATTAATCTTTATACAATTGCAATGTTGTACAATACAAACACTAGATACATAAAAATTGACCCACACATTTAAATAAATAGCAAAACTTATATTATAAAAGCATAGATGATATGCACTACAATTTTGTTCCCTAGTATTGCTCTTGCTATAACTATTCTTTGCTTTTGCCCACATGACAATGGTATTTCCCTACTTTCCAACTTTTGCTTTGTATCATAAATATAGTAGTATCCAAAAATTGCATAACCTAATCTAAACAAAAGTAAAGTTGCTTAACACATCTAAATGAAACTTTTCAAAATTAGAATACATTGAAGTTACTATACATTTAAAAGAGAACGCATTTTTGATGTCAAACTTTTACAACAATCTCAAAATCTGCTAAAGCAATATGGAAAGTGTATCTATGAAGTTGTAAATTTTAAGTGCCTAATATATTGGTATCCTCATTCATAATTCATTTTTATTTTCATACCCTATTTTTTGAGTCACATCATTGTAAAAGACAACATGAGATTTATAAACCTGATGGAAACATTATTTCCACATAAAATATATTATTAAAATAAGTAAAAAAGAAAAAAGAAACTAAAAAAATTGAAGCCAAATTCTTATCAAGGAAAATTCATAAAGCTAAAGCAACTTTGAATCTTAACAACATGAAATAAGTAACATAAAGAGTAACAAATGATGATGGCATAAAATGTAGATTGATAGAACAAGGCAAAAGATTAGAGAGCCTCCTTTTAACATACTTATTCATATATTACAAAATGAATCCATGACATCTTACATATCAATAATTAACTTTGGGTATGTATCACTCATTGCCACTTTGAATGGTAGAAGCACTTGCTATTACTAGATGTTAAAGGTCAACTCGAAGAGTGGGATTTTATCCTACTCTTCAAGCTCAACTTAGATAGGAGGTTATTCCTAGAGGTTAGACTAAACGGAATGAACAATTCAAAGCATCGATAGCTAAACCAAAATTGTTGATTCAACTCCAAGTACATTATCACTAAGTTGAGAGTGACTAACTACTTTAACACCTCGGTATAAATGATTACAACACCATTACAAATGAATGCAAGGTGGGGGCAAGATACGTGACTCATAATATTAGACATAATTTTTTTATTATTTGTAGATACCTAAAATTGTCTTAGCTTGCGAACTAGCATTTCAACACTAATATTCGTTTTCTCTAATGATTAAATAATGTTCAATTATTTAATTATTGTTTAAAATCGCATTCCATTATTAATTAAATGACTTTATGTTATTTAATTAATTCATTTCAATTAATCTTCTTGCTTAAATAAATAAATCCTTTTTATTTAGTTATATCTTTAATTCTTTAATCTTCTTGATTAATTAAATAAATCTTATTTATTTAATTATATCTTAATTCTTTGTTCTTTAGTTAAATAAATCATATTTATTTAATTATATCTTTAATTCTTTATTCCTTTTATGAGTTAAATAATTACTTTAATTATTTAATTATCTCATTTTCTCTCAACATTATTATCCTCTTATACAAATCTAATTTATCTTCTAAACTAACACTTTCTTTCACTTCACTTCTCATGCAACTAGTTAGGGGAGAGGGGCCTATAGTGGAGCACCCTAACTTCACATTTCTCAAAATTCTATGTGGAAACTCAAATCACCCCCAATTTTGTACAATAGTTTATTTGGCAACTTACGTGCTTCTATATTTCGTTTTAGGGCCACATCATCAACATGTTTTTTTGTTGAGGTATCCAAAAAGAACAAAAAAAAAGTGAAACCGATAGTGGTGCACTAAGTCATGTTTTATTGGTGGGCTGATGTGGCATCACATGATTTTCCAGTTTGTGTACTTAATGGATAAAAAGTGTTTTACAATTGGACATTAAGGTGCTCCACTATAAGACCCATTGAGGACTACTTTTATCTCCTGCTCCATTATGGGCCCCTCTCCTCTAACTCACACTTATCTTCCACATAATTAAATAAATTTTATTTATTTAGATTATGTCACTAATTATTCTTTATTCCTCTAATTTAATTAAATAAATTATTAATATTTATTTAATTATTTATCACACTTCTTCTATAATTAAATTATTTCTTTAATTATTTAATTATTCATGCATCATCCTCTAAATTAAGTAATTATTTCAATTACTTAATTTATCTAATTTAATCCATCTTTATATTCTCTATTAATAAATAAACATTTATTTATTAATTAAATCTTAATCCTCCATATTCACACTTCTTCTAAATTAAGTAATTACATTAATTATGTAATTCTCCTCTTTTATCTCAAACATCATCCAATAATAAATACATTTTATTTATTAATCAATCTTATTTTGCATATTCCTCCAATAATTAATTAACTATATCATGCATTGTTCCATCAAATCTTAACTCAACTGATATTGAATAACCACTCTTATGATCAATCAATTCTCTTAGCTCTCATTCATTCGGAGTCTTCTGATCAATCAATTGACTTAACACTTCAATCAATATTTTATGCAACCAATTAACTAGAATCCTATAGCTAGTTGCATTCAATTAACTGGGCAACCAATTCCTCTCATTTATTCTCAGTCTTTGATCTCAAATCAGCACCTCTTAATCCAAATCGTTGATCTAATTTCCTAAAATCTATAAAATAACCCTTCATCCTTCACATTCATTACCAAGAATTTTTATATCTAAGTCATATCCATTTGAGTTTTTGAGCATGCATCTTGAGCATCTAGGCCATCTTTGCATCATAGTCAATCAAGATTTTGCTAGCAATCATGGAGGCTTCAAGTGTTTGAGCAATCCAACACCATACTACACTAAGTTCGCAAACAATGGGATGGTGAGGTTGTATTTCTTGGTTTGAATTCATTATGTTTGATTTGATTTATCTAATCCTTGTGTTTGAAGTCATGGCTTGATTTGCAATCCAATTTCATTGGTAAGTGAGTTTGATCTTCATGTTTTTAGGTTCTTTGATTGAATTCTTGTTGCTTAATCCATTCCTCTTTTACCCCTTACATTATTATTCCTTATTTGTTGTGAAATCATGAACGACATAAATATTAGCACTAAGCTAGAAATAGTAGTTCAATTATTTATTCTTTTAGTTAGCACTAAGCTAGAAATAGTTGTTCAATTATTTATTCTTTTAGTTAGCATTGAGCTAGAAATAGTAGTTCAATTATTTAGTCTTTTAGTTGCATGATTGATACAATATATTTCATATTGGTGCCTATCTATGAGTTGTAGAGTCATAATTAACAAGAAGGAACTCTAATGAAAATAAAGCACATAATATTTGACCAAAGCATGAAAATACATCAAGTTTTGAGTATCACAAATAAAACATAATTAGTTATCCATTACTAAACCACACAAATCCATGTGCAAATAAAAATGATTATTACAAAGATCATAATATTTATAAAATGCTACTATATTTATCAAAGCAGGTTTACTCTCATAACAATAATTGTGCTAAGAGGAAACCTCTATTACATTTAATAATTCCCCTAAAAGTCTACCTACAATACCAAAGACATGAAACCTATTATATTCACTACAATATTCTCTTTTAACACTTCAACATAATTCACTACCTTCTTATATTGAACTTAAATGATTAAAATCCTATAAAGATATGACACCAACTAAGTTCATTCAAAATAATTATTGACCAACCCTTCAAAATAAATCCAAACATCTATTTAACCACACTAGGTTTCAAAACCCTAAATTCAACACTATAACAAATTAAAATAATTAATGTAGGTGTTGGATTCCCAAGATGAAATATATCTGATGAATTTGGTAGATGGAAGAGGGACTTACAATAAAGACAAGTAGATGGAGTAATTGCAGGTATTCAGTGAGATTAGAATCTCACCATTCCATTTGGTTCCCTATAATGTTTGAATAAATATTAAAATATTTCCCAACTTTAAAATATTTTCCCTTTATTTGTTGGACCTTTTTGACCTTTCAAAAATTATGTCACATTTTTGGAAATTCAGTGAACTCACAAACTCATTAACATTTGGAACTTGGCCAATTTTCAATATTTCTTTCTCTTTTGGTGTGTTGCACTCTCAATGAAATAAAGAGCTCACAAACTTGTGTCACATTTTTAGTAAGTTCATGAACTTATATACTTAGTGAAAACAAGAACCTTACAACTTTCTTTGTTTTTTCCTTCTCGATCATATCACAATTTTTTTACCTTTTGTGAACTTAAGAACCATTGTAGCCTTTTAGTAAGTTCACAAACCTATAAATTTTGTGACACTTGAACCATTCTCTCTCTTTGTCACACTTTTACATAGTTCATGAACTAGTGAGCTTTGCAACATCACAAACTTGGAAACTTTTGAAACCTTGACTCCTTTATTCTATTTCACTTTTGCAAGGTTTACAAACTTGTGAAACTTGTGATATTTATAAATTTAATGATATTTTTCCAAGTTCAAAAACCATTGAACTTAGTAACCTTAACTTGATCCATTGTTAGGTTTCAAGAGGTTCATGAACTCATGAACTTCCTAAAAAATTTAGCTTTAATTTTTTTGCAATTTGACAATTTTGGTGAATAGCCTAAGTATGAGGGAAAATAGGTATGCCATAGAGAGACCCCTTAACATGTATTCCCATTTTAGATCTCTCAAATCAATTATAATTGATGGGACAAAATGGAAAGGGAACCCAAATGAATAGAACTCAAACAATAAATGACACTACAAATTTGAGTCTAAACATGTCCAATCACCATCAAGTCACCACAAGGTCCACATACATTACCACATTAGAAGATCAATGCTATTTAGAGATAAAATATTCTTGGGATCTCACATAATCAGCATCATAAATATAGACATAATAAATCATAATCAAACAAGAGATCAACTGCAACCATCTTCTTTTCAACAAACTTCCCACTTTGTAATCAATACAAAGGAATGGCCAAGGAAAAAGAAACTAGACCATAATATAACTTGCACCAATATGTTCCCATCATACATTCAACAACTACCAAATGGAAAAATTAGTTGTCACATTATATCACCATGCATAATAAAGATTTAACCAATTGTGTTCAATCTATATATGAAACACATATTGTTCCAACTTTTACCATTTGGAATTATGTGGGATATTTAAAAATAACATACTATTAATGAAAATTCCATGGAGGCACAAAAAATAGTCATCCCTAACACATAAAACTATCAAGCACAAAAAATCATGGACAATGGTACCATAGATTGGTATGAAAGAGCAATATGAGATATTGAGCACTATCATGAACCACAATCACATATTATGCATGAGAGATAATTGATGGTGTAACATAAATACACAAAGAGATAGGAGTAAGGAACCACCATAAGTACAAGAATTGTCACCACACAACTAAAACATAGCATGAACCATCAAATGTTCATTAGAAAAATATACAAATCAAGGGATGGACGCCTTGAAAGTGGGAGAAATAACCACAATAACACACAACCATGGAAAATCATATATATGGCCACCACAAAAAGAACTAAGAATGGCATATGGAGCAAAACCATTATAGGAAAGAAAAATGAAATCCTAGTAGGTAGCCACATGAGTGTGATCAAGTATAAGAGGAGTAAAGCCTAGCAATAGTGGATATGTGGTAGAAATAAAACACATAAAAGATAATGCAAGAAGTGAGAATTCCATTAATAGCAACAAAATACTGCTACAATCATGAAAAATAGTTGCAAATAATTAGAAACCTATTGTAAGAATGGAGAAATATACTAGATAAGAAAAAATTCAAACAACCACCAAAAAATATATTTCTTGGGTGATAATTCTACTACATAAGGAACAAACTCATCATAACCCCAATAAATAAGTCACTTGATACTACATAGGCATACCACAAATCAAGTTTCATGTCATGTTTCTCAATCAATTGAAGTTTGTAAATACTAGTTTTATACTTGTGCCTTTCATGTTTCCATATGTTGTATGTTTTCCCTTTTTTAGTTTTCCTTTTCTTCCAACCATGCTCTCGCCTTCTTCCTATTGTATTGGAAAATATGTCTCAACTTTGCTCCTAGTGTTAATATTATAAAATATGTGATTTTTGGGTATAATTTAATGGAAAATATTTTTTTGGAATATGAGCTTAGTTTTAAGCCAAAATAAAAATTCCTTAATTATTGGCACTACCTACAAGGGTGTGCATTACATAGATATCTTTGAGTACTTAAATTTATAAAATAGGGGCCCAATCAGCTCATCAGATCAAAAGTTATGGCCTCCAAAAGTTTGTGTAGGAATGAAAAAGGTCAGACACATTAAAGAGATATAAATGGGATTTACACTTGTTGACTAACTTATGATGTATATTATAAAATATCATGTCATATTTGCTTGGGGATTAATTTTTTGAGTTGATTGTTGAACCCGAAAACTTCCAAAAATCACTTGTAATCAAAATTCCTATCACAAAGAGAGAAAATATAGATAGTGTGTTGTGCAACATTGAGAATTGATTTGATCTAAAGAAGCATCTGAATATTCATATCTATTGAATCAATAGATTGGATTGGAGAATTACAATACAATAATGAATCCTCATAAAAGAAGAAAAGGAAAAAGTAATCCTAGATGAAACCCCAGGTGAGGATTAAATTAGATCATGAAAAGTGTGCTCATTCTATGCTTTGAGACAAAAAAGAACATGGCCTAAAAATAGAAAAGCACTTCTAAGTTCAACTTAATTGTAATAACCTGATATTCTTATTGTTCAGGAGACCAAGATGCCTAAAGATAGAGTAGAAAAGATTAAGATCTTCAAGAATGGTGGTGTGTAGAGAAGGAGCTCGGAGGGGGCTTCTAGAGGTTTAGTGACTTTTTGGAATCAGGATCATCTTCATGGTACTCCGATTTGGGAAGATGACAATCATGTGGCTACTAGATTTAGGCATATCATAGATGATTTCAGCAAGATTTTGTCTAATATCTATGCCCCCAATAATAAAGCTATGAGGAATTTTTGGAAAAGACTAGAGTCTTTTAGGTTATGCTTTCCTAATGAGAACTGGATCATCATGGGGGATTTTAATAATTCGCTTTCTGTGTTGGAAAAATTTGGAGGTTCTCAAATACAAATGGATAGTAAACTGGACCTAATGGATTTTATCAACTCCCTTTATCTGCATGATGTGGACCTCAAGGGGGTTACCTACACTTAGTCTAACAGAAGGGCTAGGAATGACCTTATCCAAGTTAGGCTTGATAGGGCCCTAATTTCAGATAACTGGATGAAGGATTATTTTTGTTCTCTAAATGCTCTTTCCAAAATTGGCTCAGATCGTTTTCCTATAGGTTTTGTGGCTGACTTTGTTTCAGGTAAGAGAAACTTCCCTTTTAGATTTGAAAGAATGTGGTTGTCTCATCCTAATATCTTTAACTACATTCAAGAGTGGTGGAATATAAATGTTAGTGGTATTGCTATGTTTCGAGTGGCTAAGAAGCTTAGTGAGGTCAAAACCAAGGTCCGAATTTGGAATAAGAAATTTTTTGGGGACATTTTTGCTACTAATTTTTCTATTCAGTATGATTTAAAGGATATTTAGGATAGAATCCAGAGGGATGGTTATGTGGGAGATTCCTTACCCAAAGAAAATGAAATCCTTACTAAATATCATGATATTATATCAAAAGAAGAGGAATATTGGAAACAAAGATCTAGATTGGTTTGGCTTTTGTCTGGGGATAAGAAAACCAAGTTCTTCCACATGACTACTATGAAACACAGGGCGTCCAATCGTATTACTCATATTTTGAAGAATGGTGTTAAAATTGAGAAGGCAGATGAGATTAGGAATGAGGCAATTCAGTTCTTCGCTAAACTTCTTTCTGTGGAAGAGAGGTTGGATGTGAATGCTCAAAAAACTCTCATTGAGGCTATCCCCAACATTCTGAATGAGCATCAAAACAAGCTTTTGACTGCTATCCCTTCACTGGAAGAGGTCAGAAAAGTTGTTTTTTCTTTTGAAGGGAATAAGGCCCCTGGACCTGATGGGTTCCCTATGTTCTTTTTCCAAGTCTTTTGGGAGATAGTTGTTGATGATGTGGTTAATGTTGTCAAAGAATTCTTTGGATCTAGGAATTTGTTGAAAGAACTTAATGCTACGTTTATTGTTCTTATTCCCAAGTTCCCTGGGGCTGATGCTTTTGATTTATTTCATCTGATTAGCTTATGCAATTCCTTTTACAAAATCATTTCTAAGGTGGTTACCACTAGGCTTCTTGGGGTTCTCTTGCTATTGATTTCTCCTCAACAGAGTGGTTTTGTTCCTAGCAAACAAATTTTGGATTCCATTATAATGGTTCATGAGAACATCCATTCTTTAGAAGTTTCAAAAAACCAAGGTTTTTTCCTTAAGCTAGATATGTCTAAGGCTTATGATAGGGTGGATTGGGAGTTTTTGATAAAAGTCTTAAAAGCCTTTGGGTTTTCAGAGAGATTTCTACGGCTAATATGGGAAATGATCTCTACTACCAGTACCTCTGTCATAATTAATGGATCTCCTTCCCGTTTCTTCAAAGTTTCTAGAGGTGTGAGACAAGGAAATCTCGTGTCTCCTATTCTCTTTACCCTGATGGCAGAAAGTCTAGGAAGGCTTCTACATAAAAAAGTGATGGAAGGGAGTCTGAAAGGGTTAAAACCGTCTTCAGAAAACCTTGCCTGCTCGCATTAGCAGTTCATGGATGACACCATTCTTTTGGGAAGCTCAACAATTGGAGAAGCCAGAACTATGAAGAGTTCCCTTCTACTTTATGAGGAAGCCTCAGGGAAAAAAATTAACAAGGTGAAAATTTCTCTTTACTTTTTCAACACCCCTGATCATAGGCAAAGGAAGATTGCAGACATTTTAGGCTATGTTGTTAATTCTCTTCCTTCCATTTATTTGGTGCTTCCTTTGGGTACCAAACCTCTAGATTCGTTTTGGATTTCTCTTGTGGATAGGTTTAACCAAAAGTTGGCTGGTTGGAAAGGGGCCCTTTTGAGTCAAGCTAGTAAAGTTATGTTGCCAAAGGCCTCTCTTCAGAATCTTCCTGTTTATGCTATAAGTTTGTTTAAGATCCCTTCCAAGTTTGCTAAAATTATTGAAAAGATCCAAAAACGCTTTTGTTGGTCTAGAGTTGAGGAGAAGAAGAGGATTTCATTGGTTGCTTGGGAGAATGTGTGCAAACCCAAAAAGTATGGGGGTCTTGGGTTAAGGAGCATAAGAGTTTTTAATAAAGCTCTTCCGGTGAAACAGGTCTGGAGAACCTTTCTTGATACTTGTGAATGGAATGCTATCTAGAACAGTAAACATCTATGGGGTGTTGACTCCTTCAGATATTTTATTAGTTCTCAGAATTTCCATATTGGCTCAACCCTTTGGAATAATGTCATTAAGGCTAGGGATCTTGTTGGTAAAGGTGCGTTTTGGAAACTTGGAGATAGTGAAAAAATCTTGTTTTGGGAAGACAAGTGGATTGAAAATGAACCTCTGTGCAATATCCCTATCTTTAGGAATCATATGGAGGAATGTAAAGCCAAACATGGCACCTTGGTTGGGGACTATTGGAGGAATAATCAGTGGGTTGGTATCTCTGAGATTAGTTTGGATCTTCGACCCCTGCAATCTCTCCTTAACTCTGTTGTGCTCAATTCGCAGGGCTAGGAGGAATCTTTGGTCTGGAAGTTGTCTTCTTCAGGGATCTATTCTATTTATTTGGCGGTGGCCTCTTGTTATCAGTCCTCCCCCTCCCCTATGTGGGTGAAGGCTTGGGTGCACAATCTTATTCTTAAAGTCGACATATTTGTGTGGATCCTTCTTCAGAATAAACTGTTGACTAATGACAACCTTTGCAAGCATGGCTTCTCTTTTCCCAATAGATGTTATCTTTGTTGTGCGGAGAAAAATATTGCTTCACATCTTTTTCTCCTCTATCCTTTTGTCTATGATATCTGGTGCATGATTTTGCAATTGTGGGATCTCAGCTGGGTTTTTCCTGGAACCATCTTGGATTTTTATAGCCAGTGGAAGGCTCCTTTAAGAAACCAAGTGATGAATCTACTTTGGAGATACATATTCCCCCACCTCACTTGGGGCATTTGGAAAGAGAAAAATAATAGAATCTTCCAGGATTCAACTCTTTTGGAGGAATTTTCCTTTGGTAAAGTTATCAGGGTTTTGAGAGAGAATTTCAATATGCTCAATAGTAAATTCAAGTCTAAGGGAAAGGTCAACTACCAAGATCATGAGCTCAGAGTTATTGAGGCTTGGAATTTTAATGTTGAGACTTCTTCTCCTCTTAAGCCCACTAAGGGGCCTAGAGATGGAATCCATTGGAACCTCCCTCCTCCTGGTTGGGTTGAAATCAACTTCGATCGGGTGGCCAAGGGTAATCCTGGGCCTGATGGGTGTGGAGGAGTGATAAGGGATGAGAATGGGTGTTTTATTGTTGCGATTGCTCTCCCATTGGGCACCCAGACTAACCACATTGTCGAAGCCATAGGGGCATTTCAAGTTTTGAATATTGCTTGTCAATTGAATCTTAAAAATGTGTGGCTTGAAGGGGATTCGAATAATATTATTCAATGTATAAAGGGCCTTCAAAAACCTTCATGGACTATTGAGAATTGGATTAATCTTTCCAAGGGGATTATTAGTAACTTTGAGAATTGTTATATTTCCCATGCTTATAGGGAAATTAACACGGTGGCGGACCTTTTTTCCAACAAAGGAGTCAGGCGATGGACAAGGTGATGTGGAAGAGGAGTGATGAGTTGGAGGCTGACATCACTGCCTTAATTATGTATGATCGAATTCACGGGAAGGTGCAAACACCCCCTACCAACATATGATTGTGGAGTGTCATGTCATGCAGTCTCAAGACTACTGTTCAATTATTATTCAATGTTGGTCGAAGCTCAACATAAGTATTTTCTATTTTGATATTTGGTGCTTCACACACTTTCTGGGTATTTCGTTGGCTAGCTAATTTAGTTTTCCAGAACTTTTCGAACAAGTCTGCAATTCTACCAACATGGATGGTGAGAGTTGTAGGGTGGAGCCGATGGATTGTGAGCAATTAAGAAACAACACTAAGGTTTGGGAGATGCTGTAGAAGGGCAGGATAACCATTTTCATCAAAAAAATCCATGGCTGGGATCTGAATGTCACTAGTATTTTTGCCAAAGAATGGAAGGATGGTGAGATTAATTTTTTTGGGAGAAAGGTTGTCATTGATGAGCAGTTCATTGCTGAGGTAACACGGCTTTCCATTGAGGGCATCAAGTTTTATAGCAATAGGAAGCTCTCATACCAGGTTGTGCAGAAATTTATGAAGATTGAGAAGGAAAAGGAGTACCTGTGAAGGACTACCAAAAGTTATTATGATTTTGAGAGGATTTTTTTGCATTGGAGGAAGGTGTTGAATGTGCTCATGGAGTACATTACCCTGGATGGTCGTTACACTAGGGTTTTTGGGTACCACTTTGTGCTTCTCAACCATTTCCGACATCAAGTTAGGGTCTCTTTCCCTTTCTATCTTGCTTCTTCTTTGAATGCCAGTTTGAAGAACTATAGTGAGAACCCGATTAGGAATTCTATTCTCCATGAGGGTGTGCTTGTTTTAATCCATGATCACTTTAAGGCTATGCCGAATCTATCCCACTAGACTCCTTCCAAGGGAAGGGTTGCTATTAAGGGGAAAGGTAATTCTAGTGTTTCTCCCAAGAAGAAGGGTAAAAGGAAGGTCTCAAAGGATCCTTCTTATGATGTTAATGAGGAGGATTCGCAGATGACCCCTTCGTCTAATTCGCAGAAGATCCCTTTGTCTGATTCGTAGACAACCCCTTCATCTGATTATTCCAATTACCCTACCACTAACAAAGAGGATAGGCCCCATTTTCCCAATGATCTCAAGGCGGCAGACCATTACTTTAAAGTTGAACGTGAATTTCTTGCTGACATTCTTGCTATTGCTTGTAATGGGTCTGTGGATTTCTTCTGATTAATCAGATGGGTGTTTTTTGAGATTAAGGAACTTAAGCTAAATCAGAGGGCTATGAACAACAAAATGGACAAGGTTGATAAGAATGACAGTAATAACAAAGAAAGTGTTAAGGCCAATGATTTGTGGACTGAAGAAGAAAATAAATATATGGAGTTCCTTAAGAAAATTGTTGAGGATTTGCAGCATTTTAAAAGTAACCATGATGGCAAGCTTTTTGATATGGAGGAAAAAATGAGGAACATAAAAGATTCTATCCATAAGGTGTTGGAGATGAGCCACAAAATTTTAAAATCAACGGCAAAGACCATGAATACGATGGTTGAAAATTTGGAAAATGCCTATCAAGTCAGAACGATGGTGTATGTAGATGTTGAGAAAGAGGAAAGCCAAGTGCAAGGTGGGGGGCCGAGTAACAGAACCAGAGCGAACCTGAAGAGGAAGGTTGACCAAGATCTTGTGAATATTTAGGAAAGTAAGAAAGCTACTATAAACATGAAAAAACTTGAGCAGGAGGCAATGGAGATCCTCAGGCATTTGGCCTAGTGGCTGGACTTCTAGTGGTTTTTTGTTGTCTTTTTGCTGTGTTGCCCTGGGTTGTTTCTTGTTTTCATCTTTGATGGTAGCTGCTTGTTTTTTGTATAGGTCTTTTTAATGCTAAATCTTTCTCTTGTTTATTGTTAAGGTTTTTGGGGTCCCTTCAAAACGTGTTTGTTCCTTAATCAAAAACTTAATTGTAATAATGTAAAAAAGGGACCTAATTAATTAATTAGATGGTTTTCCTATTTAACTATGATCCCCCCCTGAAGTACTATTAGCTTATTTTACCCTTGGTTAAAATAAGAACCAAACAAGTCTTAGAAAGTTTCATAAGTTTAAAGCATTTTTTTTAAGCCAAAAGAAAAAAATGGAGTCCTAGGCACCGAATCCTCAAGAAGGAAAATTAAATGTTATTTTAGATTTTGGTCTCCTTTCCAAGTTTTTGTTAATTTCACTCACATTGTGTGAGAGAATTTAGGGTTTTATATTATTGTTCATTGAAGGAAAGCTTCACATATGACATAGGACCAACACCTTGAAACAAGATTCACCCACATTACAAGTTGTTGAAGAAATCTTTTCCCATGTAGAAGAAGGAGAACACTCAATAAACCTTGAGAAGGGGGCACATTATAGAGATTAAGGAGGAGATATGGTGCATTATTGAGAAAAAGGAGAGGTTCTAGGGATTCATTCACACTTTCCACATGCTCTCAAAAGTTCCCTATGGTGTTGTTTTGTGTGGTGTGCATCTATAGCTCATCAAGACTCTATTTTATTGTAGAAAACAACTTGTAGGAGCTATTCAATGGTTATTAAAAGCTTCAAAGTTTAGAAAAACTTGTTGAAAAGCAATGATAACATCTTTTGGTTTTATCGCATGGATTTTCATGACAACATGCATGTGCACTGCTCAGTCTAACAATAATCCCTTATAAGAAGCCTATAAGATTATTGATGAAGACTTTACATCCCATTGAATACTCATTTGGTGTGATGACAGATAATGTTTGAAGAGATCATATAGCCATTATGTGGAAAGAAATAATATGCATGACCTTTCCTTTCCTTTGTTATAGATCACTATGCTAATCTACCTATTTGATCAATGGAATGCATGCTAAATTTCTTGTGATAGTCACCATGAAGTTTCAAGTTTCTTCATGTGTGTTTTGATGGGTTAAATGGAGTACATGTATTTATTTTTGTTTTGGTTTACCCTCATTATCAAATGTCAAGTCATCTTTTCTACATGGTAATATTTTTCAAGTATGGTGGGAGTTAATAGTAAAAGAGTAATCCCTAATGAAGCCTATACATCTATCCAATGTCTACTTCTAGGATAAATATGGCTGAATTTTTCATAAGAAGTTCATAAGGGAGAAATCATATGGAGAGTTTACTCAAGAAGCACCAAGTTTTAGAGGAAATAGGTTATCAATGTTGAAAACTCTTGTCTAAACCCTATCCAAAGCCTTGATGATAATGAGAGAAGTAAATATGAGCATAATTAGTCCTAGGGTTTGTAAGGATTTGGATCAAACATTTGATGGTTTATAGGATCTTGCCAATATTTTGTTGCTAGAAAGTTTGATAAATCTTTGTAAAATTATTCTTGGGTATGCCATAAACTTTATTTTAATGGTTGTCACATTATCAATGTAAAATGGTGAAAGCACGATCTCATAAATTCATGGAGATTATATGAACTATCCTCCTATTTAACTTTTGTCTTTCTATCATAGGAAGGAAAAGATGCAATTCCATAATAGTGACTAATGAGTTATCATTTAGTGTAGTTACTAAGTTAACTTTATAATTTCTTGCATTTTTCATATTAGGGTACATACTTTAATTAAGTTAATCAAGGAAAATCAATTCCAATCCATTTTCAAGGCTCAAAAAGATGCAGATCCAAGTCTGATTGGCTCACCTTCATGGCTGAAATTCAATCTAATCACCTTGTTGATTTGCATCCTAATGTACCCTTGAAAAATGAGGAATAATGATCCTAGGTTTAGACATAAAACTTAGGGTTCCCTTTTTTATGTTACATTTTGGTGAACTTGACATTTTGACATCATAATAACCTTATAAAATCTAAAGTAATTCAACCCTAGATCTAGGTTTTGTATTGCTTTGTTTGCATTGTGTATAGGAGTGAATTTGCACCCCTCTTGCAAATTCCCCTTTTACACCCCCTACTTTAAAAAAATCAAACCCGACTAAGAAATTCCACATCACCTATCTACAGTAATCCACTTGGTGCTTGTCCTTTGTGTCGGTGGGGGGATTTTTTTCGGGGACATGCGCGCGGCGTGCTTCCATCCTTGATAGATTCTTGCCTCTGGAATCTGTAGAGACGTTACGTTCTCCATTGACGACGAAGCGTAATGCCTCTACACCTTCCAATCGAACCGAGAATGACTCTTTCCCTCCCTTTTGATCTTCAAATGGCTATCTTTCATTTTCATTCCATCCTCTTAGCAATACTTCATCTCTTTAGCATCTCTTTAGCATCTCTCGAGCAATTCAATCCATTTTCTCTACACACTAGTTGAGTTATTACACATCTTCTCCACATCTTGCTACACTTTTTCCACCATTGGAGCTGTGACTTGGTGTCCCAAAGGGCTGTTTCTTCATTGTTGTGGAAACGTAGACCTTATCAGGCTTTCATCCTCCTCTACGTGCTTGAGGGCACCTTGATTGAGAAGGCGAAATTGCTTCTTGATTTACGTAGCATAATGTTATTGTTATCATTTTGTATCTTTCCATTATTTTATTTATCATATTTTCTATTGATCTATCTGACTGTCCATGGAGGTGGAAACACCAAAGTGGGGGTTTGACTACAAAAAACCCCTATATAGCCCCAAAAATTTTCCTCTCTTTGCTATGTGTAGGTACATGTTCATGTGGAGCTTTCTAGAGAACTGGACTTCTCATGAGTTGTTCTTTACCACCTTCACTTTCATCATCTCCTATATCACTTTTCTAGTTATCTTGTTTATTTTGTTATTATCATCTCAGTTAGTGTTTTAGACCTTAACTGCTAATTAGTTAGTAGGTTTTTCTCCTTTCATTGTGCCTTTGTACTTTCTAATTGTACGGATGCCAGTGCCCCAAAGAGACATCAGCACATCGTGCTATCATCCCTGACCCATGTCGCTTTCCTCAAGCAGAGAGCTATCTAAGGTATAGTTCAAGTTCCAAAAACCTACTCATTTAGACCCATTAAATCTCCCAAGTTAGTAGAGTGATATAAGTACTTGAGAGTTCTATTCATTCTCTATCCTTGAACTAAGAACTCTTATCTAGCTTGAGGTAGATTAGGGTAGCCCTCCGCTCTCAACTCTCTGTGACTTGGAGCCTTGGTGTGGTCATTCCCTGCCTTATACATTTTGGTGAACTTGATGTGAACCATTTTGGTTTCATTTAGCAGTGTTGAAAGTCCCCTTCCTCGTATCCTAGGAGTGTTGTGGGCCTGAGTGTTGTGAGGCGCTTAGCCTTGCAACCCAACCTATGACCCCTAGTGGTGTAGCTAGAAGGTTCCATAAGCATCGTAGAACAAAACCTTAAGTGGGTCACTATCTAGATGTGAAACCCTTGAGCACTCTGTGAAGGTTATGTTTAGTGTATGAAGAAATGGCCTCCTTTTTACATCTTCCCATCCCATCTGTGCAACCTACAAGTGGATATCCTGGCATAAATTTCACCTCGTAGGAATTTTTGATGAATTATAATAGAGATACATCTCCCTTATACATCCCCACACGAATCAATGGAAACACTGTAACATGTATTCTTGTTGACTGTACGTGTTAGGTGAATGTCATTACTGAGGAGATTATGCTGATTAATATCCTACACAAAGATGGGTATGATGAATCTAGGATTACCATCCATACACATGATGGGCTTTCCATACCTCCCATCGCCTGCATCACCTTATTAGTCTTAGTTGGACATAAATCAATAAATTTACTCTTTGACATAATCCCAGGGTCTGAACTCTTCAGGGTGAAACTAGGTACCCCCTAGTTGGTTGCTTTGAATGTAGTTGCCTCGGTGGTGCATAAGTGTTTGAAATTCATCCATGAGGGTATAGTGCATGTATTCCATGACACTGGCTATAAAACACCAATTATGTGTGGTGGCTACTCATTGGATCATTTTTGGCCTACCCCCATAGGTCTGCTTCCTCCTAGGATAGATCTATTATACCAAACCTATGTGAAGTACAAGAATGGGGCAGAATTCATAAGGTGAGATACCCTCCTTCTCCCTATTCCATCTCTCATAGGGCTTTCTTGAAGGTAGACAATGATGCCACCTTAGCTCAAAGAAGGGAGGAAGAGAAGTGTGCTTGAGGTTCTTCCTCCTCTTCTATTGTTTTGGTTGTCACTTCCTCTCTCTGTGTTGTGGCGCCATCATCCTCTACTCCTAAGAATTTGTTGGAGAACCCGATGGTTCCCACTTGGAAAAATCCCAAGTGTCCAACATTTGAACTTCCTGTCTTACCCATGGTGCTTTGGCCCATCTAGTATGGTAAGGGGAAGGGTCCCCATGGGGAGTCCTCTATGTCTCAGCCTCTGCAGCCTCCTACTACTCCTTCCTCTAAGGTAGTGAATGGGAAGAGACCCACCATTGAGGTGTTAGAATCTGCTCCCCTCAATGTTGTTCCAACCTCCTCTCAACTTCTTCCCCTATTCTCATCCAAGAGTCCCTCCCTCTGCCAGAAATGACCATGATGGACACTTTGATGGTCGAGCAAGAGTCCTCTATTCCATCTCATCTTCCAGTCTCTAGCTCCTGGAGTCATAGGAATTGCCTTGCATGTGAGCACAAGCATCGAAGAAAGGCTCTGACCACTAAGCAAGATGCCCTACAAAGGAAGGAAGGGGAGTTGACAGTTCCTGCTCCAACACCTTCTGTTGTGTCCTCCTCTCCCGTCACCTCTACTTTAGTTCCTTCAACTTCAGTGTTGATTCCAACTCCTGTTGTGAGTGTAAACGTTCCTAACCCAAAAAGGGTATAGGTGTTTATTGCTCCTTCAGTGGAGCCACCTCTTTTGATGTTGCTATTGGACATCATGTTGTTTTCAAAGCCTGTGGACATGTTGAATACCTTGGTGGTGTTTGTTGCGGTTTTCTCCTCCTCCTTCATGCCTTCTACCTCATCCATGGGGATCTTGCATCCTTCAACGAAGCGGAAGATGGAGGATGACCTTGCTAGCAATGGGGGTTGAAAGAAGAGCTCACCTTCTTTAGAGGGTGGTTTTGCATTAGCATGTGTTGTCCTAGTGATGGAAGAAATCCCGATGTCCCCAAAGTTTGTCACTACTCCTGAGTCTCTCAGTGAGCCTAGCAATGAATCTCGGGCACCACCTCCCTCGATCGGTGAGTTAACACATGGCACTCTTGTGAAGTGGATGTTTAATTCTTTGGACAAGGTCCCAACCTTATCAGCGATCTTCATGAAGTCGTTGACATTTACCCCACAAGAACTAAGTGGAGGAGACCTCGAGGGGTCTCCTTCCTTGGCTCTTGTTGTGGGAGTGTCAGAGGGTTCCCCCCTTGATATTCTGCCCTTGCAGGCTCATCTGCCTTCCCCTTATAATGATCTAGATTAGGAGGCTGATGACCTCTTATGAGGACTAGGGGGCGCCTCTTCTTTATCTATAGAGTAGATTGTTTGTGTGTTTGTATTCACCCGTGTTTGTGTTGTGTTCCTCAATGACCCTTTTCACCATCATAGGTGCTTGGATAAAGGAGTGTTTATGTGTCATTAAACTTCCTCTATTTGTTATATTATTCTTCCTATGTTATGTGTATTGATTTTTGACAATCGGGGACGATGCAAAGTGTTGGGGGAATTTAGGCTTCCCTTCCATGTTGACCCATTTTTTTATTTTTTATTTTTATCTTGTCTTCTCGTGAATTCTTCATATAGTCTGATATAGTAGGGGGTTGATGATAGTTCATTTATATACTATTATTATACGTATCTATATTTATGAGCAGCTCTGACCCCGAGATATCAGATCACCCCTCTGTACCCTGTTCGTGGTGTTACTGTCTCCTCTTGTATTTTTTTCTCTCTTATCTTTATTACTTTCTTTGTGATGTTGTGGTACTCATGTGTTGTCCCTTGCATGTGTGGCAACATTACCACAGTTACATTTTGTTATGTTCTGTGGGCCATAACATCACTTTTTTATTCTTTCTTTTCTCTCCTTAATACTTTACATGCCTCTACATTCAACATGCACCATCCTAAGTGGGGGCTATCATGTCACTTCAATTTTTAGAAAATGCATTCGGTGGCTAGCAAATCTTTTCTCGAAAATACTTTCAATATTTTCAAAATATTTTTCAACACTTGCATTCCTCAACAAGGACCCCTAGCAGAATATTATTCCTTCATCATGGGTTCGTAAATAAAGAATTTGAAACACCTTCCTATGAGAAGGAAGCACCTTCTCCTGCGGGTGAAGTTTGACCTTCGCTTTGCAAGGGGATCTTCTTCCTTTCAAATTCCTTGATGAAGTGAACATCTTTCGAAAGGATTCCTTGGTGAGTGAATTTATTTGTGAAAAATATTATTACACTTTCAAACTAAGTGTCACTCGAGTGGACCCCCTTTTTTAAAGGGTTTTTGAGGGACCCCTGTGAAAGCTCTTCCTTCAATTTTAAATTGTTTGCGTGACTATTTACTTGTCTTCCTACGTGGCTTCTTTTTTCTTTCTAACATGTTTTGTCTATAGATTAACATGTTGCTTTATAGGTGCGCCTATGAAGCTACTTTCCAGTCCAACTCTACAGAGTCCCCTACATAGAGCTTCCTTCAAGAGAGAGTACAGGGGGGTGCCTTCTTTGCAGATCTGAGGATTTGTGAAGCACTTGCATCCTATGGGATTTTTCCATCGTTGGTCTGCGGGCCTTTGGTGCACTTCGATTAACTTTGTAGTTTCAAGGATCTACAGAGTTCTTTGTTCAATCCTCCTTAGGAGAGTTCTTGTGGAGCCTTTTTATTGCCCTGCACTTTTGAGTTTGCCAGACTGCAGTCTGCTTCCTTGACGATTCAGATATGCATTTCTTAACTCTTCAATCTACTTTACCGAACATTCATTGGAACTCATGCTCGCTAAAGTGGGGGAAAAATGTATAGGAATGAATTTGCACCCCTCTCGCAAATTCCCCTTTTACATCCCCTACTTTAGAAAAATCAAACCCAACTAAGAAATTCCACATCACCTATCTGTAGTGCATCCTCTTGGCACTTGTCCTTTGTGTCGGTGGGGGGATTTTTGTTGATGGTTGCATGTGCGGCGTGTGGACGTCTACACAATGTGCTTTCATCCCTATCATATTCATATCTCTAGAATTCGTAAATATGTTATGTTCTCTATTGGCGACGAAGCGTAATATCTTTGTGCCTTCCAGTCAACCCAAGAACGACTCTTTCCCTCCTTTTTTATCTTCAAATGGCTATTTTTCATTTTCATTCCATCCTCTTAGCAATACTCCATCTCATTTGCATCTCTTTAACATCTCTCAAGCAATTCAATCCATTTTCTCTACACACTAGTTGAGTTAATAAGCATCTTCTCTACATCTTGCCACACTTTTTCCACCATTGGAGCTATGACTTGGTGTCCTGAGGGACTGCTTCTTCATTGTTATGGCAACATAGACCTTACTAGGATTTCATCCTCCTCTACATGCTTTAGGGCACCTTGATTGAGAAGGTGATATTGCTTCTTGATTTATGTAGCATAGTGTTATTGTTAGCATTCAATATCTTTCCATTATTTTATTTATCATATTTTCTATCGATCTATCTAGCTATTTGTGGAGGTGTAAACACCAAAGCAGGGGTTTGACTATGAGAAACCCCTATACAGCCCCAACAATTTTCCTCTCTTGATTGTGTGTAGGTATGTGTTCGTGTGGAGCTTGCTGGTGAACTAGACTTCTCGTGAGTTGTTCTTTACCACCTTCACTTTCATCATCTCCTATATCACTTTTTGAGTTATCTTGTTTATTCTGTTTATTATCATCTTAGTTAGTGTTTTAGACCTTAATTGCTAAGTAGTTAGTAGGTTTTTTCTCCTTTCACCGTTCCTTCGTACTTTTTGACCATACGGATGCCAACACCCCAGAGAGATGCCAGTGCACCGCACTGTCGTCCCTAACCCGCGTTGTTGTCCTTGAAAAAAGAGATATCTAAGGTACAGTTCGGGTTCCAAAAACTTGCTCATTTAGCCCCATTAAATCTCTTGGGTTAGTAGAGTGACAAAAGTACTTGAGAGTGCTCTTCATTCTCTATCCTTGGACCAAGATCTCTTATCTAGCTTAGATTAGGGTAGCCCTCTACTCTCGACTCTCCATGATCTGGAGGCTTTGTGGTTGGTCCCCCTCTTCTACACATTGTTCATTTAGGGTTTCATTTTTGCATTATAAAAGACATAAAATTAAAAAAAAATTGCATACAATATTTTATAATAGGTTACATAAGGGTTTATTTTAGTCATTTAGGTCAGATCTACATTAAAATTTACATTCATAATCATCATTTGTTGTTCAAGAATTGTTACACATTTGCATTTGAGTTATGTTTTCATAAATTGAGGAAGTTTTGAAAAATTATTCTATGTCACACATGTTTGCACACAAACCTAGAATCCTTAAACAACATCATAAGACCTATCAAGGAGATAGACGCCCTTGGGCACCTCTATCATGCTATTCTAGGGTAAAAATGCTTTTATCCAGATATTTGTCTTTGTATGCTCAATTTGTTTCTATTTGTTGCTTTTTGTAGCATGCCCACTGTTCTACTCAGTAATTTTCTAAGTTTTGCCCACAAGTGAATAGTTTATGCATCTAACATTATAAGCAATGAAAATTTTATTTTCTTTTCAATAATAAATGTACCATTTGAAACATAACCTTTCCAAAATCTCTATTGCATAATCAAAGAATCTTTTCAATAATATAAGAATGATTTCACTTTACATAAATATATTCAAGATAACATTTAACATTTACAATTTCTATATAAATTGACACATGAATAAATACATAGCTTCAACAACTTACATGAACTAGAAATACTAATGGTCTAGAATGTCCTTCTCCCAAATCTTGGCCACCAACTGCATGAGGAGAAGCATCACTCAAGCAATTTTTTGCCAACCATGGACTTACTATGGTTCCCCATACATCTACCATTAGTACAAAAACAACAATATATGACTAAATAAACTACTAAAAATTGCATATAAATGACTAATTTTGGTCACGTGACTATTAGTAGTTTATTGCTGGTCATCTATAACGTGACCAAATTTATGACTAAACTATTTTAGTCATTTATTTAGTCATGGTAGTGATTTATTTAGTCATTAATTTAGTCATTACTTTAGTCATATATTTAGTCATTAATTTAGTGATATATTTAATCATATATTTAGTCATTACTTTAATCATTAATTTAGTCATTTTTATTTAATGGTTTCCATTAATTAGTAGTAAATATAGTCATGAAATAAATAATTTATTAAATACCATAAATTTTATAATGCAAAACTAACATAATATTAAACTTGAACTAAAACATAAACACAAACAAAAATATTACATATATGAACAAGCTACAACATGCTAGAATTAAAAGATTGATTCATCGTCATGATAAATAAAGGTAATCTACAATAAAAAAAAATTAATGCAAATTATATATATCAAATTACAAGGTGTCAAAGCTGTCTAAGAGTATATATGTAAATATAATAAAAATGTCAAAATTGTTTAAGAGTTTCCAACTCTTTCAAATACACCATAATAATTAAGATCCTGGAACAACACATTCAAAATACTGCATAAAGTAGTGAGCCAAGATGTCTAACAACTAGTACATGATAAACATGTTCAACTATCATTTTTTGCAAATATTTTAGTGGCCACCGTGTGAAGATTCCCTCTTTCTCTTTCAGATGAACAACTCCATCTATTTTGTCTTCATAAACAAGGAGTATGTTACTTGTGACCTTTAAAATGTTTACATTTGCATCTCCTATTCCTTTCAAGTTGACTCCATGTACAATAGATAGGGAGTGAATCTGCTCAATGCTCACAGCATCACCATCAAATGGATCCAACACCCTAACTTTATCCCCTTCTTTGATTTTATCAATACATTTCTGTAAAAAGAAAAAAAAAATAACACATTATATTACATAGGTGATGATTACCCTTGTTTGCATAATAAAACAACCATTACTCAAATAGTACTTGTATGTGTGTTAAAATAATTGCAAAAAGAAAATTTCAAAAATAATTGCAATAATCAATCTAATTTACTAAAAAACCAACACTTATAGCAGTTCTTGCAATGTTACTATTACCTTCATGCTAATCAAATACAAAGGCCACAAATATAAACACTACATTACCATGCACGCATACCAGACACATAAGGTTATGAAAACACTGTTACACATAAAAAAAGTAGCCAATGTACAACAACAAAGAACACAATATGAGAGCACTACTACTACTACTGCAAGGTGAAGGTGAAATACATTGGGATGTACAAAAATAGTGGCACTAAAGCTCTGAAACATAACCACATGCAATCAACATAACCCTGTCAATGATGACATATAAAAGAAGAACAAAGAATAAAATGCATCAAGGCAACATGTGACAGCCATTAAGAGTAGTCATTGAAGAAACAATGCAGTCTTTCTCTATGGCTTTCATAGCAATAGTAAAGGAGTAACAAATAAGGTTGGATGTAGAGGTCACATAAATAATAGAGAAATATCCTTTCACTATTAGAAAATAGTGTAAGAGTATGCAAAAAAAGTAAAGAATGATGTCCAATGAACAAGTAGTAGTTGAATATTTATTACTTTTATTACATTGCATAATAAAGGTAGTGACCAAGAAAATTTGTTCATATTTAACGTAAAGTATAAAAAAGACAACAAAACCTTCACATACCTACATATCCTTGATTGTAGTCTCATTGGCCCTTATTAACTCTTCATCTTGTGAAGACATGTCAAGAGAATCACCAGTGGATAATTTTCCAACCTATAAGAAACATAAGTATTAAGAACATAAACGAGATCAAGCTTCTCTTATATCAAAGACTAAGCTTTGTACCTAAAAATTTCTATTAGCCCAAACCAAAGTTGTAAACACAAATTTAATTCCAAACATATCATTTTTTGGTATCTGAAGAAAAACTAAATATTGACACTATAGACCTCAAGGTATAAAAGAAATTTGCAAACCAAGATTACCATGAGGCCAAGTTCTTTAACAAGATTTGGTGTTGAAATGGTTGCCCTAGATCTAACTCCATACTGATCAAAGACCTACCAAAAACCCAGAGAAAAGTGTTATTGAACCATAAACACATTGATCTAGCCTCTAACCATAATATTTATTTTAGATTCCTAAAGCATGCAAAATGGGTTTGGACCTTAATGATCATTGCTTATCAGTTCTCTACCAATTTCATCTAGATATGCTTAGGATTCAAACCAATATTCTCATAAGTTGGATGTACATCCAAAATTGTAAAACCACAAAAAACTAAGAGGCTTGCAATAATTGCATCCAAAATGGAGTCTATATCCAGTAGCGAGACCACTCAATTACTGATTTATAAAGTTGTTCTAATAGCTTGAAGTAGCATGCAGCCTATAGGCCACACCTGTTAAAATATTTTTTTGTGATCTAATAATTTGTTTCTTTCCTTCTATAGATCCACATGGAATGTTTCCCATCTTGATCTCTTCATTCAAGTTTCTCAACTACTTCATATCAATAAAGATACCAGCAATGTTCTTTTGTAATTAATAATATCTGTACAGGAATTCACCATGCCAATTTTTTTTCCATCTCCAAAATTGACAACCCACGTGTGTGGATGGAATTTTGAGTATGCAGAAGGAAACAAAAGGATCCAAATATTAACACCAAAATCTGTAATAGGTGGTTATAGATGGAACATTTGAAGTAGAATAAATTCATACACATGACATGTTCTTTTGAAGAGCTTAAAAGCAATCAGTACAACAAAAAGAAAAACATGCCATATTCAACAACAATTATGAATTGAAGGGTAGTCACATTTGTTAATCCTTGGATCTGTAGACTCTGATATTTAATCTAACTTTTTGCTCTTTTCTTCAGAAACTGAGATGAAAAGTATGTAGGATGGTTTCAAGAGGGATTTTAGTCACATGGATTTTCTATGACCTACACTATTTGGGTATTGTGGTTCACCTACTATCTTGATTTCTTAGAATGTATGTAGTGGATGACTTTGGGGCACCAGTGGATATGCCACTTCTTTCTTGATTGGGAAGCCATAATTATTTGATGGTTTTTTTCCTGATATACATATTTGTATATAATGTCACAAACATATATCTTGTTTCTCGATTACTATATTTTCAAACATGTAGTATAATTCCCAAGTTTCAACCACACGTGTCCACTATGTTCTTCAGGATTGCTTACAAGGTTCAACAAAGCTTGCAATTTAGACTCATGTATTCACTAAAAGCATCCTCAATTTTTTCCAACAATCAACTTGTTAGATATTTTTTGGATCCTTGCCAAGACTCCTTAAGCCTAAGGATTCCTAAAAAATATGTAGATTGGTCAATTGGAAAGGATAAAACAATTCTTTTCTTTTTGGATATTTGCTCACCATAACCAACTACATGCAAAAGAATGAACCCATTAGAGGATTTGAGAAAAATAAAAATCCTTGATGGATCACAATTGAATTTCATATCATTTCTAGTTATATTGACATCATAAACTGTCTGCAAAAACTCATCGGCCATTCAAGCTACACATGGATTTTGCACTAATGATAGACACATCTATTATTCATCTAGATCTCTAGCTTCCTTTATAGGTTGATACATTGATTGCTACTAGGTTTCAGCATAAACATGGTTCTATCACCACTTATCTTGTTGCAGAAATTGGACAACTTCGCATCAAATACAATGAATTTCTCAACATCAGTTGAAGATAAATTTTCCAAGTTCTAAGTGTGATGAAGAAACGTAAATTTAGTGTTTCGTAATTGATATAAATTTGTGGTGTAGACGAGGTTGGGAGGCTAATTAAAATTCTACCTAGCCTTGCAATCAAATTCAAAAACCTCAACCCAAGAAGTAACCAATGCAATTTGAAATCAGATTTAATGACAGGTTTTAGTTTTGCTTTTGTAGTTCATTCAGACATGCACAAGAAATAAAGGCTTTAGGAATAGAAAATCCTTTTGTAGTAGACCTATCCTAGTTTACAACATATAAGTTAATCAAAATATTTTTTCATACAACATATACTCTTCAATTTTCATTACTGGGTCTCAGTTCTCTTCCTATAGCCATTGTATACTGGCTACATTTAAGCTTCCTTACATGCTCTTTTTTTTCATGTTCTACAAATAATATTTCATTCAGTTTGCTATAGCATCCAACTGCTTCATTCAACATTCCATTTCTTCTTCAAACTCGATATCCTTCTCTCTATGGACCTGATCTAATCTTCGTTTTTTGTCAATCTCTACCCTATTTTGTAACTCACAACCAATAAACTATTGGTATCCCTTGCAAAAACTAGTCACCAAAGTACTTAGGGTTACTACATGTGACCAATAGGGATGGAATGAAGTTCATAATGATTTTAACAGCTAAGAATAATGCCAAAACACCCACGCAACCAAGGATCATAGCCTATTCTTTCTGGGTACCATGGTGTGACTGTATGGCACAATGTGGAGTATGCGAAGTTTAATACTTTAGTGAGGGTTCCTTTGAAAAAATAATATGATCAGTCAGGGACTCTCATTTAAATAATGCGCTATAAGATCCAGATTAGAACATGGATTCTAATCTTTGAAGGCTGTTGTGGTCTGTAAGTGCAGAAAGGTGACTAAGTTTTATTACTTTGTGCATGAAGTTCAAGTTCGTGGGGATAGATATATGATTTCTAGAACACAAATTATGCATGGTACCAACTCATTAAGAGTGAGGGATAAATGGAGAATATGATTTGCCTCCTAGTTGTAGTGTATGCCAAAAAGTCTTAGAAGATGTGGTGGTTATGATTTGTTTTGGTTGCTTCCATGTTGTGCATACACATTGTATGTTGTCACATCTTGAAATTTTCCTCCTCACAAGGCTCCAACAACAATTGTATGCTCTGCTTCATCTTTGGTAGGTCCTCCAAAAAGAATTAGGGATCCAGTATTTGCTCTCATGCCAAATGAAGGAAGCTATTTCTCATAGCGCATTGGCAAATAATTTGTTAGGAAATGATTTAAGTGTTGTAAATTGTACAAGCCTCAGATGACTACACTCTCACAATCATGAGTCATAATTTGCATTAAAAAATATCTAAATTCCCATATGTAAACTTGTTGCAAATTCATTTTAGTGAACTTGGAGTGTAAATACACCATAACCTCTCTCTTGACTGTTAATCTATTTGGAGAAACTACTATTGAGAAGTATCGATATTGAGTTGCTCTAGATATTTCATGTTTATGAGGCTCCATTGAACAAGAACCCCATTGGGATGGATTACAAAGGTCGGTTTCACATTGTCGGGTGGGACTGATGATAGATTACATCCATCTATCATAGGCCGATGTAGAAGCACTTATCCCCCTCTCCTAACTTTTGTCCCTAAATAATCTTATGGATCAAATTAATGTGGAGGACCATTGTTGGATCGACCCACCCTAACTGGGGAAATGCTTATTGAACAACAACATAAACAAAAGTCATGAGCATAGGGAGAATAAAAATTTCCTGCCATGGTTATTAAGATTGCCACAAAAAAGAGCAAAGCATCTGGAGGAATAATAGATCAAACAACAACATAAACAAAATCCATGAGCATAGGGAGAATGAAAAGTTGTAGCCAGAAAGGAAAATATTTCGCCCAAATAGAAACAAAATCAAAAATTTGTTGCCATGGTTATTAAGACTGCCACAAAAAAGAGCAAAGCATCTGGAGGAATAATAGATCGAACAACAACATAAACAAAATCCATGAGCATAGGGAGAATGAAAAGTTGTAGCCAGAAAGGAAAATATTTCACCCAAATAGAAACAAAATCAGAAATTTGCTACCATGGTTATTAAGACTGCCACAAATCAAGGAATGAATCTCTGATGAGAACCGATTACATTTCCTTTGAAAAAAGTGAATGTGTGACAAGTTTGGTTCAACTGGAAAAGACAAGGAATGCCCCTTCTAAATTAGAAAATACAGATGGTAATTTTAAATGGTTAAACAAATTTTTTGATTTTTTGATTTATGCAACATTCTATGCTCAGTTAACGTCCACCATAGCAGTAGGAAAAGTTGAAACAGAACTAGACACTCTCTTCCAATTGTTATGGGCCAAGATGAAGCATTTTACAACACAAATATTTGGTCTAGAGTATAAAAACCTCCTATTTCCATTCTGTAGCAGCTCATTTTTCATGAAAATATTCTTGTAGCAACTTGATTTGAGTCTGAAATAGCATTATGATGCTCTAAAACACTTCTATAGAAGGGCTGAAACAAAAAAATCCTAGAACTTTCTTGTAGCTAACTGGAAAAGAAGATGACATGAACTACACAGGCAAATTCAAACAAAACAAAACATAAACTGGCGACAACTTCGCAAGTGTTTATGGTGGTGTAGGATTTTATGTGAGCAAAGCCCATATGCTCTTGCACCAATTTGTACTTTGAACCTTTAGTTGATGTACTATACATATGAGCAACATAAATAAAATGATGAAAACGCACTTAACATAAAGAATATAAAAAAATTGATGAAAATTCAAGAACTTGTTTAAAAATTCTTAAATGGGTTTCTGCTTATCTTATTCTCTGAGATTATGAATTTTTTTCAACATCTTTCCTTATTAAGTTTTTGAGAAAAATTATCAAGACACTTGTGTGAATGTCTGATGTGTCGATTTGCTTTTATTTTCTTTGATGCAATTATTTTTTCAAAATTGTAGAGTGCATACTATTGTTATTGGGTGCATGGATAATCAATCTACTTTGGCTTATGGTGAAGGATTTAGGGATTTGTTTGATACAATTTTGCATATTACTAATTTGATGCACATATCTATATTATGCTTGAATTGAAAAAATAGCTTTTCTCTCATATATTGAAGGAAGCTCATTACAGACTATTTGGAGTAATTTGAATCCTTAAAGTAATCCTGAAGCCTATTACTTACTAGTTATGTCTTCATTTCTTATGAAATGGTCTAAATCCTTACAATGTAAAGTCCAACCAAAAAATTGAAATCAAAACCATCACACAGAGTTTGTTTTTGTTAGTATTGATCTTCAACCTTATGCAAGTAATGTTCTCTTTCATTTTTAGGCAAATGCATCAACTGTAAATGTTTACAATTATGCCACAATGTGTTTGTAATGGAAACATTATAATATTTAAATATAGCTCACAAAAGCATCTGATTTAAACTTACTTAGATATAGTTGTTTGTCTTGCAGTAAATTCAGAAGTAGCCTGCCACACCATATGCTTTCTTGGTTGAGGACTAGTCTCTCTGAAGAACAAGGGAGGCCTGGACACATGAACCAGACATGGGTTGGAGAAAATATGTGGTTAAGTCCTTTGTTGGTCTATAATGTATTGTATTATTTAAGCAAAAAAAAATCTCACCTCAATTTCTAAGGTGCTTGGTCCACTATCTGAACAGCTTGCCTTCATAGCTATAATTTCTGACCAAAGAATCTCTATCTTGTTCTTAAGGCCACCTTCTAAGACCTCCCAAACAAACTTATGCTTTGCAAAAATGAATTTTATGATTAAGTCTCCTTCATATCTTGATATGCACTGGCAAATTTGAAAGCCTCGAAATGAATAAATAACATATAATTTTAGAAACCAAAAACATAAACCTAAGAAAGAAAAGACAGAAAAATCTTGTCACTTACAATAGACTTTTCTTTGAGAAAGTTTTTGTACATGAAAATAAATGAGCAAAAGACCCACTATTTCAAAAATGACTTAACTCACATAAATTATTTCCTACTATAATGAATCTAACTTGGATTCACTGCAACAACATGATAATTTTGTTGAGTAGAAATAAAAATCATTACCTCCCATTAACCAACTTGTGCTTATTAGTGACATTAATACTAATTTTAATTTCAATATCTTGCATACCTCGTTGTAGACTGGTTGAAGATGATTGGAATGTCCTCAAACTGTTAGCATTCCCTTCAAGAACATCCTATCATCCCTTAATTTAAAGGAATGCTAAGCCATCCATTACAGTCTCATCTTTTAAATTGCATGAGAAAACACCAAACAAGGAAAAACATAGACAGGTCTGTTTGTTATCTATTTTCCCTGATATATTTAACTAATCATAACTATTTCACTAGTTCACACCCATCAACTCCAAGAACCTTGAAAAAGTCAATTGCCAACACATTTCAATAATTTTCTAGTTTAATGTAACATTATTATGATTTATTTCTTATATAATTTCCATTGTTTTACAGTTTTACTAAGTACTTTTGGTATTTTACAGTTTACATTCTTGATGTCCCCAATTGCCTTATCCCCTATATCATCCAACAATTTTTTCCTTGTTCTACTGATGGTTTGGGCCTTATATATGTCCCCTATCCTCAAAGTTCAATCATTGCATAACCCAGTGAAATTCTTATAGCTTGTTGATTGCTGAAAGTCTTTTAATAGGCAAACAGTAAGCTCTTTATTAAATACAATTCTTTGAGACATTGACTTGATTCAGAGGCAGTCTTTTGCAGTCTCGATAATCTTCCACAAAGATTATTCGGGGTGTGAATTGGACAATAAATTATGCAAATGTTCTTCAAAAGAAAATCCAACATATCAGCCTAAAGGGTTTCCTTGTGTCATGAAGCATGGAGATCTTATCATGTCTAGCAACTCAATAATGGTTCGTGTTGGATTCTCAGATGAAAATCTTACTTCAATTCTATTTTTATGAAGCTTGATCTTTAGATAGGTTTGATGCGAAATCTTTAGTAAATGAGAACTCAATTTAAGCATTTATCATCAAGATATTTCATACTAGTCTTGAGCTCAAGAAATTTCTCATAATATATGAAAAATGGGTATATTTAAGTAACCATACTCTCATTTGATGAGACAATGAAAAGCTATGATGCATATAGATAATGCAAACAAATGATGGACCCACTTCAAATATATATGTCAACATGAAATAAGAAGGCACAGAACAGCACACAGAAGACTATTAGAAGTAGCATATAGTTTGAGGAACATACCTAAATGCCAAATTTTGTAAATGTATGGAATTGGCATCCTTCTATCTACAAAATATTAAAGTATGAAACAAGGCACAATTCAATTCTGTAACTATTTCAGAGAAGAAAACAAATTCATCCTGCAGTCCAAGATCTTACTTTAAGGCGACGAATTCAATATAAGAATGATTTCAGCCAGGATAAGGAAACTGGACTCTATGAAATTTCCACATTTGATTTAATGATTTTCCTTTTCTATTCCTGGAGGAGGGAGGAGGAGCAATAGTTTTTAACATAATAACTAAATCTTACTCTAGGCCTCCATCTAAGAGATCTCTCACAACAATCTTTCAAATTATACTTTTTTAATCACTTGAACCGAATCCAATGAGCTTAATTTCAAAAACAGATAAAGGCTTATTTATCAGATAAATTCAAGATTCCTGAGAACTTCAATATTTTGCTCACGTTGATCTAGAAAATTCCTATCTAAGTAAGACTACTGCTAAATTTGGTCATACTTTGTTATAGTGTAAAGGAGCAATGAAAACTAGAAATCCTACAATGAATCTTTTTAAAATTTTAAGGTAATACAAAAATCATGATGAAATTATATTGTATTCTCTACAATTATTATTCTCTTGCAAATTATAATAGCATGTGTAACTTGTTCAATCACAACATCACCAAAATGAATGGGACAGTGAGTTAATGTCGTGTTCAAAATAAATCGCTTATTTAAAAAAATGTTACCAATAGCTTGTTTTTAATTTATGGTTGTGATTTATGGATGATTGCAACTAATATTTACCCCACTGAACTAAGATGTACTATTGTCAGCCCATGGAGATATAGAACTAGAAGGAAGAATATGAAGCTGCCAGTTGCTGTTAAAAGACTGTTGAAAAAGTGATGCCATTTCTGATTTTTTGTCATGAAAGATGGTATCAAGCAACATGAAAATTGTAGCATAATGTTAAACATTGTTTAATATATTGATTATCAATTTGCATCAAACATATCAAAAACATAGAGACAAAATTTTGTATGATTTTTGTCTACTGTTTGGAAAATAAAACAAAAGGTCTGAAGCTATGTAGTCACTAGTCAAATGGACGCAAAGATTGCAGAATAGACACAAAAGATTTGTTATAGAAACAAAGGGTGGGGGCTTATGTTTTCACATCATTGGATTGCATATATGTTGTTCTCAAGCATTGTGCAACAAAATATTTTCAAGATTTATTTTTTTTCAAACTTCGGAACATTTCTCTTCGTGAAAATTTGTGCAGGATCTCTAATGTTGCTATTTTTTAAGATTTTCTTTGTTTTTTTCTTGAAATGCAGTTGATAGATTGGTTTTTTCTGGCAGGTTTGTGAATTTTGAATTAATTAAACTTATTATTATTATTTTGATGTTGCCCGAGGAGAAATTAAACCTAATGTTTTTGCCCTTTCTCCCTGGCAAATGCCTGGCACATGCAGTGCAGTAGGAGTTGGACATGGCATTCTACAAAATTATTATACATGCCTTGAATATACATCCCTACCAGGGAAGTTGCAACAATAACATCTGAAAAAAATATTCCTTCCTTGATCCTTTGATAGATGGCCATACTGTGTTCCAAGAGCGCTAGGCAAGTGTGGATTTTTGCTTTTTGGCAGTAACTTTTACTAGTAATTTGCAAGGTTAGTGAGAATTTTTGGTTTGTGCTGGTATTAAATAGTGATGTGAGTCCTGCCAATTTTCTCTACACATAAGAGTTTGTGTATAATTTATATTAATATCCAGTGAGTTGCCCGCCATAATGAATTGAAAGAAACGACAATTGTTTGAGCCCGTATGTTTGTCACTCTACATATTACCCATTTCTCTACCAGTTATTCTATATCTTGTGAAGCCTTCAGTTCACATCTTATTTTGAGGCACAGGTCTATATGGCCAATAATAGCGAGGATCAAATCTATAATGGGTGTCTGCATCTTGCTCAGTTGAAGAAAAAAAGCTTCATTTTTCTTAAGAGAGAAGCTGAAAATAGCTTGCTCTAACTAATGTCATTGAACTTGAATTATAAGACCTCTCAAGGTCCCATTATATCCTAAAATTGTCAATGTTAATAAAATTTCAATTTCACCATAGATTTTACCAAATTTTTTACATTTGTGATCTTTCTCAATTTGAGCTTTAAGTTTTAATCAAATTTAATATGCCAACTATTCAAATCAATTTTTTATTTGGAATGTTGGTTCAGCTTATAGATCAGATTTAGTATTAGAGAGTCATTTGTAATTTATTTCTGTAGGATAACAAAGGAAGCAATATAATGACCCATGAGGGGCCAGAGACCCGTATACTGGCTGTAATTTCTCAGGCTCCATTTGTAGTAGACAAATATTGGAAAATTGTTAAGAGATTTTACATAAGAGGTTAAAATTATCTAAAATATAATAAAATAGACAACATATCCTTACAAAACACAAAATATTGTATTCATAGAGGCCATGAAGAACAGGGCAAAAACAAACAATTCATTATTTGGGTGCATATGGAAAAAGGATGGAGAAATAAAAACCCAAATGGAAATTTTAGAAATTTCATGAAATTTTTAGGGGCTTGATGCTAGAACTAAAGGTAGTCCTACAAAATGTTTCAAAAGCAGTCCTAACAAGTTCCAAGTGCAACAAATAAAGTATGGAAGGTGCTTTTAAGGCATCCATAGTCCGTAAATATTGAAAAATAAATTAAAACAACTAGATTTTTTATAAAATGGGCATTTTAGACCACACTGCAAGTTCCATCACAGGGTTTTCCTATAAAGCCTCAAAATAAATATGTTTTATTCTGATAAATTTAAATATAACCTAATTGCAAGGTAAGGTATTCTGAGTCTCAAGTATGAATCTAGGGTAAGAGAAATTTCAATTAATTACATATTACCCAAAGGTGGTTTAATGAAATAATATAGCCTAATCTGTTCAATTGAAAAGTTGCAGTTCATATGTCAAAATAATGTATGGGATACTTACAAGAGAGACGTCAGACTTCTGCCTTGTTGTATGTTGTTATACAGATTGTTATAAAGGAGTACATGTGCTTGCTGTAATTGTTCTCATTCTCTTTCTACATAGTCATAACTCAGTGACATAAATTTAGTAAAATTATTCATCAAATTCTGTGAAACTTTACTGGTGTTTTGTAATGAAAGATTACCTTGGCGATCGTGGTTCATGTGTCCCCTAACTGTCTGTGATTTTGTAAATTTCATTTCACAAAACCTGCATTCATACAGCCTGTTGTTCGCATCTTCCTTGGTTGATTCGACCCTTCACTTTCTTTTGTCTGCATAATCCACACAATCAAAATTACAAGAAAATCTATCACAAAAGTAAAATGCAGTGAATGAGGGAGGGAAAAGGAAAATAAAAGGAGGGAAAATGAATGAGGAGAGGGAAATAAAAAAACCATTTTTGAAAAAGTATTTTTTTTTCTTAATTTAAGACAATTTACACATAATATATATAAGAGACAAAATTAATATTTTGTCTTAAATTAATTAATGCCTTAAAGCGTCTTTTTATGTAGTAGTGTAAATGTTAAAAAAATTTATACTAGCAATTGCACCTTGGTGTGCAATGGGTACGCTGAAGAGGTATGGAAGATAAATTAGGGATTTTTTTGGGTCTTTTTTAGCATATATTTGTGTAGTACATGAGGTTAATTAGTGGGTCATTTAGAAAATGGTGTTTTTTGGTCAATGAAGGTCTAAATGGAGAAGTGATAGTTTCAAATAAACACGCATCCACTTACATGAATTGAAACACAATTAAAATAAAACCTATGAATCAGGAAGATAATCAAGCTCCGTGACCAACAAGCTCATGTTATGTTTGTGATAGAGAGAGAGAAGAACTTATATATAGAGAGGTAGAGAGAGGGAGAGAAAAGGGGTTAGAGAGAGGTGGATTGATAATGAGATAGAGATAGAGGGAGATATGAAGGAAGAAATATGGAGAGATAGAGAGAGTGGCCCAAAGAGATATAGATATAGAGGTCTAGAAAGAGGAAAGGGGAGAGGGAGAGAAGGAGAGAGAGGGAGCGAGATGGATGGATAGAGAGCTTGGTCCAGACATGTTTATATAATAATAAATATAAATAGATTATACATGATTTAATTCATATTATATATATTATATTTTAATTACATATTGTATTATATTTGTATGTTAATTTAATTTATACTATATAAGAATACTAATTATTGGTTATAATAATTTAATATAATTTAATTAGTACTATATAAAAATTAATTTAAAAAAATAGAGTAATTTAAGATAATTTAATTTGGACTATTTAGTATTATAATTTTTATTATATACAATACATATTAGATTTTTTCAGGTAGATAAATACATTTAATATATTAATTATAACACAAATTATAGAATATTTATATATATTATATGTTAATCAAATATTGTATTATATATATTTTTTGTTTTGTAAATCACTATTAAGGCACCCAACACTTTTATCCACCATCGGTGAATTATAGAATATTTATATAGATTGTATTATATTTATATGTTATTTTTATTTGTATTATATTTAAATATATTAAGTAGTAATTATATTAATTTTGAATTACATTCAATATTTTTTATTATAGAATATAATTTATACATATAATATATATTTTAAAAATATAATTAATTATTAAATATATGTATAGTTTACTATATTAAATATTATATATTATGTATGTAATAATAAATATAACTATAATACTATTTTTAAAATGAATTTTATAATCTACATTATATAAAATATAATATATTATAATGATGCAATCTATATTATATCAACTATCAAATACAATAATAATATATAATAAATATACTATAATATTATTTTTAAAATAAATTTAGTAATTTACAATATATAAAAATAATGTATATCAATGATACAATTTGTATTATATACACTTTAATGTGTACTTATAGACTAATTATATATTATATTATATTTATATATAGTAATTTTTATTATATTTTATATAATATATAATTTATGTTTTATAGTATAAATTAAATTACTATGATATCCTTTCTCAAAGTACATTTAAGATATTTAAATTAGAAAATACTATATTTTAAAACAATGATTGTGTCTAAGTAAATATGTAATTATTACTTAAAATTTCAATAAAAATAAATTAAAAAATCTTCCACACTGTAGAATTATTGTTTATTTCTTTTCAATAATAAAATAAAATATATATAACATATTAGTTTAAAATTATATATGTAAATACATTAAATCTATTTGATAATAATACTCATTTTTAATTAATTGACTATTAAAAAATTCAATATATAAATTATTATGTAATATTAAGTAGAATTTAAATGAAACATTATGAACTAAAAAAAATATATAATAAATAAAGCTTATTAAGTGTATAAATTATTATAATCATATCTAATAAAATTTAAATAATAATTAATATCAATTATAAAGTTAAAAATAAAAACTAACTTATAAATTATGTTCTTAATCTCAATAAAACATCATACAATTTGATATACTAAAAAAACCAACCTAATTGTATATCAAATCATATTAACATTCTTTATTGATTATAATTATCATATATTTTATATTATTATTTGTAAATTTCTATTTGTAAAATAAGACATTTTATTTAATTATTATAAAAAATCAATATAAAATTTATATTAATTATTGTTAACAATTTGATTAATTATATAATAATAATTAAATATTTGTACCATATTAAATTATTATTAAAAAAATAAAATAAAATAAATCTAATAAAATTCAATCATATAATATAAAAATTATATAATTGTAAATAAATTTCTTAATCCGTGATGCTTGTTATCTTTGGAGAGGCTTTCTTTTAATTATTTGGTGAAAATGCACTAAATTTCCTCCGTTGGAAAGGCATAATACGCCAAACAAACATGAAATACACTTTTTAACTTCAGAGCCGATTTAAAAATTTTGCAATTTAAGACAATTTACACATAAAATATATATATAAGACAAAATTAATATTTTGTCTTAAATTAATGTCTTAAAACATCCTTTTATGTAGTAGTGTAAATGTTAATTTTTTTTATAAAATATGTGAAGGCTTTAAGACTGCACTGAGAGGCAATGCCTTCAACGCAATAGGTATTTTTGGTGCACCAAGCAACCTAGGCGGCCAAATGGCCCACTTAGGTAGGGGTCCCATGAGGGGGGTTTAAGCTCTATGAATTGATCAAATTCGAAAGAAAAAAGAATAGAGGAGTAATAGTCATTTATTTAGTCATTTTTATTTGTCTGATATTTAGTCATTTTTATTTGTCTAATATTTAGTCATTTATTTAGTCATTTTTGTTGTGATTTTACCCGATGACCAATTTAGTCACTTATGATGATCAAAATAGTCATTTATTTGCAAAATTCTACTAGTGTTAGTCACGTGACTAAAAGTTTTAGTCACATGACTAAAAGTTTTAGTCATGTAGTCATTTATTTGCCAAATTGTACTAGTGTACCAAACTTGGTAAGATGGCCCTCCCTTTGACGAAGATATTGGTTTGGTAACCTCATCCTTCATATATCCTTTCCTGAGCATAGTGACATGTCCTACATATCTATAGCTTACTATAAAGTCTATTTCTATTTCTATGATATTCCCAAACTAGTATGTACTTGGATCACAGTGAATTGACAATGTAGATAGTGGCTACCTACACTACTTTGGTCAAAGATTCAACACCCAGTACTTTGAGTGAGGGTCATCTATATTCAACACTATAATTGCTTGATTTGTATTTGACCATTAGTATTTTATTCTAGGTTATTCCCTTTCCAATGGATTATCCTAACCCTAGTAATAACCTTCCCATTAACTCATATTAAACTGACACTGTTACTATCTAAGAACAACTCTATCTTACGCTACACACCTAGAGTGTTGTCATATTATGTATAGTACTAACATTCTATGTAAAGTACAAATAGTATTTATATTTGTATAAAATCCAACATAGTATACATATCTATATAAGTATATATCAAAAAGAAAGGTTTCACAAAACAAGAAACAATCAAGAGACATGCACACATATCCAAGCATCACAACACACACAAAAGACAATCTTTCCAAACATGGCAACGTAATAAACAATATTTTCAACATAAAAACAAGGAGTAGAAATCAGCGTGCCTATTTAAAGCTCCAACCAATTATTCTAATCTCTTAGCTTAATGGCTCAAGCTCACTTGCAACTTCCTCCAAGAATAATTCAAATCCCACTACTAGCTTCTCACTAACTCTCTCAACAATACTAATGCAAAACAACTAAACAAATATCTAAACCTCAAGCTCTCAATACAGTAGAATAACAATCAAGGTAATTAGATTGGAAAAGTGTAGCAATTGGTAGAATAAGCACCTCTATTTATACTAAATTGTGAGCAACCAAAGGCTACAAACAAGTTAATATTTCTGACACCTTTCTATCCTCATGCACAACTCACCAAGATAACTTACAGGTTTCCAACACATAACAGTCCTCTCCATTTAAATGGCTAAGTCAACTTGTTACAAGGGACAACAAGACTCCTTTACTGAGTCAAATGAACAACAAGCTCGGAAGCAAGTTTCCTAAATTGAATTCCTTCACATATTTCTGCCAAGTTTACCTTTTACTGAGTCTTAAGGCTAAGATATTACATTATCAAACCTATGTGTAGTTTACAGACTTCTTATGCATTCCATCCACTTCTAAATTGGTGCCACATTTCATAAGTTGGCGCCCCATGAGAATAGCGTAGTTTGACAACTTTAGTGTTGGTTTAAAACTATATTTATTTTTTATTGCAATGCTTAGATAGTAGCATCTATTCCTACGTGCCTTATAAACTTGTTGACTTGGTCTTTTGTTGTTATGCACAGGTTTACTATGCAACTCACACCATGGTTGTGCCATAAATATGTGCCCACGTTTTATTTAAGCACTTCACTAATGTTATTAGCAATACTTTATATTGTGCTTTAAGAATATCTTAAATGATTTCCATTCATATATTATGTATATGTATATATATATATCCCTCAAATATATATATTAATATATATATATATGTATACTCATTTCACAAGGTTATTAAATACATTAATTGTTTATTATCAAACATATATAAATACATATCAGATAACATTACATATATATTTATATATATACCATTATATATAAATATATATTAATATTTATGAAACTAAATTATTTATTCATATATATTAATATTTATACATAATATCATTTTAATACTTTTATAAAAACACTCATACTCTCATATCCATTGATCAACATATATACATGAGGTGTATACATACATACATACATACATACATATATGTGTGTGTGCGTGTGTCACCTTTGTCCAATTGATATTCCCATGCATAGAGACGTCTACCTACGTATACTCATGTATGTATTCACTCACATTTATGAGTTTATCATAGACACGTACATATATACATATATATACATTTTATGCATATATCTCATTAACATAAGGATAAACACACAAGGAAGGAATTCCACTTGACATCAAGACTTAATCACATTTCTCAACCCAAACATTCATAAAACAAGGTCACAAATCAATATAAACATTCACAGCTAAGTTGAAGATCACTTACCATCTACTTGAATTGACTCAACTCAACTAAGACCAACTAGGGCATAATTGTGTGAATGCTTAGTAAGGCTGAATTAGAGGTTACTAGACCAAGTTATTCTCCTGAGTGATACTTCCCCTCTCTTCTGGAGGTTTGAACCTGTTCTTGCATCCAATTTTGTACATCATTACAGTAGTTAGTTGAATCAATACATTAATATGCATCACATATATTTCATATACAAAATAATCATAAAATATTAAATAGAATCAAACATTCATTCATCATATTTCCATCAGGATTCATATATAAAACACATCACATAAATTAAAGCAATTTACCAAACTAGGTAATAGTAAATAGGTAATAACACATGGGGTGTAACATATTCCCCCCTTGTGAATCATTGTCCCCAATGATTTTTAAGTATCAAATATGATCATAATATAATTTAGCACATCACAAAACATCATTATTTTTCAAGAGTTTTCAAAATATAGCAAGACTTGTGGAAACTTTTGCTTCATTTCAGCATAATCTTCCCATGTGGAAAAATCTTCTACATATTGATCCCACTGGACCTTGCATTGAAAAACCTCTATGTTACTCAAGTGGAACTTATGTATTCCAAGCACCTTGAGAGGCTTGATTGTTACCACCCCTAGGTCTTGTACCTGTAAAGCATTCCAATTAATAACATGGTTATCGCCTGGTATATACTTCTTAAGATATGAGACATGAAAGATGTTATGCATCTTGGCAAGAGTTGGTGACAAGGCAATCATATATGCAACAAGGTTGATTTCCTCAACAACCTCAAAAGGACATATGTAGTGTAGAGCTAGTTTGGATGACTTTCTAAACCTTATAGAACTCTTGTGAGGTTTAACTCTCAACAAAACCTTATCCCCTACTACAAAATTCCTGGGTACTCATTTAGAATCAACATAACTTTTTTGCCTATCGTTAGCTTCTTCTAGCCTCTACTTAATAATTCCCTTGTTCCTCCATTTTCGATAACATCTCTGGCCCAAGGCTTATCCTATCTTCTAGCTTATCCCAACTTATAGGAGTTTAGCACTTCCTACCATATAATACTTCAAACAGAGCCATCTTGATTGTAGAATGATAGGAGTTATTATATTCAAACTCTACCAAAGGTAAGTAATCCTCTCATTTGTATTGTTGTTCCATGCAATACATTCTTAGTAGGTCTTCTAATACTTGGTTCACCCTTTTTGGTTTTTCCATTCGTTTTCAGATGATAATCAGAACTTATGTTCAGTTGAGTTCCAAGTGAAGAAAACAAGGTTTTCCAAAACCTAGATGTCACACAAGCATCCCTATCAAAAATGACTTTTTCAAGAATCCCATGCAATTTAAATATCTCTTGAATAAAATTTTGTGCTATTACAGGAGCTCCATCAGTCAGATTCTCTAGTATGAAGTGAGCTACCTTTGTAAGCTTGTCAACCACTACCAGAATGGCATTGTTATTGTTCCTTAACATCAAGAGACCTTGCACAAAATCCATGCTAATAACTTGCCACTTTCTTTCAAGAACTTCATGTGGATACAAAATACCTAAGGATGATGATGCTCCGCCTTCACTCTTTGGAACTCTAAGCAACTTGCTACAAATCTCGTTGCATCACCTTTCATTCCCTTCCAAAAATATAATGGATTTACATCATCCAACATCTTGGTTACACTAGGATGTCTTGAATATTGTGCATTGTGAACTTATTTCCATACCATACTCCTTAATTCCCCAATTTTAGGTACATAAATCCTTCCCTTAAATCTCAATAAACCATTAGGCTCAAAGTGATATCTTTCATATATTTGATCTTGTGGATTGTTTGAGAGTGCTTTCTTGACTTGTTCATAGAACTCATCACCCTTATATTCTCACAACGCTTGACCCTTGAAGTCAGTTTGGATTGATATCATCAAGGAGATATGCCTTCTACGACTTGGGGCATCGGTAACCTGATTTTCCTTCCCCTTGATATAACTAATGTTGAAATCATAATAAAATATCAACTCCAACAATCTCATTTGTCATACATTCAAATTAGATTGAGTAAATAAACACTTTAGACCGTGATGATCAGTCTTTAGTTCAAATGGTTTTCTCAACAGATAATGTCTCCACATCTATAATTAATGGACAACTGTTGCTAACTCTAAATCATGTAAGCATAATTTTGTTCATAGGACTTCATCTTACTAGACTTATAAGCTATGAATCACCCTTCGTGCATCAATACTCTACCCAAACCTTCTTCGGATGCATCCATAATAACTACAAAGTTACCATCTAGATCTGGTACCTTTAATATTGGTGATGTGATCAACCTTTCCTTGAGTTGGTCAAATGTTGCTTGACATTTCTCAGAACACTCAAACTTATTTCCCTTCATTTGTAATGACATGATGGGAAAAACTATTCTTGAAAATTTTGCAAGAAACTTATGATAATACCCAACCAATCCCATAAAAATTCTAACTTCTAACATATTCTTAGGCACCAGCCACTCTAGTACTGCTTTTATCTTTGTCAGATCAATTGAAACCCCTTTAGCCAAAATTATGTGACCCAAATATTGTACTTCCTTCTAGAAGAAGGTAAACTTTGAAAAAAATTCATATAGCTAATGGTCTCTCAATCGTTAGAAAACAATATCTAGATGCTTGAGATGTTCTTTTTCATTCTTGGAGTAGATTAATATTTCATCCAATAAGACCAACAAAAATCTATCCAAGTATTCCCTAAATACATTGTTCATTAGGTTCATGAATGTTGTTGGTGCATTCATTAGCCCAAATGGTAGGACTGTGAACTTGTAATGACTGTATCTAGTCCTGAAAGTTGTTTTGAAAATATCTTCATCATTGATTATGAGTTGATAATATCCATAACATAGATCAATCTTTGAAAACACTACCACTACTCGCATCTGATCAAAGAGATCATCAATACGTTGCAAAAAATACTCATTCTTTATCATTGCTTTATTAAGCAACTAATAATCAATACATAAGTGCAGTGTACCATCCTTCTTCTTTACAAAGATAACTGGCCCTCCCTATGGTGAAACACTGGGTCTTATCAATCCTTTAGACAACAACTCTTCTAGTTGTGCGTTTAACTCCATTAATTTAGTTGTGTTCATCCTATAAGGTACTTTTGATATAGGTTTCAACCTTGGTATGATATTAATGGAGAAATAAAATATCCTCTTAGGAGGTAATCCAGATAATTCTTCTAAAAATACATCCACAAATTTATGTAAAATAGGATAGTTTTCCATATCCATTTTTTTGGATTCCAACACCTCACCTTCTTTGACAATCTTGGAAGTCTTGAGATTCGTAATATACTACATCATCAAGTGAGAAATGAATTCCTTGAATTCCTCAAGTTTCTCCATTTTTACTGCAAAGAGTTGACAACCTTTCTTCTTTTCTCTATGCATTTGTACATCAGATATCTATCATAACTTAACCTCTCTAGGCATTCCTTATAATGACACCTAGTTACCTAGATCATCTAAGCATTCAAATTTTTTTGCATGGAAATCTACTTTGGCCCTATGTTTCCATAGCCAATTCATCTCTAAGATGACATCATAAGATCCTAAGGAGCTATGTACATATTCATTTTTATAGAGAAACTCAGAAGTTCAACCCTTGCTTCAAATAGACATTGACTTACTTTAGCTCTTGTCTGGTTTGTATATTCTACAACCCAATACTTTTCCATGTAGCCAAATTTTCTAGACATTTGACTTGCTATTCTAGGAGAAATAAAAATTTATGTGGCACTATTATTTATTAAAATTGAAATGGGAATTCCAGACAAAGTACCTGATACTTCCACTCGAGTAATCTTGTACTCCGCTTGTTGATTATCCACTACAACATGAATCTTTTTTTGATATGCAACTCTTTATGGTGGAAAAGAGTTACCATGTAGTTGTGATCCTGATGGTTTTCTTAGACAATTACTCACATAATGATCCCCACTCACATAATAAATGCACCATTTGAAACATAACCTTTCAAAAATTTCTATTGCATAATCAAAGGATCTTTTCAATAATATAAGAATGATTTCACTTTACATAAATATATTCAAGATAACATTTCACATGTGCAATTTCCATATAGATGGACACATGAATACATACATAGCTTCAAAAAGCTTACATGAACTAGAAATACCAATGGTCTAGAATGTACTTCTCCCAAATCTTGGTCACCAACTGCATGAGGAGAAGCATCACTCAAGCACTTTTTTCGCCAACCATGGACTTACTACGGTTCCCCACACATCTACCAAACTTGGTAAGATGGCCCTCCCTTCAAAGAAGAGATTGGTTTGGTAACCTCATCCTTCATATTGCCTTTCCTGAGCATAGTGATGTGTCCTACATATCTAGAGCTTACCATAAAGTCTACTTCTATTTCTATGATATTCCTAGGCTAGTATGTACTTAGATCATAGTGAATTGATAGTGTAGAGAGTAGATACCTACACTACTTTGGCCAAAGATTCAACATTCAATACTTCAAGTGAGGGTCCTCTATATTCACCACTATAATTGATCAATTTGTATTTGACCATTAGTATTCTATTCTAGGTTATTCCATTTCGCATGGATTATCCTAACCCAAAGAATAACCTTTCCATTAACTTAGATTAAGCTGACATTATTACTAAGTAACTCAGAACAACTTTATCTTATTCTATGCACCTAGAGTGTTGTCATACTACGTATAGTACTAACATTCTACGTAAATACAAATAGTATTTATATTCATATAAATCCAACATAGTATACATATCTATATAAGTATATATCAAAAAAACAAGGTTTCACAAAACAAGAAACAATCAAGAGACATCCAAGCATATCCAAGCATCACAACACACATAAAATACAATTTGTCCAAACATGACAACATAATAAACAATATTTTCAACATAAAAACAAGGAGTAGAAATCAACATGCATGTTTAAAGCTCCAACCGATTATTCCTCTCTCCTAGCTTAATGACTCAAGCTCGCTTGCAACTTCCTCCAAGAACAACTCAAATCCCACTACTAGCTTCTCACCAACTCTCTCAACAATACTAATTCAAAACAACTAAACAATTCTCTAAATCTCAAGCTATCAATACAATAGAATAATAATCAAGGTAATTAGATTGGAAAAGTGTAGCAATTGGCAAAATGGACACCTCTATTTGTACTAAATTGTGAGAAACCAAAGGCTAAAAATAAGTTAATATTTCTGCCACCTTTCTATCCTCATGCAATGAATCGCCAAGCTAACTTACAGGTTTGCAACAAATAACAGTCCTCTCCATTTAAATGGCTATGTAGACTTGTTACAAGGGACAAAAAGACTCTTTTACTAAGTCAAATGAATAGTAATCTCAAAAGCAAGTTTCTAAATCAAATTCCTTCACATATTTTTTCCAAGTTTACTTTTGATTGAGTCTCAAGGCTAAGATATTGTATTATCATACCTATGCGTAGTTTACAAACTTCTTATGCATTCCATCCACTTCTAAATTGGTTCCACATTTCATAAGTTAGCACCCCATGAGAATAGTGTGGTTTGACAACTTTTGTGTTGGTTTAAAACAGTATTTACTTTTTATTCCAATGTTTATATAGTAGAATTTATTCCTGCATGCCATATAAACTTGTTGAATTGGTCTTTTATTTTTATGCAAAGGTTTACTATGTAGAACACACCATGGTTGTACCATATATATGCACCTACATCTTATTTAAGTGCTCCACTAATATTATTAGTAGTGCTTTATATTGCACTTTAAGAATATCTTAAATGATTTCCATTTATATATTATAATATATATATATATATTAATATATATATATATATTAATATATATATATATATATTAATATATATATATATATATTAATATATAATTATTTATTTATATATTTATGTATTAATATATATAGATATGTATTAATATATATAGATATGTATATATATCCCTCAAAATATATATACATATATATAGATTAATAAATATATACTTATTTCACAAGGTTATTAAATACATTAATTGTTGATTATCAAACATATATATATATATATATATATATATATACATATCAGATAATATTACACATATATTTATATATATACCATTATATATAAATATGTATTAATATATATGAAACTAAATTATTTATTCATATATATTTATATATATACATTATCATTTTAACACTTTTATAAAAACACTCATACTCTCCTATCCATCAATCGACATACATACATGAAGTGTATACATACATACATACATACATACATACATACATACATACATACATATATATAT
>VDFB02058242.1:33944530-34144172 GCA_007258455.2 Sequoia sempervirens
GCTATTGTGGTGGAATATTTGTTGCATTGAGATCATGTTATTTTGTAACATTTCTTCTTTATCTTCTTTTTGTATCCTGATAGTGAGCCTTGGCTATGAGCCTTTATGGACAATGTGTCGTATTTTGGCAGTGAGCCCTTGTAACCAGTTTTATTATTACTTATATTGTGACATAATCCTCACCATGGTTTTTCCCTTCTTGAGTTTTCCACATAAATCTGGTGTTCTCTTGTGTTTGTTGTTGAGTTGTTTAAGTTTATGGTATATGCTTTTCATGTTAACACTTCATAACAGATTAAGGATTTAATGAATGCTTGTGGATCTGAATGTTAATGAAGGTTTTGGTTTTTTGATAAGATACAATTGATTCTCCCCCCCTCTCAGTTGTCTTGTTCACTCAAAAGGTTTATCTAGTTGACTCAGCCTCTTTAGACTTCCAAAACTGGCATTTGGATTCAGTCAACCTTGCCACTAATCATGCGTGGAGTTTGCAGTTTTGAAATAATGCAAATTCAATTGGGAAAGACAGCAAAAACTAAGTCAAACATTCCTTCTTCCTTGCCATGGCTAGCTAGGCGTGGCATAGACTGTTTTTGGTAGTTTTATTTTGTAGATTAAATCGCATACATTGGCATATTGAAAGCCAAGTTCAATTCAAACTCTATTCCTAGCCTTTCACCCAGGTCATGGGCCTCCAAGAAAATAGGAACATATGCTAAAAACGTCCCTTATCGCCACTTTCACATGGTTGCAAGAAGCTATTTAAAAGTGCATAAACTCGGCCACTTATGTGGTAGCAATGACAAGTAAATGAATGCATAGTGTGGCGCTAAAAGTGGGCGACCATTTTTACCATATATAACTACTTCAATTTACCATATATTTTACAGAATATATTTGCATGTTGTAAGTTGGAATTGTAGAGGATATCCATGGAGAAGAGGACCTGGATTGGGGCCCATAGCGGAAGGAAAGGATATTATCATTCTTACAGAAACACATGAACATGATGGCTGCAAAGTACCAGATTTCGAAGGGTATAAAAAAGTGTTAGTTTGGAATGAAGGTAACGAAATAGGCAAAGGCAATGGAGGGGTTACAGTGCTAATAGATGAAAAGTGGCAGGAAATTGTTAAATTGGCAAAAGAAGACACAAATAAACAGTACATATGGCTGCAAATAACAGAAAATGGAGTAACTTTTAGTCTAGCCGCTTGCTACTTTGCTCCAAAAAATTCAAAGTTTTATAAGAAACGAAATTTAGAAAACGAAGACCCGTATGCATCACTAAAAAAAGATATCTCTATTTTTAGCACACTTGGAGATGTGGTTTTAATGGGTGACTTTAATGCAAGGACAACTAATAACCAATCTCTTCAATTGAGCAATGAAACCAAAGGGGAGAACAATCCTTTGTGGTTAGAGGAAGGAGGTGGTCTCCATTGGGAAAGATCATCTCAGGATGGTAATGGCACTATCAACGCATTTGGGACAGAATTATTGGGGCTTTGTAGTCTATTTGGCATGGTTATATGCAATGGTATGAAGGATTGGCCGAGGTCTGGAGGTATTACTTGCAAAACATATAATGGTCAGAGTGTGGTGGACTACGTGGTTTGCTCCCAGAGTTTTAGTTCTAGACTGTTGGAATTTGATATTGAAGACTGCCTTATCGGGATGAAATCTGATCACTTACCTCTTCGGGTCAAACTACGCATTTCACCAATCAGCCAACACAACAAACAGGTTATGCACACACAAAAAAAGGCCCTTCCTAAGGGGAAAATCCTCATAAATCAGGAAAATAGAGAATTATTCAATGCTGCTCTTAAGCAACATTTCCATGATCTGGAAAATAATGTGGAGTCTAAAGAAGAAAAAAAGGTTGATGTCCTTCACAATAATTTGCTGATCCCGATAATACACAAGGCATTAAATGCGTGCAAAAGGTCTCATCCCAAGATGGGGACAGCAAACACTTTTCCGGCAAATCCGTGGTATGATGAAGAATGTAAGGCAGCCAAGAGATCGCTAATGAAGAGAGGTAGGGGCAAAGAGCTTAAGAAAAAATATGAAAAGTTAGTGCAGTCCAAAAAAATAGAGTATGTAAACGAAAGAAGGAAGGAACTAATCACTCTTGGGAAACATAATCCTAAAGGCTTTTGGAGGGAATTGCAACAAAAGAAAAAGGTGGTGGAAAACAATATTACAGATGCCCAATGGTTAGAATATGCTAGACTTCTTTACGAGCGGGCCCACGAGAAAGACTACCCTCCTGTCATTAACACACCAGCGGAATTATTCAATGTGGATGATATTAAACAAGGAATAAAGAACTTAGCAAGTGGCAAAGCACAAGACATAGATGGGCTACAGTCTGAATTTTTAAAATGGGGGACTAAAATTCTTGCCCCTCACATAAAAAGAATTTTCAACAATGTCAATCGGGAAGGTTTTCCTATGGAGTGGACTACCAGTGTGGTCATCCCTTTATTTAAAAGTGGTGATATCAATAACCCATCTAACTATCGCACAATTATGGTCAACTCTATCTTTGGCAAGCTATTTGGGAGCATGATTGAACGTAGGATCAGCAAATGGGCAGAAAATGAGGGCAAAAGAGCAAAGGGACAGGCAGGTTTCAGATCCAAGCACTCTACCATCGATCACTGCATCACCCTTAGACACTTGATTGAGAAAATTTGGGATAACCAGGGTGAGGAAGCTTATTGTTGCTTTGTAGACTTTAAGAAAGCTTTCGACACAGTGCCTAGAGACAAATTATGGTCTCGGATGGAAGAATTAGGCATTCCAAATGCATATAGAGCAGCTGTTCATAGGCTGTATGAGAAGGTCAGTGCTAAAATCAGAACAAGTGAAGGTATGTCAGAATGTTTTGACAGTGACATTGGAGTTAAACAGGGCTGCCCTCTATCCCCTACGCTTTTTGGGCTATACATTGATAAGTTGGAAGCGTGGTTAAGCAAGGAAGGCGGGGATGGTATCCATTTGGCAGGTTATGTAGTAAAATTACTTCTATATGCTGACGATCTTATCCTAATCTCAAAAACAGCTCATGGGTTAAGAGAACATCTAAAAGCCCTAGAACACTTTTGTCAGGAAGTTGGGATGCAAGTGAACACATCCAAGACCAAAATCATGATTTATTCATTGAATAGAAAAATTAAACAGCATACCTTTCTTTTTGAAGGCAGCCCACTTGATATAGTGAAAGAATACAAATATCTTGGGATTGACTTCCATTATAAGCTCAGTTGGGAAACCTGTAGAACGAAAAGGATACAGGGAGGTTGGAAAGCCTATTATTTGCTCCAAAATAGGTGTAGAAAAGCTGAACTTTGGGATTGGAAAACCAAGAAAACCCTTTTTGGTTTACTTGTCACGCCGGTTGTGCTTTATGGGTGCGAAGTGTGGGGAAGCAACACATCAAAGTGCAGTTGGAGACAGATAGAAAGAATCCAGAAACACCTAATAACAAATAATCTCAAAGTTAAAGCTACTGTTCCTTATGAAATCCTGCTAGCTGAGGCGGGAGCTTTTCCTTTGGAAGCTTCAGCGATAACCCGGTTGTTAAGTTATCTAAAAAAGGTTGAAAACATGGATAACCACCGGTGGCCCAAAACGGTTATGGAGGAGATTCTAGTCCGAAGAAAGAAAACATGGATGAAACAGAACATCAAGTGGCTGAACAAGTGGAACATCAAATTACATGAGTGTCCTGACACCAACAGTGAAATAAAAATCTATGTGAAGGAAAAATTCAGGACGGCCATGTGGTCAAATCAGATCGGACGAAAAAAAGCATATTACATCAAAGAGTTTAACCAAGCTAAGGAACATGGTGAAAAACCATATTTAGGTGCAACTATTAAAGGGAAAGCGAGGCTATTAATTGCTCAATTGAGAACGGGGTCCCACCATCTTAGATGTGCGACTGGTAGGTGGAAGACTCCTAAGGAAACTTGGGAAGAAAGAACGTGCTTATTTTGTAATAAGGGAGTGGTGGAAACGGAGTGGCACCTCGTCATGGAATGCACAGCGTACGAAAATATCCGTAATCAGTACTCAAGTATTTCAGATGTGGGCAATATGCAGCAGTTACTTGAGGAGGATAAGATAAATCAGACGGCTAGCCTCCTAGTCAAAATTAATAGCAGGAGATCTGATCTGGAGAAGAGTCTGGAGACAAACTAAGTTGTTGAGTGTCTCGGTCCCATAGGCTGTTTAGTCTCGTGGACGCCATTAAAATCTTTCATTCATTCATTCATTCCATTCACGTGGAAATATAGCCACTTAATATGGCTACTAAAATAGCTTTCTAACTACCCAATCGTGGGCTCCAAAATAATAGAAACTCGTGCTTAAAAGTATCCCCATCGCCACATTTATGGTGGTTGCTAAAAATGAGTTTGATACGTGCTATGATCAACCCCTATGTGGCTTATATAGTAATCTATTTACTGCACAATAACCACTACTATAATTTTCCAAAAATACTCATAAGTATATTTTGAGTAATAAAACTACCAGTTAATATGGCTATTTGATTTTGTATTAAATTTATATATATATATATATATATATATATATATATATATATATATATATATATCCCATTATCTATCTATCTCAATATATACATATACGTGTATACATATGAATATACGTAAACATTAATTGTTTAAGTATATTCATTCATACATACATATATATGAATTAATTAATTATATATTTATATATATATATATATATATACATTATTTTCATTATTTTTATTATTCAAAAGATATTTGAAAATGACATAATTTTAACAATCAAAGAGGATCACTTACGCTAGGGAATTGTTTTCCTTAATGATGTTTAACCTATCAACTTAGGTTTAAGTCTTTACCAATTCAATACTCAGGTTGACTCGACAAGGTTCCTCTAACCTATGCACGTGAGTGTGTGTGTCTACTCAAATAGGAATACGAGTGGTTCCAATACCAACCTCCTCTCACAAGTGATAGTCTCCCTCCCCCATTGGAGGGTTCGAACTTTTCCTGCATCTAACTTAGAGCAACATGTTTGTACTTAGTTAATAACATATAATTCACATTCATAATATAACATAAACATCATTAAAGATTTTAAAAATTAATTTCATCATAACGCATATTCATACATGTCATTCATCCATTGAACATCAAGACATAATAGTGCATTAAAATTATATTTACTCATAAAGGTAAAAGTAATTTGGTAAATAAATAAGGGCATGTAACAGTCCTGCTAACTTCTGCAATCAATTCACAAGTACTCAATTTCTTGATTTCACAACCCTTAGCACTAAAAGAGAGCTTGCAACCTTTATCACACATCTGATTTATGTTTAAAATATTATGCTTTAGTCTTTCAACATACAAAACATCATATTTTTTGTCCTACGACCATCAAGACTTAAAGTTCCCTTACCAGTAATTTTGGTGATTGAATTATTTCCTAGTAGATCCTCCATCAAATTTCTTGAACTGCATGAACTTACTTTTGTCTCCAGTCATGTGACTTGAAGATTCGTTGTCTATGATCCATAGATTCTTCACCTTTTGAGCATATAGTGCAGTATGAGAAATCATGGATTTCTCTTTTTTCTTTTCTCCTGGTTTCTTCTTCAGACTTTATTAGATTTGGAATTATGACTTTCTGATCCACTCCTTCCTATTTCTAGTAGGGGAGAACTCACAAAATTGCTTCTACGATTTCTAGCAATGTGTCCAAAATTGTTGCACTTGTGATAGATGATGCTGAAATTATACAGAGGTACAAATGATTTTTTTTACTAACAAAGTTATTTCTTCTTACTGGAGCTCTTCTACAATCCACCGCCTTATGACCAAAATGATTACAATTAAAGAAATAACCACAAAAAGAATGATTGAACCTCTTCTTCTTTTTTTGTCCTCTTGAGGTTTGTCTTCTAGATCTTCTTCTCTTTCTTTCTACGTGGATGAAACCATCATTTGGCAATTTGCTATCATTTGTTGCAGTAATTTGTTCAAACTTCTCACTTCTGGAACTAGCTTCTTTCGGATTCTTAGCAAGCTTCATAAGTTGTTTTGTCACTTTGTTCTTCTTATCATCAAAACCAATCCCGATTTTGACATACGAAGATCTCTGACATCCCAATATTTGATTTAGGGTCTCAATACTCTTTCCAAAATTTGGTTGCAGCTGATGATTCACCTTTTCAAGCCTTTTTTCTTATTGACACAACTTTTGCTTCAAGCTTCTCACAGTCCTTGTCCCTTGACAACAATCTTTAAGTCATAACTTCTTTAATCATTTTTTCTTCTTATGTCTAAGCCTTTAGATCAAAAATCATCTTCTTTGCTTTCTCTAGATCCATAGATATCTTTTCTTTAGTCTTCACTTCTTTCACAATTCTCTTCTTTGATCTCTTAATCTCTTTACCAACACAGAGCAATTCTTCCAAAAGATCTACTTCATCTTCATTATTTCTGAAATCAATTCTTGCATCTTTTGTAGTTTCTATATCCATGAACACATTCTTTTCTCTTTCATCTTTGGATATGTCTTATTCTTCTTCATCAGTAGAATAGTCTCTCATTCATGAAGAAACTCTTTTGATTTCTTTCGAATTTGCTTCTCTTTACTGAATGCTTTTTTCCATACTTTTTTTCGGCATTGTTAGAATCATTGTGAGGGAACTTAGGCATAAAATGTCCTACTTCACCAAAATTAAAGCATTTGAAAGGTAACTTACATTTATACTTATGGAACCTCTTTGTAGTTTTCTAAAAAAAATTGCTTTCTCTAGATCTGATCCAACATCAAAATCTAAATTTTCTTGCTTCTTGGATACTATAAGTGATGCCTCTTTCCTTATAGAATTGTCACTTTCAAAACTAATTTCAAAAGCAATCAAGATTCCATGTAATTCAATCATCTTCAAAATATTCAAATCTTTAGCTTCTTCAATAGCAGAGACTTTAGAATCAAACCTTCTAGGAAGAGATCTAAGCACCTTTCTCACAGCCATGTTTTCTTTCAATTCCTCACCAAGACCTTTGATATAGTTGACAACTTCATCAACTCAGAGCAAAAATGTGGCAATATTTTCATCTTCAATTTCAAACTTTCAAACTGAGATCTATGAGTTTGAATCTCTTCTTCCTTGACTTTGTCATCACCTTCATATATGAAATTCAATTTTTCCCACACTTCCTTCGTTGTTTTGCATTGCATCACTTTCACAAATTCAAAATTAGTCAAACCACATAAAATAGCATTCCTTGCCTTAGCATTAGTTTCACCAGCCTTCTTTCTGGCTTGATCCCTAGGAGGGTTTTCAGGAATCTCATATCCCTCTATAACTGACACCCAGATATCAAGTCCTAGAGCCATCAAGCAAGACTCCATCCTAACTTTCCAGAATGCATAATTGGATCCATCAAAGGGTGGTGCTTTATTTGTAGACAATCCTTCTTGAGCAATTGAGTGTGCCACCCTGGAACTACCTTAAGCTTTTAGGATTCTTCAAAGGAACTTGGCTCTAATACCAATTGAAGGGAACACAATCTACTAATAGGGGGTGAGTTAGTAGATCTAATCAATTTAAAACTCTTAACTTCATCACACATGAATAAACATGAAACATGAATCTTCACTACTACTAAGAAACATCAAGAGCACATATTCACATAGTCGAACACCAAATATACGTGGAAACCCAAGATGGAAAAAACCATGGTCAGAATAGCTGCTTGGATCTACTATGCAAATCCAACCTCACAAAGCATAAAGATACAAGTGAATTTTTACAATATGAAGTAGGAACCAACCTACTAGAGACACCAATCCCCAATTAAATTTTTAGGCACCAATCTACCAAAGATACCAATCCCCAATGACAAAACAATACAAGTAGTAGAACACCAGTCTTATAGGATCACATAGATAAAGCTTGCAGATCTTCAATTGCAGCCAAATACATTTCATACACTTTTGAACTAACTATAGACACTCTTCAACACTCCTTATGATTTTTTGATGATAGCGCACACACTAGAATACAACCCTTTTTATTCACCACCTTCTCTTCAATTTTCACTTACAACAAAAATTATACCACGCCATGCATCTATGGAACTGAGGAATATATACATGGCATTGCATTAACACTCTTCCATGTTGGCCAAGGATCCGCAAATAACCAAGATAGAATAAGGTGGACCTTAATTCAATTTTCATGAAACATGTAATAGGTAGGTCCTAATTCAAATTTGTTGCTTCCAAAATAAAATGATGTCATGGGTATCCATAGGAACCTAAACTAGGTCATATCTTAACACCACACGCTAGTGTTGAATACCACACACTACTAGTCATTACTGCATTGTTCTGAAACACAACTTGATTGATAGACAACCACAGAGAACCTTTTGTCACTCCAAAAATTTTGCATGTTTAGCGTATCTCCTAGAAACTCAGGAATATGATAGAATAAGTGTAGACATACTCTCCTTTCAAACCGTAGAGGAAACAATGCCTCTGGGAGGGAGACCTGAGAAACACTGAACCTACACCCTACTGAAACATTTTGATATAGACTTTTGGATCACCTCTACCATAGTAAATAGATGCATGCATGATATTACAAGCATACAACAATCACACATACTTCTGGAACACAGACACTACTCAATATAGCTAGTAATGTATGTTTCTTGATTTAGTGATATGATTGATATGATAGTATAATTACCAACATAGAAAGGTATGCTAGCACAACTCTAGAAAAGATAGTGTCACCTCTAATCATGTATTCTTTGACACACCTTTGACATCAATTCTCTTACTGCATCAATGAAAACCTTTGACATCAATTACAACCTTTTTTCAACACATCCTATATAAAATCAACTCTTATTATCTAGGTATTAGAATAAATAACATATTTGAAAACATAAAAATAAAATCCTACACTTCATATTTTTACACCATGTTAATGTTTTGCATGTAAATGCTTCAAATTTTTACTCCGACAATGACTAGCTTTAATTTTTTGGAAAAAATACTTCCACTTTTTGGCTAAAAAGTGGAAACATGTTCTTTCACTCATGCAACTATTAGATTTGGATACAACAAATCTCTTTCTTATGGGTTCTAATGACTAATGCATAGACTCTGAATTTCTCTTTTTTGTATGAATTGAAGAACTATTGAATTGTAAGTGCATGTTTCAAGCTGAAAGAAACTACCAACTTGAACCCCTTCATGACCATCACAGCTCCTCAAACTATCTTACAACATTAATTTCCAAAGACCATGTGCACGTACATCAATTATTTTACTTACAAATAATATGTTTTGTAGCAAACTAGGGGTATGTAGGGATCTAGTAATCCCTTTGATCCTCCCATTAAAGAATTAGATTTTGAATCTACAACAAAAAATAATGTTGACATATGAATTGTCATTGAGGTAAACCTTCCCAATAGCATACTTTTGAACTCTAAAAACCACTCTCAATGGGGAGTTTTTTGGAAAGAAGATTCAAATTCAATCATGCATGTAACCTCACTTGTATACATTTCCAAGGCCATTACAAAGGAATCTCCTATATCCTCTTGAGAAGATTTATCAAAATCATCATCAAATTCAGCCTCTTTTCTTATATTCCTTGTCCTTTCAATCTCTTATGAAGTGGCCCATCTTGTTGTAGTTCCAATATTTTAGCTTCAACTTTTTAGGAGACTTAGATCTCCCATGAATTTGAGTATACTCTTGTGTTTCTTTTTATCCTTTTTTCTTTCCTTTCTCTTTAGACTATCCACAAAAGGCTAAGACTTCCTTGGTAGATTTGGTATCCTTCTGCCTCATCTTCTCCAGGATAAGATTAGATATGATGTCAGCAAGAATAAATTAGGTATTCAAAATCTTCCTTAAGCAACATAGCATAGTAAGAGAAGTGACAATTACTCATACTCCAAAATAAAATAGAGTAGTTGATAGAAAGTAGTGTGTGCTCACAAAGATGGCAATGTGTATGTTTCAAGTTCAAAATTTACCTGAATTATTGGGTAGAAGTAGTGAACTATACTTGTTATATTGGTAATAGTGTGCCAACAAAGGCTATGAAGGAGATGACTCCTTAAAGAAAAGGAGTGGAAGGAAGCCTTACTTGTCTCACCTTTAAGTCTTTGGGTCTACTACTTATTCACAATATATTTATTTTGTGGATGAAACTACTATTTCTTATCCTCTAGTGGATAAGGCCCCTACATCCCTATTGGTGGATCATGTTGTGATGGACACTCCCACCATGGTGGCTTCCCCTAGGGATGAATAGATTTAGCTATTTTTTGACCCTTGAAATAAATTATTTGGAACCAATGTGGGCTTCTCTCACATCATCTAGCCGCTTTACCCAAGGAATGGACAAGGGGGCACTCTTGTAACTAAATAGTAGGTGGATTTTTTGTTGCACTTGGCTTCCCCAAATAGAACTTCTTCCTCGTCCCATGAGATTACCTAGGGTTAGGTGGTGGTGGAGGATTTCCTCATATCTCCATGATCAATTGAGTTTAAAAATGGTGTATCTTGGATGATAATTCAAAGAAGGAAGAGAGGTATTCCTAAATCTATTTCTAAATCACATGCCCTAGTTAAGGGTATGAGGATTGCAAGGAATATGTCAAGCATTGTATAATTTTGGTTGCATGTTGTTATTGGGCTACAAGTTTTTGGTGGTCTATGTTGTGATGTGTATTAGTTATTTTTTTATCAACACTTTGTTGTTTTTGGATTTAAGCCCCATTAAATTGTTATGTGGAAGCTTGGATATATTTTCATGGTTTTTCGTACTTTGTGCTAGTGCACGTATGTTGCACAAGGTTTTAGGGCCCCTTAAAAACATATTTGACCCATACAATCAAAAACATATTGCAAAAATTTAAAGGCACATCTTTGTTGATTATAAAAAAAAGGAACATAAGACATGGAAACTATGGGATATGATAATTAAGGTTTTCATTTACAAAAATGTGGTACTTAATGAAGGGAAGAATAGACTATGTGGCAAAAACACTATGATTCCCAATCTACTCACTCCCAATGCATGCTCTCCTACTCAAGGTTTCTTGATGTTGAGTTTATTAAATATAAATGAAGGGGGGAATTCATAGTCATTGAGAAAATGTAGGAAGGGAAGAGACTATACATAAGTGGCTAGAAGCCTCTGATAATGGTAGTAAAATGCCTAAATGGTCTAGGAACACCCTTCATGTTGCTATAATAAAGGCAAGAAGTCAATTTGCACACCAAGTTTTGATGGCTAATGTATAAGATTTGAATGATCCAAAAAAGTATACATAAGCCTAGGGAAAATTGCATTATGATGTATAAATACATGATAAATTTTGTTCGCTCATGAAGAATCAAACGGGAATTATATTAGCTTGTAAAAGTTAAGCTCATTGGTTGCAAGTAGGTCATGAGACCAAATTCACTTAATAAGGGGAATTTTAGAATCACAAAGCTTGACTTGTAGCCAAAGGGTACTCACAAACTAAAATTATTGGCTATAATTAGACATTTCCTCTCATTGCAAAAAAAAAAATAAGTGGCAAGTGCATTTGTCATATGCAAAGAGTGTGTTTCTTCATCATGATTTGAAGGAAGATATCTTCATGTAGCAAACTCTTCGGTTTGTGAATTAAGGAGACAAACATTTGGTATATAAATTGAATTCCATTATATGGCTTGAAGTAGGTGTCTTGTGCCTAATCTAAGAAGACTAGTCAATATCTTAAGGAATTGGGTTTCAAGAACCTTGAAATAGAGAACAATTTGTATGTTAAGAAATTAGTCAGGAAATTTACATTACTATTTTCTATGTGGGTGGTCTAATTCTAATATGGAACAATGTTGATTTGATAATTGAAATGAAGAAGTAGATAGCTTTACAATTTGAGATGATAGATTTGGGGTTACTCACTATTTTATTGGTTTGCATGTTTGGCAAGAGTCCTAGGATAGGTTTTTCATCTCATAGTCAAGGTATGCCAAATAATTATTGACAAGATTTAGAATGGAGGATGTGATTTACCAAAACTCCATGTAATCATGGTATGAATTTTCCAATGAATATAGGGATAGAAAAGATGGATCCTATAAAATATTAGAATCTAGAAGGGAATTTATTTTATCTTACTAACACTCAACTAGATACCTCTTTTATTTTTGGATTGGTGGCAAATTTTATGCATAAACCACAAACTAGTCACATGAAAGTTGCAAATTTTATTCTAAAATATGTGAAAGGTACTCTAGATTTTGAAATTAAGTTCAAGAAAAGAGGTGCGTGCATTCTCTATGGTTACATAGATTCAAAATAGTTAGAGATTTTAATGACAAGAGGTCTACTTAATCTTATGTATTCGTGTTGGGAGATTCTTTAGTCTCATGGTATTCGAAGAAGCAATATAGTGTTTCAAAATCAACAATAAAGGAAAAGTACAATGGATTAGCTTTAGACATAAACAAAGCAATGTAGTTGTGAGGTATGCTAGATCACTTGAATGTGCCAATGACTCCTTGTGCCAATCAAAGTGCTTTTTGAAATTCCAATCATGCCTTTCATGCAAGGAATAAGCATTTCAGAATCAAGTATCACAAGGTTCACAAACTATTGTAGCTTCACAAGATTTTGATTGGCTATATTCAAATGAAGGATCAAGTGGTAAATATATTTTCCTATCCAATAATGTAGGGAAAGTTCATCAAATTTTGACAATAATTATCTCTTAATAAGCTTGTCATGAAGGGGGGGTTTTCATCATAACATTCTATATCTTGTTTATGTACTAGTTGGGTTGCATTGAATGTCTTGTAAATCATTCAATTTCACATTAACAAGGATGTTAGATCATTAAGGTTGCACTATATATATTTTTAATTGTGTTTTAATGTCTATGATTAGGTGTGTGGATTTATTTCACATGGATTGTACCTCATGTGCCACTAGTTTTGCCACTCTATCTAAAGAGGTCAATTATACTATTATTGTAGATACCTAAGATATACCACCTTCACTTACATTGTTGATTTCACCTAATGATTTGTTTCACTCGATCATCACTGGATTCATTCACTCATCTTCTAGGACCTTATCCACTAATCACCTAATCATACAAACATCACTTAATTCATGCATACATATCATAGTGCATCTAATCATTCACTACATCTCTTTATCATCTCATCATCATATCAACTAGGTTTTCATTCCATCTTATCTCATCATCTAATCATCATCACCTAGGTTTTGATTCCATCCTATCTCATCATCTAATTGTCATATCGCCTAGGTTTTAATTCCATCCTATCTCGTCATCTAATTGTCATATCACCTAGGTCTTGATTCCATCCTATCTCACTTAATCGTCATATCACCTAGGTTTTGATTGCATCTTATCTCATCATCTAATTGTCATATTACCTAGGTCCTAATTCCATCCTATCATATCACCTAGATCCTAATTTCACTCTTATCACATCACCTAATCATATCACCTAGGCTCTAATTTAACTAACATCTAATTTATTTATCCATCACCTAGTATGCACATAATATCATCATCACCTAGGATGCACATTACCACCTAACACCTAATAATTTAATTAAATAATTCTTAAGTTATTTAATTAAATTTGGATGATATTACTCATCCATTTAATAAATTAAATTATTCATCAAACATCTATAATTATCCATTTAATTAATAAATTACCCACACATTATTGTATTGATAAATTAATTAAATATTAATTTCCATCTCACATGCACAAATAATCCAATTAAATAATTATTAAATTAATCACCTCATCTAGCTAACTCCTTAGTCTAATTAGTTCACTCAAAGTCACTCTTAGTCCTACTCATCAATCAAATCCACTTCACTCACTCATGCAATCAGTTAACTCATTCATGCAACAGTAAACTCCCCTTGATTCTCTTATGCACTTAGTTTTTGATTGATTAAGCAAGGAGGGGGCCCTGACCCAAACAGAATAATACAGCATTATGAGAACAACAGGTGGCAGGAAATAGCAAAAAAAGGAAGCCCACCACACTTCCCCTCTCTCATTCACTTAGTTAACTCTATGCAAGTAGTTGACTAACCAATCAAATATGTTAACTCCCTAGTCACATTGAGTTGAGAAATTATAATTATTTTAATTAAAAATTAAAGTAACGTGCAACTCACCTATGCATGACACGTCTCCTCATCGGTCCCCAAATCATGGATCATATCTCAAGTCTTAGATTCAATCCTATTCATTCATCAAATCCTCTTACAAATCTATAAATCAAACTCAACTCCAAGAAATCAATCAAGCATTCATTTTGTAGCAAATTCCTATCAATTTCCTATCGAGAGAATGCTAACATCATGCTAGTGAATTGAACATCCACATTAGAACTGAGCACATCTTTACACACATTCAATCAAAGGTTTGCATGTGAAATTGAGTATTGAATTGATTTGAATTTGATGTTATTTGGATTATTTCATTTTGCATGCTTACAATTACCAAATTAAAGTTATGTTGTTGTGTAATGAGTTTAAATAGTGAGTTAATCAACTTAGGTACCTAATGTACTCATTTAATTTATTTTTCTAAGCATTTCACCCTTTCCTTTGATACATGCCCTGTGTGAAGTGTTCTTCCTAACATTTTTTCCAAAAACATGAGCCAAAACCAAGTCAAGGTGGTTCACATTCAACCCATTTGTACCCTTCAAATGTAACTCCACAACTAGAATATAACATGATTTGATTAGTTGAATCCCAAGACCAAGACGGGTCAAAGTAACTTGCAAGATTTCTTTGTAGGTGAAATGATCTCTTACCTCTTAAATACGATATTAATAATTAGTCAAAGATGCTACCCATGGTCCACCTAGTAATGCCCTAGCCAATGAATTTTTACAGTTGTCATAAGACATTTGACTCATGGTTGAAAATGACAACAATAGAATCCCATGATTCTAAGTGGATACACTTTTCCATTTAGGTACATTATTTAAAATATTAACATATACAATAATTACAACTAGACCTATGATTTGCAAGAATGTCAACATCAAGTCCTAACAAGTTTCTAATATTCATAATCTCAAGTGACATGGAAGATTTTGAACCATATTCTCCTATGATTTTTGAAAATCTCATTGATGAGGGTGAAATCACAATATTGTGTCTCACTTTTTGCCCAAGATGGACATTTACATCAATATTTTTAACTGAATCTTCATCTTCTGAGACCTATAGTAGCTAAACCGTTAAGAATTTGAAGATGATGCAAACTAGTGATTTGTGGCAATTTGTGTGTAGATTCTAAATGTATATTTTTTTTAATTTTCTAAAATAAATCATGAATCTTTCAACATCTCCTTTAATAACTAGTTTTAAACAAACATTTTCATAAAGTAATGATTGTGTTGTACAACATAACGTTTTTTCTATAAAGGATAAAATTCTAAATTTTGAAATATAGATTCTCAACATCAATATCTAGGGAAAGGATATTTTTTCATAATTTTTGTTACATATTTTATTTTTAATTCATTTCTAAAGTCACTGTAACTATAAATTGGACATACATGTGTGTCGTACAACCTAACTTGTTTTGTATATATCAAAATCTCAAAATCTTTTTTTTTTTGTGAAACAAGGACATAAATACCTAGGGAAAGGGTATTTTTCGAAAAAAAATTATAATGGTTTTCTATGTTTCCACCTCTACAAAACGAACTTGATGTTAAAAGAAAAACCTATGTTTAGTAAAGATTGAAAATTAAATACATGATAAAATGAGAACATATCAAAACTATACTTGTTGGAAAGCTCATTTTGAGGGCTAAAATCTTCCAAAATATAATTTCTAAATGACGTTAATTAATCCCTCAAAAGGTAAAGAAAAACCTTTTTTTGCCAACATTTTGATAAGTGTGAAGGAGACTCCATTATGGGTATGATTTAATACTAGAGGGATTCTATCCAAGGGGTTTGATCTAGGGGGTATTATCTATCCCTCTTCAATTAAAACCCTTTATATGGAACCTCTCAAGGCTTAAATCATTAGTTTTTTCCTAAAAAAATTGGTTTCAAACAAAAATTAGCACGTCCCAAAAGTGAGACACTATTGTGGCAGTACCCATGATGTGATGTCCAATAAGTGAGCTCTTCATTCAAAAAAACAACCCTTCAAGGTCTCAGAAACATGTAAGTAGTTCTTCATGCCCTTCTTATAATACCTTGACATTGCAAGAACATGTGTAATTCATACAAAGTTTGTGGTTCTTTTTTTAACTCTAAAGTAGATGCAAATTATCATGTCCCCATTCTTATGGGGATATACATCCATTAGGAGGTATTCATTGTATTATGATAGTTCAACCACTTGTGGATTATCTATACTATTTTTCACACGTACTATCTTTGTTGCTTACGCACTAAGATTCCCTTCTTGATTCATCTCACTTTCTTCTAATGGATTCTCTACTTGTGTAAAATGAACATGTAGTCTAGAAAAGCCCTCATTTAAAGGATCAGGATCATTGTATGAGACATCAACCATATATATATGGTTGAAATACTAGCAATGACACTAAAGCTTTCTTTCTCTTTTTGGATGTTTTTGATTAAATAAGCAACATTTATAGGGCATTGGACCCATACACAAAAGTCCCATCGAGGCAAAAAGTTCAACAAAACACAAAAAAGATCAAAGGTTATTGTTCAAAGATAGTAAATTAGCAACAAATCATAGCTTTTTTTTAAATGTAAAAATAAAACAAAGGGAGCACTAGACTAATTAGCAATTTTCTCCTTTTGGATGTTAAGATGGCCCTTGATTCTCATTTTTTCCCTTATATTTTTCATGTTTCTTTAAATGCTTGACTTGCTAGGTTGTTTTTCTAGATCATCTCTTCTCAAGTTTGCATGAGCATATCAATGGCTTTTTCTCTTTGTTTGTGATATGTGTTTTGGCTACAAGTGATTTATGGGAGCTATGGGTTCAATATCAACTCCAACATGGTATCAAAGCACCAAATATGTGACTTCCTATCTAGACTTTGAGAAATATGGCCTTTAGGAAAAATTAGCTCATCCTAGGACAAAACGAACATCACCATTAGATCCAAAATGACCAAAAACCCTAAGATCACATGTAATTTCATCCAATTTAGAAAAGTTGAAAAAATAAAAAAAAATTAGGGCTACACAGATCTCCAAACGAAATTGTACAGTCATACTATCTCTGGTTGTGTGCCCTTGTGTAAATTCATCAAATCAACTAGTACAAGTGAGCAAAAAAATCTTCTATTTAAAAAAAAAATAGTTTGCAAAAAAAAAAGCACAAAAGAGGGTTTAAAAATCAAAAAAGAACAAGTTTTTTTATTGGGTGTAAGGTACAGAACTCTGCCACTTTCTACAAGTGTGATATCACTTGGACTATCGGGCCCACCAAACTCCACTGCATGGTAGCCTTATCATTTGTTAGTGTGCTCTTATTGGTCATCCATCGATGTTTGCAACTTGATTGGCGACCACAAAATCCCTCTAGCGACCACCTAAATCACAATCGGCGAGTTTATAAAATCGACGATCAAACAAATCCGACCAGCAACATCACAAAGAGGAACCTAAAATCTTTGAAGATTTTGTTGAATTTTTGACGAGGTCATTTAGAAAATTAGTAGCCAATCTCAAAATATTCTAACCACCTAGGATTGTTAGCGAAGGAGGAATCTCCAGTGAATATTTCAAGATGATAGGCACATATTCCAATGGAATCTTCTTTTTCAATCACCAACACAACTTTTCAACAAACAGAGAATATTTCGTCAACCGGGAGAATATTTTGTTCACTGTCATCAACATGATGTCATTAATCATACAACCCCTCCAAGCCCCCTTCCAAGCCCTAATTTCCCTAAGCAATTTTTTTCTTTTTGGCATAGCGGGCATATAGTGATCGAAAAAATGAGATATCATCAAAAACTTGGTTCCATGCACTTTCCAGTGGTGCAAATCTCATCATCAAATTTTGTTGTTGATTTATTTTATTCCCAATCAAATTCAAATCTTCATTTTCTGCTTTCGAGCTCATAAATTTTTGGCCTGTATCTCCAATTTTTGTGGTTCTAGTGGCATTGGAAAGGTATTTCAGAGCTCTTGAGATCTATTCATGCACATTTTTTGAGAATTTTCCCCAAGTACATTTCATGCAATTTTTTGTGATTTCATATTTCTATTAGTTACTTGGACGTCTTGGCACTTGGAAAGGATATGTTTGTGTAAGATGAACTTATTTGATCTCCTTTACATGTATTGAGGTTTTTAGTCTTTGATTATTTCATTTGAGGAAGTATCATGGATTTTTTTGTTCATCCTTTTGTGGTCATCCTGGAAAGGATAACTATGAGACTTGGCAAAACGACATCTTGACACATCTCAAGTGACTTGATCTTTTGCCTTATTTTTATAGACTCATACCTACACCAAACACACCAAGGAGTCTATCAGCAATGGGTATTGTTAGTGATCATGTTGTAGGAGTGATTTGTTCTAGTGTTGATCTTGACACTATGTGTGTTGTATTGGACATTGATTGTCCCCACACACTTTGGACTCAACTTTGGGAGATCCATGGAGACCCTCATATCTCTCCATACTCAAAGGATCCTGCTACAAATTGTTTCATTCCTCTTGCAGATGCAGATTTCATACCCTTAGATAATGATACTTTAGAAGAGCTTGAGTATATCACAGGTCTTACATGTTTTGATGGTTCAAAGACTTGTCTTCATGTTCCCACTCTTCAGATCGATACTACATCATCTTTTGTTGTTCTTGATAAGCTTGGCATTGCCACATCTTTGGCCCCTATTGGTTCAGTGCAGCAAGACATCCATCTTTGTCCAAACACAACCACTTGGGATTTGTATCTTGCAGACATATCATCCTTGTTTGTAGTCTCAGATTGCAAATTTGGAGGATTTCTTTGAGGACACTCATCTCTCTTTATTGACAACCACATCATCATTTTTGGCCCGCCATTTTCATCGCCTTTGTAGCTTATTCTACATCAGTCTTCATTGATTTATGGATTGACATCATCTCTTTCTAACATGTGGACACTTGAGAACTTTTCAAAGGTGCACATCATTTGGATTGGGATTCTTGATTCACCCATATTTTTGGATTGGCTTCTCCAATCACCAATGGATCTATTTCTTCCTAAGGGGACAAATGTTGTTTGCGGGCAATGGATCATGTTTTGTCTTCAAGCGTTCATCATTGGCATAGGAGCTCTTTCTTTGTGGGGGGATTCATATCCCCATTTTTTGTCTCCTACTAGGGGAACTATTGTATTTGTGTGACAGAAGCAGCTGGGGGGTCAAATTGAATCCTATCCTTCTTCCACCAATGCAGTCATTTCTTTTTCTCTCTTTTAAAGAGAAGTTTTATCCCTTGTGGTTTTCTGATTTTCTCTAGTTATGAGAGATTTCATTTGTTTGTACATGGGTACCTCATCAGACCTTGTAGTCAGGACCCATTCATGCATCCATCATTACATTCTTCATTAGGTTTTTTTAGCTTCTCCATAAGTTGATCTTAAGGGGGGAGTGTTGTAGTAATTATGACACCACCTAATATTAATTAATCATTAATTAATTATTAGGTCTCTTATTACTTTAATTACTTAAGCTAAACTTAGGAGTGTTTTTTTATTATTAGATTGGGCTATTTATAGGTTAAGTTGTCTCATTGCATAAGATGATGACATATGTCTTAGTCTAATAAACCCCCATCTAGGGTTTGCTTTCTTTCTATAAGGATTCTCATTTATTTTAATTATTATTTTAGATTAATTCATTGAACAATCAATTCTCTTCTAGATCATCTCTTCTCAAGGTTGCATGAGCATATCAATGGCTTTTTCTCTTCGTTTGTGATAGGCGTTTTGGTTGTAAGTGATTTCTAGGAGCTGTGAGATTCACTATCAACTCCAACACTAGGAAGGGACAAGAGTTGTGATATGGTTGACATGGAGTTCATAGTCAACTAAAATCCTAACCTTCTTTTTGGCTCGTTTAATTTTACCGTGTCAATTTGGGGTATCCTCTCACCACTTAGTTTTCCCTAAATGCAAGAATCAAACTTCATGGAACAAGGTGTAACGAATAAATTTCATTTTATAAATCCAAGGCCTTCCAATAACATGTTGTATCTAGTGTCCTTTGTAATGACATAAAACTAGGTGAGAACCATTTTGGGACCAAGAGCAACTAGGAGGATGATTTTTCCAATTTATGTGGCCTTGATGTTAGCATATTGTCTCTATGTGTCTAAATAAGAGGTGATGTTTACTTCACTATATCCCATTCTTTGTAGTAGATAGAAAGGAACTACGTTAATATTGGCCTCATCATTTGCCATTGCCCTTTTCATATAGTTATTATAGACATACACTCGAAGATAGATTGTGTGTTTTCTTCTCTTTGTGATCTCAATCTCTAAGGCATTTGTTTGATATTGAAGAGAATATCCAAGCCTTGGAGGTCTAAAGTTTGGGGGATTGAGATCCAAATCCATGTGATTGATTTAGGCTTATAGTGGTTAAGCTTGATTGCCTCAAGAAGCATAGCCCAATGGGTCGATGAATTCTTGATAAGGTCTTTGAATGAAATGTGTGAGTTTCTTTTTAAAAACCTCAGCCAAATCATTCATACCCACCAAATGTGGATATGGTTCAATGGATGAAATCATGTGTATCACATGCTCAAATCCAATAGTGAGGTGAACATTTCATCCATGCCTATTTTGACTAGACCAAGCATTTTTTATTTTCCTTTCTAGTCCAAATGAGGAGGCATATTTGTACCTTTGAGATCAAAAATGGTTGTTAAGCATAAAGAAGGGTTGGATTGCAAATCAAGACTTGAACATCCTCATCCATGCTTAGAATAAAGATTTGATAATTCTTGTTAGAATTTTGCAAGACAATGGACACCTAATTGTTTTATGTAAGTTAATCTTGTGGTAGTAGGAACATGTCAACAAGTATGTGTTTGATGATCATCTTGTAACCTTTGGATATAATCAAAGGATGATAGTTTTATTGGTAATAGCCAAATTTGTTGAATATAATCAACAGCATTGGCAATGAAACATTGGAGCCTCTTTAATTGTTGCCACAATTACAACCATTGTAACTACTATTGTTGTTTTTACTTGATGAGGTATTTGAAACCCCATAGACAACTACATTTTGACTACTTGAGATGTTTGGGGCAAAATTATTGTTGTTTTTTATGTTGTGTGTTCTACTTAAGAGTGCCCAACATTTCACTTGAACCATTGACCCTTCTACCACTATTGATAGTTGATTGGTCAATTTTCATGGCACTCTTGAAGCTTCCTCATAAGACTTGTAGCGAATCCTTTGGACCTCCTCACACATCTTTGTTTAGTGAATAAAAAAACTTATCTCGAAGTTATCACTAATCCATGTGGAGAGCACTAGTGGAAGATTAGAAGACCTCTCTCAACCATGTCAAGAAGTAGGCAAGTGATTTTTATTGTCTAGTTAATAATAAAAAAACTCCCTTATTCTAGTTTTGACCAATTTATTCATGTAGAGAGCAACAATGTATTCTCCAATGAGTTGGTAAAAAGAATGGACTTATCCTTTTGGCAGCTGGTAATACTAGTTGAGGGCTATCCCTTCAAGAGTTTTAAAGAAGATTTTAATGCTGACTATATTGCAAAAAAGCAACTCCTCAATAATTGTCACAAAGACCTTTATGTGTGTGCTTACGTCCCCTCACATTCAAACTTGAGCAATTTAAGAAGTGGCCTAGGTAAGATGTTGCCCCTAATCATGTTATTTAATGGTTCTTTAAATATTCCAAGTATGTTCCCAAGAAAGTGTCATTGGTAGGTGGTACCTCATACATTGATCTCATTAGATATATGGGGTCAAAGTGAAATGATTGGTAGGTAACGTAGGTTGAATTTGTTTACGAAAATCTTAAAAGGTACTAGATAACAAGGAAAATGGGCTTGAGGTGGTATACTAAGAATATATGCATAAGAGGTTGCACATGGTGGTGAATATGGGGCAAATATGCCTCGTTATTATTATTGCATGAATAGAGATTATAGTTAAGGTGTAACCTCATTTGCTCCTTGGTTGGCTAAGTCCACAATATTAAGGAGCAAGTTAATGTTTTGTGCAAGTTTTAGGAGATGCTAATCTTGTGTTACTATGGGGATATGGTTGGTAAGATGATTGTGCATCACCAACCTCTAGGGTCATGATTCTCTCAAGGTGGCAACTAGAGCTTCATGGGTAGCCTGGTCCTTGCTATGGTAACCTCGAGGAGGGTCTCATCTAGTGTTGTTGCTCTACTCATCTTATGGGTTACATAATGGCCTGGACTCTTTTCCAAGCCTTGTTTTCATGCAAAGTGCATTGAAAGGTCTAGCTTGGCAAGGATTATCAACATTTGGGCTACAAAATGGCCCAGACTCTTTTCCAAGCCTTGTTTTCATGCAAAGCGCATTGGTTCAATATATTTTGCCCTCTCTATAAAGTGTCAAACCTACTTCTCCCTCAATTTGTGGGGCATAGCAACGAATAGGATGGGCTCAACCATCATGCATGCATATGGGTACTCAAGGGAGATGAAAATTATAAGCTTATGTTGAAGTACGAATCCCCTAAGCTCCTCTTTGCTATATAGGATTCTCAAACATTAAAGTATAAGCAACAATAAGGCCTTCCAAAATGCTAATATAAATCAAATTCCTCATAATTATAATGGCATTCAAAATCCCTAAGAGCAAGGAGCCCACATTTGATGTCTCAAATCCAAACATGTCAAGGCCGTTAAATAATACAAAATATGATGGATAGAGGGGAAGGTGGGGAAAATTTAAGGGTAAAAGAAAAAGGGAAAACAAAAATATTTGTCTTTCATATTGGGTTCGCCAAAATATAGATGCCTCAAAATACGATGCACGACATTTGAGGGCCATGTTGACTCAAGTTGTAGATGTGGATGCTAAGTGTGTGTCTACAATTGAAGTGGGATTGCTGCATGTTGTCTATAAAGTTTTTGTTGTTTTCAAGGTAATATGTGTACAATAATTATTTTGTTTGTTTTTTAATTTTTGGAATGTTTTTGTTATTTTTATGTTTATTAAGAAAATTAATCTAATGAGAAGTGTAAAACAAACTTAATACATTTGTTGGAAATAAATTAATTAATCTACCTGTAATCTCACTAAATGGTCATACAACCCTTTTATATTCATCTGTATTTTCATAAATAAATAAAATGCAAGTAAACTAATTAATTAAAAATAATAAGTAATCAAATACACTAAACCAATCGTGAGATTAATTAAATTAGATGCAATTGAACTTTAACACTTTCTAAGCAAACATAGGAAGATTACCAATGATAATTCTAAAACTGAGTTGAGCATGACCATATATTACTAGCACGGAGACTTCCAGATATGAGCAATAATTCATAAATAAAGAGGCTTGCTCTTGTTATCTGAATTGAAAGCTGAACATTTTCATGATGCTCATGTTGTTAAACCACCTCTCAATTCAAAACCGATCCCCCAAAGCAACAATCTAAGCGATGGCAGAGAATTCTCAGTCTCTTAGTGAAAAAACTAAATTTACAAGCAAGGTCATGCAAAAAATTAAGATAAATTTAAGTCCTGTTTAAAAAATTTAGTTGAACCTTCGACGTTGAAAAGTTTATGGCAAAAAACAAGAAATTCATCATTTACCAAAACAGGCAGAGATATTTTCATTGATATGTTGCAGATAGTTACTCTTGGGATGGTAATTAACAAATCAACCTTGCATGAAAAATTGATATCATAATAGAAACTATCGCAAAGTATTCTGGCAGGCACAAACATTTTCATCTCATAATTTGATCATGCAAAAATCATCCCATAAAAAGGACAACAAAGAACACTATACGTTGGGTTTTCTTGCTGATCCTAAACAATATGTTTTGTGGCTAAAATTCTGCCCTACCCTCTTCAAGGGCTGAGAAATCATAAACCAGTCACACCAAATAAGTAATACCCAAGGTGCATATCCTTAACAAAGGTGGGGGAAAACCAAAAATGACAACCAATCCTGGTACTCATACATGTCTATATCTAAATACCAGTCTCTGCACACAACTCATTGGTGAAACAACACTACAATACAATTCCCCAACAAATTTTCAATCAGAGTTAATATACAGGTAGTTCAGGGAACAAAACCTAGATCCTTGAAATACTCATGTTCCAGGGCACTTCGAGCAGTGATGCGTCTGCTGGGCTCCAAGCACAACATTTTCTGTCATGCATTGTTGATCGGAGAATGAAGCAAAAAATAATCACAAATAAGCAAAATTGCTATTCAACATCATCTCACGTTATTCAAATGATAATAATAATTTAACGGTTACTGCTTTTAAACAACTTAAAATAACAAAAGTGCTTGTTCTCACCGACAGAAGATCAACTCCAGCTGGCTCAAGTCCTGGGACAACACTCGCCAAATCCTGTCAAACCCAGAACAAAGAGTGAATGACATGTTAGGATTTAACTGTATAGCAAAATTCCACAATTTTAAGGAAACAAGCTTCACTTCATTTAGAAAGGATTACAAAATATGTAAGGTTCCTAATCAAACTACTCATAGATTAAGCGTTAAATACTAATATTTAAGAAACTTCACATTATTAAAGCGACAAAAAGAGATAATATCCAAAAATAAATTATCATATGGCTAGATTATGCTTAATGCTTAGAATTGCTATTCGTGAAAAGCCAAATCAAGAATATAAATAATTTAGAATAGAATAAACCAAGAAGGTTCATCTTTATTGATAAGCAGAATATTATAAATAAGTATTACAACTTATATTAGAAGCACAGTCCATCAGCCAATCCAAGTACGTAGATTGACAATAACATGAACACAAGACCAATACACTTATTTACCCCAAGGGCATGTCACCTGCATTTTCAAACCTGCCCCCTACCAGAAACATTTTAGAGACACCGCAACCAGTTGGAAACGTCCCACAGCCATCCCAAATTTGTAGCAAAAATAGGAAACATCCCCAGGACATGAAAAAAAAATCCAGAGGAAACAGCCTTGCCATCACCTACAGCCCAGTCAAGAAAAAAGCCAATTTTTCTTTGGTTTCAAAAGATTCCACATTCCAATGAAACTTAAATTCTAAAGAAAATATTGTAATTACCTTTCAAGGTGCAGAAGGGATCCTCATTTGGGCTCATTTTTGCCTCTTGTTGGGCAGTATTTATGACTGATGCCCCATATATGAGCATGGCTCCTATTATTTGGCTCGAGTCCCTATACGAATTCACTTTCCATGTGTAAGATGTGCAGATTACCTTATATTTACATCTGAGCAAGATCAAGAATTCCATGTCTATGGAGTTTATTATAACTCAATATTTATTTTCTGATTGAAGAGGATTGAGCTCTCATGTGATAGAAGATTAAGCAGAAGGTAACAGTAAATCAATGAACATGGGTCTGTGTATTAATTTCACTGATAAACTAAAGTGGCATTGATAATCATTCCTAATGATAATGTGAAAATATTAACTGATAGAATGAATTAACACTGGAGATAAATATTATAATGGCAAAATGTTTTGATGTCACATAAATATTATATACTTAAATGGACCAATAAATATTATATACTTAAATGGACCAAAAGCTATAATTTATGGACATTCATATATATTAACCATGTCTTATGTTAACCGCCTGCCCTCCCACAACTGACTCATAACTTCTAACTCACTAGCATGACTTCATTAAACCCCTAATAATGGAGTAAATCAACTCAATGTTAAACTACTATTATATTACAGACAAATAGATGATTTTTAGCACTTAAGGTGATGAAACTTGGATGTCTATGTTTCTGAGAATACATCATGATTGATGAAGATAAACTTGTCTGAGAAAAACTTGTAAGGAAAATTTACAACTGCTAGTGTGGCTGCACACAATTGATACTTACGAGGCACACAAGCATAGGCATTCCAGTCTTATGCAAAATAGATGATCAATTAATGTTGAATAAAGATCCATGAAAACATCTAGGGGGTAATATTTCCACCTGCATGTAGAAGTAGCAATGTTCTCATTATGGAAAAATAGATTCGTGGAGACCAGATAAAATAATCACTAGACCTTGATTTTCTGGAAGGCCTTTGGCAATTATGTGTCATATATTTACTAGAAAATCAGTCTCTATTGATCCTTTCTAGTTGTAACTTGTGGCCTTTAGCCATTTTGTTATTTTTATATAATATATATGCACATTGACAATGAAAGAATGAAAACTTGTTCATTTGTATGGTCCTATAATGTATATAATGAATGGCTCATCAATTCTATCATATGAATATTTGAAATTTTTCTATATTTCCAAATTTTCCCTAGTTTTAGAAAAAAACATCCCATGTCATCTCCTCAAAAATAGCCTTCCAAAAAATTCATCACCGAAACATGTCCCCCCCTCCCCTGCCATACCCATCCCAGAAACTTGATGTAACATAGCAATACACCAAATACAATACTAAAACCTAAACTAGTACTACCTACTCAGAATATGGAGTCACTAAGCCCACCACGGTCGACAGATATGTATAATCACAAGCCAAAGGGCAAAAAATGAACTCGCACAAAAAGAAATGAGAAAAAGGCCACACCCAATATAAAGCTCCTACAGCAGCATTGATACAGGGAAGTGCCCACATAAATGGCATTTGATGATCTAGTTAGCTCCTAAATAAATGCACTGCAACATTTCATAAATGAATGTGACCAACTCGTACAAGGCATTGACATACGTAATCTCAAACACTGCACAAGGCATAGCAAAATCCTCAAATATATCAGAGAATTGATATGAATCCTCGAGTCTCTCGAACATCTCTTTATTGTCAAGATATGAAGTATCTTTAAGCATTGCTATCATTATGAGTTTGGTTGCTTATCTATTTATTGTCTTGTGCTAGTTGATGAAACAATTTGATTAGATTCCAAAATTCATGGCACCTTAATGATAGTCAACATCAAGGGAGACCCCTCTTCAGACATGGTTGGGTGATGGTTCCTCCACAAAGACCTATATGCCTGTTGTGTTGTTATATTTAGTCATTTGTTTCATCGGTGGCCTTTATTTGCATCTATCTAGATGTGACACTCATAAAGTCTCACCTCCCACTTACATCTTTTCGAACCTATAGAGTTAAGAGATTGATGCCAAAACCATATGCTTGCACTTATCATTAATGAGGAGTATATAGATATACAATGATGAGAATATGAGCCGGTTAAACAAGGCTCGCACAAGTTAAAAGGAAAAAAATAAAAAGCAAATGCTGAAAGCTAATTTATATAAATTGTGTAAGTGTGAATCTTATCAAATATGCAACTAAGCTATTCAATAAGGATAAATACCTTGGGAGGCCACTTTGGAAAAGCTGACTTGAAGTCTGGAAGAGAGGTTACTCCAGGCCATGTTTCTTCATTTGGTGTTCCTAGAACCCTTCAGAAAAAACATTATAAAAGAAAATTAAATTATTCAGATGTTACAAATGGGACATGAAATGGTCAAAGACCAAAAAGAAATTCCATAAAAGCATGGAAAAACCACCATCAAAAAACAGATAACATTCAATCTGGATCTCACCTGAAAATCTTAAAGAGTTCGTCAATCTCTGAATCTCCGGGAAAAAGTGGTCGTTGATTTACCATTTCCGCAAAGATACAACCCACAGACCAAACATCAACAGGAGTTGAATAATGTCGAGACCCCAGTAAGATTTCTGGTGCACGGTACCATAATGTAACCACCTGGACAATAACTGTTATATTCCTGTTTGCAGACATGAAAAATTTAACTTTAAAAAACCATAAACTTCATGTGTACAATGGCATTTACCTCATGAGTAAAGGTCCTCACTGGAATTCCAAATGCCCTTGCAAGTCCAAAGTCTGCAAGTTTCAGAGCATTGGTTCGGCGGTCTATGAGCAAATTTTGAGGTTTCAAATCCCGATGAAGAACACGGTGAGAATGGCAGTAGGCAATGCCACGGAGAATCTGATACAGAAATGTCTGCAATACAAAAGGAAAGGCTTTATAAATCATACATGCATCAGAAATCCTTCTTATCGGAATTTCGTTTTTGCGAATTATTATTATATCAAAGTAATTTGGGTTGAGATGAGACTCAATCCCTCAATTAGACCACCATAATGATTTAACACCTGAATGAAGAGAGGCACCGTAAATTGAGCACTACAAGAGCAACACATATAATCTAAGTGCAGCAAATACCTCACAAGTAATAGTGTCAAAAGGCTGAATAATTGATGCACACACTACTGGCTTAAGTTTTTAACACAACTAAATGACGAGAAGCACTTTAATGGGAATGCATATAATGCATGTGCAACAAATACCTTAGAATTAATAGTGCCAAAAGGCTAAGTAATTGATCCATGCACTAATTCTGTAGTCAGACTCAGTTTCAAAAAGGCAATTACAGGGTGAAAGAACTGCCATATCATTAACAGTGAAAAGTAAATAATCATTAGATGTTTCAGAAGTGTACGTGGTAGTCAAAATGTTATATATGTCAAGGCTGAAGTGTGGCAAGTTAACCCATAAGGTCAGTGCCAGATTACAAAAGCCCATGAGATGATATTTCTCACAATATCTTTATCTGCAAGCCATTTAACTTTAGAAAATTTCTTAGCACTGATAGATGTATTTGTGCTTGGAATGACAAATTTTGGCCAATGCATAACTATTCTTCTCAATAATTACTGGTTTGAAAATTAAAGGGATACAATTAGCCAATTTATTTTGGGCATGGTAATTTTTCATGCATACTTCCTGGAGTGAAGAAATGTTCACTGCAGTAATGTGATGTGATTAATGGATGGTTTCTTTTTCATTAATACAACTCTCAACTGGTTGAACTTTAATTTCAATAATACATACAATAAAGCATTGGAAAAGCAAGTTTAGACCACAAAAACTGCTCCAGAAGGCAAAAAATTTGAAAAACACAATAATTACAAGGACTCATGTATTACTTGCCAAATCAGTTTATTTGTGTTAGCCAACTTGGTAACCCCTCAAAGCAAAATAAAATCTATAAATGACAAACTTTCAAATGAGAAATACAAGCCTCTTCGTTTTCTTTGCTCTTTCACAGACATCTTATATGGCAAAGTATGGGAGAGCAAAGATATATCAATATACACCATGGCATCCCATATGCAGCCCACTTGCACGTTCAGGGAGTTCACTAATATCCCGAGGCTTATCTGGCAATTCGGTACAAGGACTCCATAATATTCCTTGGCACATGCATTGCAATTTGTAAAATTACGTGCTTTTCTCTAGGACAGCATTAAATATATTTAAAATAGTTTCAACATACATATCCTGCTCTTTGTATTTGTCTGACGTTATGTTCTTCATTCAATTATGTGTTAGTTCTACACAAAAAATTATACTGCAACCATTAGTAGGATTTGCTTCCATTTATAACACATCAAAGTTCCAGCAATTTAAACTATCGTCCACTGTGTTTATCCCCCAGGCCCAGATAATGTGACCTGTTAGAAGAATGAATACACAAAATTTAAGAGAACACACACTTCAATGAATGTGGCTTATATTGAATGGGGAAGTTACAAGGAGGTTCTGAATTAAATTGTAAGGTTACTTTTTAGACATAGCTTATGTGATTTTACATTATTAACATTAGCAATAAATGCATGTGTATGAAGTGTATTCTAACATCATGTCTAACATATTATATCTAATTACCTCCTTTAAAGACTAAACCAGAGAAAACTCCAATTTTGTCACAAACTCGAAAAAGAAAATAGCACCAATAGGTTTAGACATGATGAGCAGACTGTTTCTAAAAGTGCAGTGATGGAGAGAAATATCATCAATGACAAGTGACTACCAATTAACGAATCTAGTGATGCTGAATCTCGATATACTTGGTGCAAGCATGATAAACTGAGTTCTTTGCTAACTTCAAGACTCTTTGATGACTAAACCAGAGACAACTCCAATTTTGTCACATAATTTGAAAAAGAAAATAGCACCAAGAGGTTTAGATGGTTTCTAAAAGTGCAATCATAGAGACAAATATCATTAATGTCAACCAATTAACAAATCTAGTGATGATGAAACTCAATATACTTGGTGCAAGTATGATGAACTGAGTTCTCCATAATTTCAAAACTCTTTGATTGTCACAGAAAAGTGGAGTCGTGTAATCTAAGAAAGTTGCAGGCCACTAAAATATTGGCATAGCCAAACTGCTTTGTACTCTGCTTCAATGGAAAATAAAGCTAAATGTGCTGAAACATACTATACAACAAAACAACTCCTAAGACCAAGGAAAATGTATAGCCAATGGTTGATCATCAAATATCAACTAGTCCAATCAGAGTATACATATCCTATCAACTAAAAATCTATTGTCCTCAAATAGAAAATTCAAAATTCAAGAGTACCTTTGAGATGTTACAACACTTGTTTTGCTGTCTGCTGAAGAACAAGATTTGTATGGGCTAAAAACTGAGGGAGATGACTAACTACAAAACAAAGATTCAGTTGTGTGGATGTAAGATATATCAAACTTGTCCCCTGCTCTATAAAGTGACTCTTCCACCAGTGATAAATCATCATAGATTGACAACTTCAAACCTATTAGTATAATATCTTTCTATTTGTTTAGTTAATGGTCATCTAGTCATATTTAGCTAGTCTCTAATTTCCTCTTCTGTTAATGTTTGTTTCTTTTAGAAATGTCTTTGTAAATCTATATAAGGAACTTTCGTTCCTCTATTTAATATATAACATCGATTATTTGAACATGGTATCAAAGTTGGTCTGAGCTTGTCTCCCTCACGGGAGGGCTCAAGATTTTGGGAGGGCCTATTGAAGTAGGGTTTCTGAAAATTGCAAGCTAGGGTTTGTGGTTCTGTTTTTCAGAAGTTTGTGTTCTTACTTCTAGAATTTTGTGGGTTCCCGAATGCAAATCACATTTTTTTTCCTATTTTCTTCTTCATAAGTTTGGTGAAGTGAAAAATGCGTCAAAGATTCACGACTTTTTTAAGGCGTCAATTCTTTCTAAAATCGTGACTTTTCTTTTCACAATTCTTTTTCCTATTTTTGAGCCACGCGCAAGGGTTTTTGGGCGCAGATCTAAAGAAAATTGCATCATGTTTGGGCGCGCGACTATGAAAAGTCGCTTTTTTTGCTAATTCATGGCCGCACAACTAGGGCATTTTTCTGCACTTGACTTTCCTATTATTTCTAGCGCGATTTGTTCAAACTTTCTGGCACATTATTTTTGCACTATCTTCTAATCACGATTTCCCGGAATCACAGTGCATTTTGTGGAATTTCTGGCCGCGACCTAGGTACTTCTAAATGCGTGAATCTCTTGATTTTTTGTGCATTGTCTCTCAAGGTTCGGAGGAAGATTGCCATCCAAAGGCAGCATCGGTTTGTTGGGTTTTGTAAATCGATGTTCTGGGTTTTTAATAAATTTTTTATCCCTTAAAAAAATCTGTCTTGTGGGTTTTTAAATTTTATTTTTTTCTCCTTAAAAAATTTTGATGGGTTTTCATAATTTTGACCCTTAAAAAATTCTGTTTGGTTTTCTGATTTTTTTGCCTAAAAAATCATGGGAGTGTTTATAATTTTTTTCCTAAAAAAATTAAGGGTTTGCTCTTGTATGCCCTAGTCAAGGTTTTCACAATTCGGGAGGGCTCTGGTTTCTAGAAAGGTTTTACCGTTTTTCCTTTAAAACGATGTTATGTATTCTAATCTGTGTTTTGGATTTTGTGCCAGCTACCTATTTGGTTTTTTCGATTTTATCATCAAAAATTGTTTCTAGGCTTCTATAATTCGTAGAGTTGCATAGGATTCCTTTGAAGGTTTTTTCCATTTTTTTTCGAAAAAACAATGCTTTGTAAACTTCAATTTCAGGGTTTTGCGATTTTTTCCTCAAAATTCATGGTTTGTTGCAGTCTATTTTGGTCCCACCTAGAGTTGTTGGGGCGAACATCTGCACAACTACCTTCATGCAGTCTGTTCTAGAGCATCGTGCTCATCTGCAAAAGTTTGGAGGGTTTGCCGATTTTTCCTCAAAATCGTGGCAATTGTTCTTGGTGTGTCTCTGGTTATAGGGAGGGACAATTTTGTTACCCAAAATCAGGTTGGATGTTTTGTGATCAGTTTTGGTCATTTCCAGAATATTTGCAATTTCTGGGAGGGTTGGTGGCAAACTCATCTCAAGCGGCAAAGTCAGTGGCAGGGTCTTGTCTTTTGTTGCAGAAGCATTCTGAGAAGCGGGCAGCCTTCTCTGTTATTTCTCTAGGTAGTTAGAACGATGACCATTAAGGGAGGGTATTAGTATAATATCTTTCTATTTGTTTAGTTAATGGTCAGCTAGTCGTATTTAGTTAGTTTCCAATTTTGTCTCTTGTTAACGTTTGTTTCTTTTAGAAACGTCTTTGTAAATCTATATAAGGAACTTTCGTTCCTCTGTTTAATACATAACTTCGATTATTTGAACAAACCCGACCTCAATAAGTGTAGTGGAAGGATTACAATTTATGTTACCAGGTTCACCCCTAGGAAGCCCGAGTACGATTCAGGTTCGGTCCGGGTTCGAAATTCGGGTCCGATTCGGGTCAAATACGCCCTGGGCTCGGTTTTTTTACTGTGGGTTCAAAACCCTGACTATGGGTTCGAAAAGTGTGAAAATTTCTCTGTGTGGAAGTCAAACGTAAGCCAATTTTGCAATTCTCAATTCTTGCATACTCGATCTTATGGACTTATTCCTTCCTAGCACATATTGTGAATATTTCTCATTTGGTGTAGAAGACAAATTCCTCATTTTTGAACCACTGATAGCAAAGAGATTCACAATAAGACTTTAGCATTGGAACACTACTCCATACTTCTCTTGTCTAGACTATAAAGGATTGAAAATTCTTAATTTGATGCAATGATAGTTCTGAGATGAGAATTTATATAACCATGCCTATTTTGAAACTTCGCATCTAATACAGCATCAACAAGAACTTAATAATTCTGTTCCAAACTTCCAAGGCAAGGACACCCAAAAAATCTCTCAGATTCTTCTACGATCTGCAAGAAAAAGGTTTTGGCTCTTTCACAATGTAAATAATTATGTAACACTGTTTTCTTGTTTGCCTTCCACACATCTTTTCAGATTGATCAATAATGGCTGATTGTAAACACTTGACATTTTTATATTTGAACTTTAATTTATAATTTTATATCATGACATTTGAGTATCACTAATATTTTAATATTTGACTATGAAAGTGGTCTATTTTTGCTATGTTATTTGACTATTAATATGGTGGTGTATTCTGAACTTAATTACTGCTGCAAATATGTATATATTTCTGATTTTTATATGTTTTTGTATTACTGAACCCAAAACGAACCCAACCCCAAAAAAAAAATTTCCCGAACCAGCGAACCGGGTTCTCAAACCCGAACCCAAACCCAAAACCGAACCGGTAACTTAGATTACAATCAATCATAAAAAACCATTCCAAAAGATTCATAGCATATTTGACCTAAGCCATGAAAATGAAATGGTCATGTTGCCAAAACTCTATGCCAAAGTAACACTGTAGAAGGCATGGATCAATCATATGTCAAAAGCAATACATAGATCAAATTTCACACACTACAATGCAGTGGCCCCACCACTTGTGGTGGCAAGTCATCAACATAGACAACAAGAATTACAATGCCATCACCATCCTTTTTGACATGGAGATTTGGATCAAAGATACTTCGCTTAAATCAAAAATCTCAAAGATGTTGATCAATTTTTATATACTAGGCTCACGGTGCTTCCTTGAGTATATACAAAGACACGAGAAGCCAACAAACCAAATAATCACTACTAGGTACTTTAAATCCTCCAAGCTGCACAATGTAGACCTCATCCAGGTCCTCTTTCAAGAAGGTGCTCTTCACATCCACTTGATACACATTCCAACCAAACTGAACTTCTATGGAGAAAAACAACCAAAATGTGACCATCTTTGTCGTAGTAGCAAAAGTCCCCTTATATTATATCCTCTCCTATTGCAAATGGCATTTCGCAAAAAGATGAGCCTTATACTTGTCCAAAGCATTGTCAGCTTTACTTTTGATTTCATATACCCAGTTGCATCCAATGGACCTTTTGCTTGGAGGCTAATTGACCAACTCTCGAGTATGAACTTTCATCAAGCCCTCATCTTCAACATCCATGGCAGCCTCCCATTCAAGTACCTTTCAATTTTGTGTATTGTGGTCTAGGCAACCTTAAAAAAGTTAGAAGGGAGCAAAATAAACATGCTCATTTGTACCAAAAACATCTTTCCCAATTCACTACGGTTGTTTAGGAAGGTTAGCTTTCTAGACATCTTCAATAGTAAAATAATACCATTTTGGTTGTTATTGTTGTGACCCGAGGCTATTGTGGCTAGGCAACCACATCTAGAGTTGCAATTAACTCAGGTCTATGTATCCAATATGCCAATGGCGCAAGCGAAATATCAATCAAAAGCTCACACACTAGCAACCGTATGGAATATAAGAACTAAAGCCTTCATCATTCAAAGGAAACACAACACTAGCTCTAAAAATGATCAATGACAACCTACCGATTATAGTAAAAATCAAATAAGAGTTTCAAGTTTTGTTTCTTTTACATCAACATCCCAACTAACTATGAATTTGTTAGTGAATATATCAATCAATCTATATGCATTGGGTTGTTCCCTATACCCAATAAAGAAACATTTAGAGTTCTTAGAACCTAGTTTACTCCCTTTGCTATTAAGAAACAAGATATATGTTGCTGAACCAAAAATTTGAAAAATGTGTTAACTATGGCTTGAGCCCAAAGCAAGATTCTTTACGACTGACATCCTATAAAGCTTTGCATGAACTTTTGTTCAAAAGATATATTGTCGCGTTCACTACTTATCCCCAATATTTATACAACACACCTTTGTTTAGCATCATCCACTAGGCCTCTCCATGATAGGCCTATTGCTTCTCTTAACCACCCCACTTTGTTGAGGGGCAAATGGAATTGTCAATTGCGATTGAATACCTTCTTTCTCATAGTATCTTGAAATTGCTTGGAAGTGAACTATAGCCACTATTATTAAACAAAGAGGTCTTAATTCCCCTACACTTATGATTTTCAACCAATGCTTTGAAATTGACCAAAGCTCTAAAACAATCAAACTTTTTCTTCAGCAAGTATACCCACATTTTCTTTGAAAAATTATCAGTCAAGAATAAAAATGCCACACACTAAGAAATGTTAATAACTTCCAAGATAGCTCATACAGATCTACATGAATGAAATGTAAAGCTCCTTTTGAGCATCATGCCCCTTCAACAGGAAACAGCTTTCATTTCTAATTACCAGCCAAATGCCCCACAAATATACCCTACTTCTCTTGGATAGATAGCAATCTGCGAACCATAGTAGCATCCATTTGCACAGCACAATAAAAGTGTAGATAGAATTCAATTACACAAGTTTGAAACAAGAAAAACGTGTAATTAAAAACAAAAATTATATTTCATTAAATGGAGAATCTGTAGAATTAGAATCAGCAATAAACTTGCCATATTCCTTCTATGGCATGTGTTCTACCATCACCCAAAAAACTAGAATCTAGAGAACTAGAATCAGCAATAAACTTGACATATCAATCTCTATGGCCTGTGAAACATACAGATGCACCACAATCAAAGAACCAACAACTGTATGCATCACTGTTATCTCAAGAAGATGCCATAAAACATACACCTTCTCCAGAGAGTCTTATTCTACCTCAATTGACATACCCTGCAGATTCTTTTGGGATAGATCATATTGTCATTTCTAGAATTCTTATTCTACCTCAATAACACTTAGCTTTGTGTTTGGATTGTGAATAAAAGTATCTTGCTTTACCCTTGTACTCTGCACCATGTGCACTTTCAAATACAAACTAATTTTTACGAAGGTGAAAGTTTGCCTCTACAAACAAATGCAACAACTTCCTAAAAATTTCAAACAATAGTGGCAAACTATTGATGACCGAGCAACCATATCTTCTTTATCTACTGGTTTATTGACAGCAAATAGTTAGATCCTCTCATAGTGACTATCACCCAACTTCATAGAAAACAATATTTTTTTAAATACAGTGTACTCTATTTTTTACAAAAGTTCAACATTGTTTTTCAAACACTGTAATGAGCCAAACTAGATCTGACTCAAAACCCCCCAATTTCTTGCCCTAAATTTTCAGATTTAAAATAAAAACTTCTATAGAATCTATTCCGAAGATATGAAATTCCAGCACAATAATAAACTGCAAAAATAATCTAGTTTTTGCATTTATTCAGAAATAGTTGCAATAATACATCAGCTATGGCAACTTACGGATACAATTATTTTGCAGCAATACAATAGCTACTGCAAATTTGACAACCCCTCAAAAATAGCTTGAATCTGAAGTACAAAGTGAGATATCTAAATAATATCTCCAACAGACAATAGGTTTTTGTCCACTGTCTCCAAGCTCGAGGGTTTTCGTCCTCAAATCTGTTGAAAAGCCAAAGCTTCCCTGAATTCTCCAAGAGAATACATTAACCAAGCATAAACTAAGCATGTCTTCCCATTTACCCTAGCCTCCTTTAAATAAGACCTTAAGGCAAGGCCGCCCGAGGGTATAGTTTCTAGAAGGTTCTGGCCCTTCTAGAAGATTCTAGTTCTTCTAGAAACTTCTTGTAACCCTTCTAAAAGATTCATCTTCTAACTCTTCTAGAAGATTCTAGTTCTTCTAAAAACATCTTGTAACCCTTCTAGAAGATTCATTTTCTAACTCTTCTAGAAGATTCTAGTTCTTCTAGAAACATCTTCTAACTCTTCTAGAAGATTCTAGTCTTCTAGAACATCTTCTAACCTTTCTAGAAGATTCTAGTTCTTAGAAACATCTTTTAACCTTTCTAGAAGATTCTAGTTCTTCTAGAAACATCTTTTAACTTTTCTAGACAATCTTATTCCTTAACATTCGCCCCTTAAGATTGGATAGAATATTACAAACAAGATACAAAGAAGAGTTTGATTGTGTTTGTCTTTTTTCCTTCTTTTTTTTTGGAGATTATAAAATGTTTCTTGGAAGCTTCCTCCTTGCTTGCTGGTCCTCCTTGTTTGCTTGGTGTGTCAAAGAGACCTCTTTTATCTGCAATAGAAACGTCTGCACCACAAATTTGGGGACATTACAAACACTCTCCAAGTTCACTAACAAAAGATTTGAAATTTTGAAGCCATTTGGTTTTTGTTTATAGGATTATTCCATCACAATTTCAAACAATGGTGACAAACTATTGATGACAGAGCAACCATATCTTCTTTATCTACTGGTTTATTGACAGCAATAGTTGATCCTCTCATAGTGACTATCACCCAGCTTCATAGAAAACAATATTTTTTTAAATACAGTGTACTCTATTTTTTACAAAAGTTCAACATTGTTTTTCAAACACTCTCAAAGTTCACTAACAAAAGATTTGAAATTTTGAAGCCATTTGGTTTTTGTTTAGAGGATTATTCCATCACAATTCCCATACTTGGTAATCACAAGCATTTTGTTTCCATCACATTAAAGTTTCTGACCTATCATAATTTGTGATTCAGGCGAAACAACATTTTAAATACTGTCTGTTGCTAAAGTTTAAACTAACAATAAAAAAAAAAATTACAAAAAATAACTATAAGCAATTGCAGAATGATATAATGCAGGTTTTCACTTTTTTTTGCAAAAATTTACAGGGCTTATTGTACAAATTAAAAAAAAAAAAGTACAAGTACCCAATCTTTGTTCCTTTGCATTGTACCGCTGTTCATCCATTTTGTTAATGTTAATCTGTGTTGTCACTGTTTATCCATGCATTCACTGTTCATCCATACTGCTTGGATTCTGTACAAATTTCTATTTCTTCTTTTTTTCTTTTTTGTTTTCAACAGCAATTTGTTTCCTTGGAAAGGAGATTCGACAAACTTTGACAGCAGATTGCTCTCTCCTTCCCTTCACTTTTCTTCTTTATGATATTGATTTAGCACTATGTTTCATAGGGACACATCACCCTTGAAACCCCTGTCCTCATCTCCATAGCTGTTCTTGAGATTGCAGGACATTAGGGGACATCCCCTGGCCATCCCCTTTCTCCAAAGATTGCCAAGAACTTTTTTGGGATGCCCTCCACAAAGGCAGGACATTGTCAAAACGACCAGGGTTGTCCAAGATGTCCAAGCATCTTTGACAATAACTTTTTGTCCAATGTTTAAAAAATAAAACATTCCCATTTTTTAAATACATAATTAAAGGGGCTGTGGTGCCCACAAGCCCCACACTTCCCTTATGCAACCCTAAACACCTTAAAACATTCACTCATTTCCTAAAATTGTTGTTGCCGTTGTCATTTGAATTTTTTCGCAGCTTGAAGAAGAGGAAGGAATATAAAATAAGGAAGAGGATTTGCAGCCACTCTCCAAATTGAAGGTCAATTTCATTCATTGCAAGGTATCCCACAATCATTTGTCAAAAGAGCTTGGGGAGTGTTTTTACTTCTTTTTTTCATTTGCTCTTAGTTGTCAGACATTTCTTTGTTAGTAAAAATGAGCGCCAATGTTGAACATGCAATGGAGAGTTAAAGGATGTCAACATAAACCAAAATCAAAATGAAGTTGATGGTAGCGGTGGGGGTTCTCATTCTTCAGACAAAACACAAGTGATACTACAGAAAATCATTTTGCATGCCCTTGACCATTCACAAGGATTAGCAAAAGGCCCTCTCAATCCCCAAAAAACCTTGATGCAATGTCACAATTTTGGTCAATAACTGGTCCAAAAATGCAAGGGGCAGCATGCATTGATTGTATCATATTTGCTATACTAATTTTCATGGGAGATATAGAAGGGGTGGACACCATTTATTAGGCATGGGGTTAGGGTTAGTGAGGAAATAACTCTAGAAGAAAGGGATGAAATGGCAAAGTCAGTTGGGATACGTGAATCAAAATCTAGAGCTACACCATTGCCATCTATTTCAAAGCATTCCAACGTATCAATTGTTACTAGTTGGGGAAAGGATTCTAATAGAAGGAAGATGAAAGCCACTTCTATTACAAGTGCAACAAATACAATGGCCGGGTTGTTGAATTTGTAAGTGTTGACGAATTGTAGCTTAGGTCAGATATAAGCGATGATTGCTATAAAGCATCATCATCGCTTATATAAGATCTAATGCTCTTCATGTTTATATTTCCAGAAATGAGCAAAATAATCGAATTTTATAAAGCATGTATAAAATCGAAATTATCTAAATGATGTTCTGAATTCGCTTTGATTAAAATTCGGGACTCTTGTATTACATCCGCCATGCGTAAGGGTGTGTCCATTAGTTAAGTTTGTTTAACCGAATGATCATCGGCTGTGAGAGGAACCCGCGCCCTAAGGAACACGTCCCTTGAGCGGACGTGTCTCCACATGTGGAGACACGTCCTCTCAAGAGACGCATCCCTTGGAGGCGGATCTCCTAACATATAAAAGATGATTCCAATCTTAATATGCAGACATCGAAATCATTAATGTTCTGCAATCAGCACATTTAGTATAAATCTGGAAATCAAAAATCTGTCTTAAAATCTTAGTAGAATTCTGGAAACTTAGAATCCTTTTAGAACCCTTAGTCTCTCATTTTGATAGAAGATTTGACTACATTTACATGGTATCAGAGCCACGTTGTGTGAATCCTAATCAAATCTAAATATCAATCTGCTCAAGAAAATTCGTATTTTCTAGAATCGAATTTACATCACATTCTTCATAATGTCAAGTGTGATCAGATTTGAAGATCGCCTTGCAGGAGCAGACAATTTCACATCATGGAAATTTAGAATCATGATGATCCTTAGAGAGAATAAGCTAGATTCACTTGTGAGAGAAAACTTGAAGGAAACAAAGTCTGAATCTGAGAAAACTCAATGGATAGAAAACAATGAAAAGGCCATGAAAATCCTAGTAGATGCAGTTAGGGATCATATAGTGCCCATCCTAGCAAAACATGAAACTGCATACCATATGTTCAAATCTCTTGAGAAAACTTATGAGATCAACAACACCTGCAGGACTCTTGCTTTAAAAAGGCAAATCAACAATGCTCAAATAAACAAAGGAGAGTCCATTAATGCATACTTCATGAGGATTATTGAACTGAGAGATCAATTATCCACAATTGGATATCAGATTGATAGCAAAGAGTTAACTCTAATTGCACTAGGAGGCCTACCAAACTCATGGGAGTCATTTGTTCAAGGAATAAGTGCAAGATCTAAACTCCCTAAGTTTGACAGGCTAAGAACTGACTGCCTTCAAGAAGAAACAAGACTCTCCTCAAAAGAAAACAAACAGAAAAACATAGATGAAGACCTTCATGTACTCAACACATCGTCTAATAAAAGGAATAAGAAAAACTCCTACAAGAAAGGATCTTTTAAAAGAAAGAGAAATTCCAATGGAAAGGGATCTTCTAAAAGGAAAGACATCTCTCAAGTGCAATGCTTTAGATGTGATCAATATGGCCACTATGCAATGAAGTGCCCTGACAGATCAAAGCAACAAGCATCTTTTGCCAAAGTAGGAAAGACAAATTCAGATCATGAATCTGAGAACTTTGTGTTCTATTCAGCATTATCTAATCAAGTATCTAACAATATCAACAACTGGGTGATTGATAGTGGTTCTTTGAGGCACATCACAGGGTTTAGAGAACACTTAGACACTATGACTGAAGAGTCTGATGAAGATGTCACAATTGGGGATGACTCTACACATCAAGTAAAAGGGGTTGGAACTTGTTCCATCACATTGAAATCTGGTCTCTCCCTTCATCTCACTGGGGTCTTATTTGTACCTGGAATAAAGAGGAATCTAATATCCATCTCTACCCTTGAAGACAATGGATATAGGGTTACATTTATGGATGGAAAAGTTCTAGCATGGCCTAAAAACTCATCTATCAAGAAAGCCCAAATCATAGGTGTAAGACAAGGATACCTTTACAAACTTTGCACTGAAGTTAATCAAGCCCTTACCCTTGACATCTTTGAGTCAACTGAGATTTGGCATAGAAGATTAGGACACCTTCATTTCCGTGCCCTACCTTCTATGGAAAAACTTGTAACAGGGTTACCTAAGTTAAAACCATCTCATGAAGGAAATTGTAAAGGTTGTGCCTTAGGAAAGAATACAAAGGGATCCTTTCCCACTAGTTTGAGCAAAACCCTAAATGTGTTAGATCTGGTTCACTCTGACTTATGTAGACCCATGTTTGTACCTTCTAAAGCAGGATTTCTTTACTATGTCATATTTATAGATGACTTCTCTAGGAAAACCTGGATCTATTTCCTTAAGAGTAAAGAGTCAATAGAAATCCTCAAAAGGTTCAAAGAGTTCAAAGCACTTACAGAAAACTTCTCCAGGAAGAAAATAAAAACCTTAAGGACAGACAATGGGAAAGAATACACCTCTGAAATTTTTAAGGAATTTTGCATGAGTGCTGGAATTAAGAGGGAGTTCACAGTGGCTTACAACCCTCAACAAAATGGGGTTGCTGAAAGAAAAAATAGAACCATTGTAGAAGCTGCCAAAGCAATGTTGCTTGACCAAAACATTGAAACCTCTTTCTGGGCAGAAGCCTCTAGGACTGCTGTCTACATCCAAAATAGATGTCCTCATTCTCATCTTGACAACAAAACTCCTGAAGAAGCCTTCACTAGCATAAAACCTGACATTAGTCACTTTAGGATTTTTGGTTGTCCCGTCTATATTCATGTGCCCAAGGAGAAAAGATTCAAACTTGAACCTTCGGAAAGAAAGGGATATTTATGGGATATAGTGAAACCTCCAAGGCCTTCAGGATATTCATACCCGGTCAGAATCAAATTGAATTGAGCAGAGATGTCATCTTTGAAGAAGACATTGCATTCAAGAGGGCAAGAAGTTCTAGTGAGACTAAAACCTATGCCCCTAGAGTACCTGAAATGGAACCTGCTCCTGAGATTCAGAGGGAGCATCCAGAGGAAATGCCACATGAACTTCCTTCTACTTCAAATGAGAATACAATTGACAACGGCAGAAAGAGACCACTTTGGGCCAAGAAGATGGTCAAAGAAGCAAAGGATCATGATCAAAGAAGCAGAGGATCATGCAGCACCCAAAGGAACGTTCAGGGAGAGTAAAAGACCCAAACACTTCAGTAGCTATTTTGCTCTAATGAACGACATCATAAACTCCGAACCTGTCAGTGTTACAGAAGCTTTCTAACATCAAGCATGGAAGGATGCAATGACAGAAGAATATCAGTCTATTCTAAAGAATGATGTATGGGATATAGTGCCTAGACCAAAAGAGAAATCTGTTGTCTCTTCCAAATGGCTCTTCAAAATCAAGCATGCTGCTGATGGCAGTATAGAAAAACACAAAGCACGTTTTGTGGCAAGAGGTTTTTCTCAAAAGGAAGGCATTGATTACGAAGAAACATTTGCACTTGTTGCCCGTTACACATCAGTGAGAGCAGTGTTAGCCATTGCACAGCTAAAGGCTGGAAGATCCATCAAATGGATGTGAAAACTGCCTTCCTGAATGGAACCATTGAAGAGGAAGTCTATTTGGAACAGCCTGAAGGTTTTGTGATACATAAACCTGACTCACATGTATGCAGACTGAAGAAAGCCCTCTATGGACTTAAACAGGCTCCCAGGGTCTGGTATGAAAGAATTGACAGTTATCTCTTGGGATTAGGATTTTCCAAGAATGATGCTGACTCCAATCTCTACTTCAAGGTAATTAGAGGTGATATGCTAATAATTATTCTATATGTTGATGACCTGCTGATAACAGGAGAAGATCACCTCATTGCTCAAGGAAAGCAGGATCTAATTTCTAAATTTGACATGAAAGACTTGGGCATTCTTCACTACTTCCTAGGTTTAGAAGTATGGCAGAAATCAGAGGGCATTATACTAAACCAAGGGAAGTATACTATTGATATTCTGAAGAAATTTGGAATGTTGGACTATAGACTGATGTCTACACCCATGGAAACTAACCTTCACAAATTGAAAGAAGCAGCAGCAGAATCCAAGTGTGCAGATCCAACCCTTTACAGACAAATGATTGGATCCTTGATGTATCTAGTCAACACCAGACCTGATATTTGCTATGCAGTGAATGTTCTCAGCCAGTTCATGTGTGAGCCAAAGGAAATTCACTTAATGGCTGTGAAACATATTTTGGGATATCTTCAAGGCACTATTGGATATGGTCTTCTTTACAAGAATGATCAACTAGATCTACATGGGTACTCTGATTCAAATTGGGCTGGAAGTATAACTGATCGGAAAAGCACATCAGGATGTTGCTTCAGTTTAGGATCAGCTATGATCTCCTCGATTTGCAGAAAACAATCTTCAGTTGCTCAGAGCTCAACAGAAGCTGAATACATTGCAGCCTCAATGGGAGCAAGAAAAGCAGTTTGGCTTCGTAAATTGTGAGACTCTTTGGTGAGCCCTTGAATCCTACAATTATTCATTGTGATAATCAGAGTTGCATCAAACTCTGTAAATCCTGTCTTTCATGATAGATCTAAGCACATTGAGATCCCCTATCATTATGTAAGAGATATGGTGGAAAGGAAAGTGATTCAGTTGGAGTATATTAGTACAAATGATCAAACTGCAGACATTCTCACCAAGCCTCTCTCCCGAATCAAGGTAGAGCACTTCAGGAAGAAACTCGGTATGGTTGAAATGTAATTTGTTATTTATGTTTGAAATTCAAATTGTTTATCAAATTGTACTAATATATTAAGATGTTTAAATGTGTAAACTCTTTTGTCATGAGTGTGACTCCATGACTTTATGGGCCTACTCCCCCTGTGTACATTATTGAAAGGTGACGATCTTTCTAATAGTGAACACTTGTATTTGACATTGTAAAGTGACGACTCTACAATGATAAACTATCATGATAGATATCATGTGACTCGATATCTGTGGACATGTCATGATAGTATCTCTTGGACACTTTGATGGATATCATGGGACTTGATGTTGGGATTATGGATGCACAGTCCTTGAAGCTGCAGTCTTCGATGTAGGACCTTTAAGCCAAGAAAGATAATAACCACCTAGAAAGTGTTGCAACTAGGCATGCACAATGGAGATTCAATATTGATATGATATATTATTGATTTGATATCTGATTGATATCTGGATATCTTGATATATTACAAATGTACAAGATGCCTTGAATATATAGGCATGAGCTAAACCCTAATATGCATGAGATGTTGCCATGTGTCAAGATCAAACAACATGTGACAACATGTGAACCCTAATGGTGAAGAACATTAAATGATGAGATAAGTTCTAGAAGGAATCTTATCTCCTACAAATAAGGAAGGGAATATTATCCCATTTATTAAATGATTTATCTAATAATGCAACCTAGGACTTAATGATTAAATGCAAGACCTAAGTTAACTTATGCCAGTGTAATAATTAATTAATTAATTACACCAACACTTGATATCATCTGAAGATCATTGTAATCCTTAAGAGATAATCATGGTGGATATTTATATCCATGGATATGCCATGAATTATGGTAGACATCATGTGACTTGATGTCAGTGCACATACCATAATGAAGATGTGTTATGAAGAATGTCATGTGACTTGACAAACTTTGAGAAAACATATCATATCTTCGATATCACGTGTAAAGGTGATATCTCCACTTATTTGATTTGAAATATCTTCCCTAGCAAAGAGGGAGTGTTGATGAATTGTAGCTTAGGTCAGATATAAGCGATGATTGCTATAAAGCATCATCATCGCTTATATAAGATCTAATGCTCTTCATGTTTATATTTCCATAAATGAGTAAAATAATTGAATTTTATAAAGCATGTATAAAATCGAAATTATCTAAATGATGTTCTGAATTCGCTTTGATTAAAATTCGAGACTCTTGTATTACATCCGCCATGCGTAAGGGTGTGTCCATTAGTTAAGTTTGTTTAACCGAATGATCATCGGCTGTGAGAGGAACCCGCGCCCTAAGGAACACATCCCTTGAGCGGACGTGTCTCCACATGTGGAGACACGTCCTCTCAAGAGACGCATCCCTTGGAGGCGGGTCTCCTAACATATAAAAGATGATTCCAATCTTAATATGCAGACATCGAAATCATTAATGTTCTGCAATCAGCACATTTAGTATAAATCTGGAAATCGAAAATCTGTCTTAAAATCTTAGTAGAATTCTAGAAACTTAGAATCCTTTTAGAACCCTTAGTCTCTCATTTTGATAGAAGATTTGACTACATTTACAGTAAGCACATGAGATGTTAATGTTACTTTGATATAGGTAAGAGTTATAAATCAATGGTTGATATCAATATCAATGTTGGATCTCCTCACATTAAACTTTGTCCCCTTACCTTCTAGGGTAGGGCCCCAGATATGACCTAAGGAATCACCCTTGCAAGATCAAGTAATAACACCCCAGGGAGCTGAAACTAACTGTTACTCCTTGACGCAGCTTATCCATCACGAATTAAAGACCAAGGGGCCAGATGAGGAATAGTAGCATTCATATTCCATAATAGTTATATCTTTGTTATACAAAGCTCGTATGGATTTCCATACCATAAAAGGCATACAACTAGCATTCATTATGTAGTCTGCATGGTTGCGCATGAGTAGAAGATGAATTAGCGACAGATGGATCTATGACAAAGTAGAGCACAGCTTGTAGAACACTTTCATTGAAAGGGAGTAAGTGTTTCTACAAAGAAAATAGAAGACAGTTTGGCAGTTGTGTGAAATTGGTGGTTCCAACAAGGGATGATTACACAACCACCAGTTCAAAAAAAATTGACTTTTGTAAAAACGGGTCAACAACTGTGAGGCCCGCCCTAGTGTGTCAAGATTGTGTGTTTTATTGGACCAACTATTATTATTTGATACACCTAGACCTTGGACTTTTAGGTATGGGCTTACAACCATTCTAATATGCTTAGACTTTCATATTATTTTGTCTATTATCATTTTGACACTTTACGCTACTGCTTATTACTATGATGATTAAACATTGAATTCCAATATTAGACTGTGATTTGATGATGATTTATGTGTAGTGTAATCTTAATTATGTTCTAAAGGTGTTGCTATGCCTGAAGGTTAATTAGGAATCATGCTTCTTAGGTGAATTAATATGAATTGTTTGTTCAATGGTTGATTCCTAGGATGAATTAGGATTATGCTTTGATTATGATTTATCAAGTGATGATTTAATGAATAACTCTATACATCTGTTATACTCAAGATTCATGATCATTATATTTAATTAAAATCGAAAAATGATTAAATGCTATCATGACGTTTCATTGAGCTTTTGAGTGAAACAGATTATTGATCACATATATGATCGCGTATGTTTTTTAATTTTGTTGCTTTGGCTATGATATTATTTGGATATATGAACATTTGAAATCAAGAATGCAAGTATATTCGATGCCCGATGTAATTCAAAGATCTTTGGAAAACCCTATTGTGATTAAACCTATGATTCTTGATTATAATCCATTTAAAAGGACTAAAATCTCAATGTGATGTTAATTGTGGCAATGTGATATGTGAATTTTTATTTATTAACTTTTTTGAGTCCCAAAGTTGTTTAAGATGGGATGTGAGTTTAGTTGGCATCTTAGTTGTCCAATTTCGAATTTGCATTTTAACATGCCTTTAAATGGTCTTTAAATATATTTTTCTACTCTATTTTGGTGTTTTCAAAGTCGTGGAATGGGTACTTATGGATTAAGTATTTATTTGGCTACTTATCTAAGGCTTAGGCTAAGATATGACCTCTCTTAAATGCTCTTAAAAGAAAGTGACGAATTTAAAATTTGGGAATGTGGAATGGTTGACTTACCACCATTCCATCCCCATCCTCCAAAATTCATTTATGAGCTTGAAAAGCCCACAAAGTTTCACATTTATGTGAACACACCTTATAAGACTTTTAGAAGTTGAGTGTCCAAATATACCTCCTCTCCTTAATGTGAACACATCTTGTAAGATTTTCATGGGTTGAGTGTCCAAACACACCTCCCCTCAATGTCTCAAACATGTGGAAGCTTTTGAGAGATGTGTTTTGAGAGTAAATGGGTCCTTTAATGGGGAGGTGACACTTGTCAGCCTCACATTTACTCTCAAAACACATGTCCCCACATATGTGAGACATTAAAGAAGGGAGGTGTGTTTGGGCACTCAACCCATAAAAGTTTTACAAAATGTATTCACATGTGAGACATGAAAAAGGGGAGGTGCATTTGGACACTCAACCCCTTAAAATTTTGCAAAATGGTGTTTCTCATAAGTGTGAAACCTTGTGGGTTTCTCAAGCTCATAAATGAACCTTAAAAGATGGGCATGGCATGGTGGTGGTATGTCAACTATCCAACCATTCCAAAACACCATTTTCGTCACCCCTTTCCCAAAGCATTTAAAAAGGGTCATATCTTGGCCATAGCCCAAAATGAAAGGCTAAATAAATACCTTATCCATAGGTACCCACCCTAGGGCCTTGAAGAACACAAAAAATGGTAGAAAAAACATTTTTAAACCACTTTAAAACCCAGTAAAGATCAAATCCGAAATTGGATGACTAGAATGCCAACTCACCTCCTAACCCTATTAATCTTAGGACACATCAAAAATCACAATTTAGCATTCACATTTCACATTACACCAATTAACATCACATGAAACTTTAATCCCTCCAATTGAACTATAGTCAAACACCATGAGTTTCATCACATTAGATTTATCAAACTTTTGTATTTCATTAGTCATGGAATTATTTGCACCCTTGATCTCAAACATTAATATATACAAATAATATCATAGCTGAAACAACATAATTAAAAAAATACATAATCATAAAAATGTTCAATAATCAATTTCACTTAAAAGCTTAATAAAACATCACAATATCATTTAATCATTTTTAATTCCCAATAACCATTATCTTTACACATCAAAAGCATAAAAAGTGTATAGAATCAATCAATAATCCACACTAGCCAAATTTAACCAAGCAATTCATATTAATCATTTGAGAAAAAGATACCAAGTTCATCATTTAAAATAGTAACAACATCAAGTTTAATTAAGATTATTCTACACATGAAATTTCTCATCAAACATAATCTAATTTTGAGTTTAATATCCAAATCATCATAATAATATGCAATAATACAAGGTACCCCACATGATAATAGTCAAAATAACATGAATGTCTAATCCATCAAAGGGTGGGTCTCACTTCCACCCAAGCCCCCAAAAAATGATATCCAAAAAAATGACCAAAAAGCCCCCTATTCATCCACAAAGAGATGATAAATAGAAATCTAAAATTTTAATTCCTTTTATGGGTTTGTCACTCTCCCTTACTCTCAAAACACATCTCCCCATAGCAATTAATCCATAGAGAATTAGGAAAATAAAATTAGAATTAATTATCATTTATATTTAATAGTGGGACAATGACTTATTAAATATAATGCAAATTTGATAATATAATTGCTAATATCTGTATTATAGTTAAAATGTTATTTGGATCTACAATAATTATACATGTAACTAGTATATTTTAGGTCATTTAAAATATCAACTGACATCAAGAGTATATATATAAAAATTTAGTCCCTTTTTCTTTGAATTTTTTTAAATTATTTTGTCAAATCTATTTAGCTAGTTAATTGGTGAAGTTAAAATAACAAGTACATTTGGTAATTTATGGTGTGAATGGATTTAAGGAGACATCACGAGAAATTGGGTTCCAACAATTTGAAATTGTGATGTAGATCAAGAGATTTTAAGTCTAAATTATAAATAGTTGAATACCTCATTTTTTTATGAATAAGAAACCTTGAGGACATTAGGGGCACTTTAGGGCTTGTTAGGTTAGGGTGTGGAAGTGTGTTAATGTAATAGACAACCCCAATTTTTATTTTTTTTGTGTGTATACCCTGTTGCTCTTTGCTGATTGCATTTGTTTTCATGAGGTTTTTTCATTGCATATGAAGGTGTTTGCATTGCATGTTTTGTTTTTGAGTATTGTGCAATAACAATACAATAAAGAGAGCATAGAAGGCATGAAAAATAACTCTTTCAGAAGCAAGTAATTTCCTGATTTCTTCAATAGTTATTACAGTCTTACAAACAGCTTTAAAATCAGAATTTAAAGACTATATCAGACCTGGAAATGAGTTCTATCAGCAAACTGGAAACCTCCTTTGCAAGTACGCCTTGACCCCAAGTTGCTAGATGACAATACCCAGCTGCATAGACCTTTTTAGCATGCCAAAGGGTACTGAAAAACATTGTTTAAACCTCCTTTTAATCCCTCACAGCCTGTGCAAAACTCCCAAGAAGGCCGTACCATTCAAGAAGGGCGACTTGGCTAGGAAAAATCAGATTCTTCTCCAAAAAATCTGCAACCAGCTTTAAAAGGGGCGTCCTAGATAGGAATGATGATATTTTGAATACCCATTTTGATATCTTCAATCTTCTTTGACTTGTGAGCAAAAATATGCTTCCCAGGCATAACCAAAAACTCCAGAAAAAAGCCAAAATATCACTCCAAGCTGAAAATATAAACACTCCACACCAAAATATCAATCACACACCAAAATCCTACTGCAAACCAATCAAAAGTACTGAAATATCTTCATCCTTGCAAATCCAATTGTGTTCTCTAACTGAAAACACCCAACACCAGCCTGAGCAAGATCTTTCACCGTCGGTGCTAGTCTTAGAATTGAGGGGTATCGTCCTCAACTCCGTCTGCAATCTTTGGCTTCAAACCAGCAGCATGTCTCCACAAACAATCTCTAGCATAAACCCCAAAATGAAGCCTCAAAGTGTTTTTATGTTTCCTCATGAAGTGGGTGCCCAAACCCCTAAACCCACACCTTGCTTTGACTTGTTTTTTAAATTTAATTTCAATATCTTTCTTTCTCCAAAGTGGGGCGCCCAAAGTGAAGAAATATAATTTAAACATTTAAAAACAACTTAAGTAAAGTGACTAGGCACCTTGGTCACTTTTTTAAGTCCCCCTTATGACCCATTTTTTAACTTTATAATATAAAGTCACTTTTTTAACATTCTTTTAAAAAGCCTTAGCCAAATATTAAAATAATTTCTCCAAGTGGCTTTTGTCATCTTAAAATACTAATACTGGCAAGCCAGACCAGTCCATGCACTTAAATGGACGTACTTAAATGGACGTACTATTTTTAGTAAATGCTAAAAATAGCAAGTCATCGTCCAAAGGCCCAAACTGAAGAACAACTGGAATGCACAAAGGCTCATTGCAGGCAACCCCATCCACTAAACCCTGCTAAAAATAGAAATACCTGGCAATTAACACCAACTCAACTGGAACTGAGTCCCTTAACAAAGCCTCCTAGACAACAGGAACTCGGAAATTGGCTAGAGGTAATGCCCACTAATCCTAAAAAGGAGGGGACATTACAGTTAACTTCTCTATGACCCTTGAGTAAGTGCCAAAAAAATTATTGTTAAGTGTTCCAAAGAATAACCAACAATGTGTGCATAGTAGTGAATAGCTTTGCTATGCCTATTGATTATAATGTTGTAATCCGAAAAAGGCTTAGTATCTCCATAACCATTGAGATGTGTTAGTGATCACATAGGCGTACGTACATTGAGCATGCTAGGAACACAAAAAAATGTGTTCTTGCATAGTATTGGTGTTAGTTTCATTGGGGCATTACAACAAATGATGGTTTCATCATGTATGAGAAAAAGTAACCTATGGGCTTATAGTTTTGATTTGATTTCCTGGCATCCTTTGATCTTATATTCCGGCTTGCAAAACGATTAATACGCATTGTAAATATGTTTTAGCACACAAAATACAATTGAGGTAATTAAAGTGAACTCCATGAGAATTTGAGTTTTCAAGTAAACAAGTAGACTATGCTTAGGCCGAGAGAACTGAGAGAGTGTTAAGAGACATGTCATAAGTGATCTTAGGGAATGAGCAGCATTGTATTGAGATGGTTGTGTGCCCAAGAGGCTGAAGATTGTATTTGTCATTGGAGATGATGGATAGAGGGATCCTTTGCCTCACTTTTGCTATATTTTTCTCCCAAATTTAGGTTCTTTACGGTAAAAATCCTAGTATCTCCAATTATTTTGAAGTTGTTCTCAATTTCCTTTAATCTTCAGCTTAATTTGATTTCCTTGAGAATACAATTCTTATTTCTTTCAATTAGACCTGTATGTTGGTGACTATTTTATGGTATAAGCATCATAGTTTACAAATCAAATTGGTATCAAAGCAAGTTCTATCTTTTGGTGAAAGTTGTTGTGAGTGATTTTGCATGATGCCATACACAACAAGATCAAGTCGGAAAGATTTGTTGCCTTTGCAAAGAGACATTGAATCTTCTAGTTGGAAGAGCACATTATGAAACTTGACAAGAGATGTGGAAACCCTTGATGAAAATGCAAGGTTCCTCAAGCTAGAAGCCAATGTAGCAGGCATATCTCAGCTACTTGAGACTATAATGGGTAGCAAGGCTCTCATGCAAAAGTGCTAATTGGAAGATGCCAAGAGCAAGGGCAAAGCCCGCTCCATAGAAAAAGAGAACAAATATCATGGTGAATCAAGTCTACCAAGGACAACTCAATTCAAGGCCAAAGCAAAGTTTGAGATTTCATTATTCAAGAGAGAACTAGAGGAGGAGAAGCTTGACCATTGGTTGGTACATGTGAAGGTATATTTTAGTATGCATAGTTTTCGTTTGGTACAAACAATTTACTTTGCAAAATTGAAGAATGGATAATCATGCTATAACTTGGTTTGAAAGTCTCTCATATTCTATAGTTTAAGAAAGCAGTCTCCTATTAATTCTTGCAACCAAATAAAAAAATTGATCAATAAATAATTTTACCCAATATGTCATAGAGAGGAAAAAGCATGCAATGGCAATTTTTGAAACAAAAAATAAGACAAAGTGTGCAAGAGTATACAAGTGAGTTTCAAAGAATGACTCTCCAAATGGACAAGGATATGCAGGTGTGGAAGTTTTGAAGACATGCATTGGAGCCCATCACAGTCACTTTCGGCAGCCTATATTATTACTCTTAAGCTGGTGAACATTGATGAAGAACCTTGATGTAGATAGTCTTCCATCCTCTCCAAAGACAAAAGATGCCAAGGCAAAAACAAATAAGGAAATTGCTACAAGCACTAAAGAAAATCTTGCAAAGTATTGCAATGCAGATGGCCACATGGAAGAAACCTATTGAAAGCTACATCCAAAAAAGTGCTCATATTGGAAAGTTAAAAAAGGTAAGAAAACCACTATGCCTATCATTCATGATGAGGTAAAAGAAATTGACTGTGGTTCAAAGGTTGATTCCAAAATTTATCACCCTACAATAACAGTTAATTTTAATCTTCTGACAAGAGGAAAAGAGGCAATCAGATTTATTTAGCATTAAGATTCAAGTCAAGAATGTCATTGATGCCCTTTTCAATTCTTGTTCCCAAATGAATCTCACTTCTAAAAGATTGGATGAAAATATAAGTTTAAAAACTTATCAACACCCCAAGCCTTATGCTTTAGGTTGGATCAAAGAGGATGTTAATTTGTTTGTAAGTAGGCAATGTAAATTGAAGTTTGTTGATAACCAAAAAATTGTTGTAATATCCCCAAATAGGGATAATAGAAAAATAACAATATTTCCAAAACTAGGGCACAGAAAAATCTGAAACTTAATTTGCATATAAGAAATTCAACAACAAACTCAGATTTACAATCAGATTAATGATCTGATTTTTCTGATAAAAGAAATAAATTTATGAGAATTATTGAATTTATGAAAAGTACAAAGAATCCTCTTATTTCTGCCCAGAAATTCCAGAAATGAAACAAAATGGTTTTTCTTTAATTTTTCTGAGATAAGGAAGAAAAAAGCATGCAGATTTTCACTCTGAATTTCATCTCTAAATCGACCTCCAAACCTGATAATTGAAAAACAATTGCAGCCCAGGAAAGATGATGTGCTAGGGTTTCACAAACCAAAGCTCTTCAACTGAAACACACCCTTCTGACTAGGGGGAGGGGGACGGGGGTGGCGGGCCATATGCCTCTCCGAAACCAGGGATACTCAAGAGTTTCAGACCTTAAGCCAAGTTGCAGCAACAATAAACAAAAAACTTCACAACATAATGAGCTCTAAAAGACCCCTAGAGAGTTATATAATAACTCTCAAAGAGATGAAATAATCTCAGCCCTTGAATCACTACCTCTTAATCCAAAGCTCCACATTAAAAACCTAAAAATTGATCCAATAAGCTCCTTGAAACCCTACACCCCCTTTTTAAAAATCACTTAAAGTACACAAAAAGGGGACAACTTAAGCTTTTTGGCTAGGAGTCACTTAAGTTGCCTAAAAAGGCATGTGCCCTCAACTTAAAATAACTTAAGTTCACTTAAGTTGCATAAAAAGACGTGCACACAACTTAAGAATAGAATTGAAAACAAGCAAAAGACTCCACTACTTACCCAATGATGCTCTAAGTCCTCTTCCTCTTGGGTAATCCAAGGAAAGGACAGCCAATATGTTGTTAATCCTCATGATTTGAGTTGGGGATATTACAATTGTTTTGTTGATAAAGTAGTTGTAGCTGTTGTTCCTTTGTCACCTTTTAGGGAGCTAATGACTTATAATATAAGCTGCTGCATATTCCAAGCCTTGGAAAATATTGAGACTTCCGTACGCTTTGTCAAAATTTGGAGTTATTACTGGAATAATATCATTATTTGTGGGGGCCACCATACCAAGGCAGCAGATCCAAAACACATTATTACATACTGATTAGATTTGGCCAATATTGAATCCCAATAAAGGTTAACTATGATTATGTTCTGCTGTATAATTCTTGGAATGATGTAAGAAAAAAAAATTTAACGAGATATTACAATCTGCAGTTGCACCAAATGGAAGTTTTATCACGTGAAAAAAAATAGCCTATGGCATTTCGAATTCTGATTTTTCAACATCCCGGCATCCTTTCACCTTCCATTCCAGTTTGCAAAAGCATAAATACACATTGTAAGTGCATTTTAGCACAAACAGAACATAATTGAGAAATTAAATGAAATCCACAAGAATTCAAGTGTTCCAAGTGAACAAGTGGACAGTATTTAAGAGGACAGAACTGAAAGAGATTGTTAGAGAGAAGTTGTAAATAATCTTAATAACTGAACATTGTTGTTTCAGGCTGGTTGTGTACCCAACAGGCCTAAGACTGTATTAGCCATTCGAGATAGTGGATAGAGGGGTCATTTGCCTCACTTCTGTAGGAGTGTTCCCAGAATTTGAGTTCTCCAAGTTAGAAATCCTTCTATCTACAATTGTTCACTTGTTCTCAATTTCCTTTCATCTTTAATTTAATTTGATTGCCCAAAAGTAGGGTTCTTAATATCCTTCAAAATCTATATGTTAACTATTGTATGGTATAACCATCATAGTTTACAGACCAATGCAAAAATGTTGTTTAACAGCTTTTTGTCCATGACAGCCACCCTACTCAATTCTTGGTAGGTTGGTTTATCAATGTCAAAGGGAGCTTACAACTTATTTCTCTCTTTAATAGAGGTCTTCTGGATTTTCAGACCATTAATGTATACAATTGCCTTTCAATATGTAGTCTGCACTGCCACTCAAAATGCTATTGAACCAATTTTGTGTTTATGATGACCACCCTCTCCTTTGGATATTGTCAATGAGAACTTACCAAATATTTGGCTAGCCATTGTAGCTGCAGGTTTATCCAGGTTGAGACAAAGGGAGCACATTGAGCATGGAACTAGAAGTAGTTCTGGTAAATGCCCACCTATGTAAATCTAGAGCACAACCCAACCAAGTAGCAAATGTTCATGACATAGACAAAGATACCAACCCTAACCACACCTATAAATACCCTAAATCATGTATTATCTGATAGTACAAAATTAAATGAAGATAGAAGGTTTGGACAGTAGAGCAAGTGTTTCCAGTTACAACTGACAAAGGCAATTGTCAGCTCTTCTCAGTTCTTTGGTATATTAAATAGGCAATTTGTAATGTCCCAAAATAATTCTGGCCGACATGGGTTTGAGAACAGTGTTTTTAAACACTATTTAATATAACAATAATAATTAAATATAAATTAGTCTTGTTGTGAGGCCGACTCATTTGAGTTTGCGCCTTATTCATATTTTGAAATCTTTGTTTAATTTCTGGCTGACTACATTGTAGTGACGGGCTTAGTTTGTATTTATTGGAGTCTTGTGTCTTTGGTTTTCATCATGAATTTGGATGAGAATCTTGCCAGTTAATCGGTGAGGGCTTAGTCGCTCACACGTGGCACCCAAGTACTAGACATAGTCTCAGTTCTGGGGAATTCATGTTAAGTCTCTCTATTCCTTCAGCATCCATTCATCTCCATGTAGATTACTCATTGCATTCAGTTCTGCACAGGGAAAGTGGCAAGGTCATCAGATCTCCAATAGGGACGCAAATACGGGGAGCGACTCACATTCGCCATAGTCGGGGACTTAGCTCATATTAGGTCAAGCAATTCATTTCACCTCTGGTGCACGAGTTTGGCATCTTACTACAACGGCACATCCATCCATCACGGCAGAGAGGAATCATTGGATCCTGAAGAAGAAGCGAATCAACCATCCTGTTTCAAGCAATCACGGGAACTAAAGACTTTTGGATTACCGTGTGCGTATTAGAGGGCTTGCACAGAAGGTGAAGGCAGTGTCTTAGTTGGAAGGTCCCCCACAACCATCGAGATCACCTAAGCATCGCACATAGGCCGTAATTCAAGCGGCATTCACTGAGCTCTTGTCCTGGCACAAGCACAACAAAGGAATCTTCACAGGGACTGAACACCCAACCATCATCACCCGCCTCATTCATCCTACAATTGGGATCATCTCCAGAGCGAGTGGCATACACCTGGGATCACATTCAGGAAGTGTGAATTTGTTGAAGGCTCACTGCGTACCATCTAAGTTGAATGATATTATCCTTGCCGATTACGTCAAGTGTTTCTTATCACCCATTTTCAGTATGTAAAAACCCTTGATATTCTAATCGCTATATTGATGAATTCCAGATCATATTACCGTGTGAAGCCCAGCTAATAATATATGAGAGTATTATTTTTTCTCATTATCTTTGGATTAGCATAATTCTGTGTTCTGGGAGTATCTTTCTGGAAGTGTCATCTGGCTGTGCCGTGCAGCGAATTAGCTTGTGCATATAATTCAGTTGTGTTGAGATCTGTTTGCATTTTTTCTATTAATTTTGTGCCCAGAACGTCACACAATTCTTTTACTCATCTTATTTTTCTTATTTTGCTTCCCCAAGTTTTAATATTGCATTATATTTTCATTCAGTATGTTTGTTCAAGGACTATGGCTTAAGGGGCTACTGATCAACTCATTCCATCAACTTTCAAAAAAACAATGACCACAAATAACACTCATCCTCTCGCCACTCCTATCAGCCAACTCATTCAATCAACTTTCAAGAAGCACTGACTTTACTCAACACTCAACTGGATTTGTATAACAGCATTAATTGAACTAAAGGGCTTTGTATCCAGAATTAATTGAGCTAAAGGACCTCGTGTACCAGCATTAATTTAGCTACCAGGCTTCAACATATTCAGGTGGATGATAAAAAAATCTTACAAAATTTCAATGTACCAAGCACTTCATGGTCACAGGTGCCCTATTTATTACACATACTGAAGGCATAAAGATATATTTCATTTTACGATTCATCTTAATGATGTTAGGATAGGCAGGTTGAATAGATAGTAAATTCTAGAAATGTCCAAAGCTGTGAGAAGCTTTACTCTAACATTAGTTTGATCTGTGATAGAGTTCTCTGCCGTCAACCTTTTCTAACACAACTTCTTCTATTGATTGTTATTCTTTCATGTTTCAGGTACCATTAGTTTACTATAGCATTCTGTTTTGAATTGAGAGCTTAGCTCTTGGTTGCCTGCCATTGAAACCAGTTCTTTAGATTTCTATGCGTCTAAGGTGTGGCCAGTATTGGCTACTTGGAATGTACTTGATCCTCAATATTGGGTGCTATGTATTTGGTATTTATGGCATTCAGCATACTAACTTACCCTAAATAATATAAACAATACAGAATCATACTCTTTACAGTTTCATTCTGATTATGAAGCTTAATTTGCAGTTGACACTAAATATATTTTAATCAATGCAAGTGACCAGGAAAAGAAAGACATCTGTACTCCACATTAGAATGTCAACTCATTCTTAGGGAATCACTCTAATGTATGAACAATTAATTTAAGTGTCATGTATGTAAAGTATGTTATATTACCGTGCTAATAATGGGCTTTAATGTTTCCCATTTTGTGAGTTACCATATTTGAGGGCTCCATTTCAAATTTGGTATATTCTCCTAAAGTTATGGTGGATTTTATTGGGCAATGCAAATGATGGATGAAAGATACAAATATAAATTTCTCAGTCATTCCTAATGGAGATGTTGATAAATATGCTTTTAATGATTTTGACAAATTTTGAGCCATCATGCGTTTACTAATTAATCATTGTGTCTTCTGTGCTGGACAACTAGATTTGTTTTTAGTATTTACAAGAACATTTTGCTTCAGAACTTTATTTTTTATTTAAGCAGTTTTCAAAGGGAAAGAGACTAGAGGATGGAAACCCCAAAGCGGTGGATTACATTCACAGTTCCTCCCCCTGCTAACAAATGCTTAAAGATGTTTGTGTTCTAAGTGGGTCCTTCCCTTGTAATTATTGCCAACATTAATGAGAAAAAACGCTTTTTGTGCATAACCATTCTAAGATTATGCTACCATGTACCCTTAGGTGAGTCCTTTGTTTTAGAGGGTTCTGTAGCTGGAAAAAACTGCAGCTACACTGGATGTCTAAGTTGCAATGTGCATAAAGTGATTAATGATTAAATCTATATTGTGAGGCAAGTATCCATTTTGAAGTCCACCTTTACTTTGCATCCTGATTTCCATGATGATTTTCACTTTGTGTACCCTGCGATTGCAGTTGGTAGAGAATCAGATTTTGGGGCTGACTAAAGCAACATTGAATAGCAGATTATAGATATTTCTACCAAAGCTATTAGCAGAAAAACGTTTCAGAAAACTTGGTACATTTTATGTTTTGTAAAGATTACAATGCCCAACCTTGAGTGTCACTATATTCATTTGTTGGATCATTTTGTTCAAGTTTTCGGACATTTGTGTAGGCTGTTGTGCAACATTACATATTAATAATGAAATAAGGTTGTTGTATTAGATGTGATAACATGTAAAGGTATGCATGGAATTGGAGTGAAGCATCGTCCTTGCATGCATTCAATGAACTGTGTGAAAGGGCATTGATCATTCTTTTATAGAGAACAAGACTTGTGGACCATATTGCTTTGGGAATTGAATATAATTTACAATGCTCTGTTTTACTTTCTAATCTGCTATATCATATAGCACTTATATATATTTTTTCCAAATTTGCCAAGAAGGCACCTAGACATTAAATAATTTTCAATAAAAGATCAAAACCAGTTACTCCTTCAATTAAAAAACTACTAATTTAAGGATAGAATTAGATTGAATCAATACCAAAACTATATTTCCTAAGGCACCAGTTCGCCCAGGGGAACCCTCGAGTCCCAATCCGATCCGACCTAGGTTTGGGGTCCAAGTTCGGTCCCCTATGGGTTCGAACAAGGTCCGGCCCACAAACTATGGGTCTGACCCAGCCAACCCGAGCAAACCTTAGCCGTTTTTAGGCAACTCACAGACCTAGGTGGCGTTTTCAACATTTTTTTATTTTTTTTTTAAATTTTTTTTTACTTTTTTTAACTTAAAAAAGCCAATTCACCCACCTTATCCTAGAATGTGAGAGATAAAACATCTAAAAGGAAAAAGCAAAATCATTTTTCATATTGTGAATGAAAAACAAAAAAAATCCCTCCAATGTTGAACTTATTTTCTTGCTTGCCATTGCACGAATAGCGTTGAAGATTGATTGTTGAGCACTCCAAGCTGGTTGTTATGCTATTCCTACACATTTGCAAGTGTTTGTTTGTTGTCAAGAAGATCATCAAGGAAGATTTCTTCAAAAGAGATAGGTTTTTTGAAGTTCTTGGTTTTTTTTTCTACAATTTTTTTACAAATGAACTCTCTTGTTTTGCTTTTAAGTTTTTGGTTTGTTTTCATTTTTTTTCTACATTGTTTTTTACAAATGAACTCTCTTGTTTTGTTTTGAAGTTTTTGGTTTGTTTTCATTCTTCTAGGTATCTATAACACATGCTTAATTTTTTAAAATGAATTAACTATTAAGTTGTATTTATATATTAAAATATTTTTGTTTTTAAATTTCATTTGTTTCAAGTTTTCAATTCTTTGAATTTGTTGTTCATTGAACTTGTTGTCATAGGTATTACAAAGGGCAACCGTTTCTAGTTCTACAAGCTAATCCCGCTCCAAAACAAACCCAAACTTTCCCCTTTGGAAATATATTGAAATGGTACAACTTTTAGGTGGTGGAGGTTATGTTTGGATTTGTGGCCATTGTAAAGTTAGATATTCAATCTCATACAATCGAGTGAAAGGCCATTTTTGCAAGATCCTTGGACTAGGCATCGAATTTTGTCCAAGCAAAGATGGTAAAGGCGTTCCAAAAAAACAAGTATTGGCATATATTGAAGAGCAAGAAAAAGCAAACCAAGCACTAGACCATAGATCAAATCATCCTTTGTTAAAGAAAGGATCTTGAGGGATGAAGCCCCCTACACTACCTTCTCATTTTCAACCTACAAAGAGCCATCCATTTATGTCCATACCTAAAGAGCAACCTGTGGCCTCTACACATAAGAGATCAAAGGGACTGTTGGAAATGGCATTTTAGAATGAGGCTAGAGAGATTGTCAATCAAGACATAGCGAGACGTGTCTATGAGAATGGATTGGCATTCAACGTTGTTTGCTCACCATATTGGCAAAAAATGGTGAAATCAATTAATGAGGCTCCAAAAGGGTATAAGGGCCCGAGTTTTGAGAAGGTGTGTAGCACCTTATTAAATAAAGAAGTGAAATTTGCAGAGAACTCCTTAAAGCCCATAAGAGATTCGTGGATCAAAATAGGGGTGTCCATCGTTTCTAATGGATGGAAAGATGCGAAAAATTTGCCCATTGATCAATGTTATTGCAATGTCCCCTAAAGGGGCAATGTTTTTGAGAGCAATGGATTGTGAAGAAGAGGTGAAGGATGGTGCATTTATTGCTAACATTCTTTGTCAAGCTATTAATGAAGTGGGCCCTCGAAATGTTGTGCAAGTTATAACAAACAATGCAAAAAATTGTAAGGTTGTTGGGTTATTGGATGAGGAGCAATATTTAAACATTTTTTGGACACCTTGTGTTGTCCACTCTCTCAACCTAATGCTACAAAAAATTGGCACCAAAATTGATTGGATCAAATAGGTGTATATTGAGGCTGAAGACATCCAAATGTTCATCACCAACCACCATATGTCACAAGGCAAATTTAGAACATTCTCAAAATTGGAGTTGTTGAAGGTAAGTTAAATGATAAACATGTTTCACTTTAGTAATATTATTAATTTTATTTTTATTTTTATTTTTGTAAATTTAACTTTTTTATTTTGATCTTCAAATAGGTTGTTGAGACCCATGTTGGAGGCAACACAATTGTGTTGAGACGACTTGTGCAGGTTCGTGACGCACTTTCTAAGATGGTCATCAACCCTAATTGGTCCATATGGAGGCAATCTAGCAGTGCAAGGGCAGCATAGGGAAATGATCCTAGAAGACATTTGGTGGGATCGTGCTAAGTATTTCCTTGGTTTCACTTAGCCCATATTGAGCATGATCCGTTATACTGGCATGGATAGACCTTGTTTAGGTGAAGTATATGATAACATTGACTCAATGATTGAGAAGATGAATGTCATCATTAATACAAAAGGGCAAGATCTTGAAAAAACTTCCTCAAAAAACTACACAAAATCATTGTAGAGAGATGAACATAATGACCACTCCGTTGCATCTTCTTGCCTTTGCATTGAGTCCCAAATACTATAGTGCTCAACTCTTTTATGTAACAACACGTGTTGCCCCATTAGAGATGTTGAACTGGCTCAAGGGTACAAGGCAGCACTTTGCAAACTCTTCACTGATTGTGACAAACGTGATGCAATGAGGGCTGAGTTTGTGGGTTTTGAATGCTCCAACGATTGTGATCTTGATGCTTTTCGAGACAAGTACATGGTCAATGCTCATAGTTGGTGGTACTTCCATGGCCAAGCATACACGTACGATCGTACCTACAACCTCTTGCAATCAAAATTTTATCCCAGTGAGTTTTATAGTCAAAATCTTTTATCTTTTAAGTTTTATAATTTTATTTATATTTTATTTTTTTAATTTATTTTTTTTAGTTTTGTAACTCTTAACTATCTAATTTGGTCTTAATAGATTGCTAGTTCATCTTCATCTAAGAGGAATTGGAGCACATACTCCCTCATCCATTCAATAAAGTGCAATAGACTACATTAAAAAAAGGCAAAGGACTTGATGTATGTGCATTCAAACTTGTGGCTCCTTACACACAAAGAAAGTGCCTACAAAGAAGGGGAACACAAGGAAGTGGGATATCGAGCCAAAGTGTATTGACTTGGATGCTTCCACTGCCCACTTCGCTGCACTTGATGTTGACGATGACTATGAGCCAACTAGTGAGCATGAGAGGCCCAATGCTAGTGCCAATGCCATTGGCACTATTTGTTGTTCTTCCAATTTACCACTATATACATCATCTAATATGGATGGTGATGACGATATTTTTTATGACCCATATGACATTTGATCAATGATGGCTAATTGTTGACACTTGACATTATTATTTTTTTTATCTGTAATCTATATCATGACATTTGAGTTTGACTAATATTTGATTATTAATATGGTGGTGTATTTTGCTATGTTATTTGACTATTAATATGGTCGTAATTTTGAACTTATTTATTGCTGCAAATATGTATATATTCCTGATTATTATATGTTTTTGTATCAACAAACCCAACCCCAAAAAAGTTTTGACCAAACCCGCAAACCAAACCTGAACCCGAACCGGTAACTTAGTATATTTCTTAAGCCAATTTTGAAAATTTGATGATGTCTCTGAAACTAGGTTTTAGCAATCATGCATCTCCAATTGAATAACAAACAAAAAATTAAATTTCATCATATGCATTACAGTTCCAAATTTACAGTATTGCACGAGTTAGCAGCATTACCCTGCCAAAACATTTAGTTTTTTTGTGTCTCATAAAGATGGACCAAAGTTTAGAACACCAAGGAAAATAAATGTAGGGCTAGATAGCTTTAAAACTCATTTATTAACAAGTTAAGAAGTTGTATAGGGAGTTCATAAATTTAACCTATTCAGGTCAGCCAACAACCAAAGACACAAAACTGAATATAGATACATAGCCAAGAGGGACATACATATTAACAGTTCATTGTCACCTGACTTGAAAATGTATAACAATAGATACCATGTTTACCCTCATATATGACTGGCAAGCCAATACCTGATTGATTAATTGTCATCCTAACAATGCAATGATTGGTTCAGTCAACCTTACCAGAAATATTTCATTTCATTTGGTCTACAATGAATTTAAAAAGAATCTTTTTTCCATGGACTTGCTTGTAACTTAAAAAACAATATTCTTCAAACGCTTAGCCACATTTTTCTTACCCCCATTGATTGAAAATAGCTTGAAAACTGGAATGTTTGAAACATTTTCTCTAACCATATTTAATTATTCACTCTTAATTTTCTCAAAGCATCTTCAGCAATTACTCATCCTAAATCGAAGCAAAAGGAGGAAAGGTCTCACCTACTTTGATTAGACGGGGATCTTTGGCCATATCAGGACAAGAATCCATATGCTTCTTGAGGTCCAGGTCCAAGTACTCAAACACTAAATACAAGCGCTTTTCACTGTGCACCACATCCTGCAACCTACAAAATGAGAAGATGATGGTAAGAAGACAACACAAAAGAAACGGGAATAAGTATAGGACAATCACTGAGATTGATAAATTACAGTACCAAATAAAATATTAACAAATGTTTTTTTACAATAGCACTTGATATCCCTATTTGCTAATAGAAAAGTAAATAACACAATACGAGTAGCATCACATCAATGAAGACATTCAAAGACAATAGAGCACTTTCTCAAGGCTAAAAGCATGTCATAAATGGTTTTACTACCTGAATTGTACTCTCTCCATAGGTTTACTGAACAAAACAAGTAAATTGATTTAAAACTAATCCAAGAGAGTTTCTGATAGATATAACTTATAGATATCCCTTCCCCTTTACTAAGATTCTTATCAGTCTCTTAATTGCATTCACCTTAATAGCCATTTGCTACTCATTTATAAGAGGTTGTAAGGATTTGAATTGCCCATTCTTCAGCATCACCTGACTGTTGCTTTCCAAGCACTCCAATTAATTCATTACAGAACCATGAAAACTTCAAGGGGTATGGATAGTTCAATTGTCATTGAATTGACTGTTCTCAAAGGATAGTTATTAAATTGCCTTTGAATAAATTGCTCCAAGAATCCCCATGCAGCAAATAGCAGCCCTCTTATTTAGCAATGTTAGTGGGACTCCTTCTAAATTTACATGTGCTTTCAGGACAAAAAATTTAAAGCTATTCCATGTTACTTAAATATACATACTTATAAAGTAATAATAATTTCACAATCAACAAAAGCAGTGGCAAGCTATCTATGAAAAAAGTACTAAGTTGCCAGTTCGGGTGAAGATTTTGGGTACAGCAGTTCACTGATTTTTTTTTCTACCTGGGTTTGGTATGGTTGGGTACAACTGTACTATATATATTATATTAAAAATAGCCTTAATTTCCACAACATATACCAAGACCAGGATCGGTAGTCAGTATGGGCATCACCCGGGCAAATGGCATACTTGGTAATTGTAAAACAGGAAAAATGTAATGCAGATGACTGATAAAATTCGCTGGATTCTGGAGCTTTCCAGTTTCATGTGTAAGCCTTGAATTTTGTGAATGAAAGACTTACCCTCAAAATAAACAAAACAAAATTACCAAATAAAAATTGTTGAGGTATATGAGCATATTGTAAGGAAAAAGGTGACAAAATTTGCTGCATTTCAGAGATTTGCAGTTTCCAACAAACTTTCAGTGGCCAAATTTATAAGACTTGTACAATTTGGCATGACAGGCTTTCTCAGTTAGTCTCAGTGTTCAAAAATCACACACCCCTCAAGCATTTGGGTAATAGGTAATATGAACCATTGTAAAATGACAGCCACCCGTCTAGGGCCTGCAGTGGCCAATTTACAGCAAGAGTAACATCCCACATACCACTAGAGAAGTCAACATTAGGAGAACAGATAAAGGACATTTGAACAGGTTGAACAGCCATGTAAAATGTAATGCCAAGCATGTAGAACATACAGGAAGTTTTTGTCAAAGGTGAGCTAGACCAAAAGATAACCATACCAGAAAGTTGATCCTTGGTATATTGGGACATCTGGCACAGTCCAGATGTAAAACATAATATTTTCAAAGAGATGAAGAAAAGTCAAAATAGAGGACAAATGGCAAATAATGGAAAAAAATTAGGTAACAAAGCAAAATTGTTTCCTGCATGGCAGAAAGAAATACTGTTTTTATAAAGCCATTAAATATTTTGTCCCTACAGCTTTACTTCTTACTCAAAAAGACTTGCATCAGATTCTTCAGAACATAGCAACAATGGTAACTGTGGAAACCTTTTGCTGTTCTTGACTTTTGGCAGTTTCCTCGCCTATTGCTAATTCCTTGTGACCACTTCTTAACCATCATGGTTTATCTTTTAAGGTGATTTCTAGCACCATTTAAATAATCATCTATTTACTGAATCAACTCACTAAACATGGCAGGCTTAAAGCTTCAATATTTCAGTTCATCAATATACATATCAAGTATGAAATAGGAAAGAATATTCCTACAAGCAGCCTCACTTAGAAAATTCTCCCAAGTATCATGTAATGGTTACCTGACACTCCATATTTTTGAGGTCCTAGAACTTCTAGAATATTAGCCACCAATCTATAGTAAAATACAGTGACCTCCAACTAGTGGTTTTACAGTTCTATCTCATGCTACAGCCAATTCTATAGAGATTAATTGCTAGATGTGATTTATTTTCCTTCAGATGACCCTTCTACAAGATCATCACTCTATTCAGATAGTGATGTGGAATTTTCTCCCTATAGTCTTGGTGTGCAAGTGTTGCCATTAGAATTTTCAGAATCCAAGGCATCCAAGAAAGAAATGATGTTGTTTTCCTCAATCCTAACATAAACATGATGTGGTCAAATTTTGTGTTGAGATAGTTTAGGGACTTATCAAATTTTTCTAATTCATAAAGAAGATTACAAAAGAGCCAACTCCAAAGCCTTATTTTCTAAATGTTCCATGAGCAAGGGAGCAACAAGTGCAAATAGAGAAGCCCGTGGTAGTGCCACCAGTTTTCTCGGAAAGACCAACTTTTAAGTTGAAATAAATTGCCAAGCAAACTTTAACCAGCACTGTTGTTTCTCAGTTTATAATATGTAAGGCATATACCACTTTACTCATCGGAAATTTAGTAGACAGCAAAACTATATTAAAGCTAACAAGAAGGCTCCCTACATTTGAGATCTCTCAAATTGTATGCAAGCAGAGATTAGTCCTTAACAAAAGCAATGCAACCAACTATTGGTGAAGTATTTTTTGCAACAAAGCTGACTGGCCAACACAAATGTCAAGAATTTTTTTTGCATCAACAATTGGCCTCAAGACAAAGTCTCCTTAATGGATCTTAGGGAGAGACTGCCACATCTGGGATCAATCTCCTCTTAACTTTGGGACATAACAGTAGAACACCTTCAAAATGGGAAAAAATAACCAGTGTTTCTCTGAGATTCAGGAACAGGAAGATGAGAAAGCAGGATTTCAGGGATTGAAAAAATTACAGATTTTGAACGCAGCAGGGGAATGGTGAGGGTGGGAGGAGAAACAGGACTGATTAAGTTAGTATGTTAAAATTAATATTTGAATTTTTAATATACAAATAAATTTAAAATATCTAGAAAAAACTTAATAAACAAAAAGAAGCTGCAATTTTAAGAGCATGAGCATTTAAATATAGCCACTAAAAATATACACATCATTCCATACAAAGTCTATAACTTTTAATAACTTTTAAACTTTTCTACAATTGAAAGGGAGCAACTGCCACTGGTGTCTGAGTCAATGCCAGTCCGAAACAGATTCAAATATGATGTCAGTGAATTTAACTTGCTTGGTGTAAGTTTGTATATGGAGTTGCTAAAGATGGAACAAAAGCTAGCATCCTTCATCAATAGATTAAAAGAGTGCCAAAACAGCCTTAAAGATTATAATCTTAATAACTTAAGAATATGAAAGGACATCATTGCACTGGGTGAGAAGTGAATAGTCAAATGTTTGCTTGTAAATCTTGTGATATTGATTAATATACCATACAGCATTAACAATCAAATCTTTACATTCAACAGGTCCCCAACTATCATTAATAGCTGGGTTTTAACTTTTATTCCTTGCTTCTAAACAGTGATGGCCTCTTGTCTGTGATATTGCTTTTATATAGCAAAATAATCGACAAGGAATTTGATGTTTATCATTGTGTTTATGAATGCATTCAGTTCATCTCAAGTTTGCCTGAGGAGCAAGTTTTCCCAGTTCCCATGGCAACAGACTGTAATCAAATTTGACAAACTGCAGGAGGTGAGTGCTATCAATTTAGGTTTGTTAATTCTGGAAAGCTACCCAGATTCCTCACTCTTTTCCTCTACTTTCATCTTAAGTCTTTCACATTTTTTTGTTAGAAGATTTTCTTTTTTCTTTTACTGTTTAAATAGTACAGATACGAGGGGACACACTGATGTCACCAGGAAGGAACAGGCATCTAGGCCATAAATCCCCAGGAAACATTTTTAAAAAAATCCTTTTTTCGGCCATGCAAATCAAACCTTTTTTCTAGATTATGGATCAGTTTTGACTTGTTTCTAGATTATGGATCAGTTTTGACTTGCTGATCTCAGTCAACTACAACTCAAATAAAATTCTCTATGAAGGATATTTAGTTGAAAAAAATTAAAAAATAATATTTAAATTGAGAAATTAGATTTTCTGTGTAAAAACTGTGTGCAAGAGAATTTTACCATCTTCATTTCAGATCAATCAAGTGAACCATCATCAGGATGGTAAATTCAGGAGCACACAGTTTTTACCCAGAAAACATATTTTCTCATTATTATGGACTGTGGAAACATCAAGTCTGTCATTCTATACATTGTTTTTCTCATTTTCTCCCAAATATTTTTGCTCAAACATATTTCATGTTTGTGTTTGATGCTTTTCAATGAAAACTGTGCTTGCATTTTTAACCTTGAATTTTTAAATCCCACTTGGTGATCCATCCATAGGATGAGAGAGACAAATGAATCATGGAGTGTGATCCAAAATGTTGATGGTAAAAAAGCATATGCAGTTTTCATCCAAAACCTTCAAACACAAATATGATGGACTGCGAAAACCTAATGGTTCTACAATTTCATGTTTTCCCAACTCAATTGCTAATCGTTTGCAAGCATGATCACACTGCTTTGAGAGTCAGTGATGCGGCAACGTAGCCTTAGTGACCTTCCTCACAACGGTATTCAGTATTTTGCAGCTATTTTCTCTGGAGTTCTTAATTGACAAAAATGAAAAATCCCATCCAATATTCCTCATCAGTTTCCTTTTTGTCCAAGATAATATTGTATTTCTTAATTATCTTGAAAATTTCCTACATCAGGATTATTGATTTATCTTTGACAAACTGAAAGCTCTTTCTTAATGAGATTGACTTATGTAGAATAACATTCTGAAGAACAGATGACTTATGTAGAATAACATTCTGAAGAACAGATGCAGCCTCTTGTCTAATGATGCCCCCTGTCTTTCTTTAAAATATTACTCATACTGGCCTCAGTTTGCCATATAACTTATTCATGCCTTCATCCAGAATGCAGCCCAGAGTTATGTTAAAATTTTATATTTTACCAAAGTATGCTGGTTGTGGGTCCATCAAATGAAGCATAGGAAACATTCATCATGTAGTCAGGTCAATTAACATCATTTTCCTACCAACATTGGAGAGGTTGAAATATATCACGAGTCTCTTAGGGTTTACAGAGGGCTGTCTCAGTACTGTTTACAGTAAATTCAATTTTTACTCGTAGTCTGTTATCATTAGTCCCTGCCAGCTTGAAGTGTAGCTAGTAGACCAAAATTTGTACTCCTCATTTGTTCTTATTTTACTTTGTTGGCTTGTTACCCAGATTATTTTGTTTCTCCTATACATTCCCTCTTTTTTAACAGATCACTTGATTCATTCTAGAAATATTTAAAACATGATCTTCAAATATCATTATATTCTGAGCACTAGATTTCGCAATCTATTGGTAGACTTAATAGCATTTACTGATATAAATTCAACAAAATCCACTATGATGCAGATCATAATAAAATAAAACAACATCAATCAGCTTGTCTAGGAAAGGCTGGGAAGTTACAGTGTCTCAGATCTAAAGTACCAGGGCTTGTTCAAGGATGAAATTTCCTGAAATCAATCAGCAGAGGCATACGATGACATTGACATAGGCATATCGTAGCATTTTCTAGGATCAAAAAGCCACCAAATACTCTCTCAAAGAAATTCCTGAAGCTGCTTTTTATAATCTCCACAATTATGAAATTCAAAACAGGACTGCAATTTCCTTAGGACAGTAATCAGATTTTACTACTAAAAAAGAGGTAACTTTAACATGAAAAGATTTATTTTATGAGCTTTTTAATATAATATTTTTGGTTCTCTTATTCTGAGAATAGCATATATCTTTTAATGCCTCCAAAATCCAAGGTTTGCCCCTTCCATTACAAAGCCGAGTTCCTCCGTATCCCTTGATTCATTCGATATATAGTACATAATCTTCAAATATCACAACAGTCATCATAGTGAAATTCACAATTTGTTATTAAATGCAATGACATTTAGTAATACCAATTCAGCAGAATAAGCTAACAACCAGCCATTAGAAGAGACATTAAAAATCAATCAGCTTCTAGAAATGGCCTAAAGCTGCACTGTCTCGGATCTAGGCAAATGGCCTTTATCTGCATACAATGCCACTGCCATGAGAATATAACAAACCTACAGCCCTGTACTGCCTTGAAATTCTACATACTCATGAAACTGGAGATAAAATGCAATCCCCTTGGAACATTAACTATTGAACCCTCTTAGAGGTAAAGCTTGAAAAAGAAATAGTAGGTAAGAGGATGTACCGAAAGCACTGAATTCAATAGAAAATGTTCAATGATAAACTTTATTAATAAAAAAAACAGATGCCTGTAGAGAGATTTGAATTTGAAACATGATTTTTTGGCTTTACTGGTAGTAATGCAGACTCATGGAATGCAGCTGATATCAGCTTACAGTACTACAATGTTGAACAGACACTGAATAATACCAAAGATTTTGCAAGCATAATTCACAGCACAGAAGTCAGAATACAATATAAAAAGAAGAATCATAAGCAAACCTATACCAATGAGATTTTAATTGAAAAACCAAAAATGCACTAACTAATGCCAACAATTAGGCACACTTATACATCATGGCAGGCATAAATAACTAAAGAATCTGGCCTTGCAGCTGTGCATTTCTGACATACAGTTAACTAAGAACGTTAGATCTCATGATTAGCCAGTAGCAAGTGCCAACAAGAGGTCACAGGTTCAATTAGCACAATGTTAAAACCAAAATGGACACTCTTATGCTATAGGCAATCTAGTAATTACAGTTTACTGTTCAAATTTTTGCACAAGAAACTCAGAATACAAACCTGACAATGTTTCCATGTTGCATTTCTTTAAGGAGTGAGATTTCACGTATTGCAGTACTAGGTACACCCTCATCTTCTTGTTCCAGGCGAATCTTCTTCAGAGCTATGGTCTCATTTGTAATTTTATCGCGAGCTTTATAGACAACACCATATGTTCCTTCTCCTATCTTCTCAACCTTCTCATACTGAAAGAAAACAGAAACAAAAATCATAAAATAAATTTCCCAAAGGCAAAGTAATTCAAATTTTACCAGAGAAACAAAATCCCAAAATAAACTAACAAAATAGTTACCACTGTGCGAAATAAAGAATTATAACAAAACTAGAAAATAAAATAGAATGCAAATTAAGTTTCATGTAATAAACACTGTGACGTTAACATGTTTCAGATATAGTGAACATTAAAGAAGATCGTAGCTGTTTAATCACAAAGTAAATAAGCATAAATTAAAATTACTTAAATTAGTTTAATATTGACATTCGTGAGTAGCCAAGAAAGGCTTATCAATCTGAAGATATATTCATAATCAATAAAAGTACATAACAATGGAAGCACCTGATGCATCTAAAGTAAAAAAATATAACTGAGACCGGCAAAAAGCTCCTAAAAACATGAATAAGAAGCAATAATTCCCTAAGCTGCAATGTCTGGAAACATAAGCTGACACAACCGCTCTTCTTGCATTCATAGACAAGAAGATATCATATTAGGGCTTTTATTGGCATGTATTTGAGGTCATTGACGTGACTTTAACCTTTTAGTAATACAGTAAAGCTTCAAGAAGCTAACTTGCAAACTAAATTTAGAGTAATAAACACGGTGTTCTAACCTGTTACAGATTTAGTGAACAGTAGAGAAGACTGTTGTCCCCAAATATGCTTAACTTTAATTTAATTTAAATTAAATATTGATGTCCATGAGTGACCAGGAAAGGCCAAAGAAACTGAGGAAAAGTTCATAAACCCGAAAATGCGTAACAATGGGAATGTCTAATACCTCTCCACTAAAGCGATTCGAAACTGAAACAGAACAAAAATACAAAGCATCCACAAGCTCAAAAAGAAACAGAAACATGATGCAATAGATGTCAAAGTTCTGATGCCTGAAAACCTATAGCCAAGTCACACAACCACTGTCTTCACATTTGAATAAGATAATAAGTTATGAGAGGGTTCATACTTCATATTGATAAATGTTCGAAACTTTGAGGCCGTTGACATGAATTCAATCTTTTAAAGATACAACAAGGATAAAAGAGGATTGCCCTGCTTTATACTTCAAACAAATAAGCATAAGGAACTGAATAAATTACTGACCTGGTCCATTCAGCTTCCTTTCTGTTCAATTTTGTCTCTGCAGCCGTTAAAGACAAATGAATCTGCACGAGTACAGCAACTCTACAGGATTAAACATTTCCGTACAAGATTGTTACTAATGGTTATTACTCAAGGATTTTTGTTAAATTTCACATATGCATAACTATTATGAAAAACTTATGCAGAGCTTTTATATAAGGTTTGACCAGACTGAAATGGTGATGGGACCAGAAATGCAAACGAATTTTCACGAATCTCCAGTACTATTGTATAACAGGTACTAGATTCTGTTAAATAACGGGCATAAATGGCCGGGATATTGCAGCATATTTGCCCCAAGCTCAAATGAACGTCAAATGTTGGAAATCGTCAGATAAGGGAAATGCGGCTGAGATCTAAAACTACATTACAGAAAATTTGATAGCAAGCAGCTCAATGATTATGACAACATTCCGACAAAGTCGTCAGAATCAACTGACAGAACTTTTAATCAAAGCAACGAATGAGCTGACCAGGTTTATATGGACGTCTGGAGGCCACCTGATTCTGCCAAGGTAGGAAGGCAAAGAAATGAACGGAAACAAAAGTTGTGTCTATTGACGGCAGCGGACTCTACAAAAGGCAGCGAGCAACAAATGCGAGCTCACGCTACATATCGCTCTCTAGTGACAGCGCACAGAAATGCGAACGCGCCAATCGAAGGCTAGATAGCTTTGGCGATCTGGAACAGATTCCAATGCAGGAAGACATTACATTCCGTCAAGTGACGCAGATTACGCAGAATAAATGAAACGAAATGTTTGAAACCCTCGACTGAAATGGATTGCCTAGAATGTTGTGTTCCTGACTGAAATTAAAGTTCGATGACAGATTGTAAGCTAACATGACAAAGAAAAAAAAATAGCTAACATACCTTTGCGGGCTCTAAGAAGTTGCAGTAGATTGCCTATACAGCTGTGCATAAATGTGCAATACGGCAAATTATTTGTTTTGTAGTTTAGTTTTTTTTTCCTTTTTAAGGGGCTTTGTGGCGGGAGAGGACAGGGCCAAATAAGCGCTTTTCACAGGATCACCTGCTCAAATTATTTTCCACCATTCACGGTTAAGACCTGCGCCGCGCGTAGCCTCGTGGTCAGATCGGGGGCACCACATGTGACCGACAGCTTGGAGGAACTCTGGATTATGCCTGCATTTCGTTAGGGGCTACGCCAGTCAACGGGATCCAATGCTAGAGGACTCACGAGTTTCATGCCTAGTGATATGTGTTTCTATGGATTTTGTATTTAGTCGTATTCCTTTGTAATTGTGGAGGGGAAGATTGTATGCTTCTTTTGTTTTATGCTATTTTGGGGGTTATTATATTTGATGTATAATTTTGGTTTATAATTTGATTATTTTGGTGTACTTACTGATTATAGGTTCAATTTAGTATTTAGTTATGTCACATCATTTTGCTAATAGTTTATTTGATCTAGTTTTAATTAATTTGTTTATTCTGGATAAGATTGTAAATACAATGTTGTTTCTTAGATAAGATTGTAAGTGTGATCGTGTTCTCATCTTTCAAAATTTAAATTCTTGCATTATAAAGCCAACAATCTCAATATCTAGCCATTACCAATCAATATGGATGCCAAAAAATTTGAATCATTAATTTTGGGTTATGTATTTAAAGGTGTCATCTTAAGACACTCTTATATGATAGGAATGGTCATCAAGTGCATCTTTTAACAAAGTATTTCTCCTTTCATAGGAATTAATCACCATTCATCATCATTTACCATCGAACATCAACATCCCTCAAGAAACAACAATCAACATGCAATTGTAAAGGCATGCTCCAAGGACATCTTCATCATAGTCACTCATTAATTTGTATTGGACTCTAAGAAGAAGGTTTAGTGATCAATTTGTATTTGTTTATTTCCCATGTGGCTACTTTTATATTCCATCTATCTATTTCAACCAAAAACCACTCAGTAAGAGTGCTTTGAGTTTTAAGTTCCACTATGTCTTGCAAACAAGTAGGTTCCACCTCGAGGACATCATAAAAGTTAATATTATTCAAGCCTAGGATTCAAAACTTTGAAAGCACACCCCCAATGTTAGGTTCAAGAATAGGGAATGTGATCATTTTCCCTTTCTTGTCTTTGCTCATCTTCAAAGTAGTAGCACAATCCTCTCCAGTGTCATTCTTCTACATAAGCCTTCTCTTTTATTTGCCCTTACCTCTATTCCTTTAAATATTACTTGATCCCATACCACAGTCTCCCTTTCATCAACATACCTTTCCTCACACTAGTGACTATTTAGGTTGCGGGGGGCATTTTTAGAGTTAGAGTCATTTGCCTCTTATGTGGATTTCAAGATTTTTTAGGTGGTTTTCACACAATTTGAGAGGTAAATCATGACACATGGATGACTACAAGTAGGGAATGATGGGTTTCTTCACATCACTCATAGTTTCTTCATCTTAAGGCTCTTGTGAGCTATTGGACTTTAATAAATGATAGATCTTTTTGTACTAGTTAGTTATTCACCCAAGTGGTTAGTTGCTAAGATATTTTTTAAGTCTAGTATGTCTAGAATATATTATAGGGCATCAAACTTTGAACTTTTGAATTGTAAATGAAGAGATATTCTTTGTAATAATATAGGAAGGATTTTATAATATATATTTTTTGTAATTTTATGTCAAGTAATGGTTGTTTATAGTGATTCAAGGGAATATTGTAATTGTAATTAAGTATTTCCTCTTGCCACATTTTTTGGCATTAATATAATTAGTTTTTGGTGTGTGTGACAACACCAAATGTATTTCAAATACTTTGTAATAAACATTCCTTTATTCCATATGGGTTGTAGTTTTAGTTATGGATCATTAAGTATGTTTATTGTAGAAATGTAATCTCTAGTTTGTGTTTAAGTATAAATCTAGTTCTATTGTTGCTTCACAAGATTTACCTCCTTCATCTTTGATGTTTGTGAATCTATTGCCCAATGGAGTAAGCATTAGTCCACACTAGTTTGAGATAAATCATTCTTATGAAAACAACATTCTTGTTCTAGTTAGCTATAGGTGTAGATTATATTTAGTTAGGAATATGCATGTTGTTCTTAATTCAAAAATATAAACCGGGGAACTATTTTAAGCAAACTTAATAGTCATATCACCAAATAATTTGGTCAAGCATGTTAGTACCTTTCCACCATGTAAGAAAGTGATGAACAAAACTATAAGGATTATAATGAAGTTAATATCTATAGGTGCATGTGTACTTGGTGTTATCAACTATATAGTGGTCATATGTTGCTAGTTGATCTTTACTTAGTGATGAAAATTGGAGTCAAGTGTATATTTGGGTACCTTTGTTATTTATTACAACCATGTTATATTATAACTAATTTAAATGCCTATTCAAAGATTACCTCTAGGAATTCCCTCCTAGATTTAATCTAAGCTCGAAGTGTAGGAGATATTACCCACTCTTAAAGTAGACCCTTTAACCATCCATAGTTTATTGATGAACCCATGTTTTACCTTTTTATGACATATTCCTAGCCTTGAAGGTGGGAAGAAGTTATAGGACTGTGGACTTGTAATTTTGTGACCTAACAATGACATCATTGTTGGGGAGAAGATAACTTGGTGTTTATTTTTAAAACCCTTATTACAAAATGAGTAAAAAATATATAGTTTGGTTGTACAATTTGTAATTATGCATTTGTTTAGGTGAGTTTCATAACCAGTTAACTTATGCCTAATAACGATGTTGTTATCAAGGAGGATTTGATCTTATTTCATGTTTTCAAGACCTTTGCAATATTTCCAATTAAGAAGTTGGTCTATATTTACAACTATATATTTTATTTGGGTTATTTTGCTTGTCAACAACTCAAATATTAGATTTGGCACCATTATTGAGGACATGATATTTTAGTTTTTATTTTGAAAAAACATACAAAAAATTTATTGAAGGAAGTTATCATCGTGTGAATTTAATTTCCTATTAACTCACACCTAACAATGGAACTATTTTTTAGGACACTGATCGTGTCGGCATAAGTTGGCAATTTGCCAACTCAAAATGACATTGCTAAGTTGAATAAAATTAAAATCTATACTAGTGGGTTGAACCCAAAATCAATTTATTTCCTTGGAGACTAATGGTGCTTCAAGTAATTCCTCTTTTAGAGAGGTGGAAACTTTGTTTTCTAGAAGAAGAGATGTATTTTTATTGTATCTTATTGTTGTTTGTGTTTGAAGAACATATATCAAGTCTATGATGATTGGTTATAAGGTATACATGTTTTTCTTCCAAAATTATGATCAAGCATATTAGTTTATAATACCTCTATTTCCCTGCCTTGCATAGTGTATGATTAGTCACGAATGATTTCTATAAATACCATTATCCTATTGGTGTTCCTTCATGTGCATCATACATTTCAACCCCTAGTGATTACATTGAACTAATTGTGTATGACTATTATGAAGATGCTTATTCATGTTATTCAAATAGCCCTAAATCTTATAAAAAACCATGCCCACACTTATTGGAATCCATACAAGAGAGCAAGTAAAAAATTAGTGAACTTGCTAGAATAAATGAAGAATAAGAAGAGTGAATCAAGACATTGTAATCTAGTGTGTTCCTTGTTATAAATTAGGTTTCTTTGTCCTTATCATTTCCCTAGATACCATTTGCAAGAAATAAGACCTCTAATGGATCGATTATAAAAGGAAAAACATAAAATCCAAGATATTCAACTAGATGCCTAGATTTGATGGGTGTGATAGTCATGAAGTGGATGCACATGTTCCATTTTTAGATTTTATGGATGTTTCAAAATAAAGATGAGGTCATGTGGATGAGACTCTTTTCTAGGTAATTATAGGGAAAGGTATGTGAGTGGTATAAAAGTTCTCCAAAACATACATTTACTTATTGGAATGATCTTATGGTTGTATTTGAAGATGAATTTACACTTGATATGATCACTATTATTCATGTCTAAGAATTAAAAAATATCTAATGGAAAGAAGGAGAGTTAAGCATGAACCTCAACCATAAGTTTGTTTTGCCTTTTCAATTATTCCAAATGACCTTAGACCTAACATAATGTCTTGCATTGACATGTTATTTGAACCCTATGAAGCTAGTTTGAATTCAATGTGAGAATATTTAAAATTTATGATTCTACAACAGGCTTATACATCCCTTGATTCTATGAAGAAGATGAAAAATTAATACATTACAAAATTATTATCCCTATATGTAAGTGTTGCTAGTAATGAATAGTTTTCTAAATGCAATAGCCAAATACATGCAACAAATAAATAGAGTGCAAAATACAAAGATGTTAATTGTGTTTGCGTTGATGCATTAGATGATAGCAATATAGATAATGAACATAGTTTCAACATCTACCTTAAGTTGGATAGGTCATCTATGGGTGATTATAATAATGAAATGAACAATGCCTTTTAGTTTGAGAATAAGGTAAATAACTATTTTTTTGTGATAGTCATTTGGACAATAAGGATAGGGTGTGTACAAGTGAAGGGTTGAATAAATCACATCATGAAGTTAATTATATAGATTGTGTACATGCATGTGGCGTAAAGAGTTAATAAGAAGTTAGTCTCTTATTTGATATGTTTCCTTCCTTTGTCCATGTTACCTATAAAGCTATTTATGTTTGTTTGTATGAGAAAGACTTGGACATAGTTGCACCTAATGATAAAGTCATTGAGACAGAGATTAGTGGAGTCATTTATTTTAAGTTTGAAGACCTTACCCTTTACGAGTGTGAATATGGAAATCATGTGAATACATATGAGAACCCATTTCTCTAGTGTAAGACTTGTAGTCTTCCTCGTGTAGGTTGTGCTTCATTTGGGTCACAACAATGTGCTAATGCAATGATAACTATGGAAGCAAAATGTGTCATAGGCCTATTTCTAGTAGCACATATGGCAAATTGAGTATAAAAAATGAAGAGAAAATTTGAAGAACAAGATTCTTCATGTAAGGTGTCTCATGGTTTTGATTTCCATGTTGGTGATGATAATGAAGATATGGATCAAGTGAGTGATCCAAGCATGGAGTGCATCACCATATGTGAAATTAGTGTATGTTGGTTGACTATTATATAAGGGTTTGATGTGGATGTATTTGATTATGGGGATTTCCTTTTTGAAGGATATGCCTCTAGTTTTGTGGATAATGGTATTGCCTAAATTTGATCTATTGTTTGGTCCCAACATACAAGTAATCACAATATTGAGAAACAACACGTATATAAGCAATAAAATTAGTATGTTGCTACCCAACTTGATGGTTTACCTATTCTTTAGGCATTCCAATTTGGAATGCAAGATTAAATTTTCATCCTTATGATGAATATTGTTACAATCAAGTATACTTAAATCTTTTCCATGTGGGTTGTAGGTGTTTTCATTTGTCCTTGATCCATATGAAGAGTTTGACAATGATAATGAATTGAATGGTGGATGTTTATTTACATCCACGTATGGCTTCATTGACTTAAGTTTATTTTGTTTATCCATTCATTTTATATGCATGTATCATGCATCATGGAATAGGTACAACATGTAGTTATAATGGCTGACCTGTAACAATGAGATTAATGGTGGAGACAACTTTCATCTCTCAAGCAATATTTATAGGTTGATACATGCAAATAAAAAAAATTATGTGTTGCATATGGATGGTGGAATTTTTTTTAGTTTGAGGGATATCAACTCCTTTAGTGGGATTTCTTTGATAGAGACAAGCATTTGTAGTAGCTTGTCCATGGCTTTGTCCCATTAATCTTCTTTACAGGGTTAGACATGTCATTTTTATTTATGAATTATGCTTTGCAACCATCCATCAAATTTCACTGAGCTTCCCTAATATTGCAAGCAAATGGTTGTCATGTACATTATTTGTTAATTTCCTTGTTTTGTGTTGTGTCATATCTTGTATATATCATGATGTTCGTGTAATCATTACTTTTGATTTTTATGATGAAATATGCTTCTCATGGTCTCCTTTTGGTCCCCATTCTTGGTCCTTTTCTTGAAGATATGTGAACCTATTTCTCTTGTGTAATACTTGTAGTTTTCCTCACGTAGATTGTGCTTCCTTTTGGTCACAACAAGGTGTTAATTTAGTGATAACTATAGAAGAATACATGTGTCATAGGTCTATATCTAGTAGTACAAACAACACAACTAAGTGTCAAGATAAGTTTGAAATAGAGAGATAATTTGAAGATCATGATTCCTTGTGAGGTGTCTCATGGTTATGATTTATATTCTAGTGATAACAATGAAGATATGGATAAGGTGAGTGATCCAAGCATAGATTGCATCAACATATGTGAAAGTAGAGTATGGTGGACTATCCAAGGGCTTGATGTGATTATATGTGATTGTGAGGCTTTCCTATTGAAGGATAGGCCTCTAGTACTGCAGATAATGGTATGTCTAAACTTGAATCTTTTATTTGGGCCCGACATACAAGTAATCACAATATTGAGAAAAAGCACATATATAAGCAGGAAAATTAGTATACTACTACCCAACTTGATAGTGTAACTATGCTTTAGGAATCCTAATTTAGAATGTAATATGATTTTCATCCTTGTGATGAATAGGGTTGTAGTAAGGTATACTTCTATTTTCCATGTGAGTTGGGGGTGTTTCCAATTTTGTTATGATTCATATGAAGAGGTTGGCAATGACAAGGAATAAAATGGTGGATTTTTTTGCATCTATGTATAGTGAACTATTGAATTGAGTTTATTTTGTTTACCCATTGTTGTTGTAATCATGTATGATGTGTCATGGAATAGTCCAACAAATATTCCTTTTGGCTACCCTACAATAATTAGATTAATGGTGGAGATGGTTTTCACCTCTCAAGCAATGTTTATAGGTTGATGCATGCATATAAAAAAAATTACTTTTTGCACTTGGGTGGTGGAATTTTTTTTAGTTTGAGAAAGATCAACTCTTTCAATAAGATTGTCTTTGACATATGCAAGTAGTTGCAATAGCTAGTCCATGGATTTTTGTCATGGATCTTCTTTGTAGGGTTAGACATGCAATTTTTATTTATGGGTTATATTTTGTAATCATTCTTAAGATTTCCTTGAGTTTCCATGTCATTTCATGCAAATGGTTGTCCAATGCATTACATGTTTATTTACTTATTTTGTGTTGTGTCATATCTTGTATATATCATTATGTTTGTGTAGTCTTGAACTTTTATTGTCATGATGAAGTGTGCTTGTATTAAACTCCTTTTGGTCCCCATTCATGGTCTCTTGCCTAAAGATAGTTGGATTCTCATTGTGCTAGTAAGAGGCACATGTCTCCAACCAAATTTTGATGGGACTCAAATCTATAATGCCATTTTTTTCTTCAGTCATGGATCCATTTGTGTACCTTAACTCTTTTAAACCCAAAATCTATAACCAAATTGAGATGGTATTGATAGGTCATCTGAGATTTAAAAATGCCCATTTGTTGCCTTATGCAATCTCCCATGTGCTAATAAGTGCAAGAAATCCAAAATTTTCTAAGACTAGGGTATTTTTTGGTAAAATCCTAAGTTTGCATTAGTTTTCAAATTTTTGAACTTTTAGGGTTGTCCATCATGGTATGCTAGGCCTTGTCTTTTCCTTTTATCCTCATTGACTCACCAAATATACCATTCATAGCATACCTTTACCCCTTCTCTGACCTCTTGGTCCTTTGTAATAAAAATTTGGCTAAGTCTTTTAAACTAGAGTTTCATACCATCTCTTGTCTAGGTACCTCGTATGGACCTCCCCCAAATTTTCACTCTCAACTCAATGTCTTCCTTAAATGCTTTATCAAATTCAAATTTGTGGACTTCCTTCTACTTGAGTACCCTTTTCATGTCTTCCCCAATTTCGTACCCTCCAAAAGTTTCCTAAATATATTTGTCAAATTTTTAGACTTTCCCTTCCTATCATACCTTATATGAAAAATTTGACCACTAGATCCCAAACCTTTTACTAAATATTGCTTCAAAGTTAGACTTCCAGCCTTCTCTCTCCCTAGATACCTATCATAAGGTATTTTTGACTCTCGATCCTTGACATACGAAAGCTTATTACCTTATGAAGATTGCTTGTACAAACTTCCCCCATTCCACATACCTTAATTGTATGAGTTTTCTTGTCACCCTTAATACCCAATGCCCCAACCAAAAATCTAAAGTATGAGTCCTCCTCGATCATCGACAATTTAAAATTACCACAATTTTTTAGTATTTTATCTCACATGCCTCCCTACACACCCATAAGATAATTTATGACTAGGGATGATGTCATAACTTTCTATATCAGGGTTTCTTACACCTAAAAACCACTATTCATCAAATGGCATGAATTTACACACAACTTACAATAATAAAGGAAAAAATTTCACAAACACCATAAGTGATTTGATCGAGCTCTATAGCCACTAGACCATATTTGATTGTGCCTATAAAACATTCTTTATTCTTTAAAACATGTAGACTTAGATGAAATAAAAGATAATAGATCAACATATATCATATTTAATACGATGGTTAGGGTATTTAGACCTGATAATGTTCATGCCATCTCTTGGTCGCATTTATAGAGAAAATTTATTAGCTCGACCATCCCCTAATATGTCAGATCCAAGGGCATAACGAATAAAGATAATACTTGTAGATCTTAAGTGTAAATATAGTTTTGTTGATACTTTGCAATATTATTCTCCTTCCTCTTTGTTGTCCAATGGAGTAGGCATCAGTCTATAATGGTTTGAGATAAATCATTCTTATTAAAAATTATCTCTATTTTGGTTAGTTGTAGGATTAGAGTAGGTTTAGTTAGGAATTTGTGTGCCATTAATGATTCAAAAATATAGACTAGGGAGCTATTTTAAGCAAAACCAACAACCATATTGTTAGAGAATTTGAACATGTATGTCTACGTCTTGGCATTGTGTAAAAATGATATTAAATTAAACTATCATTTGAGATTATAATAAATTTGATATTTTTAGGTGTATGTGCAAGGTGTTATCATCTATATAGATGTCACATACAACCGTTTAATCTTGACTTGGTGACAAAAATTGGGGTCTAGTACACATTTGGGAATAACTATTATTTATTAGTCATGTTAAATAATTAATTTAAATACCAGTTAAGGTATACCTTTGGGAATACCCTCCCATGTTTAAGCTAGGTTGAAAGTCTAAGAGAGATCACCCACTCTCAAAATAGGCCTTTAACTAGCTGTACAATTTTTCTATGAACTATTGTTTTAACTTCTTGATGTCATATTCCTAGCCAAGGTAGGAATAAGTTCTAGGATTGTGAACCCATGGTTTTGGGACCTAACATAACTTTTCTCAATTGAAGGTAATGTCTTGTCAGTATTCTTATAATGTTGATTCATGCTTGAGCATTATTTTAATCATTTTTTGTAATATTAGAAAAAATGAATTTATAAGATTACAAGCCTTATGTTGCTCAAGGGAATTAAAAATTGTCATAAGAAATGCACTGCATGGTTTAGATGACCTATTAACTAAGGTTATTGGTTGAAACTAGAACATTTAGAAAAACATATAAACTATTTAAATGTCATTCTCTTGCATAAGGTATAGCAAGGTCCAACTATAATTTTTTTTGTTTGAATAATTGGTGAGAACTTCACCATCAATGAGAATAAAGGTCTCAATATTAATATTAATCATGAAACTTGTTTGACATTAATAAAAAATAATTATAGTTCATTCAAGGGTGTTTTTGTTAGTAGTTTGTTTTTGGAAACCTTGGTTTTATTTGCATTTGTTGATGAAGAAAATTTAGGGTGAAATCCTATTGGAGGCCTACTAGTCATAGGAGAAGGTAGATCTACATTTTTGTTTCTAGTGAATCCTCGTGGATTGAAATCCATGGGGTTATGGGAGACAAGGTGTATTGAATTTGGTAGTGTGGATATAAAAAATGATGATATTGTGAGTTATTATTTTATGAAAGAAACATTATGAGCATTACACTCAATGTTTAAAAGTAAAGGATCTTTGCGATGGTTGAGAGAGCTCTATAATAACTCAGTGGAAGATTTTTGGTGCTATCTCTATAAAAGTTTTTAGCTATAAACCATTGGGTATGTAAACACCATATCCATTCATTTTAAGTGTATAATCATTGAAACTATTCATGCATAGAATTATAGGTCCCAAATAGCTAAAGCTAGGTTATTCTCTGAGCACCAAGGGTGTCAAAATTAGAGCCCCAAACCTCTAACTTATGATCACCAAAGGAAAAATGAAACCAATTACTAAGGTGAGTAAAAAATTCTTTGATTGTAGGATTAACTAGACCCAATGTCATTTCCCTAAACACAACTAAAGATAGACAAGTGAATAAACTAATGCAAAAGTACTCGTGTATTCTTGACTTGAAAAGTTGTCACCAAGCCTGCAAGGACTAACCTAATACTATAACCTCTATTAAGTTGATAAGCACACCGTTTCATGACAAGAAGATATGGGTATGCATAAAATGACTCTCTAAGATGATAATTGATACAGATCATTGAACATGTTTTCCTTAGTTATAATGTTGAATCATGAAGTGCATGTACAATATACTTCCTACTACTTTACTAACTTGTAATATGTTTTTAGTTTAGGTGCATGGTGGATTTTTTCTTCTTAGACTAATGTATATTCATCGTGTTATAGAGTCCAAGTGTACCATGAGGAACAAAATAATTGAAATCACAAATGAATATGAGTTATGCATAAACATACACCACAAACAATGATACCAAGCAACTAAAAATTCTTAGTCATCCATCCCAAAATTATAGAAATTCATATGTAATGAATAAATGACCATTACAAAGGATTTTAATGCATTAAAATATTATCTCATTTATCAATATTCATTACATTCACATTAGCAAACTGGCAAGAGTAAATTCTAATCTATAACTTCTCAAAAAATCCACAAATAGAATTGTGGATACATTCAACTATAATAATAATTTACAATATTAACATCCTTGATATTTGAAAACATCTACTACTCTAACGGTGACTTGATTTATAGGATTTGAAACCCTAAAAACTCCTTTTTCTGGTAGTTGAATGAAAATGTAAATGATTGACATTCTTTTTAGCAAATAAATTGGCATATATGATTCTTTGTTGATTGTCTTGTCACTTTAAGAATTGAGGGGGAACTAGTTGTGAATGGATAAAGTGTGCAAGGTGATCCTATATCCTAATAAATCCATTAAAGACAACAAAGATCTTACATGGAAACCATCCATGTCAAAAATGTAACCATCACATTAATAGTGTCATGGCATTCCTCATCTATTATCACTTGAAGTGCACTTGAATCCACAACCCTAAGATGTACAACTATTTTTGGGTGGGAAAATCTCCTCATAGTAGTTACAACATCAAATTTAGTCATTAATGGTGATCTTGGTTGTGCAAAGAGGTAAGAGGGAGTAAACAGTGTAAAACATGAGAGTTTCAAAGTTTTGTGGATTAATAGTTGGGGATACTTCATAACCCATACTTCATGCTTCATGTTGAAAGTAAATAGATAAGTGTAGCCTTTCACATCCTACTCTAAGAGAATATACATAGGAAATTATCAAGGTGTTGGGAATCAAAAGTACTAAGTAAATCATCCCTTAAGGTATGCAAATAAGGATAAGTTTGGATTTATGGTCCTAGTAAATAACACAGTGAAAAGTGTTAGGTATCAAGGTTTGGGGATACTAAGGAAAAGGTCCATTAAGCAAGGAATGGATAAAAATTTGAAATTGAAATACACCTTGGTATAAGAATCGAGGAGTTAGGGTTCAGAGGGAAAGCATGTCAATATGGAAAACTATGAGACACTAATAAAGGGAAGAGAAAGTTGAGTTCAAGGGAAAAAGATGACAAGAAGGATGACTCTAGAATCTTAACAGTAAAGGGGAGTGAAGGTGAGGTGCAAATGAAAAGTATGCCAAAATGGGAAAGTTCAATATCCTAATATGAATAAAGGAAAATTCAGAGTTGGGAGGAAAGGCATACTTAGAAGGGAAAGTTTAAAAACTGATATAAGCATATTCCTTGGAAATCTAGACATTAAACATCCACAATTAGAACTTTTTGGGACCTTTGTAGCCTCTAACACATGATAGACACATGGGGTGATGAAGAATAAAATTTATGTAAACTTTGACCAAAGGAGACCCATTAAGAACAATCCCATATCATTTATCTATGATGGAAAAAATAAGGCCAAAATACATAAAAGGGCTATAAATTCAAGAAGAAAAAAAACATAATCATATGGGGTGCCAACAAAAACTATAGATTTATCTATCTATTTTTGTATTAAGTATTATTCAAATATGAGAGGAGGTCACCCTTCTCATGAAATATTTTATTTAAGGCTTAAATGTTTTTCATGTATTTCAAATAATTATGTCAATATTATATAAATTGTTGACTATAGGATGGAAAATAGAGGGTTATGAGGAAGAAAATGGAAATAAGGGTTGTTAAGGAACCACCTACCAAAGAGACTAGGCTAGATCGACTATAAAGTGTTAATTATGATAAATAGAAACTAAAAATTTGATGATTTTGTAAGAGATGCTAGAAAATATGCCTCAACTTGCTGGCTTAAACCTCTCCTAAAGACTTGGTGTTTTTCCTTTTATTGGCCTTCATTGTTAGACTATCACCAAAATCCAAAACCTTGGAACTGATGTCCCGGGGTTCATGAGTTTCATAACCTCCCAACATAGCGATCTCCTTATTGTCGTGGGTTTCAAGAATTTCCTAACCTTCGACTGAAGGTTCTAAAGTTCGGGTTTCTCCCGACTTGGAAACATCGTTATAGGCATGTTGCGGGTTTCAAGAATTTCTTAACCTCCGATGGAGGTTGTGAAGTTTGGTTATTTAATGACATAGCAACATGACCATTGTGTCAAGGTGACCTAATGGTGTCAGCGAGAGATACTCCTAAGTCTCTTCGACTAGGGGTGTCTCATCAATAGTGTGGTGGTTGTGATGTCAATGTGACATGGGGTTTTCGAGGAGAGATCTCCCAAAGTCTTAGCGACATTCTGAAAGTGGTGGACGAGTGATGTGTCGACACGTGGCACAAATTCATTCATTGATTCTACATCACTGTTGTGAATCAACAATCATTGGACCGAAAGTTGTATTTCTTGATAGCGATATATTTGCATTAAATTCATGATCAGACTCGGGGGTTGACAGAGAGAAAATATGGTAAGATTCTCTATAACTGAATTAATTGTTGGGAAGATTGGTGCGTGTTGGATGGCAGTGTGAGTGGCCTAAGATGAAGGAAGCTTATTGGTGAAGATAGTGAAATTAATAAAAAACCTAACAGTGGTTGGGTGGTGGTAGATTGTATGCTCTTCTTACATTGTAATAGAGTGAGAGAGCAAACTGTAATCGGTGAGTGAGGTCGATCAAGGGATTGTGTTGCTGTTGTGAGTTAACATCTGAGAGTGAATTTTGTAACTCTATATGTAATCTATTTTTTGTAATACAAAGTGACTTTACTTGGTGTGTGGGTTTTTCTCCCGTAAGGGTTTTCCCATGTAAATCTGGTGTTATCTCTGTGTGTGATATTTTTCTGTCTATTATTTTGTCCAGTGAATGTGCATCTCAATGAATGTAATATGTTAAATGAAGTTTTTTTTGCACTTCTTTGTTGAGGATTTTGCATTAGGAAGGCATTTTTGCACCTCTACTTTCATTACAAGTGGTATCAGAGCCTAGTCAGTTGTGTTATCCTTGTGAGTAGGGTTGGTTTTTTGTGCTAATCCTATTTAGTGGGAGTCTTACAAGAGAAAACTGATTGTCTTGTTTATAGTTTGAGATGGCAAGTACATCAGGTATAGTAGAAGTTGTAAAGTTCAATGGCGGCAATTTTGAGTTGTGGAAACTCAAAATGGAAGACCTGTTGATGGATAGAGACCTTTGGATTATTGTGTCTAGAACTATGCCACAAGGTATGAAGAAATAAGATTGGGATCTCGCAGATAGAAAAGCTAGAGGGTTGATAAGGCTCTATCTGGTAGATTTTGTTCTCCTAAACGTCCATGAGGAGAAGATTGCATCTTTGTTATGGAAGAAACTTAGTGAAATTTATCAAGGGAAGTCTCAGTTAAATAAGTTATTCTTGAGGAAGAAGTTGTACTCCTTGAAGATGGAAGAAGGTGCATTTGTAGTAGACCATCTGAATTTATTTAATATGATTGTTGCTTAGTTGGCATCTGTGGGTGTAAAGATAGAGGAGGAGGATTGTTGTATGCTTTTGTTATGTTCCTTACCCGACACTTGGGATCATCTGGTAATGGCTATTGGAAGTACAACAACTACTTTCAAGATGGAAGACATGGTTTCTTCATTGTTGTCAGAAGAGATGCAGAGGAAATCTTTTGAGATGGCCAAGGAGGCCCTGTTGTTGTTCGGGGTAGATCAAAGGAGAGAGGCGAGAAGAAAGATAATAAGTCTAAATCCAAATTTGAAGTGAGATCAAAGTCTCCTAGTAAGAATTCCAAGGTGAAATGTTGGAACTATGGGCAAACTGGTCATATCCAAAAGGATTGTAAGGAGGAGAAAAAGAAGAACAATAACTCTTCAAACAATGACTCTTCTCAGAGTGATGCAGATGCCTTCATTGCTACCTTGGCAACTCAGGCATTAGATGATGTCTAGCTAATTGACTCAGGTGCATATTTTCACATGACGTCTCATAGAGATTGGTTCACTAAGTATGAAAAGTATGCTAGTGGGAAGGTGTATCTGGCAAGTGATTCAACTCTGGAAATTGTTGGCCATTGAAGAGTCAGAATCCAATTCCCTGATGAAAGAATCAAAGGAATTGATGATGTACTGCACATACTAGGTTTGGCTTGTAACTTGCTTTATGTTAGTAAGCTAAATGATGCTAGTGTGCAAGTTTCTTTCTTGAGTGGAGGTTGTAAGATTACTAGAGGCTCAATGGTGTTGGCTAAGGGTGCACACATAGGCACTCTATACAAGCTGCATGCATGTCCTGTTTAATGTAACAGTGTCTCTATAAAGTCAAGCAAAGCTGCTTGTGTGGAGAAGGAGGATGAAGCTCCTCTGGGTGCAAATTCCTTGGAGGTGAAACTCCCAATAGAGAAAACCATGTGACATCATAGACTCGATCACATAGGAGAGAAAGGCTTAAAAGCCTTGAAAAATAAAAATCTAGTTGAAGGGCTTGATGACTGTAACCTTGAGTTTGATTTTTGCAAACATTGTATTTATGGAAAGCAACATTGTGTTTCATTTTATTCGAGTCTTCATAAATATTTTGGCATACTGGATTATGTTCATTCTAATGTACTTGGTCCAGTGAATGTTCCTTCGTTATCAAAGTCTAGATATTATGTTTCTTTTATTGATGACTATTCGAGAAGGGCATTTGTGTATTTTCTAAAGAGTAAATCAGAAGTGTTAAGTCGATTTAAAGAGTTTAAAAACTTGGTAGAAAATCAAACTGGAAGAAAAATTAAATGCTTGAGGACGGACAATGGCAGTGATTTATGTTCTGCAGATTTTGAAAGGTACTACAAAAACCATGGGATTAAAAGGCATAAAACTATGCCTTATACTCCACAGTAGAATGGAGTTGTTGAAAGGTTAAATAGGACCCTAATGGAAAGAGAGAGAAGTATGTTGAGCAGTGCTAGTCTGGAGCATAAATTCTGGGCTGAGGCTGTGGCTACAACATGTTGATAAATCGTTCACCTTGTTTGGCTCTTGTTGACAAAACCCCTTTGGAAGTGTGGTCTGGTAAGAAGCCCTCTTTGAGACAAATTCGTGTCTTTGGCTGTGAGGCATATGCATATGTGTCGAATGAGAAAAGATAAAATTTGGAGAACAAGGCTGCCAAATGTATCTTCATTGGCTATGACGTTGGTGTGAAAGGATACAAGCTTTGGAACTTTGTTATTGAGAAGGTTTTGGTACAACAGAAGTGTGTAATCTTTCGTGAGTTGAAGCCTTCAGTAGCTGGTCCATAGTTGGAGATAGATAAAAAGGAAAAGACGAATGATGCAGTTGAAATTCCTCAAACTCTAGATAAAGAGGAACTACAAAGCATGTTTGAAACTGAGGAGATTTCTAGTAGCTTTGAGAGTTCTCAAGAAGAAGAACCACAACCTCAGCCTCAACCTGTGAGGAGGTGTACACGTGAAAAGCGTCAACCTAATAGGTATGGGTTTTCTATGTTGGATTTGAACTATGCCTATGCTTTGATTAGTAGCACTGATGAGCCTAGGACTATGAAAGAGGTAATTAATATGTCTTATTCAAATTCCTGGTTGGAAGCCATGAATGAGGAAATGACATCTTTGAAAAAGAATGAAACTTAGGATTTGGTACCCTTGCCTAAAGGGTGAAAGCCTATTGGCGGTAAATGGGTATTTAAGAAAAAAATTGGTCTAGATGGCAATGTTAAGAAGTATAAAGCTCGATTGGTCACGGAAGGTTATTCCTAGGTGGAGGGAATTGATTATGGAGAAATTTTTTCTCCCATAGCTAAGCTAACATCTATAAGATTTATTTTGTCACTATAGACATGTGAAATTAACATCGTGCACCCAATTCACATTCATCCACTTCGAGAATAAATCAAATGCAACAAATCCATTCACTAGGTAAATCAGGTCTTTAGTCCTAAGGTTATTCATTTAAATAAATCAAAGTCTCACATCAACCTTTACTTAAATAAACAAAACTTTATTTAATTAAATCTCCAAATGCATAATCCATCCCTCTTTGATTTAAATAAATCCAAATATTTGAGTCAAATTGGTCAAAATCACCTAATCATCATTAAGCTAGTCTAACCATGATTAAATGCTAATCCTAAACACCTGAATTCTCTAGATTTTGCCACTTGCACAAATAAATCAATTTATTGATTTATTAAAATCTTTATTTTCTTTCAACATGGCATTTATGGGGAATATTCCCTCAAATTTGAATTCAAAAGCAAGTTGAAATGTACATCCAACAAGGCATTTAATAGGTCTTACATGTCCCTTGCACAAGTCAAACTCAACATTAACTCACAAATTTGAATTTGAAACTCCCTCTCTTGGGCACATTTCCCAAATCTTGCACATCCTCAAGCCTATCACAACTTGACAAGTGGCCTCTTCCTATTGGCCAAATATTTAGTCCCACATCCTCCATGTTTGGCACTCTTAGCATTTGATAATCTACAAATAGAGGCATCATTCTTCAAGCAAATCCTCCACAAAATCCACAATCCTCATGCAAGGTCACTCTCTTCATTTGAGAACTGATCTTGTCCATTTCACTCCACAATCTCTTGCAAAGTCACTCTCTTAAACTGAGAATTGATTTTTCCCATCCACTCCATCTCAAGGCATTGGATCATTTAGCTTATCTATCAAGGATTGGGAAAGGGCTATTTTCAACAATAGCACCAATCCAATATGAAATAGGATTTATTTCATGTTTTATATGCTTTAGTTTATCTTGTAATTTCTTTGCATTTAGAAACATGATTTATTATTTCATATGGATGCTTGATTATTAGCTTGGTTTTAAAATACTAACCATTTGCAGATTTGGCATCTACAGTCACTTGCAGCAACGTATGACTTAGAGATTGAGTAGATGGATGTGAAGACAATGTTTCTTTATGGAGAGCTAAAAGAAGAAATTTATATGTCCCATCTTGAGCACTTCGTTGAAAAAGGTAAACAAAGCATGGTTTGCAAGTTAAAGAAATCTTTATATGGTTTGAAGCAATTGCCTAGAATGTGGTACCAAAAGTTTGACACCTTTATGTTGTTATTGGGATTTGTGAGATCAAAATAAGATCATTATGTTTATTACAAAATTGAAATGATCGAGTTCTTATTATTGCCATGTATGTTGATGACATATTGTTAATAGGAAATAGTAAGACTATGATTTTTGATCTAAAATCTCATTTGTCAGCAAAGTTTGAAATGAAAGATCTAGGTGCAACAAGGTATATTCTAGGGATGGAAATAAAAAGTGACAGAGAAAGTAGAAAGCTATGGCTTAGCCAGAGTAAGTATATCAACACTATCCTGAAGAGATTTGGTATGACTGATTGCAAGCAACTAATTGTTCTAGTGTTGCAGGGAACAAAGCTATTTGTTGAAGATTGTCTAAAATCTCCTACCGAGATGGAGGACATGACCAGGGTACCTTATGCAAGTGCAGTTGGTAGTTTGATGTATGCAATGGTCTGTACTGGGCCATACATTTCCCAAGCAGTGGGAGTACTTAGTTAGTTTATAGCTAATCTAGGAAGACCGCATTGGGATGCTGTGAAGAAAGTTTTCAAATATTTGAAGGGTACCTCAGAGTTTTTTTTGTGTTATCATGGCAACTTGGTTGGATTACAGAGGTCTCTTAACATTTGTGGGTATGTGGATTCTGATTGGGCAAGGGACATTGACAGCAGAAGATCCACCAATGGATACATCTTCATGTTATTTGGTGGTGCAGTGAGTTGGATGAGCAAGCATCAAGCTGTAGTCGCTTTATCTACTACTGAGGCAGAGTATATGGCAGCAGCACATGCCTACAAAGAAGTTGTTTCACTTAGACATTTGTGTTCTGATGTTGGGTTTAATGTAGGGTAGGTTACAATCTGTTGTGACAATTAGAGTGTTATTTGTTTAGCGAAAATTCCACTTTCCATGCCAGTACAAAGCACATTGATGTTCAATATCATTTCGTTTGTGATATGGTGGAGGATGGAAAGGTTAATTTGGAAAAGGTGGATACTCTAGAGAATGTTGTTGATGCATTGACAAATCATGTGAGCACAAACAAGTATAGGCGGTGTGCCAGTTTGATAGGCCTTGGGGCCTATGACTTTCAATAACTTTGAGTTTAGAGGAAGCCAGTAAGTCTTCATCAAGTGGGAGCTTGTTGTAAAATATGCCTCAACTTGTTGGCTTGAACCTCTCTCGAATACTTGGCATTTTTCCTTTTATTGGCCTTCATTATCGGACTATCGTTGAAATCCAGAACCTTGGAACTGATGTTGCGGGGTTCATGAGTCATAACCTCCCGACATGGCGATCTCCTTGTTGTCACAAGTTTCAGGAATTTCCTAACCTTTGATTGAAGGTTTTGAAGTTAGGGTTTCTCCTGACTTGGTGACATCGTTATAGGCATGTCGTGGGTTTCAAGAATTTCCTAACCTCTGATGGAGTTTGTGAAGTTTGGTTGTTCAACAACATAGCGACACGATCATTGCGTCGAGGTGAGCTGATGGTGTCAACGAGAGATACTCCTAAGTCTCTTTGACTAGGTGTGTCTCATCGACGGTGTGGTGGTTGTGACGTCAATGTGACATGGGGTTTTCGGGGAGAGATCTCCCAAAGTCTTGGCGACATTCTGAAAGCGGTGGACGAGTGATGTGTCAACACATGGCATGAATTCATTTGTTGATTCTACATTGCTATTGTGAATCAACAATCATTAGATCGAAAGTTGTATTTCTTGATAGCAATATATTTGTATTTAATGCATGATCAAACTCGAGGGTTGACAGAGAGCAAATATGGTAACATTCTCTATAACTGATTTAATTGTTCGGCAACTTGATGCATGTTGGATGGTAGTGTGAGTGTCCTGAGACGAAGGAAGCTTTTTGGTGAAGATAGTGAAATTAATGAAAACCTAACAGTGGTTGGGTGGTGGTAGATTGTATGCTCTTCTTGCATTGTAATAGAGTGAGAGAACGAACTATAATCGGTGAGTGAGGTTGATCAAGGGATTGTGTTGCTACTATGAGTTAACATATGAGAGTGAAGTCTATAACTATGTATGTAATCTATTTACTATAATACAAAGTGACTTTACTTGGTGTGTGGGTTTTTCTCTCGTAAGAGTTTTCCCACGTAAATCTAGTGTTATCTCTATGTGTGATATTTTTTTGTCTATTCTTTTGTCCTGTGAATGTGCATCTCAATGAATGTAATCTATTAGATGAAGTTTTTTTGCACTTCTTTCCTGAGGATTTTGCATTAGGAAGGTGTTTCCGCACCTCTGCTTTCCTTACAAGAGACACACAATGGCTAAATATGATAGTTGACCAAATAGAAGTTGGATGATTTAGTGATTGGAAAGAGCCATCTAGGACTAAAGACAATAATTGACTTGATAGAAACTAGTGATGTTTTTGGTGGGATCCCCCCATGGGTAAAGATGGTAGCCAACCCACTAGGAACTAGATAATTTGGTGATGGTGGGAGCCACCTATGGCTAAATATGGTCACCAACCTAATGAAAACTAGATAATTTAGAAATAAATGAGAGCCACATGTAGTTGAAGATAATAGCTAGCCTAATGGAAACAAGATAATTTAGCAACTAGCAGGAGTCACCCATCATTTAAGATGGTAATAAACCTAATGATCAAAGTAAGATGATTGGGTGATTAGTGGGAGCCACCCACGATGAAAGAAATTATCTTATCTAATTGAAAACTAGATAATATCATTAATAGTTATAAGGTGATAACTAAATTAGATAAAGAGGCATAAATAAGCTGCAAGTGATAAAAAAAATTGGCCATCATTGAGGTAAATAGGAAATTATTGAACACAAAAAGGATAAAATGTGATTTATGGAGGATAACACATCCATTTAAGTTGAGTAGTGAAAGAGTAGAATGAATACCCAAAAAAACACAAGGAAAGTGCCTAAAATTGTATAGGCAAACATGATATTTCAACAATGATACGGTGGTTTAGCTTATGACCTATGCAATGTGAATAACTTTGTTTATCTCTCTAACTCAAATGGATGGAACCTTATATTTCTAGGGACCCTCCCTCATGTGTTCACCATCCCCACAAGCTGCATATATTTCTTTCATTTCCCTCCATCCTTCAATCCTATTTTTTATGCCTCAAGCTATATGGTCACCTTGAGAGATCTTAGGACAATTGTATGAGATCTTTGGGTCATCCAAAGAGATAATTTGGTCATCAAAAGAGATGGTCATCCCAAGAAATTCTAGCACTACTCAAAAGATCCTAGTGTAACTCGAGAGATATTAGGGTCATTTGAGAGACCCATGTGAATTTGCAAGGTCTCTTGAGTAACCCATGTAAAGTTGCAAGGTCACTCAAGTGACCCTTCCTAGTGACATAAGTGACCCACCATGTGAAAGGTGCAAAATTATCATGTTTTTTTAGCATTTGAGACCTTCACTTCCTACAATTTCTCCATTAATGTTGCTTGCTATTAAAATGCAGTTGATTCTTGATTGTAGGTCTACTACTTATTCCTTTCAAGTTCTCCCCCCAAGCATGCTTTTTATTGCTAGTTTGTCTCCCTAATCATGACTATGATTGGGATTTCTTGACCTATTTAAGAAACTTCAATCCTATTTCTAAATGATTTTTGCTTGTAATTGTATTGCCTTCTCCATGAGTATAGTTTTGTTTCCCTTTACTCATACTTTATTGAATAGGATAAGGATTTGGTTCTTTATTGTCAAATCCATTTTCCATTTCATAAAGTGCTACACTTCTAACAAGCCTTGAATGGTTCATTCTTTTTGAAGCTTTAAAAGCTTCTATTGCCACTACCACTTTATTTTATCACTCATTCCCTAAGCTTAGTTTCCTATTGATTTCCCCTTCTACCATTTGGAATTCCCTAGGCTAGAGAAAAGAGAATAATACAAAAAAGATGAGTCTTTGAGGATTGATGTGTATCGTTGAGCATTTGCTAACATACGGGTGTAAGGATTCATTTGTTTATTACTTTCAATTCATAATTTATCTTGCCTTGAAAATGTGTTAGAATAAATTTTGCAAGTATACTAAAATAACTTCACATCTTGCACATATAGATGATATTCTTCCATCATATTTATAGTTAGAGTAGCTAGCATAGATTTATTTGTGCAACTATATTATATTAGATTAGATTTAAATTTTAATTTGACATTCATTTTGGAAAGCCCTTGATTTCAATACAATGAACTAAGAAAAAAACACCTTGATAATAACATGAGGCATTCAACACATTTAATATATCAAATTAGAACAAAAATCCAAATGCATTAGTTTAAATTACATAGATCATATAGATCCTTTTAAATTACATGTAGCTAATTAGACTGTAATTTATTTTTTAGTAAATAATAAAAAGATATAGTGCCTTATTTTGTGAAAATATATGAAATCATCTACATGATTCATTATCACTTGAGAGTATGCAAGCAAATTAAATCCCTTGATAACAACATAATACACTCAACAAAAATAAGCCAAGCAAGCTCTAACAATTAACTACCAATGATCAAACATTAAATCAAGAAAAAATCAACCAAAAAATAAAGAAAGAATGATAACAATGTATAACTACCAAATAATCAACAAATACCATAAACATAAACATGACCACAATAAACAAGGAACACATCCCTTTCCTTTCTCTCTTTCACTATTAGTTCCATGTGTCATAGAAATAGAGAAGACTGTATAAAAAATTTCCTAAATCAAATAATGCATTTAAGTAAAGAAATATTCAATGTTGAAAAAATCCATGAATAGGTTTTTGCATTACATTTAATGTATGAGGAAATTGATGGGATTTGTGCAAGAGAACTAGCCTTTGTAAGAGAAATAACTCTCCTAGAAGAATTGTTCGAATTAAAAGAATATTGACTCAACACATTTTGTGTCTTCACTAAGAGGAGTTAAAATTGGTTTGATCAAATAAAAAACTCATCCATTAAATAATTTTTTCAAATACACCACTTCAAAGGTTTGTGAGGCAACATCTATAAATCTCAATTTAATGCTTAAACATTGATGTTTATCATCAAGCACTCCTTCCTCATGAAGTAAGTGATCAAGTTGGTGCAACTCCCACCCCATGTAAGAATATTGTTGTCACTCAAAATAATCTCCTTCCACGTGAAGGGATTAGTCCATCAAATGCTCCCTTACTTCATTGAATTTTTCCAAATGAGTAAGAATGATTTGATTCCATGACATTATCAAGGGTACAATGAATATGTTATCTTGCATCCAAATCATACACATTTATGGTAAGTGAATTTAGATTAACATAGTCACATGCCCCTGAGTGATGATATTACATACCAATGAGAAAGTGGAAGATCATAGTTATTCCCCCCAAGATTGGTCGAATGGTGTGATGATGAATGTGAGAGGCCACTATGGAAGCTAATAATGGATTACCAATGGTCAAGGGGAAGATCATGGTTATTCCCCCAAGAGTGGTCAAATGGTGTAATGGTGAATGTGAAAGACCACTATAGAAGCTAATAAATAATTAAAAATTATACGATGATGAGAAGGATAAAAAATAGATGTTGGTGATATGAGTTGTGGGTCCCAAGTCCCTAAGGTTGGATAGTCTTCTAGGTGTTTGGTGGTAAAACTAGGGAAGAATACCACAAATCCTATATTTAGGTTGGGAAATGAATGAAAAGTTAATGAGGTGGTTAAGACCTCCTTCACTTTTGGCTCTACTAAAGCAAGGGGGTTTCCTTAAGGGACTGTAATATATATCGCCATAGAAGTAAAACACTCACCCTAACACAAACATATTTGCATGTAGTGCACCCCTATTTCAATTTTTTTCGTGCCTACATGTTGGTTTGGGGAGCTCAAGGTTAAGCACCTTATCAAAGTAGATGATATAACATATGAGTATCTAAGAATATTTTTAATAATAACCCTCATGTTGTTATATGCATTCATGCATGACATTGAAAACACAATAAAATAGATATAATTGAAAAGATGTTTATATTAATTTTTTGTGAGTATGTTAGGATGATGGGGAGATGGACTTAGTAGTAAACTGGTGCCTTTTTCTAGTTGGGCAATATAATCTCTTAGTTTTAACAAAAGATGTAATAAATGAAACCAAGGTGATACCTTAATCAGGATACCACAAAAAACTATGCCTTTCAAAATGCACAAGAAAGTTGGGCTCTACACATACATTCAAAAACATAATAAATGGTTGTAAAATATTAAATGAGTCTACTTAGTAATCCATGAGCATACCTATACATTTCCTTTCTTATTCTAAAAAGATACCTTACAAAAGCTTTGTAGGGATTTTATAATTATTTGGCTAGCCAAATAAACAACACACATGGACACAGTGATACTAAGTAAAAGTATTCAAGTGAGATATAGCAATCAATAACACAAAGAAAACACACGATTTTACGTGGAAACCCTTGCGATATATATAAATCTACTATTAAAGTCTCCAATTTCTACACAAATTGAACTCCAAATAAGTAAGAGGCTCCAACCCCCACACAAATTGAGCTCCAACCAAGCAAGAGGCTCCAACCTATTTTATCCTTCAATGGCTGATATAGTATGCTTCTTCATAGGATCTTCCTCTAGAAAATTGATTACAACTCACACAATATTCTTCTTCCAAATCTAATCACTATCCACACAATAACCTTCTTTCACAAATCAGATTATTGTCATGCACAATCTCCCTTCCAAATCTGATCACATATATGCACCAATTATTTTCACACAGTTGATCATAATCATAAAATTATTGTCACATAAATTCATCATGTATATTTGCATTTACCATTCATACATGGGTTGTATATACCCTCAAAATGAATTTGAGTTACACTTCTTATTTCTACTCTTTTCTTTCTTTTCAATTTGCTCTTATTTTCACATGATATTCATTAAAATTGTTACCTTTTGGTTTCCACTTTAACTTTTTTTATACCACTTCAATTTTCCAAGGGATGTGTCTTTATGAGAGATGTGTCTCTTTGAAAGGAGACAACTATTTGACTGGATGTGTGTTTTGATAATCATAACTTTTAGTTAATAATTCTTTATGTTGATTATTGCCCTTTGTGGTTTTAATTGTTATCTTCTCTAAACATAATTTATGTCAATCATCATTTCTCATACATATCAAGAAGGAAATTAGCTTGCTAATCTTCTAGCAAATCTGGGATGTGAAGGAAATGAAATTCAAATCTTTAAGGATAGCAATATTAAGAACTTTCCATCCACTGAGGCTATTGTTAACAATGAAAAAGGTAATTGATCTCGTGGGAGGCAAACTTGGTGGTAGTGTGGGAGGATAATAGGATGGTTTTGACTATCCTGGTAGTTAAGTCTAACTTGGCAGCCTAATTCATTCTGATAATTTGGGCGGTAGTTAAGTCTAACTTGGCGTCATATCTCATCCTGGTAGTTTGGGCCACTTTGGCGGATGGTGTCAATATGGGCTACAGAGGATTTTATTCAGTTGCTTTCATCATCACTTTAAGTGATTTTTTCCAAACTTGGGGATTTCCATTCTCTGCATGCAAAGTTTCTACCTTAGAATATTTGTGTTTCTCCCTGTCAAACAGTGGGAATTTCCATTCTGAGGCTGTGGAACTCATATGGAGCTACAACAATAATACATTTGTCAGATAGTTCCAATGCAACCCAAGCTTCACTATATTGACAATAAGATTGTTCAATCTGATTACAATTTGGAAAATGACTTCAGACTCAGATCGCCCTATGATTGGGTCAATTTACAATGCTATTGAGCAACATATTTCATACTACATGATAATTGCAACTGATCAATAGATGATGCTACAGTGACAATGTCTATGACTGAAAATGTCACAAGCTAAGACAAAAAATAATAGACTAAAAATGCAGTTGCAAAGATGGAACCTGGATCAATAGGAAGCCACCAAAGCCCCCACGATTTCTTCTTGAATCTGATTGTTTCTTCCAGGCAGGTAGCACTTCAATATCTGATGTTCCACAACCTCAATGAGCACTCAAAAAATTCCATGGCTCCACTTGCAAGGCAACACTCCAATAGTGAAGATGGCGGCCACAAATTTATTATTGTCTTAATATTCTTGAATCGCACACCAAAATGATAATATTGGTCTTGATAAAATAATTTTGGTGAGCGGTGTGGTTTGGTGGTTGTCATGAGGATAATAATCTTGTTGTTCATATGGTTGATTAGGCTTATGATAGTTGGGGTCTTTTTTTGGGCTGCAGTATGGTTGTATTTGAATATTTTGGCTGTCCAGAGCCCTCATATCAGTTTTTTGTGTTTCAGAAATGTTGGGCATTAGTGGTTTTTCTGGCTATTCAAGAGCTAATCAAGCAAATTTTGATATCTTAAACATTGTAAATCTTTTTGTATATATTTATATATACAGGCTTAATGCTCTTTACCCAAAAAAAAAAATTCTGCCAATGCCACCTTTTTCATATAGAGTTGCTAGTCTTAACATAATGTAATTTGCTTTCTAAAAGGTAATTACCCAACATATATTTATCGTTGATCCCCCCCTTTTTTTCAAATCGCTAGCTTCTCATTATTGACCATTACCTGTTTTATGATCTTAATAATTTTTGGAAACATATTTACCCATTGCTTCTCATTATACTTTAATTACATGGGTGATGAAGCTAATATATTTATGTGCCTTTTACTTTTATTTATGAAGGTCGGCCAACATTAGTTTGTCTCATATTATATTTGCCTTAACTTGGTGTTGCCTCCTATAATGAATCGACCCATTTACACAACCTAAATTTTATTTCATCTTGGCACCATAGTTGAAGTCGACTAGTTTAAGTATTTTGATTTAAACTAGATTTGCTTTCTCTCTTAGTTTTGATTATATGGGAAAAACAGGTTTTGAAGGGACCCAAAACCCTTTACAACAAAAGATACTAAATGCTACTAAAAAAGTACTTTAGAACGAAACCAACAACATAACAAAAGCCAAAAAAAAGACAAAAAAGGGTGTTGAATGATAGATAAGACAGTAAGCTAACAACAATACCCAACAACATCAAAACAACAAAACAACATGAAGTAAACCGAAATCCAGCAAGAAATAGACAACAACTAAGAAGAAGTCCTTATCATTAATTTTAGCTTGCTCTCTTAGTTGTCCTTATCATTAATTTTAAATATTTTAAACTTTAATCTTGGCACTTGTATATGAAGGTTAGACTTGATAAACAAGTTTTAATCTAAACTTTAATATCAATGAACACTTTCTCCATTATGTTTAAATGTTTAATTTAAACATAGATCTCTCTAAATCGATCTTCCAAATAACCAATATTGTATAAAGGATAGCCTCTTAATGGTTAACTTTTTATAATAGGCCATTTCTCTTTTCCTTAATATTAATGACTTCATTTATAACACCGTTCCTTTTACATCAATGACTATATGTCTTCTCACCTTTGACATCAATGACAAAATTTATAACAATCACCCTCTTTGTCATTGATGGCATGACAACATAATTCTCTTCTCTTGCATTACCCCCCTTGCTTTATCTCTCCCCCTTTAACATCAATGGCAAAGGGACTTTAGTATACTTCTTTCCTTCATGATATGATTCTTCCTCATTTTTGTTATGCTCCCCTTGTTTGTAAGGCTCCCCCTTTCTCAAGCTTCCCCTTGCTCCAATTCTCTAACTTTGTGTCTTTGTTACTTGAGTGATATGACTCCTCTATAGATGTCCAAATAATTTGGATGATCTTCTCAAGTTTAACATATCAGGAATTTGTTTTTCTATCCATCATTCACTATGCATCTTACAGAATGGAAAATTCCTTCAATTCTTTGCAAAGAATCTCCCCCTGTCTGCAATACTCCTTATTAATGGTATCATTCTTTTTTTCTATAACTCTCTCTTTCTGAAACTTTCAATGGTATGGAATCTCCATCTATCTCTGATTTTTATCTTTTCTTCCACATATATGTAGCTTTCAATCTTTCTATAATTATTCCCCTTTTATTTTTGATAAAGGGATATTCATTATACTTCCATCCATATCTTTTATTACATCAATAGGATCTCAAACATAAGTATAACCATCCAACCTACTACTATCCATTTTTTTTTATTTTCCCAATAAATTCTTATGTGTTCTATCATACTTTTTAGGAAAGGACTCCTTTGGATCATTCTCATCCTCCCATAGCACATTTATCATGGTTTCTTTCTTCTTTCATTGTCTTAAACCTTCTATGGTTTCTCTCGTCTTGACACCAATTCTTCTTCATTATAAGGTATTTTATAGTATGTATTCTACTATTATCATATCATTATCAATGTGTCATTATTACCATTCCAAATGTATCTTATCTTTCAAAATGTTTTCATGCATCATTTGTCAATCATCCTATCATGCATGTTTTGAGCTATATTTTCCTGGAGTGTTTATGAATTTTACTTCCTGTGTCTTTAACTTTCATCATCTCAATATAACTCAATAGTTTTGTTGTATTCTTATCCATTCTTTAGTAATTGTTTTCTCTAATTCTATCCTCAAGTAACTAATTTCAAACTCGTACTTCTTACAATCTTCTTTTAACTTCAATTGACTTCTTACTTCTTCCTTGATCCTCTTTGCTTCTTTTATTTTGAGTTTTTAGATCTTCGATCATCCTTTTTGCTTCTCCAAGGGCTTGTGATACCTTTACCTTGGATTCACTTTCTTTTTGAACTTTTTACTTTAGACACACATTTCTTTTTTTAAGTGAATGAATCTCATCATACACAAGATAAATTTCTTCTTGGAGATCCACTTATTCATCAACCTCTTTCTTCTTATCTTTATCACCTTTTTCTTCCATTATCATGAAAAGTATTTATTCTCTCGAATATTTCTCTTCTTTTATTTTGTCTTCAATTTTGACCTACACACATTCAAAAACACTTGATAATAAGTTCTATCACAATTAAAACATTTATACTTACCTTTGTATATGTCGAATGCTTCTTTGAGCTTTTTATCAACATGGGCTTCCTTCGCATCCGATTCATTTCTCAAGCTATCATTTGATTCATGCTTTGAATTCTTCCTCCCTTTTGATGCCTTAAACATTCCTTCTTCTTTAGATGAATTATATCCTTCTAATGCCATTTCTTCTTCTCTTTTACTCATAAGGTTATCTCCATTCGTCATGATATAATTCTTTGGTTTTATTGCCATGTGTATTCCAAGTTCCACTTCATCATTTTCATTTTGTTTTGTTGGTGCATGTTTATTAACATTTTGCTTAGTATTTTCTTTTCCGTTATTGCCTTTTCTTTTTCCCATAGGTGAGCTTATGATCTACCTTCTAGCAATTAGGATATTCATGAAGGAACTCGCTTTGATACCAATTATTGAGCACACAGTGATATGAGAAGGGGCGTGAATCAATATCTAACAATGTTTTTCTTTTCAAAACTTGACCAGTCACAACAAACTCATTCAAGTAAGATCTAGCAATTAAGAACACAAAGACAACACACAATTTTACATGGAAACCCTTGTGAGAGAAAACCATGAAAAAATATTGCTTATATATATTAATCTTCTTCTTCTTCTTCTTGTAGGCTCCAACGTACTATTAAAGTCTCCATTTTTTAGACAAGTTGAGCTCCAACTCAATAAGAGGCTTCAACTAAGCTATTTGATAGGCTCCAACCCAACAAGAGGCTCCAAACTCTATTTGATAGGCTCCAACCTATGTTATCCTTCAATGGTTGATATAGTACACTTCTTCACAAGATCTCCCTATAGCAAACTAATTACAACTCACACAATATTCTTCTTCCAAATTTGACCACTATCCACAAAATAACCTTCTTTCACAAATTTGATTACTATCATGCACAATCTACCTTCCAGATTCGATCACATCTATGCACTAATACCTTTCACACAACTGATCATAATCATGGCATTATTGTTACATAAATTCATGTATATTTTCATTTATCATTCATATATGGGTTGTATATACACTCAAAATAAATTTGAGTTACATTTTATATTTCCACTCTTTTCTTTCTTTTCAATTTTCTCTTATATTCACATGATATTCATTAAATTGTTACCTTTTGGTTCCCACTTTAACTTATATTTATATCACTTCGATTTGCTAAGGGATGTGTCTTTATGAGAGATGTGTCTCTTTGAAAGGAGACAACTATTTGAATGGATGTGTCTTTTGATAAATCACAAATTTTAATTAATAATTCTTTATGTTGATTGTTGCCCTTTGTGGTTTTAATTGGTATCTTCTCGAAACATAATTGCTACCAATGCCACCTTTTCATATAGAGTCGCTGCTCTTAACATAATGTAATTTGCTTTCTAAAAGACAATTACTCCACATATATTTATCATTGCTTCCCATTATTTTTTTAAATCACTTGCTTCTTATTATTAATCGTTGTCTGTTTCACGATCTTAATAATTTCTGCAGACATATTTACCCATCGCTACTCATTATACTTTAATTACTTGGGCAATGAAATTAATATATTTATGTGCCTTTTACTTTTGCTTATGAAGGTCGACTAGCATTAGTTTGTCTCATATTATATTTACCTTAACTTGGTGTTGCCTCCAATAATGAGTCAGCCGCCATTTACATAGTCTAAATTTTATTTCATCTTGGCGCCATAGTTAAAGTCAACTAGTTTATCTCTTTTGGTTTAAACTAGATCTAATTTCTTTCTTAGTAGGCCTTATCATTAATTTTAAATATTTTAAACTTTAACCTTGGCACTCATATATGAAGTTCAACCTTGACAAATAAGTTTTAATCTAAACTTCAATATCAATGAATACACTTTCTCCATTATGTTCAAATCTTTAATTTAAACATAGATCTCTCTAAATTGATCTTCCAAATATCCAATAGTGTATAGCATATAGCCTTGTAGTGGTTAACTTCTTATAATAGGCCATTTTTCTTTGCCTTGATATTAATGACTTCATTTATAACACTATTCCTTTTACATCAATGACTTTATGTCTTCTCACCTTTGACATCAATGACAATATTTCCAAAAAAAATATACCTTACAAAAGCTTTGCAGGGATTTTATAGTTATTTAGCTAGCCAACTAAACAACACACATCCATAAATGTATACTATACACAAGGAGACACTCAACTAAGGTCAATCATACCTTTCAACATTCGATCTATAAAGGTTACAAATGTTTATTATGAATTTGGATGAACCAAGATCATTAAATACCAAAAATATGATACCCAATTCTAGAAAATGTGAACCCTAAGGTTTTGTTGTGTAATTCTTTCTCTTTGCTATGCTCTTGTATTTTACTTATTTTCAATCCTCCCTTCTTCTAGAAAAATCTCCAAAATATGTCTTTCAACAGATCATCAAGAGATCTTTTGGAAATAACAATGGTTGTTCGCAATTGTAGAGGTCTACCACGTCTACTTGTATCACCTTTGCATGGCCATACAATTGAAACCATGCCCTTTACATGAACAACCATATTCTTTTGTACACCATTCATGTATTAGAGGTGCCAACAATTACCAAGAGGCATTTGGGAGCCCTCATATGTTGAATCATGTGCATTTTGAGACCATTAATTGTATCTTAGGTCATGTAGGGAGGTAGCTAAGAATTTTTTTGTTTGAATGACAATTTCCACAAGTTCAACATGCATGCCATGATGAGAAAATTTATAAATTTGAAATTTGAAAAGTTAGATTTTGGGGGAAAAAGATGACTTTTGAGGAAAGGATGCATGGAGGACCAAACCTAGAATCCCAAAATTTAAGGAAAAAGGGTTGAGGGGAAAATAGGAGTTGGGGGGAAGACATACAAAGGAGAGCAAGTCTAATAGGCATGTTGGGATGACCAAGTTTGAAACTCAAAAATTTCAAAAGTTGGATTTTGGGGGAAATTGTGACTTTCGAGGAAAGGATGCATGGAGGACCAAACCCAAAATCTCAAATTTTAAGGAAAAAGGGCTTAGATGGAAAAAGGGTACTTGGGGGAAAGGCATGTTGAGGATGACATGTTTGAAAGGTATGTTGGGATGACCAAGTCCAAAAATTTAAAACTTGGAAAGTTGGATTTTGGGGGAAGAAGGCAAATTTTGAGGAAAGGATTCATGGAGGACCAAACCCAAAATTCCAAAATTTAAGGAAAATGGGCTTAGAGGATAAAAGGGGAGTTAGAGGGAAAGGAATGCTAGGGATGACAAGTTTGATAGATTTTATAGGATGACCAAGAATGAAATCCTAAAATTTCCTAAAACCACCTAAAAAATGGCCAAATCACAAGACATTGACCATTAAAGTATCCTTTAACAAATTTTACCAAGGATATTTGATAAAAACACTTTGAATGAATACCCTTAGATAATTACTCAACAAAAGGGATCCTTGACCAGAGATTTCTTAGACTGGTTGTCAATAGAAGGTGGATAGAAGGTGGAAAGGTTGACAACTTTGGAGAATAACAAACCAAAGATGAGACACATAAAAATGAGGCGCCAACAAGGAGAATAATAATTTCATTCCCTCGAGTGTATCAACATGAGAAATTGCTACTATATCTAGAGATGAGTCAGAGTGAGGTTGAAAAAGGAAGAAGCTAATGACATAACCTCAAGGATGATCCAAGTGATGAATTCTTAGGAGATTAATAGATAAATCAATGATGGTACTAAAAAGGGGGCACTAGCTCGTTATGATCATAAGGTTGATTAATAATATCTAGGTTTAGGCATAAGCAAAAAATAATGTTTATATGAGATGAGGAGTATAAAAAGGACCAACACCAAAGAGTATGAAATTGTATGGCGTATAAAGAGAACCCTATAGAGATGTCATCTATATAGTTAGCCATTATTGATCATCGAGTTAAGATGGAGTTTATATAGCCATAGTGGAAGTATATCTACCAAATTAATAAAAGTTTATTATATTTAAATGTCTTATAGAACCAATAAGCAAACACATATTGGAAGGATGTTGGTAAAGGTAGTGGAGATGGGATTTACACATGCCAATTATATTCACTCAAAAAAATTTAAATCATTTTCAACAAACCTATATTCTACAACTAATAGATGATGAATCCACATCAAATTCCTAACAACTATCTATCAAATCCAAGGTATAGAGACTATACTCTAATTTTGAATTTTTTTAGGCCATAAAAAATAAACCTACAAAATTAGTTGAGCTATGTATCTTGACAATAATTAATGAAGTTGTTCTTCATTCTATACACACACAATGCATTTCAAAACTAGTATATATACCCAAATACAAAAAAATGAATTCAAGAATGCAGAGCCATCCAACAATACTGAACTAATCAATTTTTCCACCCCAAGATGTTGAAAATTTTAGAGTATGGGGTCAAAAAATATATACTTAGAAGATCAACATCATCAATAGATGTGGTCCTTGGTTGCTTGTAATTTTTCCTCGTACACGAGGAGGGGAAATCATTAGCATTTAAAATTAATGGAGAAGCAAGATCAAATGTCAAAGATCCCCAAATAATGAAATGATAAAAAATTATGAATACTCTATTCATTGTCACTGAGTTGCAAGGTCATTTTTTAAAAGAGTAAGAGTGGGAGACTCCAATAAATAAATATTTTTTTCCCTAAAATTAAATTTCACAAAACATCGAGTAGACACCCATTTCAACAATTACCTAGTTACAAAATTTATGCAAAGAAAATTCTCCCACAAATTTATTTCAACAACAATCAAAAGACTATTAAAAATTTAATCTAGTGTTGCACATGACTTGTGTATTATAACATACAAGTGTAACAACTATGTGTCATCCCAATAACAATCATGAAGAATGTTAACATGAATGAAGCTCCAACCACAAGTGAGGAAAAGTGTTTTATTAATTTTTTACTTAAAAGTGCAACTTAGTTTGTTGAATCAAGTAGGAAATAAATACAAAAAAAAACTTGAACTGTAATTGGCCAAAAAAAAAAACATTGTTTGATGTTTACAAATGTGCAAGGCCATCTAAATAAGTAACAAGGAGCAACACTAATGTGCTTATGAGTTGTGATAAATTATCCTATAACATAGTTGAAATCTAAGCCTTTCAAGTTATTAAAGCCACTTTATGCATGCTAAAAAATGCAAATCAACAAATACAATTGCACACCCTAAGAAACCTCTCAACAAAGTAGAACATAGCTAATTATTTATCTATGTAAAGATTTAACACCCATACACTTCCAATGCATAATTCCTTACAATATTAAGATGCAAGTTACACGTTAAAGGGATAAGAAAATACCATGGTTTCAAAAAATAGTAGACTAGATAGATTGTAATCATGCTTATCTCTATTTAGAAGTTTGTAGTTATACATTATGGGTGAGCATGTAAAAAAGAAAAATGCTTACAATTAAAATTTTGAAAATCCTTCTTGTATGCCTAAACCCTATAATTCTTTCCTCCAAGGAAAATCACTCTTGTAAAGCAAAACTTATTGTAACATCTTTCAACACAAACACTCGGCTCTCCAAAATGAGTCCATCCTCTTGTTCACATTTATTTTTATTTTCAACCCATCAAATTCATCAACATTAATAAGGAGTTTAGTCTAATATTGTAATAATTTACTAATCCCACATGATTTATTGGCTTGAATTTAATTGAATTTCAACTCTATGCATTTCTATAAAACATTTCAACAAAAAAATCCATCATTCCATGTAAAGCCCTAAAAAATAACATAAAAAGAATAAAACCCATCACAATATCAATTGTTATTTCAAATAAATCATTGCCTAAAAAAATCTACATTATTAATTCCTGCCATAGGCATGTATTCTAATGCATTCATCTAGTTTAATTAATTTGTTCAAATGAACCAATAGGAACAAAGAATTAAAATGAATTGACTATTTTTTCTAATGTATATATTTTTCTAAAATTTATTTCAATATATGAAAACTATTTTTTTTAATTGTATTGGATAATAATATGTACAGTCATATTAGTATGTGTAGACATGCAAAATCTGCATCAAGCAGTTAATTAGGTCTATTCATCAACATTAATTTCATTTCTAAGGTTATTCATTTAATAAATTAAAAATTCAAGTCAAAAGGGGTCAAAACATCCTAATCATCATTAGGCTAATCTAATAACGATTAAATTAACCTAACCACCCACTTGAACAAATAAATCAATTTATTGATTTATTAAAATCCTTATTTTCTTTCAACATGGCATCTTTGAGGAATATTTCCCACTCAACATTTTCAGAATTTTAAATTCTTACATGTCCCCCACTCAAAATTTTAAATTCTGAAAGTCTTACATGTCCCCCACTCATAATTTTAAATTCTGAAAGTCTTACATGTCCCCCCACTCAACCATTTTAAATTTTTTAGTACATTGGCCAAAATGTGCTCACTCCTCAACCACTCACAAGTTGACAAGTGGCCTCATCTTATTGACCATCTTCTTATCAAAATATTCTATAAATTGAGGGCCTCATTCTTCATCTATCATCTACATTTTCATGCAAAGTTACTCTCTTGGTTTGAAAAGTAATTTTGCTCTTCACCATTTGCATTTCATCACTTGAGCTTCAACAAGGATTGGGAAAGGGCTATTTTCCACAATAGCACCAATCCAATATGGAATAGGTATGCATTATGTATTTCTTATGCTTTTAGTTTAGTTTGTTTTGTTATCATGTTAGAAAGAATTTTGCATTATTTCATAAGGACATTTTGATGGATTTGTAGAATACTAACCCATTGCTTGAAGTTTAGTATTTGTAGATTTTAATGGATGACCACAGCCATTTTGTGGATGCTAAATCCTGCAAAATGTTTAAATCTTAACATAATACCATCATGTTAGTTATTTGAAACATATTAAATTTAACATCCCTATGAGATACTTAACCATGATAAAATATGCAAAACATAAATAGAACAAGAATAGCTAATTGCAAGCATATAAAAACATGATCAAAATTTTATCCCATATTGGATTGGTGCTATTGTGGAAAATAGCCATTTCCCAACCCTTGATGATGCAAATGGTGATGATGGACAAAATCAATTCTCAAATGAAAAGAGTGACTCTGCATAAGCTTTGTAGATGCCCCTTTGTGGAAGAATGAGGCCCTTAATTTATAGAATATTTTGATGAGAAAATGGCCAATGAGATGAGACCACTTGTCAAATTGTGAGTGGTTGAGGAGTGAGCACATTTTGGCCAATGTGCCAAAGATTTTAAAATTGTTGAGTGGGGGACATGTAAGACTTTCAGATTTTAAAATTCTGAGTGGGGGACATGAAAGAATTTAAAATTCTAAAAATGTTGAATGGGGAATATGTAAGAATTTAAAATTCTGAGTGGGGGACATGTAAGAATTTAAAATTCTAAAAATGTTGAGTGGGGAATATGTAAGAATTTAAAATTTTGAGTAGGGGACATGTAAGAATTTAAAATTCTTAGTGGGGGGACATGTAAGAATTTATAATTCTGAGTGGGGGACATGTAAGAATCTAAAATTCTGAGTGGGGGACATGTGACATCCACATTTTGGTGCTATTGGATTGGTGCTATTATGGAAAATAGCCCTTTCCCAATCCTTGTTGAAGCTCAAGTAATGAAATGCAAATGGTGAAGAGCAAAATTACTTCTCAAACCAAGAGAGTAACTTTGCATGAAAATATAGATGATAGATGAAGAATGAGGCCCTCAATTTATAAAATATTTTGATAAGAAGATGGCCAATGAGATGAGGCCACTTGTCAACTTGTGAGTGGTTGAGGAGTGAGCACATTTTGGCCAATGTGCCAAAATTTTTAAAATGGTTGAGTGGGGGGACATGTAAGACTTTCAGAATTTAAAATTCCGAGTGGTGGACATGTAAGAATTTTAAAATTCTGAGTGGGGGGACATGTAAAACTTTCAAAATTTAAAATTCTGAGTGGGGGACATGTAAGAATTTAAAATGCTTTCCAACATGTCATTATGAAATAATGCAAAATGCTTTCTAACATGATAACAAAACAAACTAAACTAAAAACATAAAAAATGCATAATGCATACCTATTCCATATTGGATTGGTGCTATTGTGGAAAATAGCCCTTTCCCAATCCTTGTTGAAGCTCAAGTGATGAAATGCAAATGGTGAAGAGCAAAATTACTTCTCAAACCAAGAGAGTAACTTTGCATGAAAATGTAGATGATAGCTGAAGAATGAGGCCCTCAATTTATAGAATATTTTGATAAGAAGATGGCCAATGAGATGAGGCCACTTGTCAACTTGTGAGTGGTTGAGGAGTGAGCACATTTTGGCCAATGTGCCAAAAATTTTAAAATGGTTGAGTGGGGGGACATGTAAGACTTTCAGAATTTAAAATTTTGAAAATGTTGAATGAGGGACATGTAAGAATTTAAAATTCTGAGTAGGGGGACATGTAAAAATTTAAAATTCTGAGTGGGGGACATATAAGAATTTAAAATTCTGAGTGGGGGACATGTAAGAATTTAAAATTTAAATTCTTACATCCACATTTTGGCCATGCTAAAAATGTTGAATGGGGGACATGTAAGAATTTAAAATTCTGAAAATGTTGAGTGGGGAATATGTAAGAATTTAAAATTCTGAGTGGGGGACATGTAAGAATTTTTAAAATTCTGAGTGGGGGAACATGTAAGAATTTAAAATTTTGAGTGGGGGACATGTAAGAATTTAAAATTTAAATTCTTACATCCACATTTTGGTGCTATTGGATTGGTGCTATTGTGGAAAATAACCCTTTCCCAATCCTTGTTGAAGCTCAAGTGATGAAATGCAAATGGCGAAGAGCAAAATTACTTCTCAAACCAAGAGAGTAACTTTGCATGAAAATGTAGATGATAGATGAAGAATGAGGCCCTCAATTTATAGAATATTTTGATAAGAAGATGGCCAATGAGATGAGGCCACTTGTCAACTTGTGAGTGGTTGAGGAGTGAGCACATTTTGGCCAATGTGCCAAAAGTTTTAAAATGGTTGAGTGGGGGGACATGTAAGACTTTTAGAATTTAAAATTCTGAAAATGTTGAGTGGGAAATATGTAAGAATTTAAAATTCCGAGTGGGGGACATGTAAGAATTTAAAATTCTGAGTGGGGGGACATATAAGAATTTAAAATTTTGAGTGGGTGACATGTAAGAATTTAAAATTTAAATTCTTACATCCACATTTTGGCCATGCTGAAAATGTTGAGTGGGGGACATGTAAGAATTTAAAATTCTAAAAATGTTGAGTGGGGAATATGCAAGAATTTAAAATTCTGAGTGGGGGACATGTAAGAATTTTTAAAATTCTGAGTGGGGGGACATGTAAGAATTTAAAATTCTGAGTGGGGGACATGCAAGAATCTAAAATTCTGAGTGGGGGACATGTAAGAATTTAAAATTTAAATTCTTACATCCACAATTTGGTGCTATTGAATTGGTGCTATTGTGGAAAATAGCCCTTTCCCAATCCTTGTTGAAGCTCAAGTGATGAAATGCAAATGGTGAAAAGAAAAATTACTTCTCAAACCAAGAGAGTAACTTTGCATGAAAATGTAGATGATAGATGAAGAATGAGGCCCTCAATTTATAGAATATTTTGATAAGAAGATGGCCAATGAGATGAGGCCACTTGTCAACTTGTGAATGGTTGAGGAGTGAGCACATTTTGGCCAATCTGCCAAAATTTTTAAAATGGTTGAGTGGGGGGACATGTAAGTCTTTCAGAATTTAAAATTCTAAAAATGTTGAGTGGGGAATATGTAAGAATGTAAAATTTTGAGTGGGGGACATGTAAGAATTTAAAATTCTGAGTGGGGGGACATGTAAGAATTTTAAATTCTGAGTGGGGGACATGTAAGAATTTTAAATTTAAATTCTTGCATCCACATTTTGGCCATGCTGAAAATGTTGAGTGGGGGACATGTAAGAATTTAAAATTCTGAAAATGTTGAGTGGAGAATATGTAAGAATTTAAAATTCTGAGTGGGGGACATGTAAGAATTTAAAATTCTGAAAATGTTGAGTGGGGAATATGGAAGAATTTAAAATTCTGAGTGGGGGACATGTAAGAATTTTTAAAATTCTGAGTGGGGGGACATGTAAGAATTTAAAATTCTGAGTGGGGGACATGTAAGAATTTAAAATTAAAATTCTTACATCCACATTTTGGTGCTATTGGATTGATGTTATTGTAGAAAATAGCCCTTTCCCAATCCTTGTTGAAGCTCAAGTAATGAAATGCAAATGGTGAAGAGCAAAATTACTTCTCAAACCAAGAGAGTAGCTTTGCATTAAATGTAGATGATAGATGAAGAATGAGACCCTCAATTTATAGAATATTTTGATAAGAAGATGGCCAATGAGATGAGGCCACTTGTCAACTTGTGAGTGGTTGAGGAGTGAGCACATTTTGGCCAATGTGCCAAAATTTTTAGAATGGTTGAGTGGGGGGACATGTAAGACTTTCAGAATTTAAAATTCTGAAAATGTTAGTGGGAAATATGTAAGAATTTAAAATTCTGAGTGGGGGACATGTAAGAATTTAAAATTTAAATTCTTACATCCACATTTTGGCCATGCTGAAAATGTTGAGTGAGGGACATGTAAGAATTTAAAATTCTGAAAATGTTGAGTGGGGAATATGTAAGAATTTAAAATTCTGAGTGGGGGACGTGTAAGAATTTAAAATTCTGAGTGGGGGACGTATAAGAATTTAAAATTCTGAAAATTTTGAGTGGGGAATATGTAAGAATTTAAAATTTTGAGTGGAGGACATGTAAGAATTTTTAAAATTCTGAGTGGGGGGACATGTAAGAATTTAAAATTTTGAGTGGGGGACATGCAAGAATCTAAAATTCTGAGTGGGGGACATGTAAGAATTTAAAATTTAAATTCTTACATCCACAATTTGGTGCTATTGAATTGGTGCTATTGTGGAAAATAGCCCTTTCCCAATCCTTGTTGAAGCTCAAGTGATGAAATGCAAATGGTGAAAAAAAAATTACTTCTCAAACCAAGAGAGTAACTTTGCATGAAAATGTAGATGATAGATGAAGAATGAGGCCCTCAATTTATAGAATATTTTTATAAGAAGATGGCCAATGAGATGAGGCCACTTGTCAACTTGTGAATGGTTGAGAAGTGAGCACATTTTGGCCAATGTGCCAAAAATTTTAAAATGGTTGAGTGGGGGGACATGTAAGACTTTCAAAATTTAAAATTCTGAAAATGTTGAGTGGGGAATATGTAAGAATTTAAAATTTTGAGTAGGGGACATGTAAGAATTTAAAATTCTGAGTGGGGGGACATGTAAGAATTTTAAATTCTGAGTGGGGGACATGTAAGAATTTTAAATTCTGAGTGGGGGACATTTAAGAATTTTAAATTTAAATTCTTACATCCACATTTTGGCCATGCTGAAAATATTGAGTGGGGGACATGTAAGAATTTAAAATTCTGAAAATGTTGAGTGGGGAATATGTAAGAATTTAAAATTCTGAGTGGGGGACATGTAAGAATTTAAAATTCTGAAAAAGTGTCTGAGTGGGGAATAAAATTTAAAGAATTTAAAAATTCTAAGAGTGGGGGACATGTAAGAATTTTTACAAATTCTGAGTGGTGGGACATGTAAGAATTTAAAATTCTGATTGGGGGACATGTAAGAATCTAAAATTCTTAGTGGGGGACATGTAAGAATTTAAAATTTAAATTCTTACATCCACATTTTGGCCATGCTGAAAATGTTGAGTGGGGGACATGTAAGAATTTAAAATTCTGAAAATGTTGAGTGGGGAATATGTAAGAATTTAAAATTTTGAGTGGGGGACATGTAAGAATTTAAAATTCTGAAAATTTTGAGTGGGGAATATATAAGAATTTAAAATTCTGAGTGGGGGACATGTAAGAATTTTTAAAATTCTGAGTGGGGGGACATGTAAGAATTTAAAATTCTGAGTGAGAGACATGTAAGAATCTAAAATTCTGAGCGGGGGACATGTAAGAATTTAAAATTTAAATTCTTACATCCACATTTTGGTGCTATTGGATTGGTGCTATTGTGGAAAATAGCCCTTTCCCAATCCTTGTTGAAGCTCAATTGATGAAATGCAAATGGTGAAGAGCAAAATTACTTCTCAAACCAAGAGAGTAACTTTGCATGAAAATATAGATGATAGATGAAGAATGAGGCCCTCAATTTATAGAATATTTTTATAAGAAGATGGCCAATGAGATGAGGCCACTTGTCAACTTGTGAGTGGTTGAGGAGTGAGCACATTTTGGCCAATGTGCCAAAAATTTTTAAAATGGTTGAGTGGGGGGACATATGTAAGAATTTAAAATTCTGAGTAGGGGGACATGTAAGAATTTAAAATTCTGAGTGGGGGGACATGTAAGAATTTAAAATTCTAAGTGGGGGACATGTAAGAATTTAAAATTTAAATTCTTACATCCATGTTTTGGCCATGCTGAAAATGTTGAGTGGGGGACATGTAAGAATTTAAAATTCTGAAAATGTTGAGTGGGGAATATGTAAGAATTTAAAATTCTGAGTGGGGGACATGTAAGAATGTTTTGGCCATGCTGAAAATGTTGAGTGGGGGACATGTAAGAATTTAAAATTCTGAAAATGTTGAGTGGGGAATATGTAAGAATTTAAAATTTTGAGTGGGGGACATGTAAGAATGTTTTGGCCATGCTGAAAATGTTGAGTGGGGAATATATAAGAATTTAAAATTCTGAGTGGGGGACATGTAAGAATTTAAAATTCTGAAAATGTTGAGTGGGGAATATGTAAGAATTTAAAATTCTGAGTGGGGGACATGTAAGAATTTAAAATTATGAGTGGGGGGACATGTAAGAATTTAAAATTCTTAGTGGGGGGACATGTAAGAATCTAAAATTATGAGTGGGGGACATGTAAGAATTTAAAATTTAAATTCTTACATCTACATTTTGGTGCTATTGGATTGGTGCTATTGTGGAAAATAGCCCTTTTCTCAATCCTTGTTGAAGCTCAAGTGATGAAATGCAAATGGTGAAGAGCAAAATTACTTCTCAAACCAAGAGAGTAACTTTGCATGAAAATGTAGATGATAGATGAAGAATGAGGTCCTCAATTTATAGAATATTTTTATAAGAAGATGGCCAATGAGATGAGGCCACTTGTCAACTTGTGAGTGGTTGAGGAGTGAGCACATTTTGGCCAATGTGCCAAAAATTTTAAAATGGTTGAATGGGGGGACATGTAAGACTTTCAGAATTTAAAATTCTGAGTGGGGGACATGTAAGAATTTTAAAATTTTGAGTGGGGGGACATGTAAGACTTTCAAAATTTAAAATTTTGAGTGGGGGACATGTAAGAATTTAAAATTCTGAGTGGGGGGACATGTAAGACTTTAAAATTCTGAGTGGGGAGACATGTAAGACTTTCAGAATTTAAAATTCTGAGTGGGGGACATGTCAAAATTTAAAATTCTGAAAATGTTGAGTGGGGAATATTCCTCAAAGATGCCATGTTGAAAGAAAATAAGGATTTTAACAAATCAATAAATTGATTTATTTGTTCAAGTGGGTGGTTAGATTAATTTAATCAGGTTAGATTAGCCTAATGATGATTATGATGTTTTGACCCTTTTGACTTGAATTTTTGATTTATTAAATGAATAACCTTAGAAATGAAATTAATGTTGATGAATGGACCTAATTAACTACTTGATGCAGATTTTGCATGTTTACATTTTGCCCCTCTTTGAAGCAATGTACTTGCTGCGTTGGTTCAAAGAATAAACTTACCACAATCCAAATTTAAAAATTTTCTGATTTTTTCAGTTGCCCCGGCGGAAAGAAGTACACTAGTACATTGCCCCCTCGAGGGATCGAGCAAAAAGATTCGTTTTGAGGGTTGATCTCTCGATAAAGAGGTTCAATATGGATGGTTATGGATGATGATGCAAATGAGATATTTTGAGATGGATGATGCGATATGCTATGATTATGCGATGGATGATTTATGTAGATATATGATTTAGGAGATGCTTAGACTAACAGATCTAAATTATGATGATGATGCAAATGCAATGCATGTGAAATGATCGATGTTTCCTATTATGTAAGATATGAATGATATGTGGTATGCTGGCAGTTTGTGGATGCAGGATGGAGGTATGATGGATGCATTGATGATGTTGTGTTAGCGCAGAGAAAGAAGAAATGAGATGATGACAAGAGAATCCAACAAGCCAACTTTATGAGATATGATGATGATGACAGATGATGATGAGAAATGGATAATTTGCTTATCAAGGATTGGAATTTTAAAAGGGTCACTTACTTTATGTTTGATAACACACATAAGCACGATGCATCAAGGTATAAAGGACCAGGATGGTGTGGTACTTAGTGTGATGGACTTTGACTTGACAAATAGATAGGAGTATTCTTGTTCACACTTGTCATACGGAAACCTTGCTAGGATGCACTTTAGAAGTTTCAAACATCTCAGACCAAAACACGGAAAGGTATAACGAATCAATGCAATAGTCAACGAGCTGTCCAAAATATCCTCTATACATATCTAACACATAAAGTATTCGCCAAGTTATTTTACAAAAACGTCCAACAAGCATAGCAAACAAGAAGGATAATGATCATTGCCCCATTTCTATCTCTCTAAATCCTTCGTTCGGAGATCATCGAGAGATCCTTGGACTGAGCGCAATAAAATAAGTCAAAAGACAAAGATAAAGCACACACACAAGTTGATGTTCTTCAATACTGCTAACCAAAAGGGAATGTGTTTTTAAGGATAAGAATCAAAACTATTGCCAAAAGATGATGCCCATTGTAGGAAGGATTCATCCTAGGACATGTTAGTGGATGGCGGCACGTCGTTTTGTTTATCCAAAGTGCTCTTTCTGATAAATAATGCCCCTTGTAGGAAGGATTCATCCTAGGACATGATGTTATCAGATGATTGATTTGGGATTGTTTGGATGATGGATTATCGACACAAAAAATTGACCAACTTGCTTACATACTGACTTAAACATGAGACTTGACATTTTATTTTTTTGAAGTTTAACTTTTAACCTGCTTAGACTTGTTTCTAATTGTTTCACCAAAGGTTGAGGGTGATGATCAATTTATTATGGATGGTGTTTATTGCGGGTGCAAGTGAGAGGAGATGGATGGATTTTTTCAAATATTTGGATGTTTTTGATGTTTTGTAATGTTTTGAGGCTATTTTTTGGTATTATCGAGATTTTTCAAATGTTTTTGATTTTTTGATTTTTCAATGTTTTGGGGTTTTTTGAGATTTTGACCAAGAGACTAACCTAAAAACCTATCTTAGGGGCCTCGGGGGCTGATCAACAGATTAGCCTTGCCTACGTTATACACGCAGAGACCACGTAGTTCAGACTGACAACTTGATCAATTTACAGATGAAGATATACATGATGAGATGTTAGTTTATTATGACAGACTCCTAAAGGACTAACCTAACTGTCTCGGGGGATGATCAAAGATCAACCTTTCCTATGTTCAAGCTCAAAGACGACGTAGTTCGACTGGTGCTAGAAGGAGGTTTTTGGTCTATTTTAAAATATAGGCAGCACCTCTATGTACTGCAATGTCACCAACTCTTTCACTAAACATTGTCAGGCACGAAAATAGATGAGTGTCCAATCTTGCATTGGGAGGTTCAGCGTTGACAGATGATCTTCTTTGAGCATGGGTTTTCAAATCAAACTGACCAAATATTATGTGACAATTGATTTCAATGTTGCTTTAATTGCATAGGGCTCTAATCGCTTTATTTTATTGCTTTTATATTGCTGTCTAATGTTGCATATTTCAGGATAACAAGTCTATTGATTTCGGCTTAACGTAAGTTTGTACACAATATCAGGTCTTGATTTCGACTTGCTGTTTAGAAAATAAACACTCTATTTACTAAAAAATCTCTTTTGTGATTTTTATATCAATTATGGTTGTGTCATTTCGATTGCAAATGGTAGATGCATTGACTAAATTTGAAAGGATATATATATTCTTGTTATCTAATGCTTTAACTCAGTCACAATTCACACACTTTGTCAAGCAAAGCCTGTAATCTCTAGTTTACCAAACACCCCTCCTTTAATGCCTGGACCACCACCATCGAGTCACCTTTAATTTCCACCTTACCCACCTGGAGCTTCATACACAGTTTTAGTCCCTCCAGTAGAGCCCGAAGCTCCACCTCTGTGTTTGTCATTACCGAAAGGTGCTCAACTATCTCTGCTAACAAATTGCCCTTGTCATCCCTAATGCAACACCCCAAGCCCGTGATACCCAAATTTCCTTGAGAGGCCCTATCGAAGTTCAGTTTGCACCAACCTGCCTTAGGGGGTTCCCAAGAAGCATTCCTCCTTGCTTCATTCCTGCCCTCCTTGTTGCAAGCACCAAGTTTGGGTACCTCCAAACCAAACCAATTTTTGTGCATGCTTGCATCCCACTCTAAAAAGCACCAATCTCCTTCACTCTTTGATTTCACTCTTCCATTCATTACTTCCATAATCGCCGCTTCCAAGCGATTAATGAAAGCCAGAAAGAACCTCGCCTTTTCTGAAAAAAATGCCTATTTCATTCTTTCCAAATCTCCCAAATGACCAAGGACGGGTTCATGATCCACAAGTCATGATAGAGAGAATCCTTTTTCAAGACTGGCCAAGCAAAAAAAAGAGAGAGAACATCATTTGGAAATGCACCACTCTAGCCCAACTTGGCATAAAGCCATCTCCAACAAGCCTGGGCAAAAGGGAAACCAAATAATAGATGATCCAAATTTTCCTCAACCCTTTTACATAAAATGCATCGTGAGGGGCCCTCGTATCCCAAAACCAAAAACCTATCAGCTGTGAGGATCCTCCCTCTAAGCAGCGCCCAAGCAAAGGTTTCAGCCTTTAGAAGGCAAGCACTGCTCCAACACAAGTGCAAAGGTAAAGGCGAAGGTCTCTCCTCCACCCTCTACAACTTGTAGCCATCCTTAGAAGTGTAGTTCCCTATAGCAGAACCAACCCAGACCAGACGGTCCTCCCCAGGTCTGATCACCACCATTCTTTTTTCCAATTCAACTTGTAAAAGACCTTCCTCCTCTTTAGGGATCAGACCCAAATCAATTCTTTTCCAGACAAATTCTAGGACACCATCCACCCGACGTTCCTCCATATAATTGTGTATATATGCACCCCATGATCATGAAAGAATCTCCTTCGTTCTGTTGAGTCCTACAGAGGACTTTAGACTCGGCCAACCGCACCAAGAATATTCCCAAAATTTTGCCTTCGGCCATCATAAATATCCCAAGAAAGACTTTCCAAAACTAGGGGTCTACAAGCTTTGATGAAATTCCACACACGTGACCCATTTGGAAGATTTGCGGCCCTTAAGATGCTTGCTAAATCCTCCTCCTCCAGGTACTTATATTGAATAATTATGGCCCACTTCACCTGGTTCCTAGTATACAAGCTCTATATCAACTTGGCACCCAGGGCCTTATTTTGCTTCAACACATCTTGAATCCCTATTCCACCAGCCTTCTTTTATTTGCAAATCATGTCCTAAGAGATTAGAGGAAACTTCCTCTAATTCGAAGTACCTTTCCAAAAGAATCAATGCATTATTTGGTTAAGTTGTGAAGCCCTATAGCAAGGCAGAGCCAGACACGAAAGCAAATAAATTGGTAGAGCTGCAATCATTGCTTTTAGCATCACAATTCTTCTAGCCCAAGATAACCACTTCCCACTCCAAGAGGACAATCTCTCATTAACTTTACTGATCAAATTCTCCCATAACTTCCTTGTCCGTACCCCTTTGTCAACCGGAAGACCCAGATAGGTCATTGGGAGGACACCAATTTTGAAGTTCAGGGTTGCAGTAACTTGCTCTGCCAATCTCTAGTTTGTATTTAGAAAGAATACCTTCGATTTTTCCTCACTCACCTGTTGCCCTGCTGCTATTTCATAACTATGAAGAATAGCTTTCAAAGTCTCTGCCTCTTGAATGGTGGGACAAGCAAAACACAAGGTATCATCAACAAATTGTTGATGAGACAATGCAGGCAATCTACTTGTGACTTGGATACCTTTAAGTTGACCCTCCTCAACCACCCAACATAAAGACCTCCCCAAAGCTTCCACCATTAAGATGTATATAAAAGGAGATAAAGGATCTCCTTGTTTCAAACCCCTAGAAACTTAAAAGAAACTGAAGGGCTCACCATTGACCAGAATCGAGAAGCGAGGAGTGGAGATGTAAGTAAAAATCTAATCAATCCAAGACTTTTCAAAACCAAAAGCCTCCAAAACCTTACAAAGAAAATGCCAATCCACCAAATCATACGCCTTCCTAATATCAAGCTTCACCAGCATGCCTAACCTACCACTGGATTGAAGAGAATGGATAGCCTCTTGTGCAATGATGAACCCATCAAAAATAGATCTTCCAAGGACAAAATCCGTTTGTTCCTCTAAAATAAGGCCCAACATGATGTCCTTCAAACGATTTTCCACCACTTTTTCCTGGATTTTGTATAGGGTGTTGCATAAGGAAATCAACCTGAACTCGTCCAATGACATTGGCTTTTCCTTCTTCAGGATCAAGGCCATAAATGTATTGTTCGCTTCCCTTAGAAGACAACCATAAATACACAATTCCTCTAAGGCCAACGCCACCTCTTGTCCAACCATGTCCCAAAAGACCTGAAAAAAACTGGCTGGGAATCCATCTGGACTTGGAGCCTTATCTGGGTGCATCTGAAAGGTTGCCTTCCTAACTTCCTCCAAGGTGAAAGGACTCAATAGAACCCTATTTTGTTCCCGAGTCACCAAGGCTGTAATCCTTTCTAGGAACAACTTTTGATGAGCAAGGTTAGAGCCCTCCAAAATATTGAGAATTCGATTAAAAAACCTCACCACCAAATTAGCCACCTCTTCTTGACCTTCCACAAGCGACCCATCCTCTTTTTGCAGGCTGGAGATTTTGTTCCTTTCCCTCCCCATTTTGGTTGAATTGTGAAAAAAATTGGAATTGTAATCTCCTTCTCTAACCCACTTGTCTTGGGATTTTTGCCTCTAGAAAACTTCCTCCCTAGCTAACACCTCTTCCCATTCTTTCAAAAGAATTTTTTCTTGAAAGAAAATGGTTTCATCCATCCCCTCAGTAAGGACTCGATCATTCACTACCGCCAATTCTGCCTCAATATGACGCTTGTCCTCAAAGATGTTTCCAAAGCATTCTCTATTCCAAATTCTAATTTTCTGTTTGAGACCTTTCAGCTTGCTCACTACCCTAAATAGGCCATTGCCAAGCACCTACTGCTCCTGCCACCAATCTTTCACTTTATCCTGAAATGAGGAATCATGGAGCCACATTTGTTAGAATTGAAATGGGCACCTCATTAGCTTCCATTCACCAAGAATCTCCAGGAGGAATGGGTAATGATCTGACCCAGAGAAAGGAAAAACCTTCCCTTCCATTGAGAATGGAAACATTGTTAGATCCCCATTGAACAAAAATTTGTCCAGCTTCTTTGCGATCCCACTGAAACCTTTCCTCCTATTCATCCAAGTGAATGCACCATTAGCCAGCTGAATATCCATTAAGGAATTAGAGATTACAAAATCTTCAAAATCAGCTTGCGACTTCAATTTCTTCGTAACGCCACCACGCTTGTCCTCCGCCTTCAGAATCGCATTGAAATCATCGCCTAAAATACATATCTTATCTTGCTGTGATTGAAGGAAAAGCCCTATATCCTACCAAACTCTATGTTTTTGGATGTGATTTGAAGGCCCATACACATTTAGCAAAAGGAACTCCAAGTCCGAGTTTGGACTTTTCACCTTACTTTCCAACCACCATCTACCAGCTACCACCTCCACCAGGGAGACAAGCTGCGAACGCCACATAGTTATAAGGCCCCCAAGAGTCCCCATAGAGTCAACTAAGGAAAAACTTCAAGCTTTCATTTTTTATTTCAAACTTCCTATCTCTTCAGAACGTTGTTTTGACTCCTGAATCAAGACAATGTTGACCTTACAATCCTCCAAAAGATGTTTGAGTAGATGTAGCTTGTTAGGGGCATTTAAGCTCCTAACATTCCAGCTAAGAACCCTCATTGCTCCCCGGGAAGGGTCACTCCCTTCCATCATCTCAAGTGCATGGTGACTTTTTGCTGACTAGCTGCTCTTGCAGCCATAGATTTGCGCTCTTCATTTGTCTTCCTCCCCACTTTCTTCTTGTCTCCGCAATCTGGTGCCACTTTCCCAGAGCCCTACAACATTACACCTAATTTCTTCATTTCAGACTGCTTATCAACTTCTATAGGTTGGATAACTGAGGAAAAACTTCAAGCTTTCATTTTTGCTTTCAAACTTCCTATCTCTTTAGAACGCTGTTTTGACTCCTGAATCAAGAAAATGTCAACCTTACAATCCTCCAAAAGATATCTAAGTAGATGTCGCTTGTTAGGGGCATTTAAGCCCCTAACATTCAAGCTAAGAACCCTCATTGCTCCTCGGGAAGGGTCACTCCCTTCCCTCATCTCAAGTGCATGGTGACTTTTTGTTGACCAATCGCTCTTGCAGCCATAGATCTACGCTCTTCATTAGTCTTCCTCCCCACTTTCTTCTTATCTCCACAATATGGCGTCGCTTTCCCAGAGCCCTACAACATTTCACCTAATTTCTTCATTTCAAACTGCTTATCAACTTATGTAGGCTGGATAATCCCCACAGGAGGCTGAGCCAGAGTGAAATCTAGTACTCCCTCTTCCACTTCGCGTGCTTCAACCTGATGGTCAATCATTGAAAGGGGTTCTGCCCTGAAAGACTCCAAACAAAACCATTTGAAGGTTTTGCTCATCATTCGAATCCTTATTTTCCCAGTCTGACTCCTGAGCTTCATTTTTGGATACAACATTCTCCACCTCACAAGCACCCATCATAGCTCAAAGTTCATTACCTACTTCCATTATTGTCTCCCATTCATTTAGCTCCTAGTCCAGAATGGTAACATTCACCTTTAGTGAGGCAAGGGCCTCATCTTCCACTTGATTCTTTTCCATCGGAATCAAGCCCAAGGGAAAGCCCCTTGAGTTAGTTAGCGAGAGCTTAGGCTTTCGTTGCTCTACCACCTTCAGCGCCCCATGCTGGAGCAAGTTGCTCAGGACAAGCTCCAAAGCCATCCCTTTTAAGAAGCCTTCACCCGAATTTGCAATCTCCTTCCCTTTTGGGGTGGGCTTTAAACGCTCTTTTAAGCCCTCCCTCACCCACATTTTTGACACTATCCTTTGGAATTGTGACCATTTCCAGCTAACCTTTTGGGTCCATTTAACCCCCTTGAAGGATAGCTCCATCTCCTCCCATAGCTCAATCCAAGGAGCCACTTTGACTAAAATCCTCATCAAACCCTCATTGTTGTCCTTGATGGCCATCTCATCCGATGAAATAAAGAGACCCAGAGCACCACCAATCCATTCCAAGACCTTTGGAGACCACAACTCAGAAGGCATATTTTCTATTTCTACCCAAACCTTCATTTTCTCCAGGATGTGCATTAACGAGTCAAAGCATTTTGTCTAGGCCAAAAAATAGAACCTAAACCCATCCATCGTAAGAGAAGAGGAGTTCATAATTTCTAACCTTAAGGAAGAGGATGTGCATTCGACCAAGAGGAAGTTGTTTTTCAAAAATTGGATATGCACCTTATCTTGCCACTTCTCCTGCCACCACTGTTGCATGCATGTTTTAGTGCAGCTATCTCCCAACCATTTGGCAAAGAAGGCTCTATTCTCAAGAGACACATGTCTAGCGCCCAATAATGAATCTGGAATCTCTTGTCAGACTTGCAACTTTTTTTCCCCTTGAGACGACATCTCAACCACCTGAGCCTTATCCTTAGGAACCGACATGGGTCTTTTCTCAACCCATTGCATCTTAGGCGCTAAATCACCCCTAGGGATATCTAACTTATCCCTTCTTCCCTTTGAGTTCTCAGGGAACCGCTTTGAAACCCCATCATGTCGTCGCTTTTGCTCGTTCCCCCCATACCCCATGGGCGAGCGCTTTCTTTTCCTATGTTCACGAAATCTTGGAGATTTCTCCCTCTGAAGCCTCCAACCAAAGACCCAGGGCAGGTCTTTGCACAACTGTTGATGATAGCTCCTACGGTCCTCATTACTTCTAGGGTTCTTGTCAGTTTCCTTTGGAGAAGGTCTCCTGCCATGATCAAACTGATCATTGACCCAATGATTGATATGGGACCTTGATGTTGGTGTGTGTTCCTCCGACGATCCTGCCTCGAATGCTCAACTTTCTCTGCATCCCTAGCCCTAGAATCTGCTTGAGAATACCTACTACCTCTGAGAGCTCCCATAATGGCTCCTTCTTGAGAATGAAAACATAATTAACCTCCATTATAAATTAATTAATATTATATAATATAATAATAATCATATTATAAAGGGGCGGTGGGCCTAGTTCAATTGGCTAAAGCATCCCATTGTAGGCAAGAGGTCACAAGGTTTAGTCTCCCCATCGTCCCTGTGGTACTAGAGGGCGTGTCGCACCAACATCACCAGTCACATGAAAAAAGTTTACCAACCACATTACAGTTTATAAGGGGGCGGCTACCCAATTTCGATTCCTATAGTCTAAAAAAATTGTATTATAAAATATATTACTAGTAATATTATATATTCAACAAATATATATTAAATTAATTATGTATAGATAATATACATAATTAAAATTATATAAATAAATATTATTCTTGATATACTATATATATCTACTAATATGATTATTATTATATATTTATGATATATATAATCATATATTAGCTATTAATTAATATAATAATATTTAATATACAATAGAATATTCCTTTCAAATATTTATTTTTCTACTACACATTTAAAAAATGTATTACTACTACTTAAAGCTAGTTACATATTAAACAAAAATAATCTCCATAGCCACTTTCATACATTTTTTGTAGGAAGCAATGAGTTACACATCTCTAATACAAAAACAAAGTTGAAGTTGAAACGATCTTTATTCTCTTCAAAAGTGTTTGGTTCTAATCTTCAACGAGTAGAATCAATGCAACATCTTCAACAAGCACAATGAATATTTGTAAATGTTATAGGCTTCTCATCTCAACATATTGATTATAAACTTCAATTGTATAATTATTTAATAGAACTTGTAATGTATTGATCAAAATGGTCTACAAATAGACATTGTGTATATTATTTTCAATTCTATACATTTATACTCATGTAATAATTATTATATGTAAATATCATTAACAAACAACATGTTACACATTTTACCAATAGGAATCAGACGCATTGCATTTCTTTCATTAACATTTGCAACATATAATTCTAAGTTTTGTTGAATTAGGTTCTTTTATTTTAACTTTTAAACATCATTTATAAGAATTTTTTTAAAGTAATTCAACAAACTTCATTTTATTAATAGTGTTAGCAAATTAATTATAGACATGATAGGTGGCAAAATATTTCCACTAGATTTAGAATACATTATTTTTTATGGTTGAATTTCAATCAATATTAATATTTTGAATAATATTGAATAATGTTGTATATATCATGATATCAAAAAGACTTACAAATCTAAAAATATGTGCAAATCTATGGTGATATATATCACCCAACAAATTCAATCAATATCATGATATTTTTGTCCAATTCCATTGGCTAATAGGTGTGTACAGTAATATTTGTATGATGTAAGCATTATTAATAACGTATGATTTTTGGATCCATTCATATACAAATACTATTTATAAATAGTGAATTGCTTTGTATGACAACGAAAGAATGCTATGTAGCCTAACTTTGGAATAAAAACAAAAAAATACAAGCTCTTTTTTGGTAAGACATGGCTATATTCTTTGAAGATATGGTTAGTGAGGAAACTTTAAGATGTACATGACATGAAGATGGGTCAATAATTATAGTTTTGAGGGTACTATATGGTGTTATGGCATGCCAATGTGAAAAAGTTGGTGCTGCTTTTTACTGTTTACTTTGACAATGGATAATATATACTGCATTTTTGCACATGGGGTTCAGAAACATGATCCTATAAAGATTTTTTTTTGATAAGAAAATCAATAACTAGAATTTCTATCAAATTTCCATTTATGGGAATTGTTAGTTTCTAAAAAAAAGGATTTATAAAGAAATGGTATCATTTTGGAAATTGTGAATGTGTTGCAAAAAGGACTAAGTATTTATAAAGTGCTTTGTAGTGTTTGAGTAAGGGGAATAAGGGGAATCACTTTTTAGGATAGGTGCATTCTATTTCCATACATTTGTTTTTATGTTTTGAGATTTATTTAAACTAGGAAGAATGCTAGTTGATTGTGTAGTTAGCTGTCATAGGTAGGTATACTAATGCATTCATCTAGTTTTATTAATTTGTTCAAATGAACCAATAGGAATAAAGAATTAAAATTAGTTGACTATTTTTTCTAATGTATATATTTTTCTAAAATTTATTTCAATATATGAAAACTATTTTTCTTTAATTGTATTGGATCATAGTATGTACAATCATATTAGTATGAGGTAAGCATTTTGACTAATGCATCACTATTTGATACTTTTCATTTAAAAACACTATTTCTAAATAGTATAAAGTTTGTCTATAATATGTCTAGTCAATTATGCAATAGTAAATAGTGAAACTATTTGATTTGATTGACAAAGTTTGTTTAATGTATTAATATATTATATACTAAAATAATGTTATAGTAATAATAATATAACACTATAGATAATTAGTATATTATTGTTAGTATATGTTTTTGATAATATAAGCAAGGAAGGGCCTTGATCCCGTGGAACAATAGCAAATCAAAAAAAGATACCAAGGTGGGAAACAACACCACCATCCAAACCAAAAAAGAACATGATAATGACATGTAGGCCAAGATTTAAAACCATCACTATAGTCCAACCCATAATTATCAAAAATAAAAAGTTACTACCAGCAAAATTTAAGCTATGAAGACCATTGATTAAGTCCATAGTATACCAGGTGGTATTCCACCAGATCTTAAAGATAAAAAACGAACAGTCCCAGATATTGATAAAAAAACAAAAAACCCATCAAAAGCAAGAAAAACAACAACCCAAGCCATTAGCTAGCCTTCCTTAATAGGTCCCCATACTCCCCTAAGAGAGCCACATACTCACGCCAATCAGGTCCCTCTGTTTCATCCAATAGTTTGAGGGAGTCAGCCTTTCCTTGCTTCTTGAGTTTTATGCTAATCTTTGCTTCTCTCGAGGCTGCTCCCAACATCGTGCATCTCATTAGCCTATTGGAGAATCTCATCAAGGTCACCAAATCCCTTTCCATATCCTCAAATTGGACCTGCAAAAAGGTTAGCCCACTTTTAAGAAAATCAATGCTTAATTCTTCAGAATTATTCTCTTGACCAGAGAGCCCAACATCCTCTTCAATCCCAATTCCATTCTTTTCTCCAGACGGCTCCACTTACTCCTCCTCTTCCTCTTATTTTTCTTCCTCCTCCAATTCATCTACCCTCATATCATAGGCAATTTCATCAAAGTCAAAATCCTCAGAATCGTCATCTTCCTAAGCCTCAAATTCCTCATAACCCAATATATCCTCCACATCAACAAACATTTTTTCTTTCCCTTTTTTCTCTTTTGAGGTTTCTTTCACTAACCGTGCCAATCTCCTTTCACCACTCCCACCACTCCCCTAACCCTAAAATTTCTCCTTGGCCTTAAAATTTCTCCTTTACCTCTTCCTTTTGATTCACATCCTCTGAAATATGAATAACATCACAAGGATTGACCTCTTTTCTAGGTTTCTTGGCTTTAGGGAGTTCGAGTAACAAGGGAGAGTGTTTTCTTTTTTCAAGGGTAGCTTTGGTAAGCAACAAGTCCACATTTTTAGAGTCCTCACTTTTTTTGGGACCGAGGGGTAGAAGGGTTCGACGCATTAGCCACTGGAGAGGAGCTCTTAGCAGGGATAAGGAAACGTCTTACAACAACAGCAGGGGGCTGTGGGGAGAATGGTCAACAACTAGAGGTTCATCAACTTCAGGGTTTTCCACCCTTTGAAACTCAACATTTTCCTCATTAGAAGGGTCAGGGTTCTCCTCTCTAGAATTCAGAGGATTACCATGGGGATTTTGGGAAAGGTTAAATTTGTACAAAGTAAGCATTAATCCCTAGTGAAGCAGCGGGTTAGCACCTTTCTCAATATTCAACTACATGGAGGATATAAGGTAAAACAACAGGATTATGCATTCCCCATGTCTAATGTGGTTTAAAATAGGAAAATGATAAGCATGAACAGACATATAGTGACCTTCTAAAGTGAAATATCGCATAACAAACAAACTCACAAGAGAAAAAGGAGGAAGTTCAAGTCTGGCATACCCATTTTGAAACCGCTTGAGATTTTCCCCATGGTGCAAAAAATTATCCACAAAATGTAGGTAATCAGCTCCACTCTTTTTAGCAACCTTCAGACCAAAATTTTGTAGCCTCGTGGCCTCTGCTATAAAATGAGAAGTCACCTCAAATTTCACAGCACCAATAGAAACACAACCTCTCCTCCAAGAGTTTGTAAACTTCACCGTTAAATTTTCATTATAACCTTTGAGGGATTGGAAGAAGGAAGCCATTCCCGCATTTTTGAACATTCTCCAGAGGTCGACATTCTGCTTCAGCGCCTGGAAGTTAGGCAGTTTGGTTCTCTTCCTCAGGTCTCCCATCTTACTCTTCTATAAATTCCTTTGCAGAGACTGGCTAGATTTCATACTTTCTCTGACAACTAGCTTTCTTCCTAGACCAAAACCAACATTCAAAACCCAAGCTAAAAACCAGCTCACAAAAGAGTTGCAATTTAGGGTGTTTCTTCTTAGGGACGATAGCCTCACATTTCTCAGAGCTGAAAAGGCATTATGATTTTTGCAAGCAATAACACCTATAATTAAAATCTTTCCATTTCCCTCTATAGAAATTCGTGAATAACTGACAGAGGGAAAATCGACACATGTTGAAAAGACAACCTTTAAGAGAACTATAATTGACATGTGATTTTTGATCAAATTCTTTAACGGGAAATTAATGAAAAAATCTCCCTGAAGGATTGTCCTATGTACGCACGTACCACTTAATCCATCATTGTTAGGAAAGCTTGACAATGCCACAATGTACTCTTCCATTCTGCCACCAACTAAATTTTCAGATATTCGTTTGGTATGCATTTTCAAAATTTTCATTGAGAATGATATCTCTCAGAGGTTGCAGCATGTTCCCATTCGTCCACCTAGTCCAACCCCTACACTCCAACGCCACATTGGCTGCATAGTTAGCCGCACAATTCCCTTCCCTGTACACATGTAGAACTCGACAAATAGTAAAGTAATTTTTAATAACTTTACATTTGTCGATAATGATTTTAATTTCCCAAGGGGAAGTTGCAACATCATTTAAAATATCCACAATAAGTTTTGAGTCCCCTTCAATGATAACATTTCTGAACCCCAACTCCTTTAAGAATTTGAAAGCTCCAAAAGTAGCCATGGCTTCAGCTTTGTTGTTCGAACAGATCCCAAGGTTCACACCAAAAGCCATTATGCAGTCACCATTCTGGTTTCTCACCAAGCCACCAGCTCCAGCCTGACCTAGATTTCCTTTAGAACAATCGTCAAAATTGCATTTCACCCAATATTTCATAGGAGGACACCAGACAATACCCAACCTTTTAAGCATCTTAAACCAGTTCAGATTGGTTAGGTCTCTACTTATATCCCAATTTTGTTTTATTCTCATATCCTTATAGTTCGGCCAAGAGTTGGAAAAGTTGAGTTTGCTTACCTCCATATTTTCCTTAATTTGAGTTCTAACTATCTGAAACACCTCCTCACTGCTTCTCTCCACCTCTCTAAAAGTTTTGTTGTTTCTCTCCTTCCAAATCCCCCAAGTAACAAAGGGGGGAACTTGATGCCACAAATCCATTACGACATTGTGGGAGAAAGGATAGTTAGACCAGCCTTTAATAAACAACTTCATTGATTAGGAAAAACCCAATCTGAAGACAACAATTGCAAAACCTTGGAGCACACTTCCCTCGTATAATTGCAATGGAAGAGCAGGTGAGTTATCGATTCTTCCTCCTGCTTACAAAGAGAACACCAATTAACCAGATGTAAACCTCTCTTTACTAGGTTATCAATGGTAAGGATATTGCCATGGGCCACCAACCACCATAAATAATTTATTTTAGGGATTAGATTCTTAAGCCACACCACTTTCTAGAAGGAACTAGGAACAACATCCTGGGCCCTCACCAAGTCTTCATAGGTCCTAATTGAGAAACAGCCAAAGGGGCTATTTTTCTAGAGCCATTCATCCTCCCTTCCCCTATCAAACCATTTCGCCTCCCCAATCAAATTATGCAAATTGATGAGGAGAGGAGCCCAGTTCACTTGTCTTTGACCCCTCAGATTATTTCTCCTTAACAAGGCATCAAAACCCTTCCATTTAGGTTCCTCCCCTTCCCAATTTATGTATTCACTCACCTTTGTGCCACAAATTCTGTGAAGGCTGCACTTTAAGGGATTCAATTCCTCATTAGCAAACAGGGTGGCATTCTCTATCCAAGGGTCCTTCCAAAAGTCCGTGTTCACTCCATTTCCTATTCTCTTCCTTTCCCCCAACTTTAGCACATTCCTTAATTTGGTTAGGTGGTTCCATAGGGCAGAGCCAGAAGGGAGATCCATTTGAGACAGAAAGCAACCAGAGTTCCTGTTTCTCATGTACTTGGCTTGGAAGATTTTGACCCAGTCTTTTGAGCCTTCCAGTAGGTTCAACCAATTTTTGCAGTTAAGGCTTTATTTAGCATATGAATTCTTCTCATCCCTAACCCCCCACACCTTTTAGGCCTGCAAACTTTATCCCAGCTGACAAGAGAAAGTCTATTCTTTTCCTATGTTCCTGACCACATGAATTTCCTCTGAATCTATTCTATCTTCTCCCCTATAGGAGTAGGAATTTTAAACAAGGAAAGGTAATACACTAGAATATTCTGAAGAAAGGCTTTTAGGAGTTGGGTCTTACCAACAAAACTCAACAACTTCCCCTTCCATCTAGCCAATTTATGTTGAATCCTTTCTAATAACTTATTCCAGTAATTATTTTCTAACCTCTTGGAAAACAAAGGAAGCCCCAAGTAAGTATTTGGAAACTCAGCTTCTTGACAGCCCAAAATTCTTTTCACTCCATCCCTTATTTGTTGATCAATGTTGAAGAAGTAAACTTTGCTTTTCTCACAATTAATGCACTAACCAGAAACTTTAGCATAATTGTTAAGAATTTGTTTCCAAGCACCTGCTTCCCCCACCGATGCATCCCTAAACAATAGGGTATCATCAACAAATTGTTGATGAGACTCAGTCCTAAGAGAAGAAGCAGCCTTAATACCTTTAAGAGCTTGCACATCCACCAACCTTTGAATATTTCTTCCCAGGGCTTCAACAACAATAATAAACAAGTAGGGAGAAAGGGGGTCCCCCTACCTAAGACCGCACCCACAAGAGAAGAAGCCTTGGGGAACACCATTAACCAAAACAAAGTACATAGAAGAAGTAACACAAGCCAAAATCATCTTTAAGAACCTACTGTAGATAGGGAAATAATCAGATTTAATATGTGTTGAAAACAATAAACTAATTAAATCCTATCAAGCACAATAGAGTACGAAACAACATGAAAATCACAATAAGAAGCACAAATGCAAACCGATCTCCACACTAAACTCGATTTATCTCCATTGCTCTTCTCCACCTGCATGAGAATGCGAGATTTTGAAGGGTTGATAATGGAGGAATGTTGGATGCTCATTCCTGCAACATAATGACTTGACAATGAAAATGACAAGTGGAGAGAATGATAGATAGAGATGGAAGATTGATTTAAAGAATGATTTTGACAGCATAAGGATGTCTGAAGAATTGCCCCTAAATGGATTGTGAGAGGCCGTATTTATAGAGCCGTGATGTTGATGAAGATAAGATTTGACAAGATTCGATAAGGATTTGATTTTTGACAAAAGAGGAAATACAAAAAGATGAGATAAGATGTCAAAAAAGATAGAAAGATTTCATTTCCTGTTTTAAAGGAAATAAATCTTGAAAAAAATGAGAAGGATAATTAATGAATTATCTAATTAAATAAATTAATTAGATACACATGAGTTTCAATTTTGGAAAGAAAGCGAGAAGATCTTCTTAGGATTTTATTAATTAAATAAATATTTGGTTTATTTAATTAATGTTGGATTTATGATTTCATTAATTAAATAATATAATTTATTTAATTAACATTATAAGAATGGATAGAAATGATTTAATTAATTAAATAATATAAATTATTTAATTAACATTAGAGGAATGGATGGATTATGCATAGGAAGGGAATAAATAATATTTATTTAACTAATTAGATGATGACATGGGTACCTAGGGAGAAACGTGCCACAAGATGCCTAAATGATGTAATGTCGAGACAGGTGTCATAAGAGGACATTTTTGGGTGTCTACACCTACCATCTATCCCAAACTTCTTAAGAACAACAAAAAGGAAAGGCCAGGAAACCCTATCATAGGCTTTTGAGATGTCAATTTTAAAGGTCATTCCAAGGTTTTTTGAATGCTCCGTGGATTGGATTAGGAGCTATCATTTTACTCAACACCATTTTAAGTCTAAAAACCAAAATTTTAGAGAAAATTTTATAAACAGTATTACAGAGGCTAATAGGCATAACGTATTTCATTGCAGAGGCATCAACATATTTAGGGATAAGAGCTATAAAAGTAGCATTCAGATTGCTTAACAACCTTCTCGACCTAAAAAAGTCTCTTGCAACATTAAAGAGATCATCTTTAACAATTTTCCAGTAAGTTTGAAAAAAAATAGGGGGAAAACCATCAGGACCAGGGGCTTTAAGGGCTCCAAAAGAAAAAAACAACCTTTTTGACTTCTTCTAGAGAAACAATATTAGTCATCATATTAAGATCTAACTCAGAGACAACATTAGGAATAGCATTAAGAAAATCAACATTAATCTGGGGGTCATTGACAGGGTTTAAAAGGTAGGAGGAGAAAAAATTTACAGCTTCCCTGGCAATCTTTCTTTCATTAGTAACAATAGAGCCGTCCTCTTTAACCGATGATCTAATTGTATTTCTTCTTTTGTGTTTGAGAGTAGATTTGTGGAAAAATTTGGTATTCCTGTCCCCTTCCATCAACCATTGAACCCTTGACTTCTTTTTCCAAAATATTTCCTCCTTTTTATTGCATTTGTACCATTGGGATCTCAACTCTCTTTCCTTCGCACAAGTCTCTTCATCCACCAAAATAGACTCCATTCTGTCCTGTATTTCTTGTAAACTTTTTCCCAAAGCATTTTTTAACTAAAAAATGTTACCAAAGGTTAACTTATTCCACCCCTTAACCCTTTTTTTAACACGACGAATTTTTTCAGCCAAACAAAACATAGGGGTTCCAAGGATGGGTTCCTCCCACCATCATTGAACTAAATCAGCAAAATCCGGATGAATACACCACATAGCTTCAAATCTGAAAGGGAAGGGGCCCTTATTATGATCCACATGTTTTTTAAGAACCAAAGCATTATGATCGGAGCCAGACCTAGGAAGAGAAAAGAGAAAGGAATTGGGAAATATCCCAATTAGCAGATATAAAAAATATATCCAATTTAACTTGAATTAAATGGTTTTCAATCCTCCTATTTGACCAGGTGAATTTAGTGCCTTGGAGAGGAATATCAATCAACCCTATTGAGTTAAATAATTTAGCAAGCCCCATCATACTATCTGAGTACTCATCCAATCCACCCGACTTCTCAGAAGGGAGGAGGGGAGAATTGAAGTCCCCTCCCAACATCCAATGTTCATCACACCTTTTAGAAATAGCTTCACTAAGCTATTCCCACAACAAAAATTTGTCTCTATTGGAATTAGGGGCATAGATATTTACAAGATTCCAAGACTCGTGAGAGCCTAGATCTTCTAGAGAAATCTTAGGGTGATTCTTACTTTTAGAACAAAAAGTGCCTTTCAATTTAGAGGGGTTCCAGAGGGTAGCAATACCTCTAGACGCTCCTTCAGCTTCACAAACACAAAAACTAGCTCCAGGCCAAATACTAGCAATAGCTTTTTCAAAAGTTTCTTTCTTCATCTTTGTTTCATGCAAAAGAAGGACATCAATTTTGTTATCCATTATGTAGGTCTTAACCAAAACATGTTTATAGGGACTGTTAAGGCCCCTAATATTCCAAGAAACATACTTCATTAAAAACAAAAGCAACCACACCCCCAACACAACCAACATCCCAAACTACTTTTTCTTAAACTTCAATCCTGTGATCAAATCCAAGGTTTCTTGTTTACCTACAACCACATCCCTTACTGCATATTTCAATCTTGCTTCTTTTTAAGAGGGTCTTCCCACCTTATTGCCCCCCCCCCCCGAACATTCAGTTTCTTTTTCTTCTTGCTTTTCGAGGTGGTTTGTGACTATCCCTCCTCATCCTCCTTATCACTTGACCCTTTAGGGAAGCCAAGAAGGGACAGTGACTGATTCAAATTTTGAGCACCAAATTGGGAGACAAAATTCAATTCCTCCAAAGATAGAGATACCTCTTGAAGAACATACTCACTCTCTTCTAGGACTTCCATAGTACCATTTAATGACTTGTTAGCCTTGAGACTCTAGACATTCAAGGGGTCCTCAACTAGGATCTTAACCTCCTGACCTTCAACAAAAGGACCAGTCGACACCTCAGAGTCCTTATCCTTTAGAAGGGGGATGACCTCAAAATTATTATCCTTCAGAAGGGGAATGGACACCTTTTGGGGGGACACAAGAGAAGGCTGCACTCTAGAGTCCATGGCTTTAGGCGAAGAGTATTCTTCAAAACCTCTTACCTTTAGCTTTTGATCGTTCACCCAAAGCCACACAAGAGTCAATAAGATGGCCAAATCTCTTGCAATGTTGACAGAAGAGGCGAGCATTTTCATACTCCAGGGGTTGGGTCCAGTTGCCAAACATTAACTTAAGCAACACAGAAGGAAGAACCGTGTTAACTACCACATTGATACAAATACGAGCATATACAAGTCTCGATCTCTCCTAGGTGATTTTATCAATGGCCAAAAGGCTCCCAAAAGAGTTAGCAATACCCTGAAAAATTCCTTTCTCCCAAAACTCCAGGGGAAGCCTTGAAAGTCGAACCCAAGTAGGCGCAAACGCCCCCAAGTCAACTGATGGGTCAAAGCTAAGTTTCCATTTACAAAGAGAGAGAATTTTTTAAAACCCGGGTCAAAGGCCCATGAACCTCCAGTTAATACTTTCAACATATCCTCACAAACCACAAAAGAGAATAGAAAAATACCTTTAGGCATGGCATTAATTGTGACACTGCCTTTGAGGTTCTAGGTGGAAGCAACCCACTGACACACAAGTTCAATATTTGGCCTGAATGCTAAGAAATTTCAAACTAAAGCCATTTTGAGGCTATCCATCACCTTCAGCATAAGGGCCTCAGGAACATCAACTTCCCAGCCAGTAACTAAGCAAGAAGCAGAATCCGCAAGTTTTTTATTTTGGGCTGGCGAGTCAAACCCCACCAACTTGTCCATGTAGGAAGTAGGGGCTTCCTCTGAAAAAAAGGAGTTAAGACCAAGCATTGGAGAGAAGGGTGACTTCCCAGAGATTCTGATAGTCTTTTCCCCCAGGGAAAGGACAACAGTAGGAGCAGAAAATGTCTTTTCAGAAGTAGGCAGGATGGCAACTGCCACCGCAGGCATAGCAATAGAAGTGGGGACAACATCCTTGGAATGGGGAGCCATCCCCCCCCCCGAAATACCCATGAAAAAACAAACAGCAAAAAACTTGACAATATGTACACTAAACTAATCATATGGGGGTGTGTTACATTCATGATTTTCTCTTCTTTCAGAGAATATGTTTACAATGTTCCACAATTTTTATGTCTTGATGCAATACAACTTTAAATAAAACCTAAGCAGTAATTCTCAATACTTCTAACTTGTCAAAGCATAGTCTAGGAGTATCAGTATAATCAAATATACATAACCAAAAAATCAATGAAAGAAAAAAGTCTTTCCATTGTTTTCAAAGATGAGATCTTCAACAAAGTAACCAGTGATGCAAATGGAGCACAAAGTCTTCAATCTACTTCATGAAGAAATACATGAACATAATGAACAATTCCAAGCACAAAGTCTTGAAGACCATTCACCAATATTATCAACAATTACACGATTCCAAGCAAAAGGCGTAGCACAAAGTCTACACAAATCAACTTGAAAGCCTTCCAATATCAATTAATAAAGCACTGCTAATCCAATCGAATGATAAGATAAAAAAATGTGAAAGACATAAGAACATTCACATTCATTGAAATTGACCCAACACAAATTTTGGTATGCAATTTAGCCTTCTTTATTGATTAAAAATAGTATCACAATATGAACTCAAAGTCTCAAATTGCTTTCCAAATGAGCAACACTTTGTTGCATTAGAAAAAAGGTCTATAATACAATACATCTCTCTCTTATTTATAGGTGAGAGCAATGGGCTATTCTAGGAAAAACCCTAACTAAATTTTGACTTATTCAAACGTGATGTCCATGATTGTAGGACATCTCCATTTTTACATGTAATTGCATGAGACATGTAAAAATGCCAATACCTATTTACAATAAGCATGATAAAAGTATGAAATCTAACTATATCTAGAAATGTAAAAAGATTTATGGTTCCTTGCTTTGTGCTTGGAAATCTTCATACTTCAAAATCTCCTGCATTACTGTCTCATCCGGTCTAAAAGTGTAATCAATAATAGTGTGAACCTTTGTGATGGAATTCTTTGCATTAGAACAAAGATTTTTACATCTATTCAGATGTGTTTTGAGATTGTCCAAGGTCAATTGCACATCGCACAAAGTGTCCATTGAAGCCAATGAGAATGGTTCATCTTTCACTTGCTTTTGAATAGCTTCCTTGAAAACTTGGATAATCTCACTTGTTGGAAGAAATGTGTGATATTCATGAAGAAGTTTCCCCAACAACTCTTCAATTTTGTTCACCATGACAACATGATGCTCTTCAACATCCTCTTGTACTTTTTGAGCATCCTTGATTAGAGTTTTGATGACTTGTATGTGGTTTTTGATAGATTCTTTAATTTCCACATACTTTTCCTTGTCAGGAATAATCCCAACTTCCACTAACTTACTCAATTTCATCTTCTTCAACTGCAACCAAGATTCGAGATTTTTTTCCATTTCCTTTTGTTGAACAAAAAGTGTATGCACTGTCTTGTCCAACTCTAGGTTCATCTTGGATATCTGGGAAAGCCTCTCTACTGCAATGATTATAAATTGTGAACCTTGTTGAATTATTCTATCAACAAATTTATATACGATTTTTACTTTAGAATAATATTTCTCAACCTTTTGAACCATGGGTTCCTCAATACTCATTGCAACAAGTTGTACATTCTCTGAAGACTCAGTGATTCTCCTCAACACAGAAGCATAGTGCTCAACTCTCGCCTTGTACATGTCCTTGGTTTCTTTCAGTTTATCAAACTTTTCCATTAAAGTAGTCAAAGATGCTTGAGCATCATCCTTGACACTTGCATGTGTGATCTTTCCAAGCTTAAACCTTGTGATGGTGTATTCCTCCATGTTGATTTCTTCATGGCTTCTACCTTGAGGTGGTGCTGCTATGTCCACATACTTGTACCTTTATTTGTCCATATGCAACCTTGAGTAAACTTTTGGCTTTTGTGGAGCTAGATCCTCAAGATCTAAATCATCGGGAGAGACCACTTGCTTTTTATTTTTCGATGCCTATGAAGCCAACCATGGAGGAAGGAAAGAAACATCACATTTAGGACCTATTGCTAATTCTTGAGTTACCCCAGTATTTGTGGGAACAAATGTGGTAGTTACAATAGGTGCTATCTCAGTCATCAATGCTCTTGGAATCTAAAAATTCGATGTATTTGGAAATGATTCATTCATGAATCGATTGAATTCAACTTGCGAAGATATTTCAAATGATGGAGATGAAAAACTTGGAATAGATGACAGAGAACCGGAGATAACATCAACACTCTACAAAACCACTTGGTGGAAGGAGTTGAATGAATTCAATGTACTATTGGGGGTATTGTCACTTTAAGTGCAAATAGAATTTTTGAAGGTGGAGGTGAAGTTGGAAGAGGAGGTGGAGGAGAGGTAGGAATAGGAGGTGTAAGAGGTGTTGTCATAGTAATAGGCGATGATGTATGTGAGGGATCTTGAGTGACATTTTCATGGGGAGATATTTGCATTTCTTCATCATGTCTGTCCTATTCTTGTTCAATTTCCCCATCTTCTTGTTCTCCCTCTAATTGCTCATCCTTTTCATCTTCTTCATTTTGTTCTTCTTCCTCATTCAATTCTTCATCTTCAAGTTGCTCTTCTTCAGTAGTTTGCTACTCTTCGACAATTTTGTCCTCTTCAGTAGTTTGTGTTGTACTCTTCCCACAAGTGAATGCAATCTTAGGCCCCCTACGTGAGGAAGAGGGAGAAACACTTTCCTTATTTTTGGTCTTGAGCTCTAGCTGTCTACTGACTTCTCCTTTAGATAATTCACTCTCAGAATTTGTCTTGAAAGGATTCAATTGAATTCCTTGCCTTTGCAACCATTCATTGGTATTACTCAAAATGTGAGTAAGTCTTTGCCAGATGGATGTATTCTCTTTTCGAGACCATTGGATAAGAGGCAAAGGTTTATTTTTTTTATCTCCCTGCCATTATAAGCAACATTTAGAATATCACCAAGATCTTCAAAGTTCTTTGGAAGGTTCTCCAAGCCAAGCTCTAAGATCTATTCTATAGTAAGCCTAGAAAAATCCATCTTTCTAATATCCTCTTCATCCCTGCAATCTGCCAAAATATCTTCAAAATGATAGACATGCTTAAGAATCTTTTTGATTTCTCTTTTCATTCCTCTATAATCAAAATCATTTGTATATTTGTAAGTCCTTAGAGTCATGATTTGCATCTCTGATGCTACAACTTTGGCCTTAGGTACAGTTTGTACTGAATATCTACAAATGGTTATTGGAAACTTAATACCTAGCTCATGAATGGCCTGATGTTCATTATGCACTAAGATTACCTGTCTACAAAGTTCCACCAACACCCACTTGTCAGAAGGATACCTTGGTAACATTTAGGGATACCCTATGTAGTAACCTACCCTTAGGTATGTGAAGGTGAGAAATTGTAAGAAGATACATCCGTATTTATTCACAACCTTCCATGATTCATTAGAGACCCTTTTCTTCTCCAAGGATGGATCAAACATACAAAGCAAGGGTGCAAAGAAAACATTGTTTACCCTTCTGAAGTGTTTGATGTTGCCTCTAAGGGTGATTTGGAATAGAACTTATACACTGGTATAAACCTTTTATCTCCTTCTGTTGTTAGACCAAGATATTGCCTCATTTCTATTGCAAGCGTACACTAGGTACGAAGTCATAGAAATTCAAAGTAGAGTGCACATTGATGAGTTGTTCATGGATTTCATCACTAATTTGGGCACCCCAATCAATGTGACTCTTCTTTTTCCTGATTATCCTGATGTACTCACACATCCATTCTTGGAAAGTTGATGAATTTGGAAACCCTTTCACTCTACTTAGAAGAGTAATCATATCACACACATTTTCCTAGAAATCACTGCAAGGTAGGTTTTTAGGCCACCTTGCAATGCTGGGCCTTTGGGTCTTCAACCATTTCATGTTAATCAATTGCTTGGCTTCATTTTGATTTTTATCATAAGCCTCTTGGGAATGTTGAATAGTCATATCTGTATATTTCTCCATGGTTGGGACGAAAAACCACACCGAATAAATCAACATCCAACCTCATTATTACCTGTCCTAAGGAGTCTCTAACACTTCTATCATCTCAGATGTAGTGTGAGGAAACTTGCAACACAAACTATGGACAATGAGCTACTACTGGAAATGAGGCAACCCAATGGAGATTGCTATGAACAATTGCCTCCAAATCTTTTTCTAGGGGTTGCTTCTCTATTCTTTTAACAAAGTCATTCATATCAAGATATCCAATTTATGTATCCTTGATCCCGTTGATCTTAGACATGACTATTGTTGGAAAATAGATGCCTTGATATTTGTATTTCATTTTATCCTTCTTGCTTGATGACGACGACTCTTCAATTGTCATCGAATACACCAAGAATGTTGATATCTTGATGAATGCCTAAAAGGAGGAGTGCAACTACAAGGAGACAAGAGATCTTTTCAATATTAGGAGAGTATGCATATGTAGGCGTGGGAATGCGAAAAATATAGATAAACACTTTGGAGCAAGCATATATGATCAATGAAGCAAGGAAAATCAAGCAAATGTGGAAGAAACAGAGCTTGGAATGTAATTTTGAAAGTTCTCTGAGAGTTAGTGAAATTCTTAGGATTTCATGCAAGGACGTTGAAATTCAATGCCCTTGCATACTGGGGAAATTCATTTTATTCATAAGTGCTAAAAATTAGTGCTTCTAAATTGATTTGAAATGCTTTGAAGTACTTTGTGCATAGGCGAAGAATTTTAGCGCTTTTCCATGGCCTTGCATGGTTGATTTCAATTTGGTGTAAGGGTACTTAATTCACCGCTTGTGCATCCTTTGGGAAGATTTCTTTGTAATAGCAGTGAAAAAGCCCGCTTCTACATTAAGCACTTGATGTAAAAAGCAGAAAATGTACTAGCAGACTTTTTCACTACCTTGTCATATTGGGAAAGTTTCTTTGTGTAGAGGCGGAGAAAAATCTTACTTCTACATGTAACATGAACATTTTGATAAAGCCACATGTAGTGGCACTAAAAACCACTGCCACTGCATGCTATACTACAACAAACTTTAGATGTCAAAGCGATAATTTTTAACGCTATGGCATGTAACATAGGCATAGTAAAATGTGATGTGGTAGCGGGGAAAAGCCCTGCCACTACACATTTATGTTGGGAAAAAATAACGTCCTTTGCAGTGTCGAAAAAACATTTCTCGACCATACACAAGATTTTTCAAGATGCATACAATCCAAAAAAATTAACGATAATGTATGTGAGAAAAATGAGTGGAGACACGAAACAAAAGAGAAATGAACTTAAAAAGAATCAAAACAAAAATGAAGATGAGACTAAAATCCCAAACCTAGGGTTCAAAAATGAACATAGATGAAAACTTATGATAAAAACTGTACAAAATAAATCGACCTATTTAAATAATGAAAAACACCTAAATGAAAAACCCTAGATGAAGAAAGAGTATATGAGATACAAAGACAAGAGAAACATACCCAAAAGAAAAATTTGAAAACTTCAGCGAAGATCAGACCCTAGTTGATGAAAACGTCAACAAATCTTTGAAACTCCACACAAATATGTGATCATGATGTCTTCACCAAAACCATGAAGAGAAGAGGGAAGAAATGAGGTTTAGAGATCACAAATGAAGTTAAAATGACTTTAAAAAGTTATTTAAAAACCATTTAATGAACCCGCATTAATGAACTAAAAGTTCATTAACTTTGCATGTGCAAGGGCGGGAAAGTGCATGGGTGGTGAAAAATTCCGCTCGTGTATTTTTCAAAAAGTTCAAAATGTGTAGTGGCACTGAAAAACAACGCTTCTACCCCTTAATTTTTTTTCAATAATCTCATGTAAGAGCGCTGAAAAATAGTGCCCCTGCATGGGAAATTTTTTTTTCTAACTCTGGAAAACTAAAAAGTGACAAAATATTCATTTTGAAGCTTTTTGAGAAATGAGAAGAAGTGCGCGCTAGAGGGGATAATTCAAGGGTCAAGACCATGCGTGAAGGAAAATTGAAATTCACCTCGTTTTGCATGCTTAGAGTGCACAAGACTACGAAACATACAAGTTTCGTAGGGGTTATCCCGTGAATCAAACACAACTGGATTTGAGGATAACAACTAGCTCTAGATGGGAAGCTTCCTTTGATCACTCTTTGAAGTGATCAAAGGGAGAAGAAATCCAGACTCTAAGTGCCTTCATCCATCCATTGGGCATAGAGTCAAGCGACAAAAACAAAAAGACTTAAAAGACTAAAAAATAAAAAGGCACAAAGACTATACAAATATTTACATGATACATCTATCACCTCATTGAGTAAAGTGTTTTAGATGTTGTCCATTGTGTGGAAGAGAAAATGGTGTGCCATCCTCGTACGCAAGAAGAAAGCTATTTTCACCATGGAGCTAATGTATCTTGAACGGACCCATCCATAGTGAATCAAACTTGTCATGCATACCTTTTGGTTCTCTTCTCTTGTCCCACAAGAGAACTAAATCTCCAACCTGGAAATATTGAGACTTCACTTTCTTCTTGAATAGCTTCTTCACTTGTTCCTAGTGTTCCATAATACAGTTCACCACTTGAACATGTTTCTCTTCCAATTTAGAGAGATACATGATGCGCTTATCAATCGAGCTTTCAAAAGTCTCATCCTCAATGGCCTTGGCCAACTTGAGGGTAGGTAGTTCTAGTGTGATGGGAATTTCAACATTCAACCCATAAAGGAGTTGAAACGAGGACATACCTATCGCCTGCTTTGGGGTAATCCTGTCAGCCCACAAAGCATCATACAAAGCTTTGTGCCATAACCATTGATTCTCATGAACAAGCTTACAAATGATGGTCACTAGGTTATTGTTGCTCGATTTAGCTTGACCATTACCTTGCAAATAATAGTTAGATGAATGTGATAGTGTAATTCCATGTTCAAAACAAAATTTTGTGATCTCACTTGATGAGAATGCAAAAGCATTATCTGCAACAATCTTGTTTGGCATGCCAAACCTAGATATGATGTTTACTTTTAAGAAATTACATCTACCTCTGAAGTAGCATGCTTTACTGGTATTGCCTCCACCCATTTCGTGAATTTGGTAGCGATGAGGACATAGGTGTGTCCTGCACTTGAAGGTGGATTCACCGTGCCAATGAAATCATTGCCCCACTATTGGAAGGGCTCTTCAATGACAACTAGCTTTAGGGGTAGAGCTGTCAACTTCGGCTTGCCTATGAACTATTGACATAGTTCACATTTACGCACCCATGAGTTGCATCTTGAAAAAGAGTGGGCCAATAATACTTAGCTCACAAAATCTTGTGAGCTATAACTAGTGCTGAGAAGTTTCCACCACATGCTAAGTCGTGAAAAGACTTCAACAACTTTTCCTATTGTGCCTTATCAACACAACGCAAGAAAGTACCATCCAAGCTATGCTTATACAATCCATTGTCCCATAAGACATAATTTGCTGATTTGAGCTTAATAGTTATTTTCTCCTTGGGTGTTAGGTGATCTAGAAATTCTTCATATGTAAGGAAATGAGTAATATTCGAGTACCATTCATCAGTAGTATTGAAAAACAAAACCATTGGAAAATCATTAGAACCCACCTCCTCATTTGAAACTTCTTCATCAGGATTATTATCAACAATAAGCTGACATAAACCTCGCCCACACACAAATTTGGTGTGCTTGATAGCCATGTCATATTCCTATATTTTGGCAATCCAATACCCCTTTTCGTACCAAATTCCTGCTACATCAAGATGGACTTGACAGTTGAATTTGGAACCAATGCTCTAACATGGCTATTAAGAATGTAAAATATGAAATGCTTCACTACCTTACCACAACGAAAGCATGTTTCTCCATTTTGGGAATATTTTAGTTCATGGTTCTTCAAAGGATAAATCATAAATGCAATTGGGGATTCGAAACCCTTGCTATTCTCCTACACCAAGATCGTTGAGTGTGTATGCTCAGAAGCATAACTGTACATGATAAATTCCTTCGTGTAGTTTGGAAAAACTAACACTAGGGAGAAATAGCCTCTTTGATATCATCAAATGCAACTTTCCCTTTAGTAGTCCAATGAAATGTGGAAGTTCCTTTCATCATATTTACAATATGATGAGTCTTCTCTATGAAATTAAGTACAAATCTTTGCAAAAAGTTCACCTTTCCGAAGGAATGAACTGCTTTCTTACTTGATGGAAAAGTAAGAGCTTGGATACTTTTGACCCTTTTAGGATCAATTTTGATACCCTCCTTGGACACAATGTGACCAAGAATCTTACCTTCTATAACCCCAAAAATTGACATTTTGGGATTCAATGAAATTCCATGTTGTTGGAACCTCTCTAAGATTTGCCTTAAATGAAAGAAATGCTCTTGATGCTTCTTTGAAAAAATTGTAAGATCATCAAGGTATACTACAATGAACTTACCCATTAAGTCATGAAATTCCAAGTCCACTGTATGTTGAAGCATGGCACCGACATTGATAAGACTGAAAGGCATCCTACGAAACACAAAAGTACCCCATGGCGTTGTAAAGGCAGTCTTGTGTTGATCATCTGGACTGACCTGTATCTAGTTGTAATTAGAGAAACCATCTAACATATAAAACATCTCAGACCTAATCACCATTTGAAGAACTTGGTCCATCACTAGAAGAGGATAGTTTTCCTTCAGTGATAGTTGTTTTGGATCTCAGAAATCCACACATATGCGAATTTCACCATTATTTTTATGAACAGACACAATATTGGCTATCCATGTTGAATGGTGGATAGGAAATATGATTCGTGCATTCAACATCTTCTATATCTTTGAAAGGATAATTCTAGAAATATTTGGATTGTATTGCCTTTGTTTTTGCTTGTAAGGAAATATTGTTGCTTTGAGTGGAATCTCGTGTTGCACCTCCTTTGGATGGAAGGACTTCAAATCTTCATAAGAATATGCCAACATGTCCATGTACTAACGTAGTAATTTTGCAAATTGATATTTTTCCTCAGCAATACAACACTTTCCAATATTCACCATCTTAGGATCTGCTTCAGTTCCCAAATTGATTTGCTCGATTTCATTGGATGAATAAGAATTTGACTGTTGCTTTTTGAAATACCGATCATGTTTGTCAAAAAGTCTTTCAAGGGATACCAACTCCTTGGGAATTTTATTTCATTTTAGTTGTAGAAACCCTTCACCTGTGAGCGGATCAACGTTAGAGATAGATTCTCGGGGTGAATAATCACTTCCTTCAAAGTACAACTCATCAAAATTTTCTATCTTTTCCAAAAAAGCAACAATCTAATGATTGTCATTGAAAATTTTCCAATTGTCTGAGTTTTCAGGAACACTTGAGCGAAAAACCAACTCAATGGTATAGGTAGGTCCATGAAAATCCTTTTGTGGTATCAAGAGCATGGCTAAAAATACTAAGGAATTAGCTCTATCATTATACTCTCTCAGAACCACAAAAATATTGAAAGCATCAAACTACTCAATGCAATCCCAAACGAGATTGCAGTAATGCCTTAGTCTGTCATTCTTAGTTTGGTAAAAAATACTTATTTAGCAGACTACCAACTCAACATCACCTTGGGCATGGAGATTCTTGATTCGTTTCTTTCTTGCAACTTGCATACCTAATAACAAAGCTTCTTATTCGGTTGTGTTATTAGTATTATCAAATTGTAATTATGAAAGCAAAAGGAAAGATTTTTCCTTTTGGAGAGAAAAAAAACAATTCTGGCTCCTAAACTGATAGAAGAACAATTTTCGTCAAACTCAATTATCCAAACATTGTTTGGATCACCAAGGGTTGTAGTTTCAAAATTTGTAACTTCATCATTTGATGAAGCTTCATAATCTGTGAAGGACAAATCATCTGAAAATGTCTCATTTTTTGGAGAAGATGATCCGACACTTTTTGACTCATGCTTTGTATTTCTTGATGAATATTTAGAATCCTCATTAGTTTGCAAATAATAAGTACCAACACCCAAAGACTCAAATAAAATTTGAGCTCTCGGATCATTGAACTTAGGGACTGAGAATTTGGATTCCCTTTCAAGAACCAATTTTTGCATCACACCCTTTATGGGTATTCTAACCTTTGACATATCCATGTTAAGTTCTCCTCCTACATCTTTATAGAAGTTGCATCCAAGTAAGATACCATAGGATGCTAGAACATCTGCTACCAGGACTGTCATCTTGATCTTCTTCTCTAGATATGTAGCAAAAGCAAACTACGCATCCTTGATCTAACCAATTAGAGGTACTTGCTTGTTCTCCATAGAGAAACAACGGCCAAATTTTTTTGTGAGATTCAAACCAAAGGTAGTGGCTACCTTGGCGGGCATCACATTGTCAGATGCACTAGATTTTATAACACAATTACTCAATTTAATGTCATTGACAAGTAAGGAAATATAGAATGTGTCAATACTTCCAGAGGTAGTTGGAGGAACATTAACTAAGTTATTTTGAGGAGGCTTAGGATTTGGAATAGTAGGAATATCTAAAGAGGAATCCCTACTAGGGGTAATTCCTTTGTCTCTAACAAACTTGACCAGCCTGTCAAATTGATCGGGATTAGCCTTGAGGTATTCGACTTCAGACATTTGGATCTTTGTCCTCTTTGCATGGTCAATAACATCGAAAGCTTGGAAGGAACTTTGTAAAGAAGACAAAGAAACTTCATTGATGGGTTTGATAAAAGGAACACTGGTCTTAGGAACCTAGACATTGGCTTTTGGTATTGAAGGAATTGTAGGAGGACAAGGAGTATTTACCTATTTATTTGTTGTATCTTTTGGTTGCCAAGGCAAAGAAGATCCTCTTTTTGCAATAGTTACCGATGGCTTGTCCTTTGATTTTGGAGCATCAAATTGAGCTCAATCAAGTTGATTCTACTGTAATCATGTGAAAATAGCATAGGTATCAGTTACTAGATCCTCATCATCAGATTCATTCTCTACTTGCAAATAACCAATATTGTCCTCGCCAGTTGGATCTACTCCCTCATCTTGGAAAAGATCAACATTTTCATCCATAGGATAATCTAGTTATGCATACTCATCTTGCTCCACTTCATAATACCCCATAGTTGCATTAGTAGGTGCAGCTTAGAGCAATCCTTCCTTGTGGCACAAGAAGACGGTTCTAATTTTTGTTTTTAGAATAATTTGGGAAAGTCCTTCTAGGAACATCCTTGTAGCAATTATTTGAAACTTGCTTCTTCAAGGCCAACAACTCATTTTCCAACGTTTGCACCATAGGATCCACAAAGTTGGAATTGTTATTTGAAGATGGAGAGTTTGATGCTTGACCTCTTCTATTGGGTTTCGTCCTTATTTTTCCAACAAGTATCAAATCATCTTCAACTCTTGTAGCTAGCACTTGAGTAGCTTCAAGATCAGGTATGAATTCCCTACGTAACAAGAGGCTTACCTCTGGAAGTTGTGTGTTGATGAAGAAGCACTTAAGATTATGGGTTGTCGGTTTAGCTTTTGTAGGAATCCTTGTCACCAACTTGTTGAACTTAGCCACGAACTCATGCATGGGTTCGTGGGCCTCTTTCCTCATAGTTGTAAGTTGTGCTAGCAAGGTGTGTGCATCTCTAGCAAGTTTGAATCTTTGTTCAAAATTGGTACGGAGAGTGTTCCAATTAGTAACAACACCTAGACCAAGAGTGTAGAACCACTTAGCAACTACTCCTTGTAAGGTTTCAATGAACAACCTTACAACAACATCTTCATGTTCAACGCCAAGAACACCACAAATAATATTGAAGGCAGCGACGTGTTTATCAGGATGCTGCTTACCATCTCCATAGAATTTTGGGATGTTCTTTCGTGAAACACGTGGAAGCTCATGTAAAGGAGCCACCAAATTGAGAGGACCAAAAGTATTGCCCAAAGGTCCAAGAGGTGGTGGCTGAGCCATAATGATTTGAATGACAGGTACCTGAATTGGAACTCTATGGAAGATAGAAAATTCACTCAGAAGTGGTGATCTTAATCTTAATGGGGGATAACTTGCAGTACGTTGTAACACTGACCTTCCTCGCAGAGGAGAATGAAGGATGTTATGACACTACAACAACTGGAAAAATGGATCCACCACACCTTGCATCCTTAGACCTTGTGTATAACTTTTGTCTGCTAGAATGAAGACTTTGAAACAAAAGTAAGATTAGCAATAAAAATATACACAAGCTCACAATAAGATACTGGAGTATTCGATTGCGTGATTTGATCCCTAGTAGAGTCACCAAAAAAATGTTGGGTGAAAATTTTGTAATCCCTTTACATATTACAAAACTTGAATTTCAGCCACAGTTATTGTGAGATAAAATCTCTCCTCTCAGAAAGGGGAGGCACCCTTCTTACTGTTTATCAGAACTGAAAGTAAACTACTCTAAAATTTACAATATGTACACTACACTAATCTTATGGGGTTGTGTTACATTTATGATTCTCTCTTCTTTAAGAGAATATGTTTACAATGTTCCATGGTTTTTATTTCTTGATGTGATACAACTTTAAATAATACCTAAGCAGTAATTCTCAATACTTCTAACTAGTCAAAGAATATCAGTATAATCAAATATACGTAATCGAAAAATCAATGAAAGCACAAAGTCTTTCCATTGTTTTTCAAAGATGAGTTCTTCAGCAAAGGAACCAGTGATGCAAATGGAGCACAAAGTCTTCAATCTACTTCACAAACAAATCCATGAAAAAAATGAACAATTCCAAGCATAAAGTCTTGAAGATCATTCACTAATATTATCAGCAATTACATGATTCCAAGCAAAATTCGTAGCACAAATTCTACACAAATCAACTTGAAAGCCTTTCAATCTCAATTAATAAAACACTGCTAATCCAACCGAATAAGATAAACAAATGTAAAAGACATAAGAACATTCACATTCGTTGAAATTGATCCAACACAAAGTTTGGTATGCAATTTAGCCTTCTTTATTGATTGAAAATAGAATCACAATATGAACTCAAAGTCTCAAAATCTCTTTACAAATGAGCAGAACTTTATTGCATTAGACAAAAGGTCCATAAAACAATACAACTCTCTCTTATTTATAGGTGAGAGGAATGAGCTATTCTAGGAAAAACCCTAACTAACTTTTAACTTATTCAAACATGATGTCCATGATTGTAGGAGGACATCTCCATTTTTACATATAATTGCATGAGATATGTAAAAATTCCAACGCCTATTTACATAAAGCATGATAAGAGCATGAAATTTAACTATCTATGGAAATGTAAAAAGATTTATTGTTCCTTGCTTTGTGCTTGAAAATATTTATACTTCTACAAAATCTCCTGCATTACTATCTCATCTGGTTTAGAAGTGTAATCAATAATAGTGTGAACCTTTGTGATGGACTTCTTTACAACAGAACAAACCCTTTTACATCTATCTAGATGTGTTTTGAGATTGTCCAAGGTCAACTGCACAACATACAAAGTGTCCATTGAATCCAATGAGAATTCTTCATCTTCCACTTGTTTTTGGATAGCTTCCTTGAAAACTTGGATAATCTCACTTGCCGGAAGGAATGTGTGATCTTCATGAAGAAGTTTCTGATGAGACCATAAAATGACTCATTATATCTATGGAATAACATCTTTTTCCTTTGCATATAAAGTGGATCTAAGTGTAGTTTTCGAACTTATGGTTTATTTAGAATGAAATAAAGAAGTTACATTTGTTTATTTCTTTATAAATCATTGTTATCTTATTGTCAACTATTATCATTAAATCTTGGAAAAAGGTGTTAAAGTGTATACATGTAGCTCCAAAGATCATGTTTTGAAGATGCTCCAGAAGTGCTTTGAAGATGCTCTGGAAATGCTCTAAAGATGCTCCGGAAATGCTTTGAAGATGCTCCAGAAATGCTCCGAAGACCAGCACAAAATACTTCAAAGATGCCAATATTGCGCCAAAGTATAGTTGGATCCTTTGGGTTGAAGTAATCACTTCCTTGATATCTATAAATAGACTTTCTATATTTAGATATCCTATTTGTAGGCATTACCATTTATGGTGATGGCCTAAATTAATCCAACTATATTTATACTTCAAAATTTGTAAAACCAGATATGTATTTTTAGTCCATAGTTTGTTGAGGCGGTTCCAATGTCTTCCTAGAAACGTGGATCTTGTTGCCTATTTTTGGATAAGTAGATTTTGGCATTGGATTGCCTAGATTTTTGGTAATTTTTTATTAGGTGTTGAGATGTGCTTAAATACACATCTCCTTCTCATTTTCTAGAGAGAGCTAGAAGTAGTAAATCAATAAAATATATTTTGAAGTTTGAGGAAAAGCTTGTGTTTTGAATAAAATCCTCTTCCAAGGAATGAGCTGGCCACTCATTCCAGGGAAGATGGATCAATTTATTTTATTTGTTTATTTCTCTTTCTTTTATGTTTTGTAAACATTTATCTATATAGTTTGTTGTAAACCTGTAGGTGTTTTTCTGTGTTTATTATTTTCTTTCAATTCAACAATTTACTTTCTGCAAGTGTGCTCTTTAATTTTTGCAAGTGTGCTATTTGATTTTAGGAAGTGTGAAGTGTGGTAGAAGTGTTATTAACCATAAATATCTCTCTCCTATTGCATATTTCCTTCGGATGTCATCCTTGGAATGACATGATTAAATGATGTGATTGACGACCTCATTAGTTTCCCCAACAACTCTTCAATTTTGTTCACCATGACAATACAATTTCCTTCAACATCGTCTTGTGCTTGTTGAGAATCCTTGATTAGAGTTTTGATGACTTGTATAGTGCTTAGCTCTTGCCTTGTACATGTCCTTGGTTTCTTTCAATTTATCAAACTTTTCCATCAAAGCAGTCAAAGATGCTTGAGCATCATCCTTGGCACTTGCATGTGTGATCCTTCCAAGCTCAACCCTTGTGATGGTGTAGTCCTCCATGCCGATTTCTTCATGGCTTCTACCTTGAGGTGGTGTTGCTATGTCCACATATTTGTACCTTGATTTGTCCATATGAAACCTTGAGTAAAATTTTGGCTTCTTTTTTCCCTTAGGCTTTTGTGGAGCTAGTTCCTCAAGATCCAACTCATTGGGAGAGACCAATTGATTTTTCCATTTGGATGCTTGTGAAGCCAACCATGGAGGAAGGAAAGAAACATCACCTTCAAGCCTTGTTGCTAATTCCTAAGTTACACTAGTATCTGTGGGAATAAATGTGGTACTTACAATAGTTGTTGTCTCAATCATCACTACTCTTGGAATCTGCAAATTCGATGTATCTGGCAATGATTCATTCATGAATCGATCGAATTCTACTTGCAAAGATATGCCAAATGATGGAGATGAAAAACTTGGAATAGATGACAGAGAGCCAGAGATAACATTAACACTTTGCAAAATTGACCTGGTGGAAGGAGTTGAGTGAATTGAATGCACTATTGGGGCTATTGTCACTTTAAGTGCAAGTAGATTTGTTGAAGGTGGAGGTGAAGTTGGAAGAGGAGGTGGAGGAGAGGTAGGAATATGAGGTGTAAGAGGTGTTGTCATAGTAATAGGCCTTGTCATATTTGGAAAGTTTCTTTGTGTAGAGGTGGCAAAAAATCCTGCTTCTACATGTAACTTGAACATTTTGATAAAGCCACATGTAGTGGTGCTAAAAAACATTGCCACTGCAAGTTATACTATGGCAGGATTTAGATGTCAAAGTGATAATTTTTAGCGCTATGACATGTAACATAGGCATAGTAAAATGTGATGTGGTAGTAGGGAAAAACCCTGCCACTACACATATACGTTGGGAAAAATAACATCCTTTGCAATGCCAATTTTTTTTTTCCCGACCATACACATGATTTTTCAAGATGCATACAATAAAAAAAACTATCAATAATGTATGTGAGAAAAATGATAGAAATGAAGGAAAAACAAGTGGAGACACTAAATGCAAGAGAAACGAACTTAAAAAGAATCAAAACAAAAATGAAGATGAGACTAAAATCACAAACCTAGGGTTTGAAAATGAACGTAGATGAAAACTTATGATAAAAACAGTACAAAATAAATCAACTTGTTTAAACAATGAAAAACACCTAAATGAAAAACCCTAGATGAAGAAAGAGTATATAAGATATAGAGACAAGAGAAACATACCTGAAAGAAAATGTTGAAAACTTTAGTGAAGATCATACCCTAGTTGATGAAAATGTCAATAAATATTCAAAAATCCACGCAAATACGTGATCACAATGTCTTCACCAAAACCACGAAGAGCAGAGAGGGAAGAAATGAGGTTTAGAGATCACAAATGAAGTTAAAATGACTTAAAAATTAATTTAAAAACCATTTAATGAACCCGCATTAATGAATTGAAAGTTCATTAACTTCATGCGTGCGAAGGCGGGAAAGTGCATGGGCGGTAAAAAGTCTGCTCACGCATTTTTCAAAAAGTTCAAAATGTGTAGTGGCATTGAAGAACAACGCCACTACATCTTAAATTTTTTTCAATCATCTCATGTAGGAGCACTGGAAAACAACCCCCTTGCATGGGCAAAAGAAATTTCTAACTCTCGAAAAATAAAAAGTGACAAAATATTCATTTCAAAGCTTTTTGAGAAACAGGAAGAAGCGAGCACTCGAGGAGATGATTTGAGGCTCAGGAGCACACATAAAGGAAAATTAAAATTTTTCTTGTTTTGTATGCCTAGAGTGCACATGACTATGAAATAGACAAGTTTTGTAGGGGGTTATCTCGTGAATCAAGCACAATTTGATTCGAGGATAACACAAATATTTATTTTTCTACTACACATTTAAAAAATGTATTACTAGTACTTAAAGCTAGTTACATATTAAACAAAAACAATCTCTCCATAGCCACTTTCATACATTTTTTGTAGGAAGTAATGAGTTGCACATCTCTAATACAAAAACAAAGTTGAAGTTGAAATGGTATTTGTTCTCTTCAAAAGTGTTTGGTTTCTAATCTTCAACAAGTAGAATCAATGCAACATCTTCAACAAGCACGATGAATATTTGTAAATGTTATGGGCTTCTCATCTCAACATATTGATTATAAACTTCAATTATAGAATTCTTTATTAGAACTTGTAATGTATTGATCAAAATGGTCTACAAATAGACATTGTGTATATTATTTTCAATTCTATGCATTTATACTCATGTAGTAATTATTATATGTAAATATCATTAACAAACATGTTACACATTTTACCAGTAGGAATCGGACGCAATGCGTCTCTTTCATTAACATTTGCAACATAATTCTAAGTTTTGTTGAATTAGGTTCTTTTATTTTAACTTTTAAACATCATTTATAAGATTTTTTTAAAAAAAATTCAACAAATTTCATTTTATTAATAGTGTTAGCAAATTAATTATAGACATAATAGGTGGCAAAATATTTCCATTAGATTTAGAATACATTATTTTTTATGGTTGAATTTCAATCAATATTAATGTTTTGAATAATATTGAACAATGTTGCATATATCATGATATTAAAAAGACATACAAATCTAAAAATATGTGCAAATCTATGGTGAGATATGTCACCCAACAAATTCAATCAATATCATGATATTTTTTTCCAATTCTATTGGCTAATAAGTGTGTACAGTAATATTTGTACAATGTAAGCATTATTAATAATGTATGATTTTTGGATCCATTCATATACAAATACTATTTATAAATAGTGAATTGCTTTTATGGCAACGAAAGAATGCTATGCAACTTGACTTTGGAATAAAAAAAAGAAAAAAATACAAGCTTTTTTTGGTAAGACATGGCTATATTATTTGAAGATATGGTCAACGAGGAAACTTTAAGATACATGGCATGAAGATGGGCCAATACTTATAGTTTTGAAGGTACCACATGGAGTTATGACATGCCCATGTGAAAAAGTTGGTGCTACTTTTTACTGTTTACTTTGACTATGGACAGTGTATATTGCATTATTGCACATGGGGTTTAGAAACGTGATCTTATAAAGATTTTGTTTTGATAAGAAAATGAGTAACAAGATTTTCTATCAAATTTCCATTTATGGGCATTGTTAGTTTCTAAAAAAAGGCTTTATAAAGACACGGTTTAGTTCAAAAATTGTGAATGTGTTGCAAAAAGGACTAAGTATTTATAAAGTGCTTTGCAGTGTTTGAGTAAGGGGAATAAGGGGAATCACTTTTTAGGATAGGTGCATTCTATTTCCATATATTTGTTTTTATATTTTGAAATTTATTTAAACTAGGAAGAATGCTAGTTGATTGTGGAGTTAGTTGCCATAGGCAGGTATACTAATGCATTCATCTAGTTTTATTAATTTGTTCAAATGAACCAATAGGAACAAAGAATTAAAATTAGTTGACTATTTTTTCTAATGTATATTATTTTCTAAAATTTATTTCAATATATGAAAACTATTTTTCTTTAATTGTATTGGATCATAGTATGTACAGTCATATTAGTATGAGGTAAGCATTTTGACTAATGTATCACTATTTGATACTATTCATTTAAAAACATTATTTCTAAATAGTATAAAATTTGTCTATAATATGTCTAGTCAATTATGCAATAGTAAAAAGTGAAACTATTTGATTTGAATGACAAAATTTGTTTAATGTATTTATATATTATATACTATAATAATGTTATAGTAATAATAATATAATAATATAATATATAATTAGTATATTATTGTTAGTATATGTTATATATCAATACTGTATATAAATTAATTAATATTATATAATATAATAATAATCGTATTATAGAATATCTTAAAATTAATATTATACATTTATAAAATATATATTAAATTCATTTTGTATAGATAATATACATAATTAAAATTATATAAATAAATATAATTTTTGAAATACTATATAACTACTAATATGATTATTATTATATATTTATGATATATATAATCATATATTAGCTATTAATTAATATAACAATATTTAATATACAATAGAATATTCTTTTCAAATATTTATTTTTCTACTACACATTTAAAAAATGTATAACTACTACTTAAAGCTAGTTACATATTAAACAAAAACAATCTCTCCATAGCCACTTTCATACATTTTTTGTAGGAAGCAATGAGTTGCACATCTCCAATACAAAAACAAAGTTGCAGCTAAAATTATCTTTGTTCTCTTCAAAAGCATTTGGTTCTAATCTTCAACAAGTAGAATCAATGCAACATCTTCAACAAGCACAATGAATATTTGTAAATGTTATAGGCTTCTCATCTCAACATATTAATTATAAATGTCAATTATATAATTTTTTATTAGAACTTGTAATGTATTGATCAAAATGGTCTACAAATAGACGTGTATATTATTTTCAATTCTATGCATTTATAGTCATGTAAAAATTATTATATGTAAATATCATAACAAACATGTTACACATTTTATCGGTAGGAATCAGATGCAATGCATCTCTTGTTTTTAGAAAGCTTAATCTAAAATGATCTAAAGTGGAAACAACAAATTTCTCACAACCTAGAAGATTGCTAAGATCCCTTATAATTAATGAGTAACAATATCAAAATTTCTATGTGAGCAAATGAACAAAAATAATTAGTTGTTGTAAGAGTACAATCAATTGCCACATTGTAAATAATAGGATATATGTGCACGGTAGAAAAAATGGATTATACAAATAAGTGGGAAAACAATTTTAAGAAAACATGCCTCTTGAAAGATAATATTGCTATCGTTTATAAAGAAAAAATGCATATGCTAATCAAGTTTGTGAAGAGAATATGCTTATGCACTAGAAGAAACAATTGAACACATGTGTATTTCCATATCCATTTTTTTTCTTTCTTAGAAGACACTTTATGGAGGTGAAGCATATTTAGTTTATAACAAATATATGTTGTTCATCATAAATATGTCATGTTCAATAAATGGAAACAAAATGAATAGTTCTTTTGCATGCACATGAGAGCTAGGAGATATAAAGTAGTGCACTATATATTTAACTATCAATTAAAACCATGGTGTATATGCCTTGCAAGAATGGTGATGGTGATACAATTATCCATTGCAAGTATGAATGCACCAAGTATGATGTCTTCCTTGTATGTGTTAAAAGGAATAACTATAATTTTGAGGAAAGTATGGTGCAAAATTTCCTTGTATAGATAACAATAAATAGTTCCATCTATTTTATGTATGATGAATTGTAGGGCATGCTAGTGTGGGAGTTGTGTGGTTGTTTTATTGGTTGTATGGAGAGAAAAGTCTTGGTTGAAGGGATTGCCCAATAAATTGGGTAGTAAAATGGCTCCAATGGTGCCTAAGTGAATATGCCATGGATTGGGTAGCCCATTACTTTGTGTTGGACATGCATTTCCTTTGAGTTCTATGGACAAATTATTTTCTGCAATACACTAGACATTTAATCAACATGTATTGAGTGTTAAGTGCTCCTTTATCTTTCTTGAATTTTAGATCATGTCAGTGTCTGCAAAATGATCCTCATGCATTTATCCTTTTGCTTATTCAAGAAATTAGACTAATTTAAATGAAAGATGAATGCTCCCTTTAGATCACTTTTAGCAAAAAAAATTAATAAGAGCATTGGTGTTTTGGTAGAAGTAAGCATATATTGTTGACTAGAATGTGATCCATCATGATAGGAATTCTAATCTATAGAAAAGCTCATATTTCGTATTAGTACATGTTGTGAAATACACGTTGGAAGTAGCATCGAATATGAATATCCTATTCAAAGAATGAAATAAGTAGGTTAAGCATGTATATGAAAAAATTCTTATAGTAGTCATGTATTATCTTCCAAGTCACCATCTTTCATGTGTAGCTCATATTATGGTTAGGTGTTTGATAGTGAGCAAGTACAAGAGTCCCAAATGAGTTGAATAAGTAGATATAATCTTGCAAGGGAAGTTGTGAGATGGTTGTGCTAGGTGTGAGAAGCTTGGAAACTTTATCAATGCTCTCTATACTATTTTTTATGGTTAGAGAAAGGCAATAGATGGCATCACCTCTTCCATATTTTGTCTTATTTTTAACAAAAATGGCACTTCAACTAGGAAAGAGTAATGATAAAAAGGTGTTTATTAGTTTGTTGTTCATATTAATGGTGATTGTCATCTCACTACATTTGTTAATAAGGTCAAGATGCATAATTTCTAATTTTTTCTAAGTAATACAACCTCTATAATAGCTTGGGCCATGGGCCAATAGTACATCTCTCTCAAAAATAGTGGCAACTCTCTTGGTGCAAATATAAAGGAATGTTGATAAAGCATGGGATTCTATACTTAACCTACACACATGGGACATGAAATGGGGTTGTTAGAGTATCACCAAGTTGGATCTATTTATTTTAAAGGAAAATCACCATTAGTAAAGTTTGGTTTTCTTATTTCACTCATTGTTGCAATTTACTTTCTTTGTTCTAGGGTTATATATCCATGAGCTAGGACTCAATTTTTTTTGTAGCTAGCCATTTGAGGCATCCTCCAAATGGTAAGGTACATCCAATGTATTGGACAATAAATGAGAAATAAGATTCATTTAATATTGTAAAAGGTGAAAGCAATATGCTATAAAAGGTCTTTATTCGCAATGCAATAAAGATTACAAGAATATTGTAAGCTTCAAACTGAAAGACATGCATGTAATAAACAGTAATGCAATTGCTTTCCAATTTTTTAGTGCTTGGTTGTTTGAAACACTTTACAAATTAGAAAGTGTATTTATATTACTAGGTAGCAAATTACAAGTAGGAAAACATCTTGGTAGAATTTTTTATGAAGTTGATACACAAAAGCAAGTTTTTTGGTGAGAACAAGATAACAAATCAAGAACAAGAATATTTAAGGGGATAATTTTTGTTGTTGTTGTAATATCTTGGTGAATGGTTAAATGTCTAGATAACAGTGGCAAAGTCCATTTAATGCTAGTATACAAGTTGTGAAAATAGATCTGCAAAGGATATTCTTTGTTTAATGTATATGGCAAATTAATAAGGTTTCTAGGGTAAGATGAATTGAATTGTTGAATCTAAATCCCCCCAATGTTTTCAATCCCCTGAGTAATAGGGCTAAAACACTAATCAACTATGTTTAAGAAATGACAATATTATGGCTTAACAAATTAATTACACTATTTGTGAAGGTAGGAAGGTTTTTCTTTCCTGATATGCTCTTTGAATGCTTTTTCTCTATTTCACACACATTGTATCAATTCAAGGATGATTTCGAAGTGAGTAAAAGAATTCCAAATTAAAATAAAGTTAAAGATACCTATTTTTGTTTCCTAGCTATAAAAAATCAATGCTTTTAATTTTCATTAATAAACCTAATAAGAGTTATAAAATTCTTCAATAGTTTAACAAAGGTCTATAAACTAGATAACCTATACTCCACAATTTTACATTATTGAAAGATTATATGGGAAGAGGGTAGAGAACTATGTTGAAGCAGTAATTAGTAAGCATGAGTTTGTATTCAAAGAATGTAAGCAAGCATGAAGAAGGCTTGTAGGTATTACCTACAAGCATAGGCAATAAGGATAGCAATGGTTTAGAGAGAAATTTGAGAAACAAATGCAAGTTGATATGCTCAAGTAACACTAACAAAGAATAGAATTATAATGAAGGTTCTATCCATTAGGGATGAGTCAATATATATCAACTACTATGTGGAACTTATTGAATGCCAAAATCAATAGAAGAAGAATCTACTAGGATATGAGAGAGGCTTGTAGGTATTTCATGTATGCATAATAAATAGTACAAAAAAATTTATCAAAAAAGTGCAATCTTATATGCCCAACAAGCAACACTAATAGAGAATAGAATTACAACAAAGATTATTGCCATTAGGAAAGAGTTAGTGTGAACCAATTGTTATGTATCAACACTTAGCAAATACCAAAAGCATGAGAAGAGTGCTTTATTACATTTATCAAATGCTTTAGCAATATATATTATTATTAATTAAAGCAAGAAGTGAAGGGAAAAATTGTGAAGTGATATGTCCAACAAGCATCCACATTAATAAAAATTATAAATCAGATATTAATGTTTGTCTAGAGTTAGTTTATTAGAGTGCCTACATGAGTTGTTGGCTTGTCCACTGCCAATAAAATATTGTGATTTTACATGCATGCAAGTACGTTACTTTTTTCCCTTACTAATTGTTTATATTGAAGTCACCAACAAGTATGATTTTCTATTAGGCAACAATGTGGCCTCAACATTTTCTATGAAATATAAAATTTCAAAGATAGGAGCATTTGGTGTTATACATAGATTTGTATTTGCAAATCCTCATTGAACTAAAGTAAGTCAACATTAATTTCTCCTTGATGTTTTGGTGCAAATAACACTTTTTAGCACTACAAGAATTTTGTAGCATGTCAAAAGCCCATGAATATTTAATGCTTATAAGAAATAGAAATTTACATTCAATAATGAGATGTGTTTTAGAATAATAGTTATAGTTTTCTATAAATAAAAAACACCCACCCTAATCAAATCATGGCCATGGTTTAAGTTGTATAGAATTGATACAAGATTAAGTTTGTTTAAAGAACATATAATGAGGTGACTATAAGGTACAAAGGTTAGGGTATACTGTGGCCTCCATTGTGCTGAGATTGGTAGCTACAATATTTTAGAGTTCACTTTGACTAAGACTAATATTTTGATTCTCTGGTTTTGTGCATAAAATACAAGGGTTTAATGCTTTTAACATGTAATAGGTTGTAGCAGGATCAAAAGCAAGTCTATTCATTGTGAGACCTTATGAACTGTGAATGATTTGTGCACATCCTATTTATAGGATAACTATCCTTGGACTATGATTTATTTGTTTGTTCTATATTTTCTAACTAATCTCATTGTATGAGTCCATAATGGAGAGTTTTGAAAGTATAAATCTTGTATTTTATGTTAGTGGGCTTCCCAATCTCAAGATCATTGAATTGAATCCAAACAATATTTTCTTCTTTGGATTTATAGGTTTCTAAGGTTCCATCTACACTATTGACTAGACCACATGCATATCAAAGTTATCAATGATCGATTCAACTAAAATATCTTATTTTAGAATAATAATAAATCACAATGATGATTTAACCTCTTTGTGAAAATCTTTATCAATAGATGTGACCTATCTATCAAATGCACCTAATATGCAATTATCACTAGACAAGTTTTCAATCATTTTTTGTTGTGCAACTCATCATCTAAATTCCTATGAAACAAGTGTGAGAGGCTTGGATCAAGAGGATGATACACTTTAAGATGCATGGGTTGTGAAGGACACCATAAAGGCATTTGCATCATCTTTAAAAAAAATTAGACTCATCATCTAAATATTTTTCTTCTTCTCCTCTTTGTAATATCTAACGTAGTTCCTAGGATTTCCACAATTCCAACACTTAATATTATACTTTCTTGGAGATTTTGATCTTTACCTTTCTCTCTTCTCATTTTTCTTGCCTTTCTCCTTTAGTCTTTCAAGAATTTATAGGGCCTTCTTAGTTGATTCATAATATTTTATTAACATCTCTTACAAGAAAAACCATGTCGATACCTCACCCATATTAATCGTAGAGGCAATGCTATTGATGGCCATCACATGGTGATCCCACAAGTATGATAAATAATAAATAAGTAGCATACAATGATCCTCCTCTTTCAACTTTACTCCAATAGTGTGAAACTAGGCTATGATTAGATTGAACATATTCATGTGCCTAGCTATAGAACCATCATCCTTTATCCTAAGGGCACGCAACTTTTTTTTAGGAAAGATTATTCACCAGTGATCTAGCATGATAAATTTCTCCTAACTTCTTCCAAATGACTTTTTCAATGGCTTGTTCATATATATTTAACTACATATAATTTTATAACTTAATATTAATGCAACCTTTCACTTTTCTATCTAATACATCTAGTTGGCTTGAGACATTACAATGGGTCTGTATTTGAATACAATAGCCCATGGATCTCTATTTATGAGCATATCCACCATCTTGAGCTTTCATGTATGAAATTTAGTGCCTATGAATCTCTCCATCTCTATCCTTGATGTGCTTGCAATTTTTTCCACAACAAGATCTCCTTCTATGTAAGCTTCCACTCAATTCAAGATTATTAAAAATACCTTGTACCTAACAACTAGAATTTGAGTTGATCATTTTTTATACCAAATAAAATAAAGCAATGGTTTCTAGAATATGTTTCCTACATAAATTTTAGGGGATACGTATGCAAATACAATCAATCTTATAGTTACAAAAAATAATACATGTAAAATATTATACCATAATAGTATTATTTACATGGTAAAATCCCTTTCAAAAGAAAAAAAACGGAAAAAACATGTACTCTAAAGCACAAATTTTTGCACAGACAGTTGTCGTTGCACCAAAAGATTGACCTGTTAATGCCCGATACAACCACTAGAGTTAATGAATCCATGTGAGGCAGTTAAGCCATGCCATGAACCCAAGCACTGTGTTGCACAATACAAGGAGATCAAGGGGGCACACCTTGCAACAATCCCCCCCAGCGCAAGCGAGGGTTTGAACCCGTGACCCAGGCTCTGATACCAATTGTTGCACAGATGGTTGTCGTTGCACCAAAAGATTGACTTGTTAATGCCCGATACAACCGCCAGAGTTAATGAATCCACAGGAGGTGGTTAAGCCATGTTACGAACCTAAGCACTGTACTGCACAACATAAGGAGACCAAGTTCAGACATCTTGCAACACAAACCAATTGTAATATAAAAAATAATAGCGACAATATAAAATCTAGGAACACATCCTTCTAAGAGTATCACCAACATGTAAAACTAGAGCAATTCAAATAGAAAAATAATACCTATAAATCAATCATACAACCCAGACATAGCTCCAACCTGGAAGTACCCAATATATAGGAGTTAAATACATAAAAATATAAGTTGTAAATAATAAACCATGGTCCAATACAATGACCCAAATCTAGGTACCAAATTAAAACATCCCCTTCCATAATGAGTTGACATGCTAAAAATAACAAATGCTCCTACATTGTCACAATGCTTAATAACTCCATCAGAACCCACTAACTGAATTGGGTGCTCCATTTTGGCTTCATTATCTCCCTCAAAATATTCTCTATGATGCATCATAATATGTGTCATTTAGTCAGTCAAGATTCTTAGTCAACAATATAACCCCACTATAAACATGCTCTTGTGTGCTAATATCTCTTGCACCACTATCTTCAACATAGATGCTCTTAACATAGATGCTCTTAAATTATTCATGACAATATATTATCTTACATGCCATTGTACAAATATAATAAGGTATACACATGAAATAATGCTAGGTTATGTGTGGGATGCCCTTTTCTATGTGGGCTCATGAATAATATATAAATAATATTCATTAATTAATTTTGAGCAATGAAATTATAGTGTATGATACACCTATCCTAACACACATAGGTAAAAAGAAGAAGCAGAACACAAAGTGTCATACGTTGATGTGGGAATAATATTCCCATAAAAGGTCATCCATATCCCCATCATGAAATAAAATTTACTCTTACATATATGATATTTTCCATTTTCATTGTAATTAAATTAGAATCCTTCTAGTAAAACTATGCCATTATTGTTGAATCTCACATAATTTTTTTTTTTTTGGGGAATAATATCACAAAGTTTTTGCCAAAAGAAATATAATTCAATTTCCTCCTATGAATGAATCGTTATAACATGTAATAATTGCTCCTCATAACTAAGGTACAACTCTTAACAAAAATTTTGGAAAGTGGTACCATTTCAAATTTTGTTTTCATATCCATTACTTATTTTTCTTTGAAGGCAACTCTACATGTAGATTTTTAACATGTTTAATACTTGTATCCTTCTTTGGAATCCAATTATGAGGACCCTTTTAAGGAAAAACAAGTTTATATTTTCATTCACAATAATTTTATTCTTTTTCCATTTGTAATGCCCTGCCATGCAAACCCCAAAGGACAACTAACACTAACAAATTACTGCATGATTTTTTTTTAATTTTTAAAGAAGAACAATACATAAGATGAACATGAATATACATTACATATACTATAATTATATAGTTACAATATCAACTACATCCTCTGGGGTACACAAAACGACATTACGAAAACTAAACTCATACCATAACGAGAAAATGAACGAACCAATATTACATTATAAGTCATGATATAACATACATAAACACTCATCCATTATAATCCATCAATAAGAAACATCCACATAACATACTATCATCATGCAAGTTAATGGAGCATATTTCCACAGATACAACACATCAAATAATGGCTACCATGAATCAATAATCTTATAAGGAATACAACGGTAAATTGATACATTACATCCGTTTCAGGAGCACATTACATCACTTCAAGAGTTCATTACATCACTTCAAGGGTACATATGCATTCCATTGCGAAGAGGAAAGATACATCAAATACAAGGATGGTACATGAATGAACATGGTACAACTACAACTGAGGTGAAGTTCTGGATCAACTACATCGGCATGAACTCAGACTGGGGACCCAATGGGGTGCATAGCATGTTCCCCCCGACCACGTGGACCTGAAGGTCCACCCACCGTGATAGGAGATGACAAGAAGGACCCTCAACCAAAACAATCAGGTGTACAAGCAGAGCAACAATAAACACAAGAAACATCTCACTTCATCAACACATAACTACAAAATAATGGAAAACCAACAAGAACCAATTCCCACTTTCATAGATCAACACTAAATAACCAAAGAGGTGCCAACAACAATAAGACCCAAAAGCCCTCAAATGAGATTGCGATATCATCCAACAATAAATATCAATGGGCACCTTTCATTAGCATCAATAAGGTTGCCAGGAGGCATATATGCAACATCAAATAACTGAAAGGAGGCTTCAACAATAAACATAAAGAAACAACCACCTCAATATACATAAGGTACAACCGCTTCCAGAGGTACAAGAACAACAAGGGGAAACAACAAACACACAAGGTTGCTAGAGGGTGGAGTGTCATCACATAAGCTCGACATGGGTTACCCAATGCGGATCTTCATAGGTTACTGGCCCCCTACTTGGTTAAACCCTGACAACCTCAACCGATCCCCGACCCCCATTCTCACTCATGTGGGATCAACATACCTTTCAAAAGGATAAGGTAGTTGATCTTTTCCATTCAAAGCCTTTCCACTCATCCCAAGCCTAAATGAACACTTGGGCCATGAGTGAGGCTACATTATCTGAATTAATGTGAGAAACTACCTAAACCCCCTAATTAATTATTAGGTTATCATTGATTAAAGAAACTCTCAATGAGTTCCTTGTACGCCACTTTGTGCGCCGACCCCCATTGATAGCCACTCCCCCTACTAACAACAAATCTCAAATTCACAGATTGGGTAAGCCCACTTGCACAAATAATCAAAGCCAAATTAGTAAATACACCAAGAGAGGCATGTACCGTCTCACGCTAGTAATTCAAAGTAAACAACTTCCCAGTGCATGGCTAAACCCACAAAAACACAATCCAAGCATAAAGATCAAAATGACAAAGTCATGTAACCACCCACTTTCAGGTGAAGCAAAATAAAGCTCATGAAAATACTCAAGGATTGATATGGGTTACCCAATGCAGATCCTCCTAGGTTGTCGACCCCCATCCCGAGTTACCCAGGTAGCCTCACCGGATCCCCAGCCCCCATACCAACTTATGCAAGTCAAAACCATACTCCCCTCAAACCTCTGGAAGACTCTCAAATTGCTAACACAATGGTTTCCCATCAAATTGGCTACAATCCCATGATCTCAGAAGACTAAAATACAATTCATAATTTACAAATCAACAGTGAAGAAGAACGAGGGTTAACATCATAGCGAGACCTTCGAACTCAACAAAACTGACATAATCCCCTCAATACAAAATAAAACTCAAGATCAAATCCTCTCAATGACCATTAGGCACAAATGGGCTCCCACTTACAACCATAACCAAAATCAACATATATTCCAAAAATTTATACAATTCCCAATAAACAATATAGCATTCAATCAAGCAACCCTTACATCACGGACATGATTACTCCATAGAACAAAAATCATTTCCACATTGAACAAGAATCAAATCAAGTCATTCATGAGAGAACATTATAGAACCATTTCTAAAACTCATTACATAAACCCTAACTTTTCTTACTATAAAATTTACATAATGATACTCAAATGTCCATTATAACTATTAATCTAATTTTCTAATTCTTTTACCTACTCAATCGATTAATTGACCTAAACACCAATATTCTAATATAAAAACTTCGATATATATAAATATATATACATATATAATATTTTAAAATATAAAATAGCAACACAAGGATTGAAAGTATACAAGTATTCTATTTACATAATCAATGCAACCATGAAGTCCACATGAATTAAAAATTCATCCATAAACGATTATGAAAGAAAATCAACATTAAAAGGATAGTCTAGTTCCATCAAATAGTACATTACAAAGACAAGTACTCCTTAACTATAACAGTTAAATGCTAAATTTACCAAGAGATTTACAATTTGATAAATAGCCACTTGTAAAAGAACTCAACAAGCAATAGTCACTCAATTAATACCCCTATTCATTTATTCAATAACCTTTTTGTTGATCTAAGTATTAACAAATCACTTATTTATTATCTTATCAAAAGTGATGTCTAAAACTATGCTCTTATAGATACTACTTTATGATTCTTTATGAATATTAAATAGGTAATGGGTTAATTCTAGTTAAACTTTTCTTTAATAATTAAGTTAGACTATTGATAACCAAACATTACTAATTTGTGTAATTGAAGGTAAATAAAGATCTCCTCACTTAAAAATAGAACCATTATAGTTGAAGTAAAAGTGCCATGACCCATACCTATAAAAATAGTCACCATCTACAAGTTATCAATTTTAATCAATCCAACCGTAGATTTATATCCATATATCAATAAAATAACAAACTGTAATAACCAAATTATTTAACAATTCTAACTTGCTGATTTTAGCAGAAAATGGCAGTGTTTGAACAATCATAACTTTTACGTCTCTTAGCCAAAACTAAAATTTCAATATGTTTCAGAAAGGTAAAACACAAGGAATAAAACCCAGAAATGGTATTACAAAAGTCTCAACCATGCAAGAGCAGTTTTCTATACAAAACAATTCATTAGACTACCCAAAACGGCAGTTGACAACAAAATAACAACATGAAAACATAGTCAATAAATGGTTGCATTACTCAAAGGAAAATTTAAACCATCCAAATCAGAAATAAAATTAGAAGGTTGGAGGTTTCATATACAATAATGATATGTTAAACATGCAATATTATGTAAATAAATACTACCAAATGTTAAATCTATACCAAAGCAAACATCCATATTGTTAATAAAATTGAACTTACTAATTGATCACGGTATAATAATAATTTATATTGTAATAATACAGAGTGTCAATTTGTATAAAAGAAAACAATGTATCTTCAACAACACACATTATAAGAAAATGAATACAATTGGAAGGTTAGTATGGTAATCTCAAGAAGTTTATATGATAAGAGTGTGATCAACTCATAATATAATGGCAGCTAATAATAAAGGTAAAGGATAGAAGTTAGGGAAGCATATCTCTTGTGCATATAGGTGCAAATTACTTTAACTATTTTATGACTTCACTTGATGAATCTGGATCACCAATTAATACAGGGTAACTAGAGGTAAGTTCAGTTCAAAGCCTACTTATTTTTTGACAGATTATTCTTAATGGTACAGTTAATCAATGCTAAAACTAAAATCTCATTATTCCACAAGTTTATTTTTATTAAAGGATTTACAAATCATTACATGCAGATTACAGCCTATAATTTCATTACCAAGAGTACAAATAATAATAAGAAGGGTTTTACAAAATTATTGCAGCAAGTGATATTCCCATATAATCTTGAAATCACAATCCTGAGACAGAATCAATGTATAAATTGTATTTAATTGCAGAAATAATCTAATTCTTTTATGTCAATAAAGGAATAGTATCCAACTAAACCGAAGTCATGTTGCTGAATATCCCACATGATGCAAAACAACAAAAAGATGTTCAATCGTAATTCTTCCCATAAACAAAGTAGCAAAAATTAATTTTAAATAACTAAATATTTAGGCAGAATACATGTACGATGTTCTTGTGGAGAATATGGTGATACTAAATGAAACAATCTGAAAAGAAGGCTTGTACTATAATAATGTGCACTGTATCAAACATCTAGTAATAATGGAGGGCTCCCATCAAGCATAACAATGGGAATTTTTGTCCTATGTTTTAGTTACAACTATAATGAAAATGTGGAAGCATAGACAAGGAAAGTGAACTTTTTGACAAAATTCTGCAAGAAGTGTGGTCTTATGAAATGCAATAGTTGCATGATATTCTCCAAATGGAATGATTGAAAAGGCTTAGAGGCTTCCAAGCACGTGAACTGTTTTCCCTCATTTAAAGACATGGACAATGCATTTTTTTTTGAGTAGAATAATGGTGATGCTAACTATTTGACAATTCAGGTCAAAGCAATGTGGTTGTAGGAGTTGCAATGATTGCAAGATATGCACAAAATGGATTTATTGAAAAGGCTTTAGAATCTTTCAAGCAAATGCATTTGGCAGGTGTAAATCTAAATTCCATTCCTCTTCCCAGCATTGATGCAGCTATGAAGGGTAAAGGATGCCATAATGTTAAAACCTAAATGTGCGCATTAGAAGGCTCTTGGCAGTAATTTTGATTTTAATAAACATACTCTGAAACCATGGCAAGTGACTTACCTCAGATTCTGCGCAAATTGTGGCATACTGGTTTAGGTTCCTCTGCCTGTGCCTCCATCCTCTCCTAGAAGACGGGTATGGAAAGTGTGAAAATGCATAGACATAGCACATGAACTGTTTTACAAAATTCCTGAAAGAGCAGTCATCTCTTGGACTGCCATTCCCCCCCCATGGTATGTGCCCATTTGGATTTTTATGAAAAGGCTTTTGAAAACTCCCAAAAAATGCAACTTGGTTCCGGCATGAGGACGACTTTCCTGTTGGCATGCATAAATGTTGGAGTAGAGGTCCAAGGCATGCGTACAGTTTGGCAGAATGCATCAAAGAAATGTGGCAGCATTTCCGGATAATCCCATTTACCTCAAAAGTTAAGTATTCATTTTAATATTTTACCCAGGCCAAAATTTTGTTTCAATATTATTATTATTATTATTATTTTATTCCCACTTGGTATTTCCAAAATTACCATCTAGCATAATCATTTTCTTATACAAATTTAATCTTTCATTATACTATCATATCTACATATGTATTCATATAGAATTTACTTTTCCCACCTATTAAACTCTATGCCATGATTCAATTATATATATATATATATATATAATAAAACTCCTTGCATTATTAACTATATTCCAAAATACAATCTTAACCGGACACTATACAAAGTAGTATATATAGATATAATATTAACGCCAAGCAAATGCAAATGGCAGTATTGAAAATTCAATTGATATATCAACCAATCATTTAAATTCTTCAATACAGTTAAAATAATAATATAAAAGGAACACATTTTATATCATTACAACCTTTAAATTATCTCTACTAATAGTCAACCAAAGAGCAAACATATAGGTGGCGCAATGAAGTAGAACAAGGATACTGTATAAAGAATTAGGGAACACCCAAAGATTTCGAATTTCCTAAGCAAAAAAAATGATCCTATTAATCAAATTCTCGGAGATGTTACACTCGCTGATTACCAAACCAAAACATATTCAAAATGTTAATGCAAAGATAAAAACACACATTCCCACTAGTAATTCGCGTGTTCAAGCTTAATACACATAAACAACTAAGGCGAGAAACACATCAATTGACTAATTAACTTGAACGACAAAATTAACATGACCTTATAGGTCACCAATAAACAACTTACTCACACATCACGAAGGGCCAAAAGCGAAGGGGTACTACATCCTCCCCCTAGGCTTCGACTTACTCCTGGAAGTCGTGAGGCTAAAGAAAATGTACGCAAACGAAAAACAACATTAACTCAAACAGTAACATCATGACATAATCAAATAACGGAAGACACCCATTAAATCAATTGTCAAAACATAAAAATCATATTGACGGGGTTACCAAGTGGGGTACTCATCCTTGTCGAGGATGATGGCAAGGGTTGGGGAACTTTTTGTCAACTCCATGTTTCCACGTCATACCCATTGGGATTTATGAGGCTCACATTTATGAGGCTCACTCAGACCTGACAGTGCAGGTGAGTCGAAACCTGGTACTTACATCTTGCATCAAAAAAAATGTCGAGCATAGATATATAGATCAAATAACAAACAAACTGTGAGAGGAAATCACAGTGTAGCAGGGCGCTCGCGAGTGAGTGATGCTACACCATCCCTCTCACCAAGACAACAAATAGTAGTCACAACAACCAAAACAACTCTAGTTATCCATTCAACTTGCAGACAATTCACTACTTAACAGTCAGAATAATATAATCACATAATGATCATAACCATGAATCTATATCATGTACTGTGTCAAAACAAATCACTGCTTAGCATTATAAGTATCTCCCTCTAAATATCCTAATTACTTTACCTTCACCACTGCGTTTCTGAAACTGACTCCTTGGAAATCACAATTAGAGTGGAAACATAACACATTAGTACCAATCATTCAAGCTGATTCATTACCTCGAAATGCTACACTTCCATAAAAACATAACATACTCACACACATAGAGCACACATTTTTGTTAAATATCATCATTTACACACAAGGCATTCCACTTAATTCATTATTCAACACAAAATTTCACCACATATGCAGCAAAAGACCATCAAATAACACCTCTTCAGAACCAACAAAACACGATGTATCACTCCCCAAGCACAAAATCCCAAGTTTAACACACACTCTTTACATTCACACACAAATTCACATAATGGGAAAACACATCATAAGACAACACAAAGGTCCATAATGCATCCTTGGTAGGAAGAATATTGGTGCATTGTGCACTACACTGAGGGTCCTATCCTTTCCTCCGGTTTTTGTACCATTCAACCAACACCACCTAGGGACCAACACGAATTACTAAGCGAGAATGATGCGAGGGTGAAAACCTAAGATCAAGAGTCTAAACACAATGTTCACATAATGGGCTCAATTAACCTAGAGTACCTAGTGTTTGTAAACCTTCGCTCTGATATTAATGATGTAATGCCCCGCCATGCGAACCCCAAAGGACAATTAACACTAACAAATTACCACACAATTTTTTTTTTGTTTGAAAGAAGAACAATACATAAGATGAACATGAATATACATTACACATACTATAATTATAGAGTTACAATATCAACTATGTCCTCTTGGATACACGGAATGACATTACGAAAACTAAACTCATACCATAACGAGAAAATGAACGAACCAAGATTACATTATAAATCATGATATAACATACATAAACACTCATCCATTATAATCCAATAATAAGAAACATCCACATAACATACTATCATCATGCGAGTTAAATGGAGCATATTTCCAAAGATACAACAGATCAAATAATAGCTACCACAAATCAATAACCTTATAAGGAATAAAACAGTAAATTGATACATTACATCCGTTTTAGGAGCACAATACATCACTTCAAGAGTACATTGCATGAGTTCATTACATCACTTCAGGGGTACATATATGCATTCCATTGTGAAGAGGAAAGATACATCAAATACAAGGATGATACATGAATGAACACGACACAACTACAATTGAGGTGAAGTTATGGATCAACTACATCGACACGAACTTAGATTGGGGACCCAATGGGGTGCATAGCATGTTCCACCCGACCACATGGACCCAAAGGTCCACCCCCCGTGCTAGGAGATGACAAGAAGGACCCTCAACCAAAACAGTCAGGTGTACAAGCAGAGCAACAATAAACACAAGAAACATCTCACATCATCAACACATAACTACAACAAAATAATGGAAAACCAATGAGAACCAATTCCCACTTTCATAGATCAACACTAAATAACCAAAGAGGTGCCAACAACAATAAGACCCAAAAGCCCTCAAATGAGATCGCGATATCATCCAACAATAAATATCAATGGGCACCTTTCATTAGCATCAATAAGGTTGCCAGGAGGCATATATGCAACATCAAATAACTGAAAGGAGGCTTCAACAATAAACATAAAGAAACAACCGCCTCAATATACATAAGGTACAACCACTTCCAGAGGTACACGAACAACAAGGGCAAACAACAAACACACAAGGTTGCTAGAGGGTGGAGTGTCATCACATAAGCTCGACATGGGTTACTCAATGCAGATCTTCATAGGTTACTAGCCCCCTACCTGGTTAAACCCTGGCAACCTCAATCGATCCCCGACCCCCATTCTCACTCATGCAAGATCAACATACCTTTCAAGAGGACAAGACAAATGATCTTTGCCATTCTAGGCCTTCCCACTCATCCCAAGCCTAAACGAGCACTTAGGCCATGAGTGAGGCTACATTATCTGAATTAATGTGAGAAACTACCTAAACCCCCTAATTAATTATTAGGTTATCATTGATTAAAGAAACTCTCAATGACTTACCTATACGCCACTCTGTGCGCCGACCCCGATTGATAGCCACTCCCCCTACTAACAACAAATCTCAAATTCACAAACTGGGTAAGCCCACTTGCACAAATAATCAAAGCCAAATCAGTAAATACACCAAGAGAGGCATGTATCGTCTCACGCTAGTACTTCAAAGTAAATGACTTCCCAATGCAAGGCTAAACCCACAAAAACACAATCCAAGCATAAAGATCAAAATGACAAAGTCATGTAACCACCCACTTTCAGGTGACACAAAATAAAGCTCATGAAAATACTCAAGGATTGATATGGGTTACCTAATGCAGATCCTCCTAGGTTGTCGGCCCCCATCCTGAGTTACCCAGGTAGCCTCATTGGATCCCCGACCCCCATACCAACTTATGCAAGTCAAAACCATACTCCCCTCAAACCTCTGGAAGACTCTCAAATTGTTAACACAATGGTTTCCCATCGAATTGGCTACAATCCCATGATCTCAGAAGACTAAAATACAATCCACAATTTACAAATCAACAATGAAGAAGAATGAGGGTTAACATCATAGCGAGACTTTCGAACTCAACAAAATTGAAATAATCCCCTCAATACAAAATAAAACTCAAGATCAAATCCTCTCAATGACCATTAGGCACAAATGGGCTCCCACTTACAACCATAACCAAAATCAACATATATTCCAAAAATTTATACAATTCCCAATAAACAATATAGCATTCAATCAAGCAACCCTTACATCACGAACATGATTACTTCGTAGAACAAAAATCATTTCCACATTGAACAACAATCAAATCAATTCATTCATGAGAGAACACTATAGCACCATTTGTAAAACTCATTACATAAACCCTAACTTTTTCTTACTATACCATTGACATAATGATACTCAAATGTCCATTATAACTATTAATCTAATTTTCTAATTCTTTTACCTACTCAATCGATTAATTGACCTAAACACCATTATTCTAATATAAAAACTTTAATATATATAAATATATATACATATATAATATTTTAAAATATAAAATAGCAACACAAGGATTGAAAGTATACAAGTATTCTATTTACATATTCAATGCAACCATGAAGTCCACATGAATTAACAATTCATCCATAAACAATTATAAAAGAAAATCAACATTAAAAGGATAGTCTAGTTCCATCAAAAAGTACATTACAAAGACAAGTACTCCTTAACTATAACAATTAAATGCTAAATTTACCAAGAGATTTACAATTTGATAAATAGCCACTTGTAAAAGAACTCAACAAGCAATAGTCACTCAATTAATACTCCTATTCATTTATTCAATAACCTTTCTATTGATCTAAGTATTAACAAATCACTTATTTATTATCTTATCAAAAGTGATGTCTAAAACTATGCTCTTATAGATACTACTTTATGATTCTTTATGAATACTAAATAGGTAATGGGTTAATTCTAGTTAAACTTTTCTTTAATAATTAAGTTAGACTATGGATAACCAAACATTACTAATTTGTGTAATTGAAGGTAAATAAAGATCTCCTCACTTAAAAATAGAACCATTATAGTTGAAATAAAAGTGCCATGACCCATACCTATAAAAATAGTCACCATCTACAAGTTATCATTTTTAATCAATCCAACCGTCAATTTATATCCATATATCAATAAAATAATAAACCGTAATAACCAAATTACTTAAAAATTCTAGCTTGCTGATTTTAGCATAAAATGGCAGTGTTTGAACAATCATAATTGTAACGCCCCGCCGTGTTGACCCCAAAGGACAACATAATGTCACACTAATTTTTTTTTTTTTTTGAAAGCGAAATATTGTGTAGGATAAGCTTATACATTTGTTACATGAAAGCAATTATACATTTACTAATTCATCCACGTCCTCTGGGGTACACAAGACGGTCATTACAATTTTGAAACTTTAATCAAATGAAAGCAAATGAAAATCGAGACTCCATAATGATAACATACAATCATTAATGATCACATGCGAATAAAACGATACACCATTTTATAAGAATTCAATTCACAGATCCATAATACAATGGCAGAGCATATTTCCATAGATACAACATATCAGATAATGGCTATCACATAGGGTTTATAAAGATAGAATAATACATTACAACTATTTTCAGGAGTACATTACATCACTTTAGGAGTACATTACATTACTTCAGGAGTCCATATGCATCCTATCGTGCAGAGGAAAAGATACATTAAATAAAAAGATGTTACATAATTGAACATAGTACAATAAGATTTGAGGTAGAGTCTTGGATCAACAACATCAACACGAACTTAGACAAGGGACCCAATGGGGTGCATAGCACGTTCCACCTGACCACGTGGACCCGAAGGCCCACCCCCCGTGCTAGGAGATTACAAGAAAGGACCCTCGACCAAGACAGACAAGCAAAACAATCACAAGACCAACTAACAAGGTCAACCTCAACATGACCTACGACAATCTCAATGACCACTTACAAGGTAACTGCTTTCGAAGGCAAACGAAGGAAAAGCAAGGGATTTATCAAGCATAAAAAATCTCAAACGAATGCGTGAGCGAGGCATGACCCATCTCACTCATAGTCATAACTAAGGCAACCAAATCATAGAACATAGTACACCCATGAGAACTTAAAATAGGAATACGATCAAAGGAAACACAAAGGTTTATACAAGGGCAGTTTCAAACAAAACAGGTTTCCCATCGCCTCTAGAAGCCTAACAACATACCACCCGTGACTATCCATCAAAAAGTAACTTAACATTCGGGTCCCCATCATATCCAAATCATGTCTAGACATTAAACTACCTCAAAAGCAAAATAAAACAAGAGGAAAATATGATCAACATAGATTCACCAGTATGCATAAAGAATCAAATCCAAAGAGTATTCAGGATAAATAAATAACCATCTACATGTCCAAGATAAACTATAAATGTCCATTCACTTAGACGTAGACACAATCCAATCCTACTAAAGATAATGTAGAAAATAATTAAATAATTAACTATAATTAAATGTAATTTCCCCATAAAATATTTTAATTAAATAAGCACTATGAAAACCCTATAGTAATAAACCTTTAGATTTCTCTTAATTTAATATTCCTAACGTATACCTTTATTTACTTCAAAGTAACTAACATTAAGATGAACCATATATATATTTGTTATATAATATATTTAAATAAAAAGCAATATAATGGTTCACTTCCTATAAATGAATCTAATTAAAATGTAATATTTTCTTTTGTTGACTTTTAACTAAATAAATATAATTCAAATACCCATTTAGTTTTACCAAAATCTATATTCCAACTCTACTTATCCAATACACTCTACGATACACATATACACATATAAGTATATATAATACTCCCTAAACAACATATATACATATGTTAAGAAATGTATTCATCAGTAAATGTACTTCCGTAGGTGAAAGCCAAATTCCACATCCTTCGCTAGAATCCTCACTAATTGTGCCAAAATGGAAGTTTTGGAATCGGGTCTGGACAATCAGATTTTAAAGCTAAAAAGATGCTCCTAAAGACGTGATATTTGAATGCGGAACTATTCCTAATTGACACAATGGATGCAATAATGTGTACGGACAAAAATCTCAATTTTCATAGTTAATTCTTTTATTTTCATCCTCCTATGTAAGTCCCATACTTTAAAAATATTTATCTTCAAATAATAATAATGATTATCTTTTAAAGCTAAACAAATTATTTCTTATGTAATTAAAAGAATATATATATATATATATATATATTTATTACTTCACTTTAAAGAAATCTAAATGAACATTTATCTATTATTTCATTTTAAAGAAACCTAAACCTAAAATAAAAAAAGGAGTATTTATTGTTGTTCTAAACAGAATGGTAAATACTTAATCTTTACCCTTATACATATTTTATTTTAATTTAGCCTGACCTTTATCTCGGGATACTCTTTTTATCTTTTAATATCCTTCCTATTTAAAGTCTTTATAAGGAATCATGCGTAGGAATACTTATATAAGAAAATTTTCCTAAGTTTCTTTCTCACACTTACTCTCTACCTTTCGCATGGATACATTTTGACCCAAGAATAATGCTACGATTTGTATAAGAGGGAGTTTAATATAAATAAGTACATGGCAACAAGCAGCTAAATTTATTAGCAACCATGTATCCCGGAGGTGAAAAATTGGCAATTTAATTGAATCCTAATTCCTGTGCCCTAAACACCAAGAGAAAACCCAATTTGGACGCAACAAAAGAGCACATTATCACAAGAGTAACCAACAATCAGAAAAATTCAAGATTGAATTTGTGACTTCCATAGATTATTTATGGACTAGAACAAAAAGAAGCAATTGGTAGGTGACGCCAAAACCAGAGAGGTTATTTAAAATTTTTAACTTCCTATAAGCTCAAGCACTGCGGCTGAGACAGGTTGACAATGGTATCAGGGAGGTTATTTAAACCTCTACAATATTCTATTTTCAAACACTGCATATGTGAGAGGTTGCCAACGAAATCAGGAAGATTTTTTTTTTTAAAAAAAAATCTCTACAACCTTCTTTGTTCTAGTCTTGCAGCTGTGACAGATTGCAAATGATATCACTTGGGCTTCCGAATTTGCAGTTGCAGACTGGTAACCCAAAAACACAGAATTATTCATTGCTCCCTACTGACACTATGGTTGTTAAGGATAAAGGGCCTGGAAATGTGACTGGGGTTAGCTCCAAAGTATACTAAGATGTTGCATACTCATTTAACGACGATGATGAAGAAGAGGCCGTGAGACAAGAATCCAAGGCCAAGGTAAATGGAGGACATTTAGGCATCTCAAGGAGGAAAAAGATTGCAGGACATGAACAAGATGGATTTCTTGAAAAGGCTTAAGAAAATTTCAAGCGAATGCAATTAGCAGGTTGTTTAAACCTTTAAACTTCCTATTGTGTTCAAGTGTCGCGGTTGAGACAGGCTGGCAAGGGAGACAAAAGATTATTTAAACCTCTACAACACTCTATTTTCGAGTACTGCAGGAGTGTCAGGTTGCTAATGGAATCAGGAAAGTTATCTAAATCTCTACAACGTTCTATTCTCAAGTGTTGCTGCTGTGATAGATTCTGAATGGTATTTAGGGAGATTATTTAAATTCACACACCCTCCACAGGTTGGACACTGCCGCAGCAAGGCACGTGAACTATTCACCAAATGCCTCTAAGAAAAGTGATCTCAAGGAATGCTAACTACAGGGTAAGCACTACTGGATTCGCTGAGAAGGCTTTTAGAAAAATTTCAAAGGTAATATGCATTTGTTCGGTTTAAAGCCAAAACTCCACAACCTTTGCTAACACCATCCCTGCCCATGCCAAAATGGGAACTTTAGAGTAGTATGGACATCCATCGAAGCCTAAAGGATAGAGGAACTTTGTCAGATATTATAGTTTCTACTTGCAGCTGCCCTGATCAACATGGATGCAAAAAGTGGAAGCATAAACATGGTACGTGATCTGTTTGACAGAAAAACTGAAAACAAAATTACATCTCATGGACAACATCAGGTTGAATGATGCATACAAAATGGGTTTGTTAAAAGAAAAGCGTTAGAAACTTTCAAGCAAATGTAATTTACAGGTGTAAAGCCACATTCCATATTCTTACCAGCAGTTGACGCTTGCGCCAAGAAGGAAGCGGCCAACGAATATTGGAGAGACCGCCCTCTGGGAGAAGTGAGCAGAAGGTATCCCCCTCACAAGGCACCCCCTGCTGTTTTTAAGAAAACACTTCTCCTCTGCCCAACTCCCAGTGTTGAACATGGACAATCGATATGCTCTAGTCACCACCTGAAGCATAAGCAGACAGCCACGTCTCAGTTGACATGCCTTCCAATGTATTGGTTGGTATGGCATTTATTTTGCTGTCATTTCCACTCTTGGAACTTTGTCCGGCCAATGTCCCCAATTTCTTAACAATAATTTTAGCGCTGACACTATAGAATAGATAGATCTAGGGAATCCCCAAATATAAACAACAATTTTATTACTATAATTGACATCTAGCATTAATATTAATTACTATATTTCCACAAGCCTGCTCCTAAGCACAATTTGATGAGTATAATCTATTTAAGAGTTAAAATAGAAAAACACATGTTGATAGTGAAGAAGGATTCTATTTACCTAATGATATTTGTTATACTAATTTTATGATAAAACAACTTGTACAATTGTTATTCTCATGATCGTGAAATCAAGTAGATAACAATTAACATGAACCCAATATTATATACCGATAATATTTAATCCTCTTACAACAACCATTATTTCGAATTAGCATGAGTAGCTTCCTAGTTTACTAAGAAACAATACTTTTACAATAGTAAATTTGGACGTATATCCAAATTATCCTAAACATGTAGTATAATCATATCTCAATTTATTTATTTATTTTCATGCTTGAATAGTGTGGTGACAATATTATTATCCTTATAGTATTCTATTAATCTCTTTAATCTCATTATATAATAATTTCATATACTGGACTACTTTATAAAATTAAGTTAACGTTAATACCATTTATAGTATCCTATGACAATCCAAACTAATTTAATTTAAATTAAATTACTTTCCCATATTATCAATTAAAATCAAATGACAGTAGTACTTATCTTTATTTATTTCTTAATCATTTAGCATTTAATCTCACAATTTTAATTTAATAAATAATAATCAATATCACCCTATAATACCTTTTCAAAACATATTATATTTAAATATTAGTTAAAATTACCATGTAAATCAACTTTGACTTAATTAAACCGATTAAATCAAGTTAATCAAAATATGAGTGTTATCATATAATCCAACAACACACGACACACTGAAACCACCAATAACCACTTACTCAAATATTCGACAAGGCCACAATGAAGGGGCACTACAATAACTTTTACGTCTCTTAGCCAAAACTAAAATTTCAATATGTTTCGGAAAGGGAAAAACACAAGGAATAAAACCCAGAAATGGTATTACAAAAGGCTCAACCATGCAAGAGTAGTTTTCTATACAAAAGAACTCATTAGACTATCCAAAATAGTAGTTGACAACAAAATAACAACATGAAAACATAGTCAATAAATGTTTGCATTACTCAAAGGCAGATTTAAACCATCCAAATCAGAAATAAAACTAGAAGGTTGGAGGTTTCATATACAATAATGATATGTTAAACATGCAATATTATGCAAATAAAAACTGTCGATCATCTTGGTTGAACGTGCTTTCTGAGTTGAGGCCCTAAATCCTGGGTATGGAGGCAAAGTAGGAGAAGGGCGTGGTCGAGCTGGAGGAGTGGACTGATCTGGTGGAGAAAAAACAAAGATTTACTATGTTATTATTTCTGAAGTGGAGTTCGAGACATTGAAGGAGGTAGTTATTGTAACAACCCATCATTCAATCAATCAACTTAGCCTTAGGAAGGAAAAAATCTTGGCTATTGGGAAAAATAGCAGAGATAGACTTGCATTCGTGGTGGAGAAAGGGGAGGAGAGGATACGTTGATTACAAAATAGAAGAGAATAGAGGATTCGGGAAAAAAAAATCTATCTGCTGAATATAGACAGGCCCCTCAAGGAGTTCGATGAGTCTATAAATGAGCAGAGCTGACTAGAGCAGAGACGTCTTCAATACAAATTGCACAAGCTGAAAAGGTTTGAAGTTCCTGACACATGTAGAGCATCGCTGCTTGGGAAGCTCAGATTTTACAGGTATGTTTGCTGAAAACTTTTTGCATTTTGAAGCAAAGAAAGTATTAGTATTTTGAAATGCAATGGCAGGTGTAAAGCCAGGTCGAATTAATATTCTTAGGGTTTTGAATGTGAGATCTGACTAGGTAGCTCTCATCTGAAGGACTCCTGGTTCGTGCTGAATATTTGTGACTTTCTTGATAGAGAGAAGCTCGCGAATAAATTGTAGCAGGTGTCTTATATTCTATTTAATAGATATTTTTGTTCTTGCTCACAATATGTTTGTATAACGTGATTAGAGTGAGCAATAGCGTTGGAATTTTAGTCTCTCCATCTCTAATTTGTATTTTAATGCTGGAAAAGACAACTGTAGGTAAACATATAAGTTAGGCACCAAAATACTTTGCTAAACTGACACAACTACATGTACCTTGAGCCCAAGAAAAGCTTGTAGTGTTAGAATGTGTACCAAGAGTGCTTCATTAAATCAAAGATACTAAGAGCTTCCTTACAAATTCCATCTGTGCATATCCTACAGTTTGCATTCCATAATCGGTGTCCAAGTACGCCTATCAATTACATTTGCTTGAAATTTTCTTAAGATTGTTGTCGTGTTCATATGATTTATGAAATAATGCTTTTTATTCGACTTCATTCCTTATTAGTAGACAGTGTGAACTCATTCTTCTTTTGTAGCTTCATGTCTAGATGACTCTATAATTTACCTTCATTTTCCCAGCCGATGAAGCCTAATACTTCTCTGAGAATTTTATACTTGCAAGATATAGTTTCCATTCTAATACAAGAAGGCCTTTGATAATATTTGTTGCTTGCATTTTCTTCCTAAATTCATTTAGGCACTTTCTTGATAGAGAGAAGCTCACGAATAAATTGTAGCAGGTGTCTTATATTCTATTTAATAGATATTTATGTTCTTGCTCACAATCTGTTTGTATAACGTGATTAGAGTGAGCAATAGCGTTGGAATAAATTTTGATCAAAATTTGTAGTTTATGGCCATTATCATTGCTTCTGTCCACTGCAAAAACTGCTCTGACAATCTGCAATCCACAGTAATGATTCACACTTTCCATCAAATCAAACCAACATTTCATGAATCAATTTAAGCTGTGTTCAGATATGGAGAGTGAGAGCGCAGTAAATGCAAATGTAATTTCTTTTCACATTCGTCTGCTTCATCAACGGACAGTGACAATGTTAATTGCTTTTCTTTCACGTGCTTTCCTTCCTCTACGAAAGTGTGTCCACCTCTCCCGTGATTTCCTCCTAGGTATTCATAGATCTTTTCTAGCCAACTCGAATGACTCCCACTGTTATTTTTTTATTCAATAAAGCTGAAAGAAGAACTATAGATATAATTAATAACAGTTTAATACAGAGATTATTAAAAAAAGCATCATTAAATGAAATCAATAGCTGAGATATTACCATATAGTATTTGACTTCCACTGTTTCTGAATCTGATTTTAACTGTTTGGGTTGCTTCCATCATACACAATGGTAAAGACACTCAATTTCTATCTGTTACCAAAAGTTATTGTGATTGTAGTTGTGTACCCTATTTTTGTGATTCTCTCTTCATTCTTTACACGGATCTTTTTGTAGGATTCTACATTGATGGCTATATCCATTCATCATTGAATGTCCTACAGTCAAACATATGACTGGACTGTACTGTACTATCAACGCATAAATAATGTACATGCACTCCAAACGAAATATATTAAATTTTAAAAAAAATAATGTGATTAAGAAGTACATTTACACATAAGTTTATCATATGAAAAAATAAAAAATAACATTAGGATTTACTATTATGATTATTCAATTACCACTTAGTGTAGAGAATCCATTGTATATGTAAAAGTACATGTAAAGATTGAATCCTGATTGGTTCATATATTATAATTTATATAGATCATATGTGGATTCTTGATTTAAATACATTGATCACGTATGGTTGATTTTGCAGATGGGATAATTAATAGGGGATAATTAATTTTTACTTCAACGAGAGGAAGTTGTCCACAAATACTTGAACCAGCTAGATCTTTAGATATACATCAAACACAAGTAAGTTTATATAAATTTCTTTTCTTTATACAAATAAATATAAATTAAATATGAATATATGATATTTTAAAATTGATTATGTGAAAGTATTTTTGACTCAATTTATTATTCATTCAAATTTGTAAAACAAATTTACACTATCAACTACTTTCTAATGAAACATTTTATATTGAAACAATTTATATTTTATATTAATTCAGATTTAATCAAAAATAACGTATGGTTGATTTTGCAGAGGGGATAATTAATTTTTACTTCAACGGGAGGAAGTCGTCCACAAATATTTGAACCAGCTAGATCTCTAGATATACATCAAACACGGGTAAGTTTATATAAATTTCTTTTCTTTATACAAATAAATATAAATGAAATATTAATATATGATATTGTAAAATTTATTATGAGAAATGATTTTTCATTGGATTTATTATTCATTCAAATTTGAAAAACAAATTTACACTATCAACTACTTTCTAATGAAACATTTTATATTTTACATTTTTAGCATAGAATATAAACTTATTGAAAAACCATATATATATATATATATATATTGAAAATTTTCTATATTGAGATAATAAAGTCAAAGATAACAATAATAAAAGATATCAATTATGCACAATTCTGCTGAATTTTGTTATGTGTGAACTATGAACCTCAATTGAGAGGTAACATAGAATATAATAGTTGATTACAAATTAAATAGATAGTGTCCATAGTGCAGTTGTAATGAGTTGGTTCATAATGTTCCTACTCACATCAAACAATGTATGTTAAATGGCCACATAATTGATCATTTGAAGTTTCACCAAAGGAAATAAAAAGAAGTTAGGATTTAAGTTGGGGTTAGGGTTAGGATACAACTAGAGTTAGGGTTAGGTTTCAATTAGGGTTAGAGACAATTAGGATTAGGGATAGGATGAAATTTAGGATACAATAAGGGTTCATAAGGGTTGGGTTCTAATAAGGGTTAGGCTTAGGGTTCAATTAGTATTACAGTGAGAATTAGGCTTGTCATTAGAATTAAGGTTAGTATAACAATTATCATCATGAATAGAGTTAGAATTAAATCTAGGAATAGAATTGGAATTAGGGTTACATTTCATGCTAAGATTAAAATACAATTAAGGTTATGATTCAATTATTATGAGTGTTCAATTTGAATTATGGTTCAATTAGGGTTATGGTTCAAGGAGAATTAGAGTTCACTTAGGGTTGTAAGATAAATAGATCAATTAGAATTAGAGTTCAATTAGGGTTGTAAGATAAATAGATCAATTAGGGTTATCGTGAGTTTTCAATTAATTTTAGATTTCAATTAGGGTTAGAATCCAATTAAGCTTATTAGAGTGCAATTAAGATTATGATTATAATTGGGTTATGATTATGGTTATGTCTTAGTTAGGATGATGGTTCAAATCAATTAGGATACGATAAGGGTTGATCTCTAATAAGGGTTAGGGTTAGCGTTCAATTCGTATTAAAAGTCCAGTAGAATTTGGCTCATCATTAGAATTAAGGTTTTTATTCAAATTATAATCATGAATAGAGTTTGAGTTAAGGCTACGGTTAGAATTAGAATTAGGGGTAGATTTCAGGCTAAGATTAAAAGTCAATGAGGGTTATGGTTCAATTTGAATTGCGGTCCAATTAGGGTCATGGTTCAATTAGAATTAGAGTTCACTTAGGGTTGTGAGATAAATAGATAAATTAGAATTAGGCTCATCATTAGAATTAACATTAGTATTTAAATCATAATCATTAAGAGAGTTTGAATTAGGGTAGGTTCTACAATAAATAGAGAAATTAGAATTAGGCTCGTCATTAAAACTAAGGTGAGAATTAGAATAATGAATAGAATTCACATTAAGGGTATGATGAGAATTAGAGTTAGGGTTAGATTTAAGGCTAAGATTAAAAGTCAAGCACGGTTATGGTTCAATTGCAATTATGGTTATGATTAACGTATAGCAACTTAAATAGATAAAGCTATTATAATAAATGCACATCTAAAATCAATTTAAAATTATAAAATTGAATACAAAAAAAATATAATAAATTGATATTAAAAAAACAATGTGATTAAGAAGTACATTTACACATAAGTTTATCATATGAAAAAAAAAAAAAATTCAAATTATAATCATGAATAGAGTTTGAGTTAAGGCTACGGTTAGAATTAGAATTAGGGGTAGATTTCAGGCTAAGATTAAAAGTCAATGAGGGTTATGGTTCAATTTGAATTGCGGTCCAATTAGGGTCATGGTTCAATTAGAATTAGAGTTCACTTAGGGTTGTAAGATAAATAGATCAATTAGAATTAGGCTCATCATTAGAATTAACGTTGGTATTTAAATCATAATCATTAAGAGAGTTTGAATTAGGGCAGGTTCTACAATAAATAGAGAAATTAGAATTAGGCTCATCATTAAAACTAAGGTGAGAATTAGAATAATGAATAGAATTCACATTAAGGGTATGATGAGAATTAGAGTTAGGGTTAGATTTAAGGCTAAGATTAAAAGTCAAGCACGGTTTTGGTTCAATTGCAATTATGGTTATGATTAACGTATAGCAACTTAAATAGATAAAGCTGTTATAATAAATGCACATCTAAAATCAATTTAAAATTATAAAATTGAATACAAAAAAAATATAATAAATTGATATTAAAAAAATAATGTGATTAAGAAGTACATTTACACATAAGTTTATCATATGAAAAATAAAATAAAATTAGGATTTACTATTATGATTATTCAATTATCACTTAGTGTTATGATTTACTACTAGAATTAGAATTAGGGTTACATTTAAGGATCAGATTAACAACCAATTAGTGTTATGATTCAATTAGAGTTAGGGTTAGGTTTAAATTAGGGTTAGAGACAATTAGGAGTAGGGCTAGGATTAATTTTAGGATACAATAATGGTTCATAAGGGTTGAGTTCTAATACGAGTTAGGCTTAGCGTTCAATTACTATTGTAGTTACAATTACGCTCGTCATTAAAATTAAGGTTAGTATGAAAATTATCATCATGAATAGATTTAGAATTAAGTCTACAATTAGAATTAGAATTAGAATTAGGGTTACATTTAACGCTAAGATTAACAATCAATTAGTGTTATGATTCAATTATAATTAGAGTTCAATTAGGGTTGTAAGATAAATAAATCAATTAGGGTTATAAAGAGTGTTCATGAACTCTTATTGCAACCCTAACTCTAACACGAATGCTAAGGCCTATGGGTCCACTATGAGTGCACTATGCAAATAGAATTGTGCTTGTGTAACTAACGTGAATCTTTTTGTGCCAGACATGGTGCGCTTTAAGCAGATTGCACGTAAGTCTATAGCTGGAAATGCTCGTTATCTACAATGTAAAAAGGAGTGAGATGCATTGACTAAAACCATAGAAGGAACAAATGTAGAAGGTGAAGGTTGGATGAAGGATGACGAGACATTCTCCCATGCAATGGAGAGAATTCGTGATGTGAGGGCATAAATGAAATGGTCAGAGAAAGCAGCAGCTTCTGTCCAAGCAGATTTGGACAAGAATTTACCCCCTAACCATTGTGTACCAAGCGAAAATAGTTCTAATAATCCTCCTAAGAAACAAAAAAATAATGAGCACATGCCAATGCAACCTCCCCATGAAATAATTGTGATAAGTTCTGATGAGTCTAAGGATAATACTCCTCTGGCACCTTGAATGAGTGAAACCTAATTTATATATGTAATGTATTCCTTGATGTGGAAAATAAATAAAACATTATGTAAATGTTGTTGGAATGAACACTTTTGTGTTTATGAAATTCATCTTGTGTTGAGAAATACTTATAAATTGCAATTTAAGTGGTAAGACTATGTTGACATTGCAATTTTGTTTAAATTTTTTGACTAATAATTAGCTTATGAAGCTTTCATGACATTATTACCACCACTACCATCTCTATCCAAAACTCACCAACCTCCTACATTAAAAGAAATTTGATACCAACAACTTTCTTACCCTTCTCTTTATAGTCTTGTTGGCTTTGAAAATTGTATTGAAAATCATGTGTACGATTCTACAACTTAGAATCATACCTATCTTTATAACCTATTACTTATTGATGAGTTTCATCTATGGTTTAGATAATGGCTACCCAAAATCAATCTCATGTCAGCGAACCATCAGTCCAACAGCTAGAAGTCCATGAGGAGTCAACAAATTCCAACACATATGTGCCAAGTCCAATAGACAAGTTGTACACGTCAATTGAAGACCACTCAAAAAAAATCATTAGGGAACTCCATGATGCTGCACTGCTTGCACGTGGAATAGAACGACAAGAGATTGATGACATGGAAGAAATTGCCCGTAAATTACATTCAACATGCAAGAAAGTTGCAGGATTCTCTAGATTTTTAAGAGAACTTCATTATGCCGAGCAATACGAGGAACCAAGAGTTGCAAAAAGTGCTATTGAAAAATTTATTTTGTACTTGTATGATAATTAGGGTAAACACATGTGTAGCATATAGAGGGTTGTTCCATGGTTGGCTCACTCTTATGAACAAGATTTTTGATGTAGACTTTCATGTCTATTTTGTAAAAAAATTGTTCATAGGTGTTGTATGTAGGTAGCAACCATGATTGACTTATTCTTATGAAGAATATTTTCATAAAGAATTTGATGTCTACTTTTGCAAAAGATTGCTGATATATTTTGGATGTACATGCCCTACTTGATATATAAAGAGTCACAAGATGATAATGATGAGTGCATTTATGCAAGGACCAATATCCAAAACACAATTAAGGTTTCATTTTCCTTCTTTGTGATGAAATTTCTTCGTCAAATTATGCTTCAACTATACTTCTTATTTAATAGTCATGAAAATTTGTATTCTATTGAATTTTTTTTGATTCCAATAGTCTTTGATATTAAATGAAATTCATTTCAAAGAAAATTAGACTTACCATTGAAAAAAAACATCTTTACAAATCAAACTTGAATTATTTTCTAGATATGGTGCGACCGAGATTGAATTTTGAATCAGAGGAGCAAAGGAAACAATATCAAAGAGAATATCACAGAGAATATCAAAGAGAATATAGAAGACGACGACAAGAACAATGACAGATGTTGAAAGGGAAGAGCGGAGAAAAAGACACAATGAAGTTAAAAGAGCAAGCTATGTTAGACAAAGGGAAGAAGTCATAGTACAAGATGACATAAATGTAGATGTACAAGGAAACATACAAAACCCAAATGAAATGCTTCACAATGATTTCAAAAAATTCCAAGTACAATTTCGACATCAATTAGATAACTTGACAACACAAGGAATGCGTGATATCTGTCAAGAATACTACCCAGGAATGAAAGTATTTCACACCTCTGAAGGTATTGTTTGTAATAGATGTCGTCAAGAGAAAGGGAATCATAGATTTTCAGCTTTAAATAATATGGACCCTGGGCCACAACCAGAGGAGCTTGCAAAATTGACTCAAGTAAAAGAAATGTTAATTGCTCGTGATAACCCAATATTACAAGTTACCCATGCAGTCGGTGGTCAGTATAAATACAAAGGACACACAATAAGTTTTCCACAAAATGTGGAATATGTTTCAAATGTTTTGCCACATTCAATAAGAGAGTTGCCAATCATCATTGTTTGAAGAAGGGATCAACGTGGCACAAATTATAACTTCACAGTCAATAGGGATCGCGTGTATAAGGCATTAAAATACAAAGTAGAGCATGACAAGTTTTATTCAGATGTCGAAATCAATGACAATGCTCTAAATGATCTCATAGGAAATTCTGATGAAAACATATTCAACAAATTACAAACGGTGCATATGAAATTTGATTCTGATTCAAATGAAATTGTATTTGTGGGTCCAATCATCGAAATGGATCAAGGAAATATAATTGAGCACACTACATCAATGGCTTCTATGCCACCTAATGCTCAAAGAGAAATGGAATTGATTTAGGCATGGGTTAATAACCCTAATGCAAATTCACCAACATTGATTGATTGGCCAAAAATTGGTTCATCTCCAATCAATGAATATGTCACTCCAGGATTACTTGATATGGCATTCCCAACATTGTTCCTTGATGGTAAATGTGATTGGTTAGAACCACGAATGAGAAGAGTGCATCTGCATGAATTTGTTAAGCATTTATTGTGTTATAGGGACCATCGTTTTGGTCGACATCCAAGATTTTGATATTTTATGATGAACATGATAATGAGACACTGTGCACAAAATTCTTCAACTTTATTTGTTAAAAGAAGCTTTCAAGCCATGCCAATTACCATTAACGAGTTGCGTCATCATATGCAAAACATGCCAGAATCCCATCTAGCTGATAGGTTAATGCGATTTGGAACAACATTGAGGGGTACACGGTCATACTGGACACAATGTCGTGCAGAATTGATTGACATGCTTCATCAAATAGGCTCTCCTACAATATTCTTCACTTTGAGTGCAACAGATCTATATTGGCCTGATTTGCATGCACTAATGCTAGGAACATTGCCAACAACTCCACGAGAGGCTCAAATATGGCGAAAACAAAATGTTATTGACTATCCTCATATAGTCACACAATACATGCATTTAAGACATTCAATGTTTAGAACAAAAATACTAGAAAAAGGAATGAAAATTCATGATTTTTGGTCTAGATATGAGTGGCAATATAGGGGCTCACCACATGTGCATGGATTCATTTGGATAGACGGAGCACCAAATATGGACAACTTGGATTGGTCAAATCAAGAGCAACGAAAAAGTGCAAAAAGATATTTCCATTCTATTGTTCAAGCATGGAATCCTAGACAAGATCCACATCAACAAAACATCCAGGCATGTTCAAAATAGCTTACAACATACGCATATCATATATGTCATAAACTATTTGTAGTTTATCACATAACTAATCAATTTTGTATGTCATATTGTAGACATTCCAAAATTTTCCTCAACATCCATGTCTCAAAAATACAAGCCAACTTGCAGAGATCAATGTTGATCATGACTATGAAGAGCTACTAAATTATGTAGAGAGACACACAGTCTGTAGGGAGGGTGCATGCCTACGAAAAAAAGGAGGAACAATGGTTTGCAGGTAACAACTTTCATTCGTAAAAAAATTTATATTCAAATCAAATTTAACATAATTCTAAACTACAAACATACATTACTTATTCATATTCATAATAGGTATAATGCTCCTTGGCAATTGAATTTGGAGGGACCCAAATTACATGAAGACGTAGAAACGGGTGAAAAGAAATTTGAGCCAGCGAGGAATGATGACAGAGTAAACAAACACAATCGTTACATATTGCAATTGTGGAGAGCAAATATAGATTGGCAACCTGTTCTTTCCAAACATGCTGTAATCAAATATATTGCAAAGTATGCAGCAAAAGCAGAAAAAAGTTCAGGAACATACCAACATATGTTAATGCGACTTGCAAACATGGAAAATCCAGATGATTTAGCAACAAAAGCATATAGAAGACTTTTGACTGAGACTGTCATAGAAAGAGACATTGGAGCTCAAGAAACGTGCCACATGCTACTTGAACTTCCATTGGTAGAGAGCAGTAGGAGGTTTATCAATCTAAATGTGTCACGTGAGGTGTTTAAACCTGTACATGTAAATGAAGCAGAAAATAATGAAGAACAAACAACATCTTTCATCCATGGATATAAAATAATGCCTTTGTCTATGGAAAGTGTTAGCCTAATTGATGCAGCCAGATCATGGATATATAATCCTAAAAGAAAGAGAGATAACAAATGGGAGCCAAGACAAAAAACAGCTATTGTTAGAGTATGCCCAAACTTTTTATCGATTCCTCCACGTGAGTCAGATAAATGGATCAATTTTTGTTATTCAGAATTATTGTTGTACAAACCTTTTCGTGATGTGGATAGAGATATTGGTCATGATGATGATTCAATAAGACAAAACTGGGAGTCATTCCATTATAACCCTTGGCACGTGGAACAAATAGCAATTGAAGAACATGATCAAAACATCAGTGATGCTGAAATTGAAGACAATGAAACTCTTCAAAGAAATACTACTGAGCATGAATGGGAAATACTATCTGGACTACATCATGGTCAAAATATACAAGTTTCTGAAATAGATATGTTAGGAAGGAGAGATTTTGATCGACAAGAAAATTGGTGTAATGAATATCGTGGTGAAATCTATACGAATCAAGCAATCAACTTCATTAGTAGCATAAGAGAACATGGATGTCTCATACATGATGAAATACCACAGCCTATGAACTACACAACCCTTAGTGACAAACAAAAAAAGGCATTGAACATAATCATGAGACACTACCATAATAATGAAAATGAATCGCCCTTGTTGATGATAATTCAAGGAATAGCAGGGACAGGAAAGTCATATCTAATTGGTGCTATTAGTCAAGCTCTTAAAAATGCAGCATATCTTGGTCCTTCTCCTCTTCTATTACTAGCACCAACTGGAGTTGCAGCATTCAACATAAGAGCATCCACAGTTCATTGAAAACTTCGAATCCCAATCAGAGATTTTGGTCAATTGGAAGGAGCGAGGCTCACAAGTTTTCAAGAAGAAATGACAAATATCAAGTACATTCTAATTGATGAAATGAGTTTCATTGGTCAAAACTTGCTAGAAAACATGGATTCTCAACTCCGACAAGCAGTCCCACAAAATGCAAACCGCAACTTTGGAGGTAGATACCTATTTGATTAACCCAATTAAGTATGTTATATGGAAATAAAAAAAATCATATAAATGAAAATTGTTTAACGATAACATTCTATAGTACTCACAATAATTGTTATCAATTTTTTATCAGGCATATCTATCATTTTTGTTGGAGATTTGGGTCAGTTGCCCCCTGTTAATGATAGACCACCATATGACAGCAACACACGAGCTAAGTTGCTATGGGAAGAATTCAAAACTGTAGTTACTCTTGATAAAATATTCAGACAAGATGGAGACAACATGCATCAACAAAGATTTCGTCAACTATTGACAAATTTGAGAGATGCAAACCCTACAATTGATGATTGGAAACTCCTTATGACAAGAACCACTATTACATTAGATGCAACAAATAACCAGGAGTTTGATAGTGGTGTGCATTTATTCTCTACAAATGAAAATGTTAATAGCCATAACAAGAAAATGTTATACTCATTGAAGCATCCTGTTGCACGTAGTGTTGCAATAAAATCAGGAAATAGCAATGCAGGAGAAGAATGCTCAAATGATGAGCTTGATCTAGAATTATTGATATGTAAAGATGCCAGGGTTATGTTAACCTCAAATCTACTCATACAAGCAGGCCTTGTCAATGGAGCTTTAGGATATATACAAAACATTGTCTACAAGCCTGGAACCAGACCACCAGAACCACCAACATATGTCATGGTTGCATTTGATAGCTATTCAGGAATACCATTTGATGATTGTAACCCAAAGATAATTCCAATTACACCAATACAAAGGGGAAGGACAATCCAAATTCCGTTAAGATTGGCTTGGGCATTGACAATTCACAAATCACAGGGTTTAACTCTATCAAAAGCTACTATTGATATAGGACCAAGAGAAAGAATGGGATTGACATTTGTAGCTATATCCCGTGTAAAATGCATCGAAGGATTAAGAATTATGCCACCGTTCAGTTATGACCGTTATGAAAAAATGAAAAATGGTAAACAACTTGCCACTTAGAGAAAGGCTGAGGAAAATAGATTGAAAATATTAGAAGATACTTGATGTAACATGCATATGTTCTTCAATGTTGATTTCATTAGTCTCAAATTCCAAAATGTAATATATGTGTATGATATTTAGTAGAAGATACTTGATGTAACATGCATATGTTCTTGAATGTTGATTTCATGATTCTCAAATTCCAAAATGTAATATATGTGTATGATATTTAGTTTTATGCTACATTCAATTCTTATGCTATATAAAAAATCAACAAATTATCAATGCTTTGAGTTACTCTTCCATGTTTTTTCTATGTTTGAAATCTATTGAATACTATTGTCCTTATATGATGATGATGCAGGCATGGATCCTATCAACAATCCATATAAGCACCCAATTGCTACAAAAAATGAACCTCAAACAAGAACCATTCCTATTGCAGCACTCAATCCATACTAGAATAGATGGTCAATAAAGGCAAGAGTCATTAGAAAGGGTCAACTTCGTCATTTTAACAATGCAAAAGGACATGGAAAAGTGTTTACTTTTGACTTGGTTGATTCAGATGGTGGTGAAATCAGAGTAACATGTTTTAATGCAGTTGTAGAAAAGTTTTATGATCGTATTGAAACTGGAAAAGTGTATCTTATCTCAAAAGGGAGACTCAAACCTGCACAAAAGAATTTTAACCAAATAAAAAATGAATGGGAAATCTTATTAGAAACAAATTCGACTGTTGAGTTGTGTTTGGAGGAGGATAGTTGTATACCAAAACAACAATTCCATTTTACATTGATAAGAGAAATTGAGAACATGAAAAGCAATTCTTTGGTTGATATGATTGGTGTTGTTCTCTCAATCGACACACCAAACACCATATTCAAAAAGAATGCCACACAAACTCAAAAAAGAACCCTTCAAATGAAAGACATGTCTGGTTGTATGGTGGAATTAACACTGTGGGGTGATTTCTACAATAAGGAAGGTCAACAACTCCAAGAAATGTGCAATGCAGGAACCTTCCCGATTCTTGCAATAAAGGCTTGACGAATTAGTGATTTTGGTGGGAAATCAGTGGGAACAATTACTACAACCGAGCTCCTTATAAATCCAGATTTTCCTCTCTCACACCAATTGAGATTGTGGTTTGATACAGAAGGGAAAAATGTCCATTCTCATTCTATTACAAAGGAAATCTCATCTGCAATTGAAGAAAAAAAATTAAAAAGTATCTCACAAATACAAGATCAGGACCTTGCCAGCTCTGGTAAACCTTATTGGATAGTGATAAAAGCTACCTTATCTTTCATTAAGGTAGACAATTTTTTTTATACAGCATGCCCCTTGAAAATTGGAGATAGGTACTACAAAAAGAAGGTAAACACTAATGAAAATGGTCAATGGTATTGTGGAAGATGTGATAAAACTTTCCTTGAATGTGATTATAAATATATACTTCAATGCAAAGTGCAAGACCATACTTCATTCACTTGGATTACAGCTTTTGAAGAAGCGGCAGAAGAAATTATGGGTGTTACAGCAAAAGAATTGAACATTTTGAAGCATGAAAAACAAGATGATATTAAGTTCTCACACATTATACAAAAGGTCCTTTTCAACAGATACATATTTAAACTTCAAGTGAGAAAAGAGACTTATAATGATGAAGAAAGGATTAAATGCACAGTCATAAAAACAACCAAGTTTGATTATTCATCTGAGAGCAAAGCTTTATTAGACTCAATTGCAAAGCTATAGGTTTCATAATATTCAAATGCTTGAATGTATATATTGTTAACAATGTATTCAAACATTTGAAAAAAAAAAAAACAGTGGATATATATAAGTTAGTGAATGCCATTTTGTCGTCGTGATATACTTCTTTGATGCTATCAATACTAAATCTAATGATTCATGAACATTTTTTATTTAAAATTTATTGTTCTCTATTGATTATTGTTATATACAAGTTGGTATGATTTCAAATTTTAATGTCTACCCTTATATATAGGAATTGAAATAAACAATGACACAAACAATAATGAAATCAAATTGATGTATTTTCAAATTCATATTAATGAAAATGTAAGCATTTTTTTTTTCAAAAAAATAGGCATCTCGATAAAGATAACTCTCGGCGTGTTTTACATATATTATTAATTAATATAGGTATGCTAGTATTTAAATATTAGTTAAAATTACCATGTAAATCAACTTTGAATTAATTAAACCGATTAAATCAAGTTAATCAAAATATGAGTGTTATCATATAATCCAACAACACACGACACACTGAAACCACCAATAACCACTTACTCAAATATTCGACAAGGCCACAATGAAGGGGCACTACAATAACTTTTACGTCTCTTAGCCAAAACTAAAATTTCAATATGTTTCGGAAAGGGAAAAACACAAGGAATAAAACCCAGAAATGGTATTACAAAAGGCTCAACCATGCAAGAGTAGTTTTCTATACAAAATAACTCATTAGACTATCCAAAATAGCAGTTGACAACAAAATAACAACATGAAAACATAGTCAATAAATGTTTGCATTACTCAAAGGCAGATTTAAACCATCCAAATCAGAAATAAAACTAGAAGGTTGGAGGTTTCATATACAATAATGATATGTTAAACATGCAATATTATGCAAATAAATACTACCAACTGTTAAATCTATACCAAAGCAATCATCTATATTGTTAATAAAATTGAACTTACTAATTGATCACGGTATAATAATAATTTATATTGTAATAATACAGAGTGTCAATTTGTATAAAACAAAACAATGTATCTTCAACAACACACATTATAAGAAAATGAATACAATTGGAAGGTTAGTATGGTAATCTCAAGAAGTTTATATGATTAGAGTGTGATCAACTCATAATATAATGGCAGCTAATAATAAAGGTAAAGGATAGAAGTTAGGGAAGCGTATCTCTTGTGCATATAGGTGCAAATTACTTGAACTATTTTATGACTTCATTTGATGAATCTGGATCACCAATTAATACAGGGTAACTAGAGGTAAGTTCAGTTCAAAGCCTGCTTATTTTTTGACAGATTATTCTTAATGGTATAGTTATTCAATGCTAAAACTAAAATCTCATTATTCCACAAGTTTATTTTTATTAAAGGATTTACAAATCATTACATGCAGATTACAGCCTATAATTTCATTACCAAGAGTACAACTAATAATAAGAAGGGTTTTACAAAATTATTGCAGTGATATTCCCATATAATCTTGAAATCACAATCCTGAGACAGAATCAATGTATAAACTGTATTTAATTGCAGAAATAATCTAATTGTTCTATGTCAATAAAGGAATAGCAGCCAACTAAACCAAGTCATGTTGCTGAATATCCCACATGATGCAAAACAACAAAAAGATGTTCAATCATAATTCTTCCCGTAAACAAAGTAGCACAAATTAATTTTAAATAACTAAATATTTAGGCAGAATACATGTACGATGTTCTTGTGGAGAATATGGTGATGCTAAATGAAACAATTTGAAAAGAAGGCTTGTACTATAATAATGTGCATTGTATCAAACATCTAGTAATAATGAAGGGCTCCCATCAAGCATAACAATGGGAATTTTTGTCCTATGTTTTAGTTACAACTATCATGAAAATGTGGAAGCATTGACAGGGAAAGTGAACTGTTTGACAAAATTCTGCAAGAAGTGTGGTCTCATGAAATGCAATAGTTGCATGATATGCTCCAAATGGAATGATTGAAAAGGCTTAGAGGCTTCCAAGCAATTGCAAATCTGTGAAAGCATAGCCAAGCACGTGAACTATTTTCCCTCATTTAAAGACATGGACAACACATTCTTTTTTTGAGGAGAATAATGGTGATGCTAACTATTTGATAGTTCAGCTCAAAGCAATGTGGTTGCAGGAGTTGCAATGACTGCAGGATATGCAAAAAATGGATTTATTGAAAAGGTTTTAGAAGCTTTCAAGCAAATGCATTTGGCAGGTGTAAATCTAAATTCCACTCCCCTTCCCAGCATCGATGCAGCTACGAAGGGTAAAGGATGCCATAATGTTAAAACCTAAATGTGCGCATTAGAAGGCTCTTGGCAATAATTTTGATTTTAATAAACATACTCTAAAACCATGGCAAGTGACTTACCTCAGATTCTGCGCAAATTGTGGCATACTGGTTTAGGTTCCTCTGCCTGTGCCTCCATCCTCTCCTGGCAGACGGGTATGGAAGGTGTGAAAACGCATAGACATAGCACATGAACTGTTTTACAAAATTCTTGAAAGAGCACTCATCTCTTGGACTGCCATTCCCCCCCACATGGTATGCGCCCATTTGGATTTTTATGAAAAGGCTTTTGAAAACTCCCAAAAAATGCAACTTGGTTCTGGCATGTGGACGGCTTTCCTGTTGGCATGCATAAATGTTGGAGTAGAGACAAGGCACGTGGACAGTTTGGCAAAATGCTTCAAAGAAATGTGGCAGCATTTCTGGATAATCCCATTTACCTCAAAAGTTAAGTATTCATTTTAATATTTTACCCAGGTCAAAATTTCTTTTCAATATTATTATTATTATTTTTATTCTCACTTGGTATTTCCAAAATTACCATCTAGTACAATGATTTTCTTATGCAAATTTAATCTTTCGTTATACTATCATATCTACATATGTATTCATATAGAATTTACTTTTCCCACCTATTAAACTATATGCCATGATTCAGTTATATATATATAATAATAATAATAAAACTCCTTGCATTATTAACCATATTCCAAAATACAATCTTAACCGGACACTATACAAAGTAGTATATATAGATATATTATTAACACCAAACAAATGCAAATGGCAGTATTGAAAATTCAATTGATATATCAACCAATCATTTAAATTCTTCAATACAGTTAAAATAATAATATAAAAGGAACACATTTTATATCGTTACAACCATTAAATTATCTCTACTAATAGTCAACCAAAGAGCAAACATATAGCCAACACAATGAAGTAGAACAAGGATACTCTATAAAGAATTAGGGAACACCCAAAGATTTTGAATTTCCCAAGCAAAAAAAATGACCCTATTAATCGAATTCCTGGTGATGGTACACTCGTTGATTACCAAACCAAAACGTATTCAAAATGTTAATGCAGAGATAAAAACACACATTCACACTAACAATTCGCGTGTTCAAGCTTAATACACATAAGCAACTAAGGCGATCAACACATCAATTGACCAATTAAGTTGAACAACAAAATCAACATGACCTTATAGGTCACCAATAAACGACTTACTCACACATCATGAAGGGCCAAAAGCGGAGGGGTACTACACCATTTCATTTGTACTATGTAGTTTATTGCTCATATGGATCATTCATAGGCATGAAAACATAAAAAATTGCTTATGTTTTTAAACTATAGGATGTATCGCTTGTGGTTCTTTTAGCTTTATAGATTCTTGAATTTATTTATAAAGTGAAGGAAAATAAAGCAATTTTCATATTATCCCTATAGTTTCTCATGACCTTATAAATTATTAATCCTTTTTTTTTATTTTCATGTTGTTATACCTTATTAAATTTATACAATTGATGAAAATCACCATTAGACTTGTGTGGAGGTTCCTTAGGTATTTTCACATATGTACTAAAAGTGGAATGACCTAATTAAAATAAAAGCATTCACAGATCTCTAACAATTGTAATCACTTTGTCTTCATGAACCTATTTAATACATTGATGCAACATAGATGGTACTCTTGACATGACTCTATCCATGGATGTCCAAGTATTACATGAAATCTATTTGAAGAAGGAACAATATTATATCAAATAAGCACCTCCTTTGGACCCATTACTAAAGGAAAAATAATATTTCCAATGTTCTCAATCAATATACTATTAGTCATTTTTAGTAAAAACCATGACTACACATATGCTCATTGTTAAAAAAGATGATTGAAACAAACCTTCTATCCATACATTATGTTAATAAGAATGATCTTTAAGCACACCCTTAATATATTTTAAATCCACATAAGCTTTAACATACAAAGGACCATAGTAATTATTCTATGGAATCTCCTTGTGTGAAAAAGTAATGAGTGATATAAAAAGAGGAACTTTCGGAATTTCATCAAGCATAGCTACAAAGTGATATTTAACTTTATGTAAATAAATATTTTCAATTCCCTCGATATATGCATATGCCTTGTGATCTTCATGTAAATCTACACTAATATATTGATCATGAACATGAAATAGATTTGTGTAAATCTATAAACTTGGATTAGGATGAGAAACTGAATGATTTACCCTATTAATAGTCCCCTCAATTTAAATCATGTCATATCCTAAATTGTATGCTTTTATTCCATCATTTGAAGTCTATGTATAATACCCATTAATTCTTTGACAATTACAAAATGCATTCATGTCATATCCTTTAGGCATACCCTTAGATATATCCTTTATGGTATAATTAGAATGAGTGTAATTATATTTATACTAAGTAACCTTTGAAGAACATTATTCAGAGGCTCTTGAAATCTTATAAATTTTATAATATTTTATGGTTTAGAAGTAGGAACATTTGAAGCAGTTGTAATATAATGATTATTGGGAAATTTCTCTTATTTTTCAATATCCTCAAGGAAAATTATTTTCTTGGTAAATTTAGAAGGGTAGGAAGATGTAGAAGTATCATGAGAATATCCATACTTGAGTATATATCCCTTAACACAAGTATTATGAACCTTGTGTTTAAGGAGTTGATCTTGTATTTTAGTACAAAAGGATTACAATATTATTATATAACCATCTATACACTCATTATATCCTTGTCAACAAGTAAATAAATATGAAAGAAGTATTCATTTTGATGTTCCCAAAAAATTATCTCACAAAATTTTGGCCAAATCTAAATTTAATGAATAGACCTATGTGGGAGAGAATAAAACCATCTAATCGAATGGTGTTTCAAAGTCCACAAGAATAGATTATCTAATAACTTATCTTCATACACAAAGTCCAAATATAAAACATTATTGAACCTCAAATGTATCACATGCTCTCCTTTACCACTGTTAGTAGGTATCAAAGGTACTACACATAACACAATACTACTTTATATGTCATTGTCCTATACCACAAATGGTTTATAGTACCACACAAAAAGAGTTAAACAATGCAAAGAATATCACGTGATATGACACACCATAATAGAGACCTTGTGGTACAACATATGAGCATTAAACACTTTGAAAAGGGAATAAGTATTTATGTAGCACCACACAACCTCCACACATGCCATTTGGACCCATATATTGGTCATGTAGCTCTTAAATAGCCTCAAAATTCACCAAATAAGCTATAATATGGATAGATATCTCAAAGTGAATGGTGAACTCATGGGAAGAAGATAATTAAAAGTATTTATGAGAGGTTATAAGGAAAAGAAAAGATGAAGAGGCATACGACTATATAAGAAATAGAAAGTGAGAGAGAAGAGAAGGAATAATTAGATAAGGACATCAATGAGTAAGACATAAAAAATACATAGAGTATATTAGAGAAAGGAGGAAGAAGCTACCCAATCATATGTGATGTATATATCTACATGTGTAGTAACATACTCTAGATTCCTATAGTATGAGAGGGGTTAGGCACCTAAAGGTGATAACTAGAAAGGGGGGATCTTAAAAATGTGTGACCACTAAGGAAAGTCTAGATTGAGTCATCGAGGATAGATTAAAGGATTAATGAAATATAAAATTTAAAACACCTATGGCAAAAGGAGACATCAAAAGGTTGAGAGGATTTTTTGAAGAACTTAAGATGGCTCAAAAAATGCACATGAAAGAAGAAAGGATGTTGAAACAAACCCAATGATGCAGGAGCATCCAGTGGTGTAAGGGCAATCTTGCATCACCCAAAAATAGTTAAATTTCAAGTTTCTCAGTTTTTATATGTTTTTACATTTTTGGATACCCTTTTCGTCATAATAAAATTCCCAATTTACGGTTTTTATTTTCTATTCCTAGGTGGAAAGATATTGCAGTTTTAGTTTCCCAAATTTGCACCTAAAAATCTTCCGAAGTTAGATTTGAGGCACTTAGAGTTC
>VDFB02058242.1:34144272-34202370 GCA_007258455.2 Sequoia sempervirens
TGCCATGGCAACAATCGGATAACTACTAGAAATGTCGAACAACATCCTCAAAATGTGAATTCTTGGTAGAACAACTTCTCATACCAACTTTTGAAATCCCTAAATTTGAATTCACATGTGTCATTTTTGGTCTTGGATCCCTGTGGTACCATGACATATTTACTTACCTAAACAAAGGAACTCTCCCATCTGATATCATCCCAAACCTTAAAAAGACCTTTGTTAAAAAAGCATCCTGATTTGTGATCCTAGGTGATACCGTTTACCGTCGAAGCATCGAAGGGACATTACTACAATGTCTTAACCAAGAGGAAGCCTTAACTGGTTTAACAAAAGTACACGATGGCATATGTGGGTCCCATTCTAGTGGTATGACATTAGCTAGGAAATTATTGAGGACAAGGTACTATTGGCCAACCATGGAAAAAGAAGCTCATCAATATGTGTGGAAATGCATCTAGTGTCAACAACATGGGGATTTGATTCATGCTCCAACTCAAGAATTGCAGCCAATTATCACACCATGGCCTTTTTCATAGTGGGGACTTGACCTCATAGGAAAAATCACTCCAACCACATCCAATGGCCACAAGTTTATCATAACCTCCATTGAGTACTTTACTAAGTGGGTTGAAGCCATTCCTATGACCTACATAACGGGTAAATAAATTTCCAAGTTTATGTTGAATTACCTAATTTGTCATTATGGTGTTCCACAAACCCTCATCTCAGATAATGGAACCCCTTTTAAAAATCAGGATGTGAAAGAGCTGTGCCAAAAATTCAATATCCAACACCAATTCTCTACCCCGTACTACCCCCAAGGCAATGGCCAAGCGGAGGCTATAAACAAAACTGTCCTGAAAATACTAAAGAAAACAGTGAATGAAGTTGGTTGTGATTGGCATCTGCAACTAAATCTCGCTCTTTGGGCTTATCAAACTAGTATCTACATGCCTACAAGTACAACCCCTTTCTCCCTAGTCTATGCATCAGAAGCCATCTTGCCTATTGAGGTTGAGCTCCCATCATTGTGAGTATCATTGCAGAACCTAATAAACTAAGGAAGAATATAGAGTGTCTTGACTAAATGCGCTGGAATTCCTGGATGAATGTCATCTTGATGCCCTCAGTCACTTACAAGTATATCAAAACCGACTGAAACAGAGCTATAACAAGATAATCAAATGTCGGTTGTTCCAGGTAGGAGATCTAGTCTTAAAGTAGAACCAGAAGAACCTTCCAAATAAGGACATCAAAGGAAAGTTTGAGCCTAACTAGTTGGGTCCCTTTGTCATCACAACAAACTACAGATCAGGAGCATACCAATTGTCAACCCTTGAAGGTGAACCCTTGCAAGATCCAACCAACAACTTTCATCTCAAAATTTTTTATGCCTAATCTTGAAGGGTGTAAATAAGAAAATACAAAAAAATCAAAAAATGATCAAAAATCTAAAAAAATTAGAAAAAGGATTGAAAAAAGTAAAGAAAAAAATCATCTAATGAAAACCACTTCGGTGGCACTTTGGGCAAGTACCTTGGTGAAAACATGGAAAATAGGAACCTTGCGTAAATAAAGTATCTCCATCTATTCTTTGGCTCTTTTTTCCTATCATTCTTTGCATTTCCATTTATCCCTCATTTGCATCCTTATCATGGCTTGACACTATGAGGTATCATGAACCCTTTAGCAGTACTTGGCATATTCCAAATGTTATTATGTCTTGCCTTTATCGAAGTAGTCTAACATGTCACACTGGGGGTATTTTGTTATGGATCAAAATCGGGTTCTTCTATATCTTGAGGTCATTGGAAATCCTATTATAAATCACCAAAAACATTCATAAAATCTTATCCAGAATATCCAAAAACATTTACAAAATCCTGTATAGCTAAAATCTAAAAACATTCAGAAAATTGTAAAGGCTAAAATCCAAAACAAGAAAATCCCTAAAAAGGTTGAACATCGAAAATCCAAAAAACAAGAGTCCTCTTGTCGAACTACGGGTCTCTGAGCTTGAACGTAGGCAAGGCCATCATTGATGTGCCCCCGAGACACCCTAGTTCAGTCCTTTAGGAGTCTGTCATAATAAACTATCATCTTTCATCTGTTCATATCTTCATCTTGTAAATAGGTCGAGTTAGTTGAACTATGCACGGTCTATGCGTGTATAACGTAGGCAAGGCTTATCTTTGATGAGCCCCTGAGGCCACTAGGATAGATCTTTAGGTTAGGTTCTTGGTTGAAACTCAGAAATTCTCAGAAAACCCCTAAATATCCAAATATTCTAGAAAACACAAAAACAACATAAAACATTCAAAAAGACCTAAAAAGCCTCAAATATCTCAGAAAACCCTAAATAGCCTCAAAAAATCAAAAAACATAAATATTTGCATAAACTTTCAAAAATACCAAAAACATCCTCAAAAAAATTCAGAAAATACCAAAAACATTGAAATATTTTAGAAAATCCAAAACCCATCCATCCCATCTCACTTTCGCTCACAATAAAATTTCACCCATAATAAATCGATCATCACCTTCAACCTTTGGCAAAACAAATAGAAAACAAGTGTAACAAGTCATAAAGTGCGAACCTAAGTGTCAACATCTAAAGTCTAGATCATAGGTAAATGCATCAGTGAAATTTATAGCAACAAATCATCTTAGCATCATCGTCCTAACATCAAACAACCATTTGATCAACATGTCCTAGGATGTATCCTTCTTACGATGGACAATAGTATCAGATATCAATTTTAGCTAAACTTAAACTAGGAAAAAACTATAGATAACACCGACTATTTTTCTTTGATATTTTCTTATGATTTGTCTTAATGACCCATTCTGAGGACCTCTCGATGATGTCTAATAAAATTATTTAGAGAGAAAGGAATGGGGCATCGATCATTATCTTTCATTTTTTGTGCTTATGGATACTCTTGTAAAATAATCTTGGAGCATACTTGCTTAGTTGTGTGTAAGAAGGTCGTTTAGGTTATGTTGTTGACTATTACGTATGCTTTGGTCCAATATCTTCTAAGCTTCTAACTTACATTCCAACGAGGTTTCCGTATGTCAAGATGTGAACAGGAACTATCCTATCTGTTTGTCGAGTTGAATTCCATTACACTAGATATAACGTCGTCCTGGTTATCAATACCTTGATGCATCATGTCTATGTGTTATATCAAATAGTAAGGAATGACAAAAAATACCAATCCCAAAGTGTGAGCATCTCCTCATCCTGCATTTCATCCTACATTTTTCATTGTCTCATCACCATCTCTAATAAAGTATAAATGGATCAAGGACTTGGAACTTTTGAATCAGTCATCAAAATCAATGGTCATTCATTCTTTATTCTTCTATCCTCTCTCTACCCTAAGCTGGTATCATGAAAGTCAACAAAAACATCATCAATGCATCCATCCTACATCCACAAACCATCAGCATACATGCATCTCATAATCATAGCATAATCATAAAACATCCATCAACATAATCATTGCATTGCACATCATACATTCTGCATAATCATTTGAGTTGTGATGAATAATAGAGATTTGTTATTTTAATCATCTCAAATTATTGCATATCATAAGCATTTGCATCCATATATCCACATGCATACATCATCATCATAAAATACATAGAAAATATACAAAAAGAATTGGATCCACATCATTTGCATCCATCCATATCATGATCATCGCATATCACATAGGCATAAATAAAATGCATCCATACATGATAAAGTATAAGCACATCACATCATAAATCATCTGTATTTGTATCATATATATATATATATCAAAAAATAAGTGTCATGGTACAAAATATAGATTAGTGTATGAACATCGATCAAAAGTATGATATCCACAAGGCTATCAAAAAGGAGCCCATGAATGTATATCTGTGACCAAGAATGGAGAAAAATAAAAAAGTGTCTATACATAATAGCTAGCCCTGATGGTTGCTACCCCCTCTAGCCTGCCTCTTAGGTTGATCCTCTACTCGCGGTCATGCATCACTCTGCTACGAATAATCAAGATGTCTTAATGTTGCTAGTACATCATGATGATAATGTTGCCGATAATATGTAGCCTCTGTAACATCCTCTCTGTACAACCACACTGACACTGTCTGACCATGAGTGGCCACCATCATTGCCTCAATCTACTGGCACTGAACAACCTCCTGGTCTTTCTCACCCATCACAGCCTATACTCACTATAATGCCTGATCTCTCTCAGCTGTGACTGCAACCACCTGCTGCCAAGCCTAGTCTCGCTCGACAGTAATAGCCAAAACCTACTGGTGGGCCTGATCCCAATCACCAGTCAATGCCTACACTTGTTTCTACAATAGTTATATCTGCGCATCCCGAGCATTTGGTGGTGGTGGTGGTCCTAGCTGAGGCTGTACCTATGGAGGCTACTATATAATCGGTGGGGCTCCCAGAACCTGACCGTCTTGGCCATCCTGGGCACCCTATCCTCTGCCTCTCCCTGCTCCTCTACCTCTGGGTCTCCCTCTGGGAGGAACACTCACTGGATCTATCAATCACTAGGAAGGAACACACCAAGCATCATATGTAGGTGTAGTATGAGCTACCGCCTATCCTTGATCATATGCCCAAGGCTAAGCCACCAATTGTTTGAAGCTCTTTACTACCTAGGTCTATCCTGAACCTCTTTGAATTGCCAAGCTACCCTGTCTAGTAGATATCTCTCAATAATATGGTGCTCTCGACCCTGCATGTATCGGGTCTGCCTGGAAAAATATAGCTATTGAATATCATCAAACCATGGAGGCATCTGTAGCCATGGGCACCAGTGGAAAACTATCATATCATCAATCACCCATCACCAATACGAGAGCCCAATCTATCCAGTGTGCCTCAGGGTAATGGCACCTCTACATCTCCAAATGATGGGATCATTTGGTTCCATGTCTGCCATATGAACAATAGGTCGGAGCACAACGATGTGCTCCCATGCCCAAATATGTAGTAGAGTCACCCCTGCACCAATCTCTCTCCCATCACAGTAAACAAAACCATGCAAATCATGATATAGGGAGGCTAGCATCACAAACCCCCACACAAAAAGTTTCCTCCTATACAACATCTGATGCCATGCCAAGTCCCATCCTGGGCTGAATCCTCTGCTATGTCTATTAGGAGCCATCAAACCCAAAATGATGGCTACAATGATCAATCTAAAGGTTGGCACATGACCTCTTTATGACTCAAGGTCGATATGTGATGTAACCAAAGTAATTTGATCCATATCCATAACCTCAAGGCAGGCATCAAACCTAACATCAATGTCATAAATCACACAATCTCCATGAATCAACAAATGAAGAATTCACCATATATCCTCCAAAGTCACCATTGCCTCGCCTGTCGGAAGGTGAAAAGATGAGGTCTCGCTATGCCATCTCTCGCACAGAACAGTCATCATCACTAAGTGTGTCTGAATCATAGGCACATATGCGACATACCAGAGGCCGATCTCTCCCAGGTGCTCCTAGCACAACTCTAATAAATCTTCTAGTCTCTCCAAAACGGTGGGCTTGTGCTCCCGTGACATCAGCAGTGGAAAGACCTCCTGCATCCATGAAGTGCACGATGTCAGGAAATCGAGGAAATTTAACTCAATTTGAAATTTAAAACTCAAAAATCACAATAGCATCATTATATTCAATTTTTAAATTGAGATGCCCAAAGCATTTAATATTACAAATCAAAACATGTGTCTCCAAATTAGCTGGCATCGTAATTTAAACTTTAGCATACCCTAACCCTAATTTCTAAATCGATAGGTGCATCGCCATACAAGTATCCGTCGCCATTTAAAATTAGAAACCCTAATTTTAAATTGCAAATAGCATCACTATAATTCACCTGGGTGTCATCGATTTCAATTTGGGCGTCATTATATAGTGACACCGCCAAAGTTTAAACTTCAAAGCATAATAAATGCATCAAAAATTCAAATTTCAAATCAAGTTCGAAGTTACATATTGGTGGTCCTACACCTGGAAGCCGCTAGAACTCTCGAATTCAGTTAGAGATGTGCTTGGGAAGCTCTCAACGTGCCATTTTATCAAAGGGTCAGAGCTAAAAAAAGCAAGAATCTCTTAAGTGTGAATGCACAAATGAAGTGAAAGTGACCCTTCTTGGCTTATTTAAGCTAGAAAATTATGGTTTTTTGCCCTAATTTAACCTTGAAGATAGGGTTTATTATCATTTTCACCAATTTTTCCAATTTGGACCTAATTTTGCATCATTTTTTGCATTTTGGGATAATTCTTGTATCCTGAAGCCTTTCTGGACCCTTGGGGCAGCTTTTAACCTTTGTCGAGAAATCAACCCAAAATTCAAAATTTTTGCCCAATTTCTCGAGGGGGTAGGGAGTCAGCTTTATCCTTCCATTGGGACGTCTAAAAGATCAGATTTTTTTTTTAATTTTTTGATTTAAGTAGCAATTTTGATCTAAAAAACATCAGTCTTTGAACCGATGCAACAGATACCTCGCTTCAAAGAGGGGAAAAATGTAAACACTAAAAAATTTCCTCATCGATATCATACACTCGAAACAGGTTTATTAACATCATTTCCTCTTTAATCCATCCTCTTTTCACTTCTTTAATTAAATTAGCCTAGCTATTTAATTAATTGCATCATTTTCATCTATTGGCCTAATTAATTTAATCAGGTTAATTCATCCATTTTCATGCTAACATTTCATCTCATTAAATTAAATACATCAAAATATTTAATTTAATTCCCTAAGTCATCTTATTTAATTAAATAACCCTAAGTTATTTAATTAAATATCATTTCATCTCTCCCTCATTCATTAAATCATCTAATTTAATGAATAAGCACTTTAATTCTTCTAATCCCCTAATTGCATGATTAAATATTGTTTTTAAAATTAGCAATTAAACTAACTTTCCTCTAAGCAAAGGGGAATATTCCCATGGAATATTCCTTATCCCCTTTTTGCACAATTAAAACTTTATTTTAATTTGCAAAATGTCTTTTTCCTCACCCATGAGATTATTCCAAAAGAATATTCTTATTCCTTCATCATTTGAAAAGGGGATATTTTCACTTTGCTTCTTAAGTAGGTTTTAACCTTCAACCTTTTGGGAAAGTCACCTTTGACTTGTGTGAGTAGGTCAAAAGTGTGTTTGTTTGAGGCAAGTGTAAACCCTTGATTAAATCCCACCATGCATTCTCATCCATTGATGAGAATCCATGATCCATGTCTCTCATCTCCTTCATCTTGGACCATTGATTAATCTTTTAAATCTCAACCCTTCATTCCTCATTTGATCTCCTATAAATAGGTCACTATTTGGAGACAAATGGATTGATCTTTTTGAGAGAAAACTTATTATGTGGAATCTCATCCATCTTTCAATTGCAAACTTATGCTGTTGAATCTCATATGCACTCAGACTCATATTTACTCACTTTTAGCTTATTTTAGTTAGCTTTTAATTGCATAATAGCTTAGAGCATCCATTAATGGCTTCCATGCATCCATCTTAGTTTGTATATGAATTAAGGTTTTCATATTTTAGCATATATTTAGCTTATATTAGCTTATCGATAGCATAATCAATGCATTTTTAGCATAAAATCATGGTAACTTAGCTTGCATCATGTTCATTTTGAGCACAAACTAGGTTTTCATACATCAATCACAATGGTTTTATCGATTCTCTTCCATAGAATCGACTACAACAAGCTCACTAATCATGGGATTGGGAAAGGGTTGTCGTTTCACATCAACACAACACCAATTCCAAAATAGGATAAATTTCAAATGCGTTAGATTAGGAATTTAACTATTTTCTTAGTTTGTAGCTTTCAATTTCAGTAAAATGCTTAGTTTAGATTTCCAATTTGAATGATCTTGTTTGTAGATGTGGGTTTGTTTAGCGAAGTTATGTTTTGATTCATCATGATTCAAGCGTAATCAACCCTCACCGACATTTCCTCGTGTCACACATCCATTCCCAAGCTTCTACCAAATACTCTATGTTGGTTGAGGATTTTCCACTTTCTATAGTTATTTTTCTATTAATGTAGGTTCATCATCTAATATAGGTTTTTGGATTCTACCAATAATATATTACCCTCCATATTTATTTTCTTCTTCCACATCTTCATCTTGAATATATATTTCTTCTATGCACACTCCTTTTATCTCTTCTTTGAATGGCATATGTACTACTCTTGCATTGCCTTGTATTATCATCTCTTTTCTAGCATCAAATATTCCCTCATTATCCATAAACCATTTTAAATCCAAAATGATGTTGATGGTTCAAGGCTTCCATTATGCATTTCAATATATTCAAATTTTATTTTTATTTTAATTACCATAAAATTCATGTCTACATTTACCCATGTTCCTAGGTGACATTTAAGAGTTCCATTAGCTAGAGCAATATCATAGGGTGTCTTGTGTACTTTTAGTTGTCTGGACACTTCCAAATTTTATTTAGCATAATAATGCATCTCTCAATAATATTCTATTAATTTCAACATATAGTAGTGGTACGCACTTATTTCATTTCTTTTATGTTTGTAATGAATTTCTAACCCAAGGCCTTCTTTTCTCTATACCCTATTTTTTGTGGTAGTTAGAAAATTATTTAAGTTTCCCCAATGAGTCTTCTTCTTCCAAAAAATTCAAAAATTCTTTTATTATTTGATCCTCTTTCTCTTACAAACATTCATTCCTATTTTCTTCTTGCTTTTGAATTCTTTAAATGGGCTATTTAAATTTCCTTAGCACTAGCTCATGTTATACTTTATCTAGATATTTCCTTCTCCATCTTCTTCACCTGGTTCTTCATGGATTTATTTATTTCTCCTAGTTTCAATTCCTCCCTCGGTGATAATTTCTTATTTGATTTGATTTTTATTTAGCTCTTCAATTGTCTTCCTAGTGAGTTTTTCTTTCTTTTATTTATATTCCTCTTCTAGATGTTCTCTATCATTCATCAAGGTTTCTCCTATCTCCTGTACACTTTTTGTATGCCCTAGATTTGGAATTACTAATAGAAAAATAAATTAAATCTAGTCTTTCCATTCCAAACCCAAAAATACCTCATATATAGAAAACAAGAAATGTAAATACAAATTAAAATCAACATACTATTAACAAATGTAAACCTCTTATGTGATTCATATGCTCTTGATACTTGATGTGGAAATATTGGTCGCTCTTCAAATCAACATGTACATTTGGATTTATCATTCATTCATAATTTGATGAAGGATCAAGAGGTTGATTTATAGATTTTTTATTGAAAGTATGAATGGTGAGGATTTGATCTTGAATGGATGATTGAGATTGATTGAGATGAATGGATAATCTTCACTAACCGAGAATAGTTAAAAAAAGTTACAAGGGCTCCTCAGTGGACTCTAAAATGGGTGATTATTATTAATATTTTTATTTATTTTAGCTAATTAGTTGTGCATAGGTTAAAAATAGAAGCGAATATGGAGGATTTATTATGGAATTTTAGTGGATAATTACATTTTTTCTTATTTGTGTAGAATAAATGAAGATGGGTTTATTTATTTATTATAGAATGACTGGATAAGTATAACCCTAATCAACTAAATAACATAAAATTATTTAATAATTAGTCATGGTAAATGAAAAGGATAATTAGAATGGAATGAGGAAATAGCATTAGGATGTGACATGGTATTAAGATATAATTTTAGGTGTGACATTAGAAGGTGCAAAGAAATAAGTGTTTATATTTTCCCCCTCTTTGAAATAGTGTTGTGAAGTAACAACGTTTCAAAGAAAGTAGATATAGGCACTCGGTGGGAAAATATGACATGCCTCAAGCATTGAGATTTTGATTTTAGTATTGATTTACAATTTAGAGATGTCCCCTTGAGAGGAATAGAGAGGTAAAAGAGCACGAGCGTGCTCTTGAAATGAATGAAATATAGATAAGAATGGTTAGGGATGAGTGGAAGAGATAGATTTGGAAAGGTTTAGTGATGGATGAAGGTTTTGTTAAAAGGTGCAAGACAATTGAGAGGGGGGGTGAATTAGTTGTCACCAAATTCAAACACAATACTTCAACACTTATCAATTTCACAACCACACTATTTTGTTATTAAGTACGAACATGAAATGCAAATAATAGAAAGCAAAATCAACACAATGAACAACAGATTTTACGTGGAAAACCCAATGAGGGAAAAACCATAGTGAGGATTAACTCACAATATAAAGTGATAGAAAAACCGAATACAAAGGCTCACTGCCAAGGGCTCACTTCCCGAATACAAAGGTTCACTGCCTACAAAAAGGACTCAATGTCCAACAGGGAGGCTCACTGCCTATAGATACAAAAGATAATAGAAAGATCCACCACAACAATTTACACACATCCGCAACCTTGATCAGAAGATTGCAAAAACCTTCAGCTCACTACCTTCAGGAATCTAACACAATGAAGTACTACTACCTCAACTCACTTTCACACAATTTTTCTATTTACTTGTGGCTTACTTCGTTACTTTGCATCATCTCAACCTTTGCAATTCGACTTGCATTTATACCATCTTTAACCTTAGAAACTTTCTCCAAGGTCGGCCACATACGCTTCAATTCATAAATTAAAATTAGGTCCGCAACTCAGCATTCTCGCGGTGGAAAGGAATGAGAGTGGACCAATTAAATACTTAACCAAGACCAAAAAAAATGTCTCAGATCAACCACATGTTTCCTTAATTAAATTTTAAATTCTTCATATGAAGTGTAAACACCAGGTTAGCCAAACCTAATGAAAACACAAATGAACATTGAAGTACATGCTTCCTAGCAAGAAGATAGCATGCGGACAACGCAACACGCTTCATCATGCACAAGAACACATATTAGATACTTCTAGATACATCTACAACATTTGCAAAAAAATTCAAACACATAACACCTTCCATCAGTCTATCTGGATTGTGCAAACACATACAACTTTGAAACTCAACTTTTGGATCACCAAACCACAAACATCTTTTCCAGAACCTAGAGAACACCATTACAAGACATAATCCAAATCCGCAAGACCTGAAACAAAACAACGGAGGACTGTAGAGTAGAAACATTTCTCCCAATCCATAGATAACCAACTTTGCCAAAACAGTTCACATACCGGTGAACACAACTTTCACACTCCATCAAATCAGAAGCTACAAATCAAAAAATGACACCAATAGATCACCAACAACAAACCTTCAGATCCGAACAAGCATAGGATCAACATAGAAGAAATGCAAAGCACATACCGAAGCACATTCTGAACCCATGCATAACTTTGACTTCACTCTTTATTAATTTTCTCAAAAGCACTTGGAAACTCATCATTTCAGCACATCTGCAACATCATAAGGATATATCCATGTACTCACAACATCTCAACAACATCTCAACTATACATGCACAATCTACAACATACTAAATTGTGTTGACATCAATGACAATATTAATGACAACACCACCAAACTTGCTCATACTTGCAACAGGTATTAGTGATAATGGAGGAAGAAGTATGAAAAAGATGAATGATGTATGAATAAAGAGGATAGGTGAAGTGGTTATTTTATTGAATGGTTGTTTAGAATATATACATATGATAAAGGGCTAGGTGAAATAAATATGGAGAATGATTTTTATTTTATTGTTAAGGTACATGCTATGAATCTTGCATGAGGTTTTGGTTTTTATCATAGCATATGACATGATGCACCATGATATGGAAAACCTTGATGAAATTATTGCCCTGTGTTGTAGGAATAACCTAAAAAAGTCACAAGAAGGCATTTAACACATGATATCATTATATGAAATATCATGATGTTGTTTTCATAAAATTCTTTAAGGAATAACATAGATGCAAAGAAAAACAAGATGACACACAAGTAAGTAAACATATAAAAAGCTAAAAACAAACAAGATTCTATCCCTAGTCGAGCTCAAGCTAAATATTGATTAATGATGACGATGATAGCATTGTTGAGGTGAAGATGATATATCCTAGGAACGACATAAGGATTCATAAAATATATATTGATAACGATGTAGTGATTTATTTAGAATTGAACAAGGCTTGTAGAAAGATGAAGAACAAAGCCTATGGATATATATTGATAATGATGTAGTGATTTATTTAGAATTGAACAAGGCTTGTAGAAAGATGAAGAACAAAGCCTATGGATAATTTTGGGTGGGTGCTAGACTATTGGGTGAGATTTATTTGGATTTTTTATTCTTTGTTGCTACATTCAAATGGCTAGGACCTTTAGATTTTAGGTAACTTGTATGGATTTGATTTACTTATACTTGGATGGATTGCTTTTGGGTAGTATTGTGCTTTTACGACTAGATGGGATTGTTGTTTCAATGTTACAATGAATGACAAGGGAAAACCAAGCTAGAGAAAAGGATGAAGGGAGGATTAGATGGGATGATAGAGGGATTGTAGATATAATGGATGTAGGGTTTGAGATAAATGGTTTGAATAATTTAAGATGGTCTATATGGGGAATGGAAGATTTCAAGAGGTGATCTCCAAGGAATATGTTGCATATGAATAACATGTCCCCAATTTAGATATATCGCTTGTGACACCACACTTGATGCTTGTTGAAGGAGGTTGTATTGATTACAAAAGATGAGATATATCAATAACTATGTAAATACTGGTTTTACATTTTTCCCCTATTCTTTTCAAGGTCAAAACAAGGAAGGGAGGATGGATGGGTACAATTAAATGGGTATGAGGATATAATGGACGTGTATGAAGGGATGGTATGAATGATCAACTAGGGACTATAAAGGATGGATAGTGTGGGTCGATGTAAAAATTTCCCCAAGTGTAAGGAACACATAGACAACCAATTTACACATGCTTCTTTTGAAAAAAAATTATCATGTTACTTTCCCAAGGCACCATAGGAATTATTTTCACCATTGGAATTATTTTATGTTTTCTCTTTTTATTTTTAGTGGTTTTTTAAGTTTTTTATTTGATGTTGCATTAGTATATAGATGAAAAATGTTATTAAGGTTTTCCAACTCTTGAAAATCAATTTCTATGGTGGCCTAATAATATCCCGCTTTAAGAATTGTTTGATGTGGACCATGTTGTTTCAATGAAATCTATGGATGTCATGAACTTTGTTGATTTCCAAGTTGAATTCTCCAAAATTTAAATGCATTACCCATGGTAGCCTCATAACACCTACATTAGAGGATATTGTCAAGGAAAATAGAATGGGAGGTAGGCTAGAAGAAGGGTGTATGGTGGTTATGCAAAATAATGGATTAAAGGGATGTGATTGTAGAGATATGTTGGGTAATGGATTTGGTTGTGTAAAAGGGGGAATGGAAGGATGGTTTCATGAAAGCATGGGTAAATGTTATGGGAGAAAGGGGAATCATAGCCAACCATTTCAAGCACCATGTCAAATTTTATGAGTGGATTGGTTTTGGATGAGATGGTGGACTTTTTATCTTTGACGATAGTATTTAAGATTTTTTATGTATGGGATTCAAGATCTTTGAAGATTTTTAAAATTTTGGATTTAAGAATTTAGGATTTATCGATCTAGATGGATTTTAGACATTTGGATTTTATATTTTAGAATTTTGAGATGCAAATGAATTTTTACCTCTTAGATTTCAAATTTTAGAATTTTATTTTTTTTATTCAAGGGGTAAACGCTTTTGACCGGAGCTATGAATCAGATACAACCATTCAACAATACCACCCCAACGAGGTTTGAACCTTGGTGGCAAGAACAACAATGCCACCAATAAACCATCACACCATGCCAATACCGGAAATTTTAGAATTTTGTGATCTAGATGGATTTGTATAATTAAATTTTAGATTTTGGGATTTAGAGGTCCACATAAATTTTGAAATTTTGAATTTCAAATTTTGGGATTTAAGGATTTAGATGTATTTTGTACTTTTGGATTCAAAATTTTCAATTAATGAATCTGAATGGATTTTAAAAATTTGGGCTTAGGATTGGTATATTAGAATTTGTATTTGGGATTTTAGGACTAGATTTTGGATAGGGGATGTAGATTTTAGGATTTTAAGATGGAATTAGATTTTGGAGGTGTAAATTTGGATGCTTCACTTCCATTCATTTCTTATCTTTTCTTTGGGATCCATATTTATTTTCTCCTTCATTTTTTTATTGGTGGAACCACGTGGTCCTTTCGAGTAATTTTTATTTTTGACTTGATTTTAATTTAATTTAAGTGATGGAAGATCAAATTGGGTGTTGATACATCATTTATAACTTGATTTTCAAAATTATCGATATGCTTGTTTTATTTATTTGTGTTCAAGGGGATAACTTGTGCCTCATCATAGGAAGGGGAGGTGATTGGATGATGGATAGGATCGGTATGGATTTATTATTATTGGTATTTTATTGTATGATGGATGCAATTGGATTGGATTATTTGATCTTGACTTGGTTGGGAGAAAGTTTGATCTTGCTTTGGAATGAGCTAACATAGCCTTAATTACTTCTTGGACAATATTGATGTACTTTTCTTAACTTCAATATCCCCTATATTGAGTAGGCATTCAATATACTCCCATAATAATATTCTTAGGATAGTGGGATGTCCTTGGACCTTATGATGCTTATGGATTTTGGAATTTGTGTGTTTTATAGATTTCATGAAATATCTTTGTTTAACTTCCCATGTAGGTTGACTTGCAAGGATGATAGCTCTGGGGGAATCTTCAACATTCTAAATGGGTTTTGGATTAATAATATTCTTGTATAATGGCACTTGAATTTGGATGGGGATGGTGATAAGAGGATCTTGAGTAACCTTAATATAATTTGGGTGGATGAATTTTTTGTTGGCAACACACTTGCACTTGTTAAAGGATGATGGTATTGGATTGCAGATGTTGCAAGACTCCTCATCTTTGGTTTTTTTATATTGATGGTGATTCTTAGATAATATTCCTTGGATAAAATACTTCATAGATTATTTGGATAAGATAGTATTGGATGATTGATAGGATTTTTTATTGGTTTATAAAGGTTTAGATGATGAAGTATTACCATGGGAGGACAAGGATTTAGTTTATTTTTTGAGGGTTTGGAATTTGGACATAAATTTTCTTTGAGTATCTTGCCTTGGAATAGTTTTTATTTTTCATGGTTACCATAAGATGATTAATATATAGTCATTTTTTCCCTACGGGATAGCTAGTATTAGCATGTTCTTCATCTAAAGGCTCATAGGCCATAATATTTTCATGGTTTGTTAATTAAAGATTGGGGAAAGCTTAATTACAATGATTATATCTAGGGTTTTTTATGGATCAACTTGGACATGGCTAGGTTCATCTCTAAGAAAATCATAATTATCATCATCATGTTTTCTCAATTATGCAATGCTATCATCATCATGCTCTAAGGTTTTTTGTCTTGTTTAATAAAATTGTCAAACAAGGGATTCATGATGTTTGTTTTAGTTAGGTTGGATTTTACTTGTTTATATTTTGAGTTTTATATTGGTTTCGTTCAGGGGGGAGAGAAATTAGACACAACAACCTATATTTTTCAAGTGGGTATGTACCCCCTTGTGATCCCATTGCTAATTCCTTGTTTAAGCATGGATAGTAGGGCCCATGATAAGGCACTAACCATTTTTGTCACCCAAGATCACTTAATGGCACAAGGGGAGAGCATACGTGACCTAAAAACTAGTTTCCAAGGGAACTTTGTGAGTAACTTATCAAGGTTAACTACTTATTTATGAATTACAAATATGTACAACTAAAGCTCTCTAGCTAAGCTTGAAAATGCTCTATAAGGTGTCAAGTTTGTAAGGTTATGATGCAAGAGGAGAGCATACACAGCCTTAGACATGAACACACGAAAAATAAAACTAAAGAAGGCATGCCAAATAAAGGTTAATTCCTATTAGATTAAAAATAGTTTGTGAAAATATTTTTCATATTTTTTCTTTGATGAGTGAACCTACACACAAATATTAGTAGTTTAAAAAATAAAATCTTTGATAAATGTTTTTGCTATATTTAAGAGGGTTAGTAACAAAACATAAACCCTAAAGAATAAAAAATAATGTTATAAAATAGAAAAATGAACATGACCATCAAATTCCTTGCAATTGTTTGATCAAATTAAAAAATGTCAAAATTTGTTGTTATATGTGAAAGTTATGCTTATCACAAAAAAAAACATGAAAATGAAATTTAAACTAAAATTACTAAAATGTAAGGAAAAATATGGAAAAATACCTAATATATAGTGAATAGGATGGAGAGAGCTTTCTAATGCCTAAAATATGCAAAAAAAATTGAATTTGGACTCAAAAGTTACATTAGTTTTTAAAAAAAACTTATTTTAGTAGTAAGAGGAGTCAGCTAACTACTAGATAAAAAGCACCTATGTACATACAAAAACACATGAAAAACATACATAACAACATACATGGAAACATACATAACATGACAAGACGCCATAGTGCAAGGCCCACCAGATGGGCGATCAGTGACTAAACCGACAGATGAAACCAAACGTCTAGGAATTGTTAGGTAGGAGTTAACGACACCGTCAGGTGGGTTTTCTCACTTGTTGTCAGGTGAAAAAGGCAGGTTCCTTAGCTTTTTCATGAATTTTCTTTTGTCTAGCATGTGAAAAGTGGAAGGGTATGATGTGGGCCTTTTCTGTTTGGACAAAGAAAGGTGAAAATACTATTTGTTTCTAGTTTGCACGTTGAAAGCTGAAGGTTTGAACACACATGGACGAGTTGGAGGAGAAAACCTACCAAATCCAAGTGCTATTTGGTAGTGTGCATGTTGTAAGCTAAATTTTGGAGTGCACGTGGAGGAGTTGGAGGAGAATACCGATCAAATCGGGGTGAGGGGTGCTAAACAATTCGGTTGTAGGTAGAGGGTTTTACAAGACCTTGTAATTTATAATTTGAGAAACACAATGTGTAGGATTTTAGTTACTTGAATGTCCTTGTTTAAATGTATGAATGTCTTCAAAATCACACATTCCATTATAGTGTTTAAATTTTGCATTATTGAAAAAAGTGCACAAAATAATTGTAACTAGGAAAACACAGTGTTGGGTTTCAATTATTTAAATCTCCCTGTTTAAATGTAAAGGGTTGTTTCATGGTGGGTTGCTTGCTTCTTAATAGCCACGGTTTTGCAACATGGAATGTAAAAAAATAGTATGAATGTCTTCAAAATCACACATTCCATTGTTGTGTTTAAATTTTGCTCGATTGAAAAAAAAAAAGTGCACAAAATAATTATAAATGGGAAAACACAGTGTTGGGTTTCAATTATTTGAATCTCCTTGTTTAAATGTAAAGGATTTTCTGATGGTGGGTTGCTTGCTTCTTAACACCCACAGTTTTGAAACATGGAATGTTACAAAATAGTATGAATGTCTTCAAAATCACACCTTCCATTGTTGTGTTTAAACTTTGCATGATTGAAAAAAAAGGTGCACAAAATAATTGTAAATGGGAAAACACAATGTTGGGTTTCAGTTATTTGAATCTCCTATTTAAATGTAAAGGTTTGTCTCATGGTGGGTTGCTTGCTTCTTAACACCCATGGTTTTGCAACATGGCATGTTACAAAACAATATAAATGTCTTCAAAATCACATATTCCATTGCTGTGTTTAAATTTTGCATGATTGAAAAAAAAGTGTAGAAAATAATTATAATTGGGAAAACAAAATGTTGGGTTTCAGTTATTTGAATCTCCCTATTTAAATGTAAAGGGTTGTCTGATGGTGGGTTGCTTGATTCTTAACATCCACAGTTTTACAACATGGAATGTTACAACATAGTATGAATGTCTTCAAAATCACACATTACATTGTTGTGTTTAAATTTCACACGATTGAAAAAAAAAAGTGCACAAAATCATTGCAATTGGGAAAACACAGTGTTGGGTTTTAGTTATTTGAATCTCCCTGTTCAAATGTAAAGGATTGGCTCATGGTTGGTTGGTTGCTTATTAACACTCACAGTTTTGCAACATGGAATGTTACAAAACAATATGAATGTCATCAAAATCACACATTCCATTGTTGTGTTTAAATTTCGCATGATTGAAAAAAAAGTGCACAAAATAATTGTAATTGGGAAAACACAGTGTTGGGTTTCAGTTACTTGAATCTCCCTATTTAAATGTAAAGGGTTGTCTCAAGGTGGGTTGCTTGCTTCTTAACACCCACAGTTTTGCATCATGGAATGTTACAAAACAGTAAGAATGTCTTTAGAATCACACATTCCATTGTTGTGTTTAAATTTCACACGATTGAAAAAAAAGTGCACAAAATAATTGTAATTGGGAAAACACAATGTTGGGTTTCAGTTTTTTGAATCTCCCTGTTTAAATGTGAAGGGTTGTCTCATGGTGGGTTGTTTGCTTCTTAACACCCATGGTTTTGCAGCACGGAATGTTACAAAACAGTAGGAATGTCTTCAAAATCACACATTCCATTGTTGTGTTTAAATTTTGTACGATTGAAAAAGAAAGTGCACAAAATAATTATAATTTGGAAAACACAGTGTTGGGTTTCAATTTTTTGAATCTACCTGTTTAAATGTGAAGGGTTGTCTCATGGTGGGTTGCTTACTTCTTAACACCCAAGGTTTTGCAACATGGAATGTTACAAAACAATATGAATGTCTTCAAAATCACACATTTCATTGTTGTGTTTAAATTTTGCACAATTGAAAAAAAAAAGTGCACAAAATAATTGTAATTGGGAAAACACAGTGTTGGGTTTCAGTTATTTGAATCTCTTTGTTTAAATGTAAAGGGTTGTCTCATGGTAGGTTGCTTACTTATTAACACCCACGGTTTTGCAATATGGAGTGTTACAAAATAGTATGAATGTATTCAAAATCACACATTCCATTGTTGTGTTTAAATTTTGCATGATTGAAAAAAAAGTGCACAAAATAATTGTCAATGGGAAAACACAATGTTGGGTTTCAATTATTTGAATCTCCTTGTTTAAATGTAAAGGGTTGTCTCATGGTGGGTTTCTTGCTTCTTAACACCCACGGTTTTGCAACATGGAATGTTACTGTTACCCAATTTTCACCCTCAGGCTCAATTAGGCGAGGCATCTGTGATGCAGGTGTTCATAAGGGCCAAATTGGATACTTCTATTAAGGGTTAGCTCATGTATCTGACAACATTTTATAGGGAGCTTAGTCGGGAGGCTTGCTTGATAGGAGGTACGCTTCAATGAATTACAGACTCGAGCCTCCATTAGAACCAAGTGGGCATGACATCTCCATTGTCTGGTCGACTAGCAGCTTGGACACATTTCTGTTTTGTTTTTGTTTTGAGTAGGTCGCTGTGACCCAGTCTTTGTCTGGCCAAACGTGTCACTGTGGAGCCTATCGCTATAACAAGAGGGGTTCGGTATGACCTCTTACTGCGTGGATTCTTTTGGCTGATAGACCATTCAATCGTCATTTGACGAGACTCACGGCGACCGCAGTTTTCAGGAAGACTTGAAACTTTCACAGAGATGTCCCAGCAACGTGAGGAGGTCACACCGACTGGACACTTCGGAGTAAGAGAAGGAACTTGCTAAGAGGTCTTAGCGAGAATGGCATGTCTTGGTGACAAGCACAGGTTTCGGTAAGGATATTGCCTTCGGCGTATATCTTGCCAAAGTATGAAGGAACCACCGAAGACAAAGAAAGGCCTTGCCAAGACTTGAAGCTTTCGCAGTAATGTCTCAGCGACTGGCAGGGGTTACGCCAATAGTGTTTCACCAGGGAGTTCAGCGTGGGTCTCACCGACAATGGAGGAGCCTTTGGCATAACATAAGGAGCCCGGGGGGACCTCTTCCCGACCGGTAGGAGTCAGGCCAAATGAAAAGAAGTCGGCTGAGGGTTCATACTTCGACGTGAGTCTCACCAAGCAGTGAAGCCTTCAAAACGAAAAGGAATTCACCAAGAAGAGGGGGAGTTCTACGAAATGTCTTGGTGACACAAGAGGTCACGTTGACAGTAGGGGGTCTCGCTAGGTGTCTTGCTGAATGAAGAGTTCGCTGAATGGAAAGGATTTCTGTGTGATGTCTCAGCAATACCAAGGAGTCTTGCCGAAGTGAAATGAAATATGTGTTCGCCAAAGCTAAAGTGCCTTCAGCACAACCTCTTCCCGAAATAAGGATGTTTGGCCGATAGAAGAAAAAGAGCCCGACGGGATGACTTCTACAGACGTCAGCGAGGGTCTCCCCAACATGAATTTCATTGATATAGCGACTGACTGTCGGAGTGATGTCTTACCGATATCACGTGGTCTCAGCGACAAAGAGGGATCTCCATGTGACTCGTCAACCCACTGATCTCTTGGCGATAAACAGTGTCTCGCCAATGGCTTCGGTAGCATCAGTATGATCTTTAGGTCTTGCTGGGAGCTCTCAGCAATAGCTCCATGTTACGTCGATAGCTTTAGGAGGGCATAATCGCATTAGTGAGAGACTCCCAATGTCTCATCGAGATGCGATTCTGATCAAAGGAGTTTTGACTGCCCCAAGAAGCTGCGTGGTTTTCACTAAGCCAATTAGAGAAATCTGAAGGTAAACCATGGCAGTCTGAAGGGCATCAACAGGATGAAGGGCGACGTGTATCTGTTGCAGGCTTAGAGCATTCAAGGTGCAGCTGAAGTAGCTCAATCGGACACGATGGATCAAATGAATGGGTAGCTGAAGAATATCTGAAGAAGGCTGCTGCGAGGGTAACTCTCCACTGACACATACAGCAGGGACACACAGGCTTCAGCCTTAACTTTATCCAAAAGATCTGAGGGTAGATCTTTCTGAGCTCCGATATCAGTCTGTATATAAGGCATTTTTTGCCTTTTTGTAATGAGTTCGGGTTATGCATTCAAGGGAGTTAGTGATTTTTTTATCAATCCTTCTTCAATTAATGTATGTTTCTGTAACTCAACTAGAATCCTGAATATAACATAGAGTTTACCTGGGAAGATTGTGTTCGTGTTTGTATTAATTCTCATTTTTGTATCTTTCCTTTGAACATGCAAGTCTTTAACCGTGTTTTATAATTCTATATTCATATCTTAGAGTTGTGAAATTAATCTTTTCTTCTTGAGATGTGTATGTAGATCAAACCTGTTAGGACTAAAGCATTAAATCTGAAAGAGGTTGTTCTGAGAATAGCAATCAGGCTTTCAAGTGTATGTTCTTCCTGTGTTCATTTCATGATTTCTCAAATAGTTTGGTGTATCACCCTAGTGTAGTCCTTTAATTTATGTACTCCTTATCCCTTTCCCTTCAAAGAATTAGTAGTCTAGGAGATACCCAAAGGAAGTCGGCCTTCTCTGGAGGTTCACTCCAATCTCAGGTGACCCATAGCCTTGGAGTGATCCAATGTTTCACTACAAAGCTTAGTTTTTACAACTTTGCATGAGGGTGCATTTCTAGGTGACAATAGTTTCTAGCACGCCCGATGGGATAGTGAACTAGATTGAATTGTTGGTTTAGTATGCAACCAGTGAATTTCAGGCTTTATAGAGGTCCTTTGGCATACTTGGCGACTCCATAAAGAGGAAAGAGCTCCAGAAATCAATGCCTTCTTTAGTTTATGAGAAAAGTTCAGATTAGAAGCAACTCAGGTCCCTTTGAATATTTGTAGTTGTCACCACCAAGAAGGAAAGGCAGAGTAATAGAAAAAAGAGGAACAATAGTTATCTATTCTAGAAGAACTCAGTCTACTCCTCCATTAGTTGGATCTCATTTTGCTATACAAGTAAATCTAATTCAGATACCTCCAATGGCCACTCCAAGGAATCAACCCTTTGTCGCTTTCAACGGAGGGAGTCCTTTGAACTTGATACAGCATAATGATATTCCAATGGTAGCCTTGAAGAGTCTACCAATTTTTACAAGGGAAGACCAAACTACTCCAATTGAACACATGAGAGATGTGGCTTCGTTGTGTGGAGTTCACCACATAACCCAAGAGGATGTTGCAGTGAGATTACTGGATGCTTCACTGAAAGGAAGAGTTGTGCAGTGGTATAGGAGCCTACCGGTCAGTTCAATTGCTACATGGGATGAGTTTGGAGATAAGTTGCATAGGCAGTTCCAAGACAGGTCTGACAACTTGTCTCTACTGGAGCAATTGACTACAATTAAGAGGGCTCCACAAGAGCAGATGAATGACTTCAACTTTAGATTTTAGAGAACCTGGGATAGAATACCTACAACAGTGAGGCCACCTCCAGAATACACATTTTTATACTTTTTGAGGGCTCTAAACAACGATATAGCTGTCATGATATAGTCAATGGGAGGAGTGTCTCTACCAGACGCCTTTGAAATAGTTATCAAAGCTGAAAACAGCTTGATACAAGCAGGAAAAATCGCTCCTAGGCCACCAATGCCAATATTCCCAGAAATTCATGCAAACATTCCTTTGCAAATACCTCCCTTCACACCTCTACCAACTGTACCAACGCTGCCAGCTGTTGTTCCAACCGTTGATAGACAAGAGAGTGTTGCTTCAGGCTCATCACAGGAGCTACAAGAGATCAAAAGTATTTTACAAACATTTGGCAACAAGTTGATGAATTTGGAAAAACAACAAACCTATTCTAGGCCTTATCAACAGCAGAATCAGGCCTCAAGCCAGCCTTTTCAATGTCAACAACAACAATTCCAAGGTAATAGACATGCTTATTAGGGCAATTATCAAGGCACAAGACAAAATGTGAACACAAGACCTTTTTAGGCCTATGCTCCAACACCTGTTAGTGTAGTCAAAGACCTAGTTCCTACTCAAAATAATTTAGCAGCAGATTATGAATGGTGCTACCCTTGCAATCAGCCCCACAATCAGGCCACTTGCTCAAATGGACTCATCAATCAGGAACTTATGGTGCATAATGCCTCAAGCTCACAACAACATGCACCTAATGAGTCATCTCCACAACACCAAGATCAGTTTGCAAATGATGCTACTCTACTCAACTGGCAGAGTGAAGAGTTTTGTGGATTGAATGAGGACAGTTCTCCTATTGCGGCTAATACGAGAGCAAAGAAGAGAGCATTTGAGCTCGATCCTGTAGCCTACAAAGGAAAGGCATCGACTGTGGAACCATCTGCATCTCAAATGACTAGTGTTTTGCACGAAAATCAGCAACTCCCAGTTAAAGAGTAGCCACGCTTACAAGTTGATCACACTTGCGTAAAGGTACACAATAAAGTAAACCCAGTTGTACCTTTATCATTCTTGATAGTATAAAAAAGACAAATGTGACAATGTCTATGTGGGATTCATTGGTCATCCCTGGTCAAAAGGATATTCTATGTTTAGCCTTGTCAAATATTAAGTTATCAGGTGAGTCTGAATCCCCATTAGGTCAAGATAGGACTGTTTTGACAAATAATCCTCAAGAAAGTGATAAGCAATCTAGTAAAGAGGTAGGAAAAGAAGTCAAACCACCCCCCTTCTATGTGTCAGTGATTATTGGTGATAAGTTAGTTCATAACTGTATGGTAGACAGTGGAGCTAGTAGCTCTGTGATGCCAAAGCAGATTGCTAACAAGCTTGGACTAAAATACCAACCTTTAGAGAAGGGGGTGATCCAATTAGATGGTACTTTGGTTAATACTTTGGGTATTATCAAGGATTTAAGTCTCACCCTCCATGCTTGTCCAAATTTTTTAGTTCCTCAAGACATATGTATCATAGACCTTCCACCTTTCTTTTCCTTATGCCTGTTAAGAGACTTTACAGCCAAGATAGGTGGTTATGTGTCAGCTGATTGGTCACATATGCTATTTAGAACAAGATATGGAACCAAGGTCACCATTAAATCTGAGCGGTTGGCCAAGGATCACATTGAGCCATATAACCCAAGTCCCATCAATGCTGCTCCTTCTACTGCAAATGCAAATTGTGTTGCTTCTACTGACAATGAGCTGACTGCCGCACAACAACTCCAATCAGAAGTTGTTCTTGATGTGCTGCTGCATGAATGGGTAGTTGAGAATGTATTGGATAGTTTTGAGGACCTTATTCAAGATGCTGGTATGGGCAACTATGTCATTCTTGAGCTTGACACAAAGATTCCAAACTTGGAGAAAGATGCGAATTAGTTGTTGCAACCACTAAATGGACTTTGGGAGATGTTCTTTGATGGTTCCAGAAGTAAGAATGGAGCTGGAGGGGGTGCAATGCTTGTGTCTCCTCAAGGTGATAAGTACTATGTTGCTTTCCATTTTGCTTTTGCATGCTCCAATAACACTGCTGAATATGAAGGCCTTGTTCAAGGTCTAGAGTGGGCAAGGAAGAGAGGAATAACCAGCTTGAGAGTCTATGGGGACAGCGAATTAGTTGTTAACCAGGTAAGGGGCCTGAATCTGGCTAAAAATGACACACTGAAGTCTTATAGAAACAGAGTGTGGAACATGCTTGAGGATTTTGATGCCTTTAACTTAGTGTCTATTCCAAGAAATCAGAACAAGCATGCTGACAGACTTGCAGCCATTGGAGCACAATTTGATATTCCAGGAGATATTAGAAAAGAAAAGGTGCAGCAATATGTGAAGGTTGTAGTTAGACCATCAATTCCTGACAACAACATTCACTAGCAAGTCTTTGATAGTGATGAGCAGATCCTTTCTTTCTTGCTCGAGGAAGATCAGTTCTCCATGGTTAATCAAGCAAAACTCAAGCAGCAGTATGGTGATTAAGTCATACAACTAAAGACGAATAAGTTTCCCAAAGGCCTTGTTACCTTAGAGTCAATTTTCATTACTGATGATTAGTTCAAAAGGGGTAAAGCAGGCTTGTAGATCAAACAAAACATTATGAAGAGCTGGAGATCTTCAAAGGTAAGCTCCTTAAGATAGGAAAAATTTGTTCACCTAAAGATAAACAAGCTTTTGTTGCTTTATGTCAAGAATTTTATGATGTCTTTGCTTGGGAATATTTGGATTTGAGAGGGTTTGATCCCCACATTGCTCAGCACACAATTGAGTTAGAGCCTGATACTAAGCTAGTAAGGCAGAAACAAAGGCCTTTGAATCCCAAACTTGAGCCTCTAATGATTAAAGAGCTGACTAAACTAGTTGAGGGGGGTATTGTCTTTCCTATCAAGCACACTTCATGGGTTTCTAATCTTGTACCGATTAGAAAGAAAAGTGGTGAGATAAGGCTCTGTGTAGACTTTAGGGATCTTAACCGAGCATCTTTGAAAGACCACTACCTGCTGCCCTCCATGGAATGAATCTTGCAAGAGGTTGCTGGTTCTAAAAGGTTTTCCTTACTAGATGGTTTTTCAGGATATAATCAGGTGCTGGTTAAAGAGAAAGATCAGTTTAAGACTGTTTTTACAACTAAATGGGGCACCATGGCATACAAAAGGATGCCTTTTGGTTTGTCCAATGTTGGTGCCATGTTTCAGAGAGCCATGGACATGGTGTTTCAAAGTTTGATCAACAAGATTATACTGATTTACCTAGATGACATCACAGTTTATTCCAAGAATGCTGATGAACATCTGTTACATCTTAGGCAAGTGTTTGAAAAATGCAGAGAGTTTGGTATCTCTCTCAATCCAAAGAAGAGTATCTTTTCTATTCATGAAGGGAAATTATTGGGACACATAGTGTCAAAGCAAGGAATTAATATTGATCCTGAGAGGGTCAAAGCCATAATCGAGTTGCCGCTACCTAATCACAAGAGGGGTCTACAGAGCTTTCTGGGCCAAATCAACTTTCTAAGAAGATTCATCCTTGATGTTGCAAATCTATTACAGCCTTTAACAACTATGTTAAAGAAAAATGCAGTCTTCAGTTGGATGAAGGATGCCAAGAATAGTTTTGAAAATGTCAAGGAGGCCTTAGCAGTAGCTCCCACGCTAGTAAATCCCAATTTTTCCAAAGATTTTTATCTGTATGCTTATGGTAGCACAAGTAACATTTCTGCAATATTGGTTCAAAAAATAAAGAGAATTTAGAACAACCAATAGCCTTTTTCAGTCAAGGTTTGGTCGACTATGAACATAAATACTCCTTTGTGGAGAGGCATGTCCTTGCTGTGATTAGAAGCCTGAAGAAATTCAAGCCTTTGATTTCTCACAATAAAATTCATATCCTGGTGGTCAACTCAAGTGTGAAGGAGTTTCTGCTGAATAAAGACTTGAATAAAAAAAGAGCAGGATGGGTCACCAAGGTCATGGAGTATGACATAGATATCAAGATCACCAAACTAGTGAGGGGTAAGGGTCTTTGTGAGCAACTTGCTACAGGGTCAAGTAGTAAAACTGAATTAGAAAAGGATATTATCCTTGCCAATACAAATAAGCCTTAGAATGCTTAAGATGATGTACCTATGGGGATAACTAATTGGGTTCAAGATATGACCCAATTTCTACAAAATGGCGAGTGTCCACCAGGTTTGAACAGGGCCAAAAGGAGATATTTCAGACTATAATCCATACCATATGTGCTGATGGGAAATGTTCTTTTTAAAAAGGATTTGAATGGTGTCCTGTTAAGATGGATTCACAGTGACCAAATTGAAAAAGTGCTTCATGAGTTTCATGATGGAGCTACAGGAGGTCACTTTGCTCCTAAAACTACTGCCTGGAAGGTCATGAGAGCTGGTTACTACTGGCCCAGCTTGTTCAAGGATGTGTATGCCTGGTCAAGAAAATGCATCAAATGTGCTCTGTTTTCAGGAAAGGAAAAGATGCTTGCTATGCCTCTCCATCCAATTCAAGTGGAGCAACCCTTCATGAGATGGGGCATTGATTTCATTGGGCCAATAAACCCACCTTCCAGTGTTGGTCACAAGTGGGTACTTATAGCCACTGACTACTTTACAAGGTGGACAAAAGCGGTTGCATTGAAAGAAGCAAAAGAGTCTTCAGTTTTGAGCTTCTATGAGGATATAGTCACTAGGTTTGGAGTACCTGACTCCATCATATCTAATAACACCCTTGCATTCATGGGTCTAAGGGTAACTAACTAGGTCATTAAGCATGGTATTCATTTGAGCACATCTTCAAATTATTACCCTCAAGGTAATGGCCTAGCTAAGAGCACAAATGAGAACCTCATTAGAATTATTAAAAGAACCATAGAGGACAACCAAAGGACCTGGCCCAATAGTTTAAAGAATTCACTTTGGGCAGATAGAGTGACCCCTAAGAGGTTTGTTGGTAATTCACCATATGTGTTGGTCTATGGCAAGGAGGCAAGATTGCCACTATCTGTGGAGCTTTCGGCTCTAGACATTGTTCATCAGTTGGAAATGCTTGAGGGATAGGACCCAATGTCTATAATGTATGCAGAGCTCATGGAGCTCGAAGAATCAAGGGACAGAGCAATGAAATCTTTAGAGTATCATCAGCTCCAGACAAAGAAGACATTCGACAAAAGGGCTACAACAAATTCTTTTAAGGAGGGAGACCTCGTGCTCAGGTGGGACGTTCTTAAAAGCAAGCCTGGCCATCACACTAAGTTTGACAATATGTGGACTGGTCCATTTATTATCACAGGCTGTAAGAAGCACAATGCTTATCAGCTGGCTACAACAGAAGGGGATTTGCTTCCTATCCCAGTCAATGGGATACACCTTAAACCTTGATTTCAAGCCTGATAAGTGCCTTTCTTGTACATATCTAGTTAGGTTTTATGTTTCAATAAGTGCTTCGCACTATGGTTCGTTTGTTTTCTGCTTTGCTCCATTCCCAGAATGCATTTTGATGTGGTATTTCTCTCTGTCATTTTCCCTTGTTTCATTTTTGGCAACCTGTTATGACCCGTGGATCTCATGAGGTTGAAGCCATGTGCAAAATTGATATTTTGTTTTTTTTCTAAGCCTTCTAATGACTCCATGCCCAATGGATAAGTCCAATCACTGGTTCTCATGTTTATCAGGAAAACATCCCGCAAAGGTCGCTAGAAATGTTACCTAATTTTCACCCTCAAGCTCAATCAGGCGAGGCATTTGTGATGCAGGTGTTCATAAGGGCCAAATTAGATACTTCCATTAAGGGTTAGCTCATGTATCTGACAAAATTTATAGGGAGCTCAGTCGGGAGGCCTCCTTGATAGGAGGTATGCTTCAATGAATTACAGACTCGAGCCTCCATTAGAACCAAGTTGACATGACATCTCCATTGTCTGGTTGACTAGCAGCTTGGACACATTTCTGTTTTGTTTCTATTTTGAGCAGGTCATTGTGACCCAGTCTTTGTCTGGCCAAATGCATCACTATGGAGCCTATCGCTATAACAGGAGGGGTTCGGTATGACCTCTTACTACATGGATTCTTTTGGCCAATAGACCATTCAATCGTCATTCGACAAGACTCACAGTGACCACAGTTTTCGGGAAGACTTGAAACTTTCGTAGAGATGTCCTAGTGACGTGAGGTCACACCGACTGGACACTTCAGAGTAAGAGAAGGAACTCGCTAAGAGGTCTTAGCAAGAATGGCATGTCTTGGCGACAAGCACAAGTTTCGGTAAGGATATTGCCTTCGACATATGTCTTGCCAAAGTATGAAGGAACCACCGAAGACAAAGAAAGGCCTCGCCAAGACTTGAAGCTTTCACAGTAATGTCTCAGCGACCTGCAAGGGTTACGCCGACAGTGTTTCACCAGGGAGTTCAGCGTGGGTCTCACCAACAACGGAGGAGCCTTCAGCATAACATAAGGAGCTCAGGGGGACCTCTTCCTGACCGGTAGGAGTTAGGCTGAAAGAAAAGAAGTCAGCCAAGGGTTCATACTTCGGCGTGAGTCTCACCAAGCAGTGAAGCCTTTAGAATGAAAAGGAATTCTCCAAGAAGAGGGGGAGTTCTACGAAATGTCTCAGCGACACAAGAGGTCACACCGACAGCAGGGAGTCTCGCTAGGTGTCTTGCCGAATGAAGAGTTCACCGAATGGAAAGGATTTATGTGTGATGTCTCAGCGATACCAAGGAGTCTTGCCGAAGTGAAACGAAATATGTGTTCGCCAAAGCTAAAGTGCCTTCGGCACAACCTCTTCGCGAAATAAGGATGTCTGGCCGATAGAAGAAAAAAATCCCGACGGGATGACTTCTACAGACATCGGCAAGGGTCTCCCCGACATGAATTTCATCGATATAGTGACTAACTGCCAAAGTGATGTCTTACCGATATCATGTGGTCTCAGCAATAGAGAGGGATCTCCATGTGACTTGTCAACCCACTGATCTCTTGGTGATAAATAGTGTCTCGCCGATGGCTCCGGTAGCATCGGTATGATCTTTAGGTCTCACTGGGAGCTCTCAGCGATAGCTCCATGTTATGCCGATAGCTTTAGGAGGGCATAATCGCATCGGTGAGACACTCCTAGTGGCTCACTGAGATGCGATTCTGATCAAAGGAGTTTTGACTACCCCAAGAAGCTGCATGGTTTTCACTTAGCCAATCAGAGAAATCTGAAGGTAAATCGTGGCAGTCTGAAGGGCATCAACAGGATGAAGGGTGATGTGTATCTGTTGCAGGCTCAAAGCATTCAAGGTGCAGCCGAAGTAGCTCAACTGGACATGATGGATCAAATGAATGGGTAGCTGAAGAATATCTGAAGAAGGCTGCTGCGAGGGTAACTCTCCACTGACACATACAGTAGGGACATGCAGGCTTCAGCATTAACTTCATCCAAAAGATCTGAGGGTAGATCTTTCCGAGCTCCGATATTTTTGTAAGCCCTAATGGGCCGATATCAGTCTATATATAAGGCATTTTTTTCCTTTTTGTAATGAGTTCAGGTTATGCATTCAAGGGAGTTAGTGATTTTTTAATCAATCCTTCCTCAATTAATGTATGTTTCTGTAACTCAACTAGAATCCTAAATATAACATAGAGTTTACCTGGGAAGTTTGTGTTCACATTTGTATTAATTCTCATTTCTGTATCTTTCCTTTGAACATGCAAGTCTTTAACTATGTTTTATAATTCTGTATTCATATCTTAGAGCTATGAAATTAAACTTTCCTTCCTGAGATGTGTATGTAGATCAAACCTGTTAGGACTAAAGCATTAAATCTGAAAGAGGTTGTTCTGAGAATAGCAATCAGGCTTTCAAGTGTATGTTCTTCTTGTGTTCATTTCATGATTTCTCAAATAGTTTGGTGTATCACCCTAGTGTAGTCCTTTAATTTATGTACTCCTTATCCCTTTCCCTTCAAATAATTAGTAGTCTAGGCAATACCCAAAGGAAGTTGGCCTTCTCCGGAGGTTCACTCCAATCTTAGGTGACCCACAGCCTTGGAGTGATCCAATGTTTCACTAGAAAGCTCAGTTTTTACAACTTTGCATCAGGGTGCATTTCTAGGTGACAATAGTTACAAAATAGTATGAATGTCTTCATAATCACACATTACATTGTTGTGTTTAAATTTCACACGATTGAGAAAAAAAGTGCACAAAATAATTGTAATTGGGAAAACACAGTGTTGGGTTTCATTTATTTGAATCTCCCTGTTTAAATGTAAAGGGTTGTCTCATGGTCAGTTGCTTGATTCTTAACACCCACAGTTTTGCAACATGGAATGTTACAAAACAGTATGAATGTCATCAAAATCACACATTCCATTGTTGTGTTTAAATTTCATACGATTGAAAAAAAGTGCACAAAATAATTGTAAATGGGAAAACACAGTGTTGGGTTTCAGTTATTTGAATCTTCTTGTTTAAATGTAAAGGGTTGTCTCATGGTGGGTTGCTTTCTTCTTAACACCTATAATTTTGCAACATGGAATGTTATACAATAGTATGAATGTCTTCAAAATCACACATTCCATTGTTGTGTTTAAATTTCACACGATTGAAAAAAAAGTGCACAAAATAATTGCAATTGGGAAAACATAGTGTTGGGTTTCAGTTATTTGAATCTCCCTGTTTAAATGTAAAGAGTTGTCTCATGGTGGGTTGCTTGCTTCTTAACACCCACAATTTTGCAACATGCAATGTTACAAAACCATATGAATGTCGTCAAAATCACACATTCCATTGTTGTGTTTAAATTTTGCATGATTCAAAAAACAAGTGCACAAAATAATTGTAAATGGGAAAACACAGTGTTGGGTTTCAGTTATTTGAATCTCCCTGTTTAAATGTAAAGGGTTGTCTCATTGTGGGTTGGTTGCTTCTTAACATCCACGGTTTTGCAACATGGAATGTTACAAAACAATATGAATTTCTTCAAAATCACACATTCCATTGTTGTGTTTAAATTTTGCATGATTGAAAAAAAAAGTGCACAAAATAAATGTAATTGGGAAAACACAGTGTTGTGTTTCAATTATTTGAATCTCCCTATTTAAATGTGAAGGGTTTTCTCATGGTGGGTTTCTTGCTTCTTAACACCCATGGTTTTGCAACATGGAATGTTACAAAATAGTATGAATGTCGTCAAAATCACGCATTCCATTGTTGTGTTTAAATTTCACATGATTGAAAAAAAAAAGTGCATAAAATAATTGTAAATGGGAAAACACAGTGTTAGGTTTCAGTTATTTGAATCTCCCTATTTAAATGTAAAGGGTTGTCTCATGGTTGGTTGCTTGCTTCTCAATACCCATAGTTTTGCAACAAGAAATGTTACAAAACAATATGAATGTCTTCAAAATCACACCTTCCATTGTTGTGTTTAAATTTCGTACGATTCAAAAAAAAAAGTGCATAAAATAATTGTAAATGGGAAAACACAGTGTTGGGTTTCAGTTATTTGAATCTCCCTATTTAAATGTAAAGGGTTGTCTCATGGTCAGTTGCTTGCTTCTCAACACCCACGGTTTTGCAACATGAAATGTTACAAAACAATATGAATGTCTTCAAAATCACACATTCCATTGTTGTGTTTAAATTTTGCATGATTGAAAAAAAAGTGCACAAAATAAATGTAATTGGGAAAACACAATGTTGTGTTTTAGTTATTTGAATCTCCCTATTTAAATGTGAAGGGTTGTCTCATGGTGGGTTGCTTGCTTCTTAACACCCATGGTTTTGCAGCATGGAATGTTAAAAAATAGTATGAATGTCTTCAAAATCACACATTCCATTGTTGTGTTTAAATTTTGCATGATTGAAAAAAAGTGCACAAAATAATTGCAATTGGGAAAACACAGTGTTGGGTTTCAATTATTTGAATCTCCTTGTTTAAATGTCAAGGGTTGTCTCATGGTGGGTTGCTTGTTTCTTAACACCTATGGTTTTGCAACATGGAATGTTACAAAACTGTATGAATGTCTTCAAAATCACACATTCCATTGTTGTATTTAAATTTCGCACGAATGAAAGAAAAGTGTACAAAATAATTATAATTTGGAAAACACAGTGTTGGGTTTCAGTTATTTGAATCTCCTTGTTTAAATGTTAAGGGTCGTGTCATGGTGGGTTGCTTGCTTCTTAACACCTATGGTTTTGTAACATGGAATGTTACAAAACCATATGAATGTCTTCAAAATCACACATTCCATTGTTGTGTTTAAATTTTGCATGATTGAAAAATAATTGTAATTTGGAAAACATAGTGTTGGGTTTCAGTTATTTGAATCTCCTTGTTTAAATGTTAAGGGTTGTCTCATGGTGGGTTGATTTCTTCTTAACACCTACGGTTTTGAACATGGAATGTTACAAAACCACATGAATGTCTTCAAAATCACACATTCCATTGTTGTGTTTAAATTTTGCATGATTGAAAAATAATTTTAATTTGGAAAACACGGTGTTGATTTTTAGTTATTTGAATCTCCTTGTTTAAATGTGAAGGATTGTCTCATGTGGGTTGTTTGCTTCTTAACACCTATGGTTTTGCAACATGGAATGTTACAAAACCGTATGAATGTCATCAAAATCACACATTCCATTGTTGTTTTTAAATTTCGCATGATTGAAAGAAAAGTGCACAAAATATTTCTAATTTGGAAAACACAGTGTTGGGTTTTAGTTATTTGAATCTCCTTGTTTAAATGTCAAGGGTCGTGTCATGGTGGGTTGCTTTCTTCTTAACACCTATGGTTTTGCAACATAGAATGCTACCAAAAAATATGAATGTCTTCAAAATCACACATTCCATTGTTGTGTTTAAATTTAGCACAATTGAAAGAAAAGTGCACAGAATAATTGTGATTTGGAAAACACAGTGTTGGGTTTCAGTTATTTGAATCTCGTTGTTTAGATGTCAAGGGTTGTGTCATGGTGGGTTTCTTGCTTCTTAACACCTGCGGTGTTGCAACATGGAATGTTACAAAACCATATGAATGTCTTCAAAATCACACATTCCATTGTTGTGTTTAAATTTCACGTGATTGAAAAAATAAAGTGCAAAAAATAATTGTAATTTGGAAAACACGGTGTTGGGTTTTAGTTATTTGAATGTCCTTGTTTAAATGTCAAGGGTTGTCTCATGGTGGGTTGCTTGCTTCTTAAAACCTATGGTTTTGGAAAATGGAATGTTATAAAACCGTATGAATGTCTTCAAAATCATACATTCCATTGTTGTGTTTAAATTTCACATGATTGCAAGAAAAGTGCAAAAAATAATTGTAATTTGGAAAACACAGTGTTGGGTTTCAGTTATTTGAATCTCCTTGTTTAAATGTCAAGGGTTGTCTCATGGTGGATTGCTTGCTTCTTAACACCTATGGTATTGCAACATTTAAAAGATAAACCATAGTCTACTAAGTCAAGTCAATATGCATGATAAAGATTGTCAAATGAAACAAATTACATTTTTCATTCCAATGTTGCAATTATAGCAAATGAGAAAAGAGAACCATATGTGTACAAATGTGATCTTTATTGATAATCATGAAAGTGTACATGTCCCTCACAAGCCAAGGGACTAACTTATTCAATGAAAATAAAGAACAGTTTATACATGAATAAGTAAACAAATAAAATGTGCATATAAGGATGGAGACTAGTCATTGCCTGAGAATGACTAGTTCTGGATGTGTCATCTTGTCCTGTTGCTACCCCAAGTTGCTTGTGTCTTTCCTAGCTCCATAATACTCCTAGCTCCTCCATCTTGCAATAACAATGACGTTAGAGCAATGCATTAAATGCAATGAAAGATCTCAAACCTTACATGAACATTCACCTATGCATGTATAAAATGATCTCTAAATGCATTAAATAAGCATCATACCATAAGTGTCCCTGAAAACAAGAAATACGTGATCAAACACACCTATGATATGATTTGTTTATCTAACTATTTGTTCCTTGTGTAGATTTAGGACAAGTTTTGTTACTGTTTTGATTCAGTTAAATACAACATGGGTAAATGTGGCTCCCACAAGGGTAGAGTTTAACATGCTGCCCTCTGATTTTTTGAGAGGAATAGGAAATTGAGCAACTTGATCAAAGATATACATGTCATTAATGCATTAAATCAATATGGAATCAAACCAGTTGATCAACTTTCATTATTAGATTCAAAAGATGCATCAAGTTTAATTATGCATCTCTTAAATAATGAGGGAGCAATCCAAAGCATTGTTAAGCCCCTCTCACCTTAACCCTATTGGACAACCACACATCACATAGGATGGTGAGCTTTCAGGTCACCAACATAGGTGACATGTGTTTGCCCATTAGGATCAAAGTAAGGAGATAGTGTTAATTGTTGCACATGATTGGAAAAGTAAGCAACTATTGTGGAAATCAGGTAACAAACTTGTGGGGCAGCAAACAATCATAGGGGATACATCATAAACAATCATCAAAGAAGGAACAGTCTCCTAGGTGTAACAAAATTCAAACATAAGTAAATGAACAGTAATCACAAGGGAGACCGTAATGGTGTAATGAATTCTACACTCAACAAATGACAAACATGTGAGGTGAGATCTAAAGAGCTAAAGTTATTGAGCCTGTCCAAAGTAATCTAGTGAAGATTCCAATCTTCTTGGAGAGTGTTTATGAACCCAATAAACAGGAGTGTGTATTTTCTGGTGAAAACAAAGAACATGAGTACGTTGAGGCTGTTGAGTTTATCCTAAGTGATGTTGTAAAGTCCCAAAATCTTTGGCGATTATTTCTCAATGCAACAAAGGGGAGTGTTCTTTTAAAGGTGATAAGCAAGGGAGCAGTATCAAGGAGCTCAAAAGGCCATGTTGCATGTGAAATTGGAATCAAACAAGAATAGCAATAAAGAATATATGAGTAAACTGACCTATGATGTCAAGATAATGAGAGGACAACAACCTTGATAGAAACCTAATGACTGTCTTATGATTATTGATACAATCCATGAAAAAATGGGGTTGTCATTGGCATGGATAGCACAAGGCCCAAATGGTTCAATGCAAAAGGAGTAGTAGAGAAAGCACAATCATCAATGATAGAAAATACAGGAGTTTCTGAAGCATCAATGAAAGTTGTAAAGAATTTACATGCCCAGTCAAAGGGGTAGAACACAAATGGTGTTTAAAATGCATATTAACAGAATGGAAGTGATGAGGGAAGAAAGAGTAGTGTGGTCAATGCATGAACTTTCCATACATGACAGAGAATAATAATCCATTCAAAATAGTGTCTTGTGAATGAGGGAAACATATAACGATAGTGCAAAGCCAGTGTTTTCTCATATCAAATAATTTTTTAAGTGTCATTTTATCATTTGGAGGTTACAGATCTGAAAACAATGATACAAACTATGGCCATATAATATGACATAAGAACAATAAAAGAGCTCCATCAGAGCATTCATGGTGCAATGCAGTGTTAAAGTTCTTTAGTGATGAAGGATTGTTCATTGTGAAATATTCATTCATTAAAGAACAATACCATTGCATTGAAAATAAATGGTCACTAAGCTATAGACACAAGGAGTCATTGAAACACACAAAGATATTTTTCATCAAGTGATAATCATGTGGTTTTCAATAGGAGGATAGTTCATAGAAAGTGGCAACATATGAAATGTTGGACAATGAAGACAGTGTGTCAAACATGTCTACCAAGCATGATGAGGGTAGAAACTATCATATTCCTATGTACGAATGATGTGACAGTCTTAGAGCATGGCCAAACAAACACGATAGGATTAATTGTAGTAATTCAGACCTCCCAGATGAAAAGAGACATTGTAAGGTGGCAGATTTGAAGATTAAAAGGGAGTCTTATGCAACAATATCAAGGTATGATACAGGTGTTGCTATCAGTAAATTAATCCTCTTCAAAATTTGAGTGATAAAGCTTACCTATTATGGAAGTCATTGTTATCCATTTACATTGTTTGATATCCAATGTTATCTTCAGTAAAAGAAACCTTTTATAGCTTTTGTTTAGATCCTCGTTAAGATTTAAATGGATAATTTCAAATGAAAATGGTATGACAGTGATCTATTTCAATAATACAAAACAGAGTGAGCTTCTATTTTCAAATGGAGGAAAGGAGGTTTTGGATTGCTAAGACAACCAAAATGGGGTCATCTCAAAGAACTGTATGAAGCAATAAAGTTATGTAATTATGCATTACTCTACGGAAAGGAAAAGTATCTATCCCTTGGCCCTTTATAGGAGGAAAATGTTTATATTGGCCAAGGAGTTTGTACAACATTTTTATCCAACTCTGATGAAGAACATGACATAGTTTTTCATCTTCCATATATTATACTATCTACCCGCTTGGTCTATAAGCATTCTTCCAGATTGTGAGAATGTGGCATTTAATACAACAAAGGTGGGAGTGCAAACTTCTATTATAGAAATGCAATCTGGAGATATTCAAGGAAGGAATCATTTTCGCAAAGGAGAGCTTGTGGAGGAATTGCACAATGCAAGGAAATTGAAGAGAAATGCAAAAGTATATCAAACCCTAGTTGTTTATTCATGTTGGCGGCTGGTAAAAGCATTCTTTGATTACATTGACAGTAAAAACCCACTATAGGTTGTGTTTTAAAATGCAGAATATAAGGAATGGCGTAGGGTTTCCTTTTTTTTGAAGAGGCACGAAGCAAATAAAAACCCAGATGCTTATTCATGGTCGCGGCCTGGAAAGGCAATTTTTTTCAAAGAACACAAAACCCATCTGGGTTTGAGTTTGAAATTGCAACTACAGAGCCTTTCAATAGGCTAGTATGGAATTTTTTATAGGAAAATGACAAATACAAGAACCCAATTCATCTTTTTTACTTCTTCAGGAGAAATGAAAAAAAACCAAAAAACCATATTCCACTCTTAGGCTGTGACCTCAATGGTTAAAAGCTCTTCAAAAACAATGGAAAAGATTTGGGTTTTCTTTTTTTGAAGAAAATGCAGAAGGAAATGAACAATTTCTTCTCTATTAGTTAGAATGGAGACTCAAAGTGAACTCTATTGCTTAAAATATGAGAGGAGTGAAGTCGATTCAAGGCATACCTGGAGCTTTTGCTCACAATTTTTTGCAACTTTCAAGCTTTTTGCTTTTACCAAAAGCTTCATTAGAATTTCTCATGGCGGTTGTAAAAGTGGAGAACACCAATATAGAGCAAAAAATTAAACAAAGTTCATTAGACTATGCTACAAGCCACAGCCAAAATCAATGAAATGGCCTTCAAAGAAGTGGAAAAATGCAGTTTTGTGTCAAATGAATGCCTTTACCTGTGTTTCCATACACTTTCCATCAAAAAAGGCCTTGAAAAACTAGTCAAAACACCATGGCGGAATCATGTATCTGCCAAAATGCTCGATGGCAAAATGATGATGTTTTTTCACATTTTTCATCTTTTGTTGATTAGGGTTTGACCCTTCTAGATTGTCGATGGGATTTTTGTCCCATGTTTTAAAAATGAAACTCATGTTAATGCAATGTAGGGACCCAGGCATATGTTTTTCCTTAAGCATTTGTTTTGACTTAGGCATTTGTTATGCCTTGTAAAGAATTGTTAAGTCCTTCAAAACTTGAAACATATGGAGTGTGCCAAATCCCATATAACATGCCTTTGAACTTTTGGTCATGAATATCATGGTGCCATGAAGACTTAGAATATGCCTTCCATGAAGTGTGGAGGTCGACCATATAGGCCGAATTTGGGCCTTTATCTTGTTTGCCTTCAAAAATCATAATGTTGACCATATGTGGCCTTGAGATGCAGAATGAGGTAAGTAAAATGATCAAGTTCCTTAGAGGATTTTTTGACCTTGTTAATGCTTTTGAAAGCATTTTGACATTTCATTATATTTTTTTATTTTGTTCCAAAGTATAAAAATATCATTTAAGTGATTTACTAATCACTTTGATATTATTCACTTGCAAATGTAATGTAATTCATATTGATGGTGGGCCCTCTTATTTTTTGCTTTGAAATGTAAAATAACTTGATTAAGTGGTGTATTATAAATCACCTAATCAAGTTATTATCTTTAATTCCCTTTTGGAGTCTTGTGTTTTCAAAACACACATATTGCATGGGTTGAAGTTGGGAGACAAAATTGATGAATTGCAGACATGAGGAGAGTGTGTGAGTAAGGAATGTGACTATTTTGGAGAAACATGTGCCATTTTGGAGGCTATTTTATCACACCTTCAGTGTGATCTTGGACTTGGCTTCATTTTGGGCCATTTGGAGGACCTTTTGGAGTAATTTTAGAAGGTTCTTTTTTGGATTTTGTGCCTCATTCGACCAAAAACTTCTAGATGGGCAGGCATGAGAGTTTTGTGATCTTTTTGCTTAAGTATATTCATTTTGGGCATTTTGGGGAGTTCTTTCTTTCCAGCAGTGTGATAGCTTGAGCTTTTGGAGTTATTTTTCAACATGGAGCAGTATTGTAACTTAGATGGACTATTATACATTAAGTAACTTTGAATCAATATAATAGAATATTTTACCTTCTCATTTCATGTTTCATGGTATGCTATTAGTGATTGATCAGTTTTGTCTTGTGAAATTCATCTTTTCTTGCAAACTTGTCTCATGTTTAGGCATCTGTTTAGCAGAAAATGCATGTTAACAGGTTATAAGTTGTGTTAGTCAATAGTGTTGTTAGTTGTGATACCTTTTGTTTCCTTCTAAAAGTCATGTTTAGAAACCTTCTTATAAATTACTTATGTGAAATGCATGTGAAAATGAGTTGTGTAAGCAGAGTTTTATGATATTGATTTGAATGTGAGAGGCTGTTATTAGGTCCTAGTTATTTTTGGTGTATCACCTTAGGTATTTTCAGTATTAGGTTCATTTTTTCATGCATTTCTGACCCTTTCCCTCAGAAATTAGTAGGTAGGTGACATCAAAAGGGGAAGCCGACCCATAATCGGGAGGTCTACTTTCAAATAGGACACCCACAACCTAAAAGCAGTCCCATGTTACATCCAAACTTGCTAAGTTCATTCAAAGCTTGGCATTAGGGTGCAGATTTGGATCACTAACAAGTACATTTTATTTGTAGCTTTGGAGCAGCTACTTCCTTATTAGCCCTTAGAACAACAACATCCATTTTTTGGATAGAGTTTTGAGTGTCTTCAATACTTTTATGTAGCTTTGCAGACACTCTTTGCTTAGCTTTGAGAGTGTCTTTCTGATTAGAGAATGCAAAGGTTTTCTATTTGATAAGTTATTTACAAAACTTTTGTACCTTTTCACATATGGCTTTCATGTCTCTAGCCAACTGTTTCTCTTTTTTTACAATGAAAACCTTTTCTTGTTTACACAATACGAATGTAATGAAAGGAACATCTTCAAAATATATAACAAGTTTTAGGTAGACTAAAAATTATGTTTCAACTTTCTCTAATTAATAAACTATAGGCATGTTGGAAAACACAGTGGGTTGTAGTTTCTATATTTTTGCTTGTTGTAAGCTGAAGGGTGGAATTTTTTGCTTTTGTGCTTGATGTTCTTATGCTGGTCATGTTTAGTTTTATGTTCACAGATGTTTGACTTCAATACTTAAAATCTAGTTATAGGATCATTTTTCATTTTCTCTGCTTAGACAAATTCATATGCAAATACAAAATCTCTCGACTTTATCCACTTCTGCATTGCGATTTTTCCATTGCACATATTGCACGTGCTCCTTCGTCAACTTATCAAGAGTGGTAAGAATCTATTCAGTTAAAACATATCTCATTAAGTTTGATCTCCTTGTGTTCAAGTGTTTGTAAAGCATGTTTCTTTTCAATTTCATAAATTATAGAACCTGTTGCGTCCAGATTTGCATTATTTCTTAGCCTTTTCACATACTACAGATGCTTCTTTGTCAATTAATCAAGAGCATAAAGAATCTCCTAAGTCAACACAGTATCTATCTCATTCACTATGGTTTTCAATGCAAGCGAGCTTAACAATTTATTGCAATTGTGGTTTACAGTTAAAATTGCTTTTCAAATTCTTCATATGTTTCACAAATAAATGCATGAATAAATAACGTGTTCTAGCTTATGTTCATTGAGTCATTTTTTTTATCACTAGATGCAAAGATCATTTTTTTTTCACATTGTTGGAAGCCATAGAAGTAATTACATGTTATTATTCACGTTACGCTTATAGGCTACATATAAAGTTGTAGGTTGGACTTCCCATCTTGTTGTTCAACCTGTACTTTTTTAGTTCATGAATTGTCATATATGCTCTTGCTGGTCATGTTAAGTCACCCCAAATGGAAGGCTCGATATCAGAACATGCCTGCTCAGGTAAAACAGGTTTGTACACCCCATATACTATGGCATCTTAGTCTTCTTTCATGTGAGGTTGTGATTTTACCTGTGCTCTTTATGTCAGCTTGGAGGTTCAAGTAGACACTTTGTTTTCCAACATGCATTGGTTGACATCATGGTTGATAGGAAAATTTACACATGTATGACTTTCTTGATTCACTCCATTACTGATTCATGATTTTGTCAACAGATACAATTTTTTATTTATTCTTTTGGCGTTGCTGGAAGCAATGGATGCACATTTATTTACATAGAAGGTTGTCATAAAAGGTTTTGGTTGCCCTCTAACCTTTCCTCTCCATTAACAAATACACAATCACCAAAACCAAGGTATCTTCCCTAATACATTTGTTCTTGCAACTGTAGAATTAATTACATAGTGTTATGCACATTACACTCATACCCCACATACAAAGTTGCAGGTTGAACTACTCATCGTGTAGTTCAACCTTCACTTCCTTTTTTCATGAATTTCTAGATGCGCCTTTGCTGCACATGTTAAGTCACCCCAAATGGAAGGCTAAATATCACAACATGCCTCCTCAGGTAAAAGAGGTTTGTACACCCCACATACTCTAAAATCTTAGTTATATTTACATGCAGGGTTGCGAATTTACTTGTGGTCTTTATGTCAGTTTGGAGGTTCATCTAAACGCTATGTTTTCCAACCTGCATTCGCTTACATCATGGTTGATATGACATTTTACAACTTTTTTCCTTTCCTCATTCTCTCCATTACTGATTCATCTTTTTTTCAACAAATGCAACAAACATGTTATCATTTTGGCATTGTTGGCAGCAATGGATGCACTTATTCTTTTTACATACAAGGTTGTCATCAAAGGTTTTGGTTTCCATCTAACCCTTCCTCTCCTTTAACACTTACACACGTAGCATAACCAACGTATCTTCCCATGATAATACATCTATTGTTTCTATTGAATAAGTAATTATATACTGTGATGCACGTTACACTCCTACACCACATACAAAGTTCTAGGTTGAACCACTAATCGTGTGGTTCAACCTTCACTTGTTTATTTTGTTAATTGCTAGATGTGATTTTTCTCCTTATGTTAAGTCATGCGAAATGGAAGGTTGAATATCAAAACATGCCTCCTCAGGTAAAAGAGGTTTGTACACCCCATATACTCTGAAATCTTTGTTATATTTACATGTGGGGTTGTGAATTTACTTGCGGTCTTTATGTCAGCGTGGAGGTTCATATACACATTGTGTTTTCCAACCTGCATTCGCTTACATCATGGTTGATAGAAAAATTTACACCTTTATACCTTTCCTCATTCTCTCCATTACTGATTCATCTTTTTTTCAACAAATGCAACAAACATGTTATCATTTTGGCGTTGCTGGCAACAACAGATGCACTTATTATTTTTACATACAAGGTTGTCGTCAAAGGTTTTGGTTGCCCTCTAACCCTTCCTCTCCTTTGACACATGCATAGGCAACACAACCAACGTATCTTCCCATGATAATACATTTGTTGTTGCTATTATATAAGTAATTACATATTGTTATGCACATTAGACTCCTATGCCGCATACAAAGTTGCAGGTTGAACCACTCATCGTGTGGTTGAACCTTCACTTGTTTATTTAATGAATTGGTAGATGTGCTTTTTCTCCTCATGTTAAGTCACACCAAACGGAAGGCTGAATATCACAACATTCCTCCTCAGGTAAAATAGGTTTGTACACCCCATATACTCTGAAATCTTTGTTATATTTACATGTGGGGTTGTGAATTTACTTGCGGTCTTTATGTCTGCATGGAGGTTCATCTACATGTTGTGTTTTCCAACCTACATTAGATTACATCATGGTTGATAGGAAATTTTACACCTTTCTACCTTTCCTCATTCTCTCCATTATTGATTCATCCTTTTTTCAACATATGCAACAAACATGTTATCATTTTGGTATTGCTGGCAGCAATGGATGCACTTTTTTTTTGCGTTCAAGGATGTCATCAAAGGTTTTGCTTGTCATTTTTTGTTGTCGTTGTCTATGTCCACTTGTACGTTGAGATGGACTGTCTGATTTCTAGCCCACGTTTGTGCTATATTTTATGTGTAGCTTGATTCAATCTATCACCTTTAATTTTCCTTGATTGAAGCCGACAACCTCCTATTGGTTTCATGTGGGTAATGAATGATTTCTTTCTTTTTATTGAAACAATCCACACTAATTTTAAATATTCATCCAATTCTGCCCTTTCCTAGAATGGGGAGAGGTTTGAAATGGAAGAAGCAAGACAAATTGTAGGTGCAAGATGTACAAAATGGAGGCTCTCCTTTTTCCTCTTTCAATTTGGAATGGGCTATTATTTCTGTCAACAAGGATAAGGTACCTGACCTTGTTGCAACAATTCCTCTTATGAGACTTGATGATTTCATTCACGGTGAAATTTCCATTGAAGGTTTTGAAACTAAATTTGTGTACAAGAAAACATGAGAACCTACCACCATGTGTCCCCTCAACGACAAATCTTATGGCAAAACAATTTTGTATCAGAAGTTTGTATCTTTCGACATTTATTTGTAGGGTCGAATGATATTTTACTCTCTTACTTCAACATGATGAGATGATGCTTTTTTCAAAACTACTGGTGTCAATACGGTCCTACAGACAATAGGGACCAACCTCCATTAGAGAAGAAACCACATAAGACGTTTATACAAATGCGAGGTTGTCAATACCACTTCATGGTAAAGGTTATGGATGGCAAACTCGATGTTGCCTATATTATCTACAAATAAATGTTCCACATTGATAAAAATGGTGAATTTTTCCATGGAATTCATGACACAAGTGGAGATAAGCGTTCTATGTTTTCCGCTAATCTATCTGCGGAGTGAAAAATGCTATATTGAAAGTCTTTTGCTCATAGACATCAGCGTCAATGCAATAATGGATAGACACATCAATGATCCTGTCTTATGTAGCATGATGTCAAAGAGAGATCAATTCCTTAAAAGAAAGGATGTAATTGGTGCCTGGTGAAAGGTGCGTTCTACTCATGCACAGAAACACAAAGTCGATTCGACAAGTATCCTACTATGGAGTGGACAGGACTTTGACAACTTCTACTTTTAATGGCCCGATGGGAATAATACACCTTTTGTTATCGGGGTTTAGACTCCATGGATGTTGGATAGGATAGTTAGCCACTCACACAATTCAGTCATCTTGATGGATTCCATGTTTTCAACTAACAAATATGGGGTGAGGCCTTACAAACATTGACAAATAGTTCTTCATGTTTTCAATGATCTTGTTGGTTGTAAACCTGACAATACTCATGTTGAGTTGTTCTGTCTATAGTTTCCATTGTTACTATGCTCGTTTTCGACGAGCAATAGAGTGGTGTGTCGGTTGTGTGGGTATTCTCCTCACGAAACAAGATTGAGGACATCTTTGCATGGCTACGTGTATTGCATGACTGTGGAAGAAGAGCCAAACCCGACTAGAGAATCAATGCATTTTTTACCGATGATGCGACTGCAAAAATCCAAGCCATACAGTATGTGCATCCCTTTGTTCATTTGTGTACCTTTCTCATTTGCTATTTATTTTCAATGCCACTTTCTCATGTAGATGATCAGTAAACAATATTGTTTGTATTGTCTATTAGGGTTGTCTTTCAATGTCGTGTGCTTCTATTCCTTTGGCATGTCAAAAGGGCTTGGATGAAGAATGTATATAAGTACACAACCAAGGAAAGGGCAATGTAAATCTTCTGCAGTCTTGGCACGATCATGATGGCAATTGGTGACAGTGAAGATACCGTCACTCAACTATTGAACTCTTTCTTTAAGGAGTTCAATGATCAACCTCGATTCTTAGAGTACTTCAACAAGACCTGGTGCGAAGGAGAAGGTCAAATTGGTGAGTTGACAATTTTTGTCACCTCGCAGGATTCACACCATTCAAATTCTTTGATGTTACCTCTAATAAGTTGTGGTTTAATTGACTATTGGATTTTATTTTTTGCAGCAATGTGGGCAAAAAATTGTAGACTATTCCCACATGCCAACTAGGATGCGAATGCAACCATTGAGTTGTACCATTGTGCACTCAAAACTCGGTACTTGATGCACTAGGAGAATGGAATATTTGTATTACACACTTGTGTATAATATGGAACCATTCTATAGGCAAAAGGAAAAGTTGCAGCATTATGGTTTTTTGATGAACCAAAAGTGTTTAAATATGTGATCTAGTTTGGAGCAGGCCAAGGCAATTCTGAATGATCACTGGATTCTATTGGAATTGTGTGTCTCAATCCCACAGGCTAAAACCTCTTGTGAGAAATTTCAGTGAGACTATGGAGATGTTTGGCTGACCTACTAGTTGATCCTAACTATCGTTGCGACCTCCTGAATGTCTTGGCGATCGGCATCTGAAACCTTCAACATACCCTTGGACAGTCGAGATGATGTCTCGACGAAGATAGGAAGTCTTGCCGATATCGGCGTGACCTTTGGTCTGTCTGGCCGATGTGGTAATCGACATGACTTGCTCCTATTGGTATGAAGTCCTAGCAATTGGGAGATGTCTCGCCAATGGAGATACAAGTGTTTGTTATCGGGTGCCTAGTGGATGTTGGGGAGACCTATAGCGACTGGGGTCTTCAGGGTAACTTGAACACTCAGTATGAAGACCCAGCAACTGAAGAGTGTCTCATCGATATGGTCATCGGGGTAACACAAGGGTCTCGGGAAGAACTCTCAGTGACTATTGAATGTCTAGCCGACAACGGGGATACACTAGGGGTCTTCGTGGTAACTCAAAGACTTCGGCGTGAAGTCTTGGCGACAGGAAGATGTCTCGCCAACAGACAGATGGAGTCATTGTGGTAATGAAAGGGGTTCGCTATTACCTCTTGGCGACAACGGTATGTCTGGCCGACAAAGCCACATGTGATCGGGTGTTTTCGATGAGACTCCTAGTGAATGGAGTCATCGGAGAAACACAAGGACTTCGGTATGAAGTCTCAGCGAATGAGGAATGTCTGGCCAACGGTTGGACTTTTCGATATGACTTGAAGGCATCGGTATGATGTCTTGGCGAAGAGGGATTGTCTTGCTGATGGGAAACCTGATGTTGGTATAACATCTAAGTGATAGCCTAAGTCTTTCCGACTGTTGGATGTTTTGGTATGACTTGAAGGGCTCGGTGTAACCTCCTGGCGAAAGCGATAAGTCTTGCCGACTAGGTGTTTCGGTATAACATGAAGTGCTTGGTGTGATGTCTTGGCGAAAGATGATTATCTCACCGAATGGAATACTCACGTCGACATGACTTGAAGACTTCGATATGAAGTCTTGGCAAACTGCAGGTGTTTTGCCGATGGAAAATCTAACATCGATATGACCTTTGAACTTCGGTATGATGTCTCATCAAATGGAAATTGTCTCACAAATGAGAATGATGAGGTCGATGTGACTTGAAGACTTCGGTGTAATGTCTGGGAGAAGAGCGATAGTCTTGCCGACTGATGAACTCTTCAGAATACCTTGTGATTTTTGGTGTGAGGTCTTGGCGACATGACGAAGTCTTAGTGATAGCTCTTTGGACTCGATGTAACCTCTTGCTGATAGGGATGACTCTTGGCGATATCGAATGTTGGCTGTGTTGGCATCAGGGAGACACAGTTAGTGTCTCACCGACATGACAACACAGGTTGAACGCCCTTGACATTTGAATATTGTCCTATGTGGTGTGACCTGGATGTATTATCTTCTATGCAAGGAAGTGGAAACATCTACGATGCTAAGCTGGTTGATTCGATAGTTGTGATCCGACAGTTGGAAGCAAACTGATTCACAGAGGCCGTTGAGAACGAATGCATATATGTATGCATTGGATGTTCTGAAGTAGAGTAAGATAGAGTCTAAGAGCCAGAGAGAACAAGAGAAGAAGAGAGAGAGTTGAGTGGCTGGCTAAAAGGTCGAAGCCATGAGGCTGAAGCAGAGGAAGAGAGGCAGAGTTATGCTGCTGGAATCTCTCCTGATCATGAATGCCATGGTTGATCTATCAGGGAGAGTAAGCTACCAAGTTGTATCCAGAATGAACAAGATGTAATCTCTGAAAAGGCTATGAGCCTGAAATTGTATTGTAACCGTTTGTTGCTGAATAATACAATGGCTCGATCTTTGGAGTGTGGGGTTTTTTATACAAAAGGATTTTCCCCACGTTTCTGTCTTATCTTTCATGTCTGTTGGTTCTTGTTGTAGAATCTGTTAATGCATGTTGTTGAATTTACATGTGCTTCTCTTAGAAGGATTAATGTGGGAAATGAACTGTGTTTGTTTCTGCTTTAGGACATAGTTGTATGTGTCTTTGAGGCAACCTAACAAAATTAAAGTTACCGAAGGCACTACTATTCTTAGAGATTTCTCTGAGATGCCCTCCCCTTTCCCTTACAGATTCCTGATGAAACAAATCCTTGATGGTACTGCATGAAAAGTCAAAGTAGGTCTGAGCACTACCTTGTTCAAAAATTTGGGGAGCACCTTTTTGTTTGTGACCGCCCTTGGAGTTTGCATGGGAACACTTGCAAACATGTCCTGAAGGTTGCTGACTTGATTAAAAGATCATCTGCCATTGAAGGGATGGTCCATGGTAAGTGAATTTCAATTTGAATTGCATTACTTTATGGGGGTCAATTGTGTTTTACATTTTCTACTACCTAATACAAGTTTCTTTTGTGTGATCATTTAGACGGGGGAGGTCAACCAATTGATAGAGGGATAGATTTGAATAAGACATTGTCACAGGGGGCATAGAAGAAAACAATCCTAATGTTCTGACCCTTACACAAGCTCCTTCTGTCACTCATGTATATGATGAACATGTGCTCAAAATGTCTCTTTGGAATGACACAAATGAACTCTTGAACAAAGTGATGCGTACACTGCCATAGTGTCTACAAAAGGTACAATCATACATAGAATGTGTGGAGAGGTTTCTACAGGACCTACGACAATCAAATGCATTATCGTTTGAATTCATTCTTGATCCTAATCAAGCTACAACTAGCACCATTCACATGCGTCCATGGTTAGTGCAAGCAGGGATCGTCGTCGACGTGCAACCTAGTGTATGAAGCCTGTTGCAGAACAGTCAGATCACCAAACCCCTTTGGATGACTCCTTTCCCTTCTCCGCGAACAATAGCTTGAATGTGAATGTCAATATGCAATGTGAGACTTCAAGCACAGCTGCTATGGATGTGGCAAAGGATACAACATCTAATACAGGTGACTATGAGAAAACCCATTTTAATTTCTATATTGTAATAGGAAATGGTATTGTAGATTTTTTTGTTCACTTCAGCATTCCAATCTAGAGAAAGGAATCCTCATCGACGACTGTCTTTTGCGAGTGTAAACCTAATGGAAGGTATGGTTCAAATTTAATAACTATGTGTACGTAAGTCAAATTTTTGGTATGACCTTATGCAATACTATGCTTCCTTATAAAAAATTGGTTATGGTGATAGGCTAATGTCGGCCAACATTCCTTCACTCTGCTGCTTCTTCAAGACTTACTAAGGATTACACAAGCATAGTTTAGTGAACCTTCATTTGTAGGTAAGCATATTTGTTTTTTTTACTTAGTTCAGTGAGTGGGAAATCCATTTGAGGTATTTAGAAGAGGTTGAATCAAATTTAGAAGTGTAAAGAGCAAGAAATTCAAAATTTTCCTGTGAACCCTTAACAAGGGGTTTTGAGAGTCTTGTGAGGTTTTAGACCTCCATCCCACAGATGCAGGTTTAGAAAAATGGTGGGATGGATTTTTTTGGGTGTAATTAGGATATTTTGAGAAGTGTGTGTGTTGAATCATGCAGGGGAAGCGAAGCATTCAATGTTTGGTTGTTGATCTTCAGAAAAAATAGAAGTTTTCCAATAAAAATGGATGGCTACAAGTTGGTAATTGAGGAAAGTGCATTCAATGGGGCTGAAATTTTATTCCTAAAGCATGGGAAGACATTTCTAAAATATTTTCATACAATGGTAGAGCATGGGAAGGTTTGGAATACACTATTCTATTAAACCCTCATTTGTTAGAGCCTATTTTGTGCATAAAGTAAGGGTTTAGTAGATCAACGTTTGCTTGAGCCTTTCTATTCCTAAAATATGATGATTCCTAAGTTTTGAGACTTGTTAAAGGATTGTTTGAAGTCATTAGGTGTTTTGATGATGATTTAAGACCTCCTTTGTAAATTTGGGCTAATTGAGTGCATTTCCAGTAGTACAGTCATGTTTTCAAGCTTTCTTTTCAAAAAAATAGCATATGAATTTGTGATATGTTAAAATTGGCACAAATGGGTTTCTGGAACAACAAATAGCTTATGGGGTTTCAATGTAGTTTGGATGGAATGCCCGCTTTTTCCAAGTTGCAATGCTACTAGGGTTGGAGTCTTGGATGCGTGAAATTATGAATTTGGTAAAATAAAGTTGGGAGGGAGAATATTTGGATTGTTACTATCACAATAAGGTTGGTTAAAGGTATTTCAAGGCTTGGTAAGGGTTTCCAAGTAAGAATTAGTGATGGGTCACCTTTTGTCTTATGGAAAACAAGGTGCTATGAACGGTAAATTGGGCTTGTTGAATGTAAAGATTGGTTCAAGATGTTTTAATTAGGTTTTGGTTTTTGATTCAGTTAATGAAATGGTAATGAATGTATTTCAAGGTCTGTGGAGAGCTTTAAAGTAAGTTTGGTTGATTGGTTGTCTTAATTGCCTTGTTTGGAATATTATTGGAAAGATAAGTTATTTGGTGAATGCTGGTAGTGATGAGTTATCTAATTAGGTTTATGCTATGGTTCAGTCAATTTGATGAAGGTTAAGATGTATTTGAATCTGCTAAAGGTGTAGAATACTGATTTGGTGAAATTGATGAATTTTGATGAAAAGATAAGTAAGTTTGTTGGTTTATCTTCTTAGTTGTTGTTTGAGTTTGCAGACCTATTTGCTCAACTTTACACACCAATAACTTACTCAATCACCCAAATCTTGAAACTTTCAAACACCCATAATTCCAAACTCAAACATAGTACAAAACTTCAATAGGTTCTTTTGGAACAAACACTTCAAACTAGCTCTTTTTCGTTGTCCTAGACCCCAAAATAATCCTATTTTACAAAGAGACTCATATTTAAACTCTTCTCAAACCTGAAATTTTGATGGGGAAGCATTAACCAGTCACTGAAACCACCAAATCCACAATTATTTTTGGAAGATACGCTTCCCAAGACACTATTTCACTAAACCCTCATTTTGAGCCATTTTCATGAGGCTTTTATGGAAATCAATATTCCCAAGCTTCCCACTCTCTAAAAACTCTTAAAAAATGACTATTTAAGCCTGTAAAAACTTAATCTAACCTTAAAATTTGCTTCCCCCAAGTTTCATAGACATTCAGTTACTAAAACCACCATATTTCACCTAAAACCACTCATTCTTGCCATGCATGGCAACACACAAAATCACCTACAACACCTTCCCAGCTCTTGCAAACTCACAACACACATTTTCAGACCTATTAACAACTACCATGGCCATTCCATCAAGCTACAACTCATACAATAGATGGAACGGCCATTTTTACAATATGAAGGCCTTAAAACCCTTAAATCTGGTTATAGACCCGCAGGCAGTCTTTTTCCTCTCAAATGCATAAATCTCAATGAATCTTCACAAGAATGGAACCAAAATAACCTTAGTTCTATCCTTCACCAGATCAAGTCAACCTCTGAGCAATATAGCACCTGTACGGATTTCTACAAAGTCAGGAAAAGTGCAAATTTGAGTGTAAAAATAAAAAAATCTCAAGCAAGAATAGAGTTTTTCATTGAAGTTTTTCAATATTATTCTAGTCTCTTCTATTAAAATGACTACAAGGCCTTTAAAAAGGAATTAAAAATATTTACCATGCAAAATTCCCACTAACTCCATCGGTTACATTATGGAGACCCACTATCTATACCTGAAACATGCAAACTAGCTGGCAATAAATGCAAGATTTTGCATGCTTTAGTACAATTTTAGCACTAATGACTCCACTAACCTATGTATTTTTGAGTTACTTTCATTAATGATTGTAAAATACTTCAAGAATAATTTGTTGAAGTGTATTCCATGCTATTGAAACTATGGGGAAGGACAGAGAGTCACTTTTAGTTGTGGGTGTCTATGTTGACAAGTTTGATCAATCTCAAGAAGTCTAAACAGGCCTAAATTGTAGAACACTAATCCATTTTTATGAGTGTTGTTACAAAAAAAAGTTATCCTATCTTTTGATATGTGTTTAAATATCTTAAGGGGCATCTGAATATATGCCTGGAATTCAGTTTGATGATTTGGTTCAAAATATAAGGTTTGACATACCTTATTGCAGGGCTACCAACCTAGGACAATATTTGTATAGTGTGGAATATTCTACTTGGAAAGGTCACTAGATCATGGTGAGTATACCTAAAAGGGTGGTGTTTGAATTTTTGGTTGTGAGGATTTAAGTCTACTAATACTGAAACTAAAAGTTTCCTTATGATTGAAAGGTGTTTTGAAAGGTGGTTGCCTAGAAAATTCAATTGACAGAAACCCATTGTGGTGAAAAATGCTTACAGTAGATTGAGTTTGAGAAATTTATATCTTTAAACCCCTTAGCACTGCATCAGTATTTATGCAATGTGAAGTAACTGCATAATTGCTTAGGTTGACTTTGTATAAAACTATATTGTAATTGAATTTTTCTCATCTATCAACATCTAGTTATTAGTTATGCAATGTGAAGTAATGCTTTGAGTTAGAAAGATGTGCAATGCAATGAATGTAATCAGTGATATGAATATAAAGTACAAAAAAATATTTTCTACAATTCATTAGTTAAAATCATCTGATTGCAACAAATAGAATGCTCATATTATTTTCTATGTTGGAAAACACATTATCCCTACACAGTTAGTTTGTTATGAAAAGTTTTGTTTCACTTTGAATTTTTTTAGCAACTGTTTCATGTAGTCCAAATGTCCTTTCTTCCTTTCTTCATGTGAATGCAACAAGAATGTAATGAATCCAACATTCAAACTGTGTTTCTAATTAGATAATGCTATTGTATCTACTGAAATTTTTGTTGTCTTTCATTTCAGGCATTGTTGTTCTTGTTGTTCCAGTTGTGCATTGCCATATGCCCATTGGAGATACTGCACATGTTGCTTCATTAAGTTCTAAAGAATAGGTACAATCTCTTCAGGTGAAAACATTATCTATATCTTCCACTTTGCTCGCTTCTTTTTCACTATTTCCATTGCATTGACAATGTCTTTCTAATTAGAGAATGCAGGTGTACCTTATGAAAAAGTTGTTTTGTCTTTCATTTCAGGCATTTCAATACCTACTATTGCAGTTCTATAGAAGATATCGCATAGTTCACGAGCATGGGTGGCTCGTTGGTTGACCAACTACCACCCATATCTTCCATGCAATATTCTTGCTTGAATTGAGGAATTGAGCCTCCTGTACAGGTTGCAGGAAAAGATGTTAAGGAGAATTAATTGAAAAGAGCCAAATCGCACAGATTTGAACTATGATAAGTATGCTCACTTCTTTAACAATGTCTTTGGTGTATGGGCACAAATGGGCATGGACACTCAATATTACAATCTAGAAATAGAGATTGTAAATTTATGTGATTGGCCAATTTCTCTTTACCGAGAAATTTGAGAACTTTTCCTAGCTGGATGCATCTGGAAGGTGTGCATTAAACCAACAGTTATCATACGCAAGCACAATCTTACGGATCAACTCAGCATGAGGTTTATGAGATTCCTCAAGGGGGAATCTATAATTAGTAATCACATGGGTCCTGTGGAGGAATGGTTGTTGGCCGTGTTCAAATTCAACCACATTGTCACCTTTGAGATCCACCATGTCAGACCCTCATTCAGGCTGCTACATGCGAATTACAGGGTGCCAACGTTGTATGTTGTCAATTCCACCTTAACAATTAGAGTATAGAAAATCCTTCTAGATTTTGAGAATGCAGAGATTATACCTATCCGTAAATGGTTGACATAGTTCTTAGTGTTAGCAATATTAAATGTGGATTGTAATTTTCTTTAGATTCTTTAATATTGACTCGAAATGTTTTTACATTTCACTGTGTGATGCGAATTGTTGTTATAAAATATGAAGGGAAGTTGAATACAATATTTTTTTATAGTTTGCATGACATAAATTATTGTGTTTCAAGAAGATTTGAGAAGTGAGGGACAACCCTGTGTGTTTTCCATTCTACAACTTTTTTTGTGCATCTTCTCTTCCAAACATATAAGGATATTGAAATGGAATGTTTATTGCAAGTAATGGGTTGTTATAAAATATGACGGTGAAGTTGAATACATTGTTTTGTTACAGTATACATAATAGAAACTGTTGTGTTTGAAGAAGAATTGAGAAGCGAGGGACAAACCTATGTGTTTTCCATTATGCAACTTTTTTTTTGCATCTTCTCTTCCAAATGTATAAGGATATTAAAATGGAATGTTTGTTGCAAGTAATGGGTTGTTATAAAATATGAAGGTGAACTTGAATACGGTGTCTTTTTATAGTCTGCTTAATAGAAATTGTTGTCTTTGAAGAAGAATTGAGAAGAGAGGGACAAACCCGTGTGTTTTCCATTGTGCAACTTTTTTTGTGCATATTCTCTTCCAAACGTATAAGGATATTGAAATGGACTATTTGCTGCAAGTAATGGGTTGTTATAAAATATGAAGGTGAAGTTGAATACACTATTTTGTTACAGTCTGCATAACAAAAACTGTTGTGTTTGAAGAAGAATTGAGAAGCGAGGGACAAACCTGTGTGTTTTCCATTCTGCAACTTTTTTTTGTGCATCTTCTTTTCCAAACGTATAAGGATATTGAAATGAAATGTTTACTATAAGTAATGGGTTGTTATAAAATATGACTATTTTTTTATAGTCTGAATAACAAAAACTATTGTGTTTGAAGAAGAATTGAGAAGCGAGGGACAACCCTGTGTGTTTTCCATTCTGCAACTTTTTTTGTGCATCTTCTCTTCCAAACGTATAAGGATATTGAAATGGAATGTTTTGATGCAGTGCAAAGGAAGAAACCATCACTCACATGATTACAAATTTTATAATTAGGGACTCAATCCCTTATATTCCTTCAGGTTCACAAGAAAACTACACAAAATAATGACTTCTACAAAGGCACAAAACTGAGGTTTCACTTTCTCTGACCCAAAAAAACTTAACCATCTTCTTCAAACTCATTAGAGACTTAATCTCACCCAAATCATCCAATATCAAGACCTTTATTCATCATCTTAATGCCTTTTCTCTTAAATATGTCTTTAAGCTAGTAGCACTCCAAATATGAACTGTCAGAGAAATCTCTCAATGCAGACCTTATCTTTAGACTATAACTGGCTTTTTAGATACCTTTTAAGGGTTTTCAAAACATATCAAAAGATCTCTATTGGTTACTTTGAGAAAAGATGCTCAAATCAAGACTATAATGTCCAAATTAGGTCTAATTAGGCTTGTGACACACTAGGTCTTATTGATTCAGTCATCTCCAAACTCATTTTCCCTTAACCAACGCTTGGAACATGATAAATTGGACCTACTCATGCTTATTATTCCATCAAAGATCCATTTCCTTGAGTGATTCACCAAACCCTAGGTCTGTATTACTTAAGTGTTCCTTAGAACTCTATTTTCTTAGACAGTTACAGTCATAAAGATAAGGTTTGTTGCAAGTAATGGGTTGTTCCTTACGGACATCCATTTCCTTAGAACTTTGTTCCTTAACTGTTCCTTGTCTTCCAAATGTATAAGGATATTGAAATGGAATGTTTGCTACAAGTAATGGGTTGTTATAAAATATGAAGGTGAACTTGAATACACTATTTTGTTACAGTCTGCATAACAAAAATTGTTTTCTTAGAAAAAGATTTCAGAGGTGAGGGACAACCCTGTGTTTTTTCCATTCTGCAATTTTTTTTGTGCATAATGTGTTCCAAACGTATAACAATATTGAAATTGAATGTTTGCTGCAAGTAAGGGTTGTTATAAAATATGGAGGTGAACTTAAATACATTGTTTTGGGTCTGGTTCTCAGTTTGGGTATTTTGAAACAAGGGTTTTGTTAAGGAAAGTTGCCTCAAAGGTAGAGTTTTTTAGTTTAATGATTTGAGTTGTTTGCAAGAGCATAGTGAGTTGAGTTGTTTGACCCCTACATTGTCATCAAACATTTGCTGCAAGCAAGGGTAGTTATAAAATATGAAGGTGAACTTCAATACATTGTGTTCTTGGGGTGTGCATAACACTAAATGTTGTCTTTGAACAAGATTTGAAAAGTGAGGGACAACCCTGTGTGCTTTCCATCCTACAACTTTTTTTTTGCATCTTGTGTTCCAAATGTATAACGATATTGAAATGGAATGTTTGCTGCAAGTAAGGGTTGTTATAAAATATGAAGGTGAACTTGAATACAATGTTTTGTTGTAGTCTGCATAACAGAAAGTGTTGTTTTTGAACAAGAATTGAGAAGTGAGGGACAACCCTCTGTGTTTCCCCTCTTGCAACTTTTTTTTGTGTTTGGAAAGTTTGCTACAAGCAAGGGCAGTTATAAAATATGAAGGTGAAATTCAATACATTGTGTCCTTATGGTGTGCATAACACTAACTATTGTGTTTGAAGAAGAATTGAGAAGTAAGGGACAACCCTGTGTGTTTTCCATTAAGCAACTTTTTTTGTGCATCTTCTCTTCCAAACGTATAAGGATATTGAAATGGAATGTTTGCTGAAAGTAATGGGTTGTTATAAAATATGAAGGTGAACTTGAATATATTGTTTTGTTATAGTTTTCCTAATAGAAAGTATTGTCTTTGAAGAAGATTAGAGAAGCGAGGGACAACCCTCTGTGTTTTCCATCCTCCAACTTTTTTTTTGTGTGGAACGTTTGCTGCAAGCAAGGGCAGTTATAAAATATGAAGGTGAACTTCAATACATTGTGTTCTTATGGTGTCCATAACACTAACTATTGTCTTTGAACAAGATTCGAAAAGTGAGGGACAACCCTGTGTGTTTTCCATCTTGCAATTGTTTTGTGCATCTTGTGTTTGAAACGTATTATGATATTCAAACAAAATGTTTGTTGCAAGTAATGGGTTGTTATCAAATATGAAGGTGAACTTGAATACAGTGTTTTGTTACAGTCTGCATAAAAAAAAGTGTTGTCTTTGAAGAATAATAGAGAAGTGAGGGACAACCCTCTGTGTTTTCCATCCTCCAACTTTTTTTTTGTGTGGAACGTTTGTTGCAAACAAGGGTAGTTATAAAATATGAAGGTGAACTTCAATACATTGTGTTCTTACGATGTGCATAACACTAACTGTTTTCTTTGAACAAGATTTGAAAAGTAAGGGACAACCGTGTGTGTTTTCCATCATGAAACTTTTTTGTGCATCTTGTTTTCGAAACGTATTACAATATTGAAATGGAATGTTTGCTGCAAGTAATGGGTTGTTATATAATATGAAGGTGAAGTTGACATACATAATTAAGTTTTCATAATGAAGTAACTGACATAGGACAGTACATTTTCCAACACTGCAAGCAATGCAAGCATTTTATTTGTTCCAATCACATGGAAAAAGGAAATGCCATTTTTACTCAACCAACTAGTTATAAAATTTGAAGGTGGACTTCAATACATTTTTGGAGCACATAAAATAAAAAACATTTCATGAAATATGAAAGTGGACTTAAATTCATTATTGGAGTGTAAGAAATAAATACTTATCATAAGGAAATAACTAGTAGGGGACAATGTGTTTTCGAAAACTGCAATCAATGCAAGCATTTTATGTGTTCCAATCACATGGAAAAAGGAAATATGTCATTTCCACTCTACCTAATAGTTGTTCTAAAAATTGAAAGTGGACTTCATTTCATTTTGGGAGCATATGAAATAAATATTTTTCAAAAGCAAATAACTAATAGGGGACAGTGTGTTTTCCAACACTACAACCAATACAAGCATTTTATTTGTTACAATGACATGAAAAAGGGAAATCTACCATCTCCACTCTACCAAATTGTTGTTGCAAAAATTCAAAGTGGACTTCACTTCATTTTTGGAGTGTGAGAAATAAAAACTTTTCATAAGGAAATAACTAAGAGGGGACAATGTGTTTTCCAACACTGCAAGCAATGCATGCATTTTATTTGTTCCGATCACATGGAAAAGGGAAATATGCCATCTCCACTCTAGCAAATACTTCTTCTAAAAATTCAAAGTGGACTTCATTGCATTATTGGTTATAACGAAACAAATCATAACAAAATAACTGATAGGGGACTGTGTGTTTTCCAATTTAATTTGTTCCAATCACATGGAAAAAGGAAATATGCCATATACAGTCAACAAAATACGTGTTCTAAAAATTGAAAGTGAACTTCATTACATTCTTGCTCGTAACAAAACAAGTACAGGGCTATGAAAAGTCTGATATGAAATGGATAACAATAAAGTGTTCAAAGACATGAAAATAATATATCTGTTCACCATAATTGTTCAATAATCAAATAATTATAGAAGGTCATGAAAAGTCTCATATGAAATGTATAACAACATAGTGTTCAAACATATGAAAATGGTATATCTCTACACCATAATTGTTCAATAATCAAATAATGAAACCCACAATGCAGAATTAGTATTATGAGCCTGTCTCATCATATCCTACACTGCCTATTCTTTGTAATCAAGTTCATACCTGTGTAATAAATGGCACGTTTCTTAGGGTCCTTGTGTATTTCGGGAGGGGTGATTCCAATTCCACGAACCCTCATAGATGATGAACATGAAACAACAGATTTCTTCATAGGTTGTGTTTTGTCCTTGGCAGGTTTAACACCTTCACCCTATAGCAAACAATTAATCATAATTAATGTATCCATGGAAACAATATAAGGTAGTATGATATATACAACAACATATCATTTATGTGTACCTTTGGAACAAAATGCTTCATCTCGGAGAGCTTCCATAGCATGAAGCCGCCCATGCACTCTTCAACGGTCTTTGCGTTAGGACGTGGAAAAGGCACTAAGCATTCACCAAAAATGGCCTAAACAATGCTAAATCTCACACAATTTTTTGGGTGCTTAAAGCAATGGGTTTAAGCGTTTGTGTTGACAACATGTACAATGCCTTTGGCAACCCGTTTACGCTACCTCCAAAGATCAAT
>VDFB02058242.1:34202470-34242470 GCA_007258455.2 Sequoia sempervirens
GGGAATGGAGCAAAGCGGAAAACAAACGAACCATAGTGCGAAGCACTTATTGAAACATAAAACCTAACTAGATATGTACAAGAAAGGCACTTATCAGGCTTGAAATCAAGGTTTAAGGTGTATCCCATTGACTGGGATAGGAAGCAAATCCCCTTCTGTTGTAGCCAGCTGATAAGCATTGTGCTTCTTACAGCCTGTGATAATAAATGGACCAGTCCACATATTGTCAAACTTAGTGTGATGGCCAGGCTTGCTTTTAAGAACGTCCCACCTGAGCACGAGGTCTCCCTCCTTAAAAGAATTTGTTGTAGCCCTTTTGTCGAATGTCTTCTTTGTCTGGAGCTGATGATACTCTAAAGATTTCATTGCTCTGTCCCTTGATTCTTCGAGCTCCATGAGCTCTGCATACATTATAGACATTGGGTCCTATCCCTCAAGCATTTCCAACTGATGAACAATGTCTAGAGCCGAAAGCTCCACAGATAGTGGCAATCTTGCCTCCTTGCCATAGACCAACACATATGGTGAATTACCAACAAACCTCTTAGGGGTCACTCTATCTGCCCAAAGTGAATTCTTTAAACTATTGGGCCAGGTCCTTTGGTTGTCCTCTATGGTTCTTTTAATAATTCTAATGAGGTTCTCATTTGTGCTCTTAGCTAGGCCATTACCTTGAGGGTAATAATTTGAAGATGTGCTCAAATGAATACCATGCTTAATGACCTAGTTAGTTACCCTTAGACCCATGAATGCAAGGGTGTTATTAGATATGATGGAGTCAGGTACTCCAAACCTAGTGACTATATCCTCATAGAAGCTCAAAACTGAAGACTCTTTTGCTTCTTTCAATGCAACCGCTTTTGTCCACCTTGTAAAGTAGTCAGTGGCTATAAGTACCCACTTGTGACCAACACTGGAAGGTGGGTTTATTGGCCCAATGAAATCAATGCCCCATCTCATGAAGGGTTGCTCCACTTGAATTGGATGGAGAGGCATAGCAAGCATCTTTTCCTTTCCTGAAAACAGAGCACATTTGATGCATTTTCTTGACCAGGCATACACATCCTTGAACAAGCTGGGCCAGTAGTAACCAGCTCTCATGACCTTCCAGGCAGTAGTTTTAGGAGCAAAGTGACCTCCTGTAGCTCCATCATGAAACTCATGAAGCACTTTTTCAATTTGGTCACTGTGAATCCATCTTAACAGGACACCATTCAAATCCTTTTTAAAAAGAACATTTCCCATCAGCACATATGGTATGGATTACAGTCTGAAATATCTCCTTTTGGCCCTGTTCAAACCTGGTGGACACTCGCCATTTTGTAGAAATTGGGTCATATCTTGAACCCAATTAGTTATCCCCATAGGTACATCATCTTAAGCATTCTAAGGCTTATTTGTATTGGCAAGGATAATATCCTTTTCTAATTCAGTTTTACTACTTGACCCTGTAGCAAGTTGCTCACAAAGACCCTTACCCCTCACTAGTTTGGTGATCTTGATATCTATGTCATACTCCATGACCTTGGTGACCCATCCTGCTCTTTTTTTATTCAAGTCTTTATTCAGCAGAAACTCCTTCACACTTGAGTTGACCACCAGGATATGAATTTTATTGTGAGAAATCAAAGGCTTGAATTTCTTCAGGCTTCTAATCACAGCAAGGACATGCCTCTCCACAAAGGAGTATTTATGTTCATAGTCGACCAAACCTTGACTGAAAAAGGCTATTGGTTGTTCTAAATTCTCTTTATTTTTTGAACCAATATTGCAGAAATGTTACTTGTGCTACCATAAGCATACAGATAAAAATCTTTGGAAAAATTGGGATTTACTAGCGTGGGAGCTACTGCTAAGGCCTCCTTGACATTTTCAAAACTATTCTTGGCATCCTTCATCCAACTGAAGACTGCATTTTTCTTTAACATAGTTGTTAAAGGCTGTAATAGATTTGCAACATCAAGGATGAATCTTCTTAGAAAGTTGATTTGGCCCAGAAAGCTCTGTAGACCCCTCTTGTGATTAGGTAGCGGCAACTCGATTATGGCTTTGACCCTCTCAGGATCAATATTAATTCCTTGCTTTGACACTATGTGTCCCAATAATTTCCCTTCATGAATAGAAAAGATACTCTTCTTTGGATTGAGAGAGATACCAAACTCTCTGCATTTTTCAAACACTTGCCTAAGATGTAACAGATGTTCATCAGCATTCTTGGAATAAACTGTGATGTCATCTAGGTAAATCAGTATAATCTTGTTGATCAAACTTTGAAACACCATGTCCATGGCTCTCTGAAACATGGCACCAACATTGGACAAACCAAAAGGCATCCTTTTGTATGCCATGGTGCCCCATTTAGTTGTAAAAACAGTCTTAAACTGATCTTTCTCTTTAACCAGCACCTAATTATATCCTGAAAAACCATCTAGTAAGGAAAACCTTTTAGAACCAGCAACCTCTTGCAAGATTCATTCCATGGAGGGCAGCAGGTAGTGGTCTTTCAAAGATGCTCGGTTAAGATCCCTAAAGTCTACACAGAGCCTTATCTCACCACTTTTATTTCTAATCGGTACAAGATTAGAAACCCATGAAGTGTGCTTGATAGGAAAGACAATACCCCCCTCAACTAGTTTAGTCAGCTCTTTAATCATTAGAGGCTCAAGTTTGGGATTCAAAGGCCTTTGTTTCTGCCTTACTAGCTTAGTATCAGGCTCTAACTCAATTGTGTGCTGAGCAATGTGGGGATCAAACCCTCTCAAATCCAAATATTCCCAAGCAAAGACATCATAAAATTCTTGACATAAAGCAACAAAAGCTTGTTTATCTTTAGGTGAACAAATTTTTCCTATCTTAAGGAGCTTACCTTTGAAGATCTCCAGCTCTTCATAATGTTTTGTTTGATCTACAAGCCTGCTTTACCCCTTTTGAACTAATCATCAGTAATGAAAATTGACTCTAAGGTAACAAGGCCTTTGGGAAACTTATTCGTCTTTAGTTGTATGACTTAATCACCATACTGCTGCTTGAGTTTTGCTTGATTAACCATGGAGAACTGATCTTCCTCGAGCAAGAAAGAAAGGATCTGCTCATCATTATCAAAGACTTGCTAGTGAATGTTGTTGTCAGGAATTGATGGTCTAACTACAACCTTCACATATTGCTGCACCTTTTCTTTTCTAATATCTCCTGGAATATCAAATTGTGCTCCAATGGCTGCAAGTCTGTCAGCATGCTTGTTCTGATTTCTTGGAATAGACACTAAGTTAAAGGCATCAAAATCCTCAAGCATGTTCCACACTCTGTTTCTATAAGACTTCAGTGTGTCATTTTTAGCCAAATTCAGGCCCCTTACCTGGTTAACAACTAATTCGCTGTCCCCATAGACTCTCAAGCTGGTTATTCCTCTCTTCCTTGCCCACTCTAGACCTTGAACAAGGCCTTCATATTCAGCAGTGTTATTGGAGCATGCAAAAGCAAAATGGAAAGCAACATAGTACTTATCACCTTGAGGAGACACAAGCATTGCACCCCCTCCAGCTCCATTCTTACTTCTGGAACCATCAAAGAACATCTCCCAAAGTCCATTTAGTGGTTGCAACAACTAATTCGCATCTTTCTCCAAGTTTGGAATCTTTGTGTCAAGCTCAAGAATGACATAGTTGCCCATACCAGCATCTTGAATAAGGTCCTCAAAACTATCCAATACATTCTCAACTACCCATTCATGCAGCAGCACATCAAGAACAACTTCTGATTGGAGTTGTTGTGCGGCAGTCAGCTCATTGTCAGTAGAAGCAACACAATTTGCATTTGCAGTAGAAGGAGCAGCATTGATGGGACTTGGGTTATATGGCTCAATGTGATCCTTGGCCAACCGCTCAGATTTAATGGTGACCTTGGTTCCATATCTTGTTCTAAATAGCATATGTGACCAATCAGCTGACACATAACCACCTATCTTGGCTGTAAAGTCTCTTAACAGGCATAAGGAAAAGAAAGGTGGAAGGTCTATGATACATATGTCTTGAGGAACTAAAAAATTTGGACAAGCATGGAGGGTGAGACTTAAATCCTTGATAATACCCAAAGTATTAACCAAAGTACCATCTAATTGGATCACCCCCTTCTCTAAAGGTTGGTATTTTAGTCCAAGCTTGTTAGCAATCTGCTTTGGCATCACAGAGCTACTAGCTCCACTGTCTACCATACAGTTATGAACTAACTTATCACCAATAATCACTGACACATAGAAGGGGGGTGGTTTGACTTCTTTTCCTACCTCTTTACTAGATTGCTTATCACTTTCTTGAGGATTATTTGTCAAAACAGTCCTATCTTGACCTAATGGGGATTCAGACTCACCTGATAACTTAATATTTGACAAGGCTAAACATAGAATATCCTTTTGACCAGGGATGACCAATGAATCCCACATAGACATTGTCACATTTGTCTTTTTTATACTATCAAGAATGATAAAGGTACAACTGGGTTTACTTTATTGTGTACCTTTACGCAAGTGTGATCAACTTGTAAGCGTGGCTACTCTTTAACTGGGAGTTGCTGATTTTCGTGCAAAACACTAGTCATTTGAGATGCAGATGGTTCCACAGTCGATGCCTTTCCTTTGTAGGCTACAGGATCGAGCTCAAATGCTCTCTTCTTTGCTCTCGTATTAGCCGCAATAGGAGAACTGTCCTCATTCAATCCACAAAACTCTTCACTCTGCCAGTTGAGTAGAGTAGCATCATTTGCAAACTGATCTTGGTGTTGTGGAGATGACTCATTAGGTGCATGTTGTTGTGAGCTTGAGGCATTATGCACCATAAGTTCCTGATTGATGAGTCCATTTGAGCAAGTGGCCTGATTGTGGGGCTGATTGCAAGGGTAGCACCATTCATAATCTGCTGCTAAATTATTTTGAGTAGGAACTAGGTCTTTGACTACACTAACAGGTGTTGGAGCATAGGCCTAAAAAGGTCTTGTGTTCACATTTTGTCTTGTGCCTTGATAATTGCCCTAATAAGCATGTCTATTACCTTGGAATTGTTGTTGTTGACATTGAAAAGGCTGGCTTGAGGCCTGATTCTGCTGTTGATAAGGCCTAGAATAGGTTTGTTGTTTTTCCAAATTCATCAACTTGTTGCCAAATGTTTGTAAAATACTTTTGATCTCTTGTAGCTCCTGTGATGAGCCTGAAGCAACACTCTCTTGTCTATCAACGGTTGGAACAACAGCTGGCAGCGTTGGTACAGTTGGTAGAGGTGTGAAGGGAGGTATTTGCAAAGGAATGTTTGCATGAATTTCTGGGAATATTGGCATTGGTGGCCTAGGAGCGATTTTTCCTGCTTGTATCAAGCTGTTTTCAGCTTTGATAACTATTTCAAAGGCGTCTGGTAGAGACACTCCTCCCATTGACTATATCATGACAGCTATATCGTTGTTTAGAGCCCTCAAAAAGTATAAAAATGTGTATTCTGGAGGTGGCCTCACTGTTGTAGGTATTCTATCCCAGGTTCTCTAAAATCTAAAGTTGAAGTCATTCATCTGCTCTTGTGGAGCCCTCTTAATTGTAGTCAATTGCTCCAGTAGAGACAAGTTGTCAGACCTGTCTTGGAACTGCCTATGCAACTTATCTCCAAACTCATCCCATGTAGCAATTGAACTGACCGGTAGGCTCCTATACCACTGCACAACTCTTCCTTTCAGTGAAGCATCCAGTAATCTCACTGCAACATCCTCTTGGGTTATGTGGTGAACTCCACACAACGAAGCCACATCTCTCATGTGTTCAATTGGAGTAGTTTGGTCTTCCCTTGTAAAAATTGGTAGACTCTTCAAGGCTACCATTGGAATATCATTATGCTGTATCAAGTTCAAAGGACTCCCTCCGTTGAAAGCGACAAAGGGTTGATTCCTTGGAGTGGCCATTGGAGGTATCTGAATTAGATTTACTTGTATAGCAAAATGAGATCCAACTAATGGAGGAGTAGACTGAGTTCTTCTAGAATAGATAACTATTGTTCCTCTTTTTTCTATTACTCTGCCTTTCCTTCTTGGTGGTGACAACTACAAATATTCAAAGGGACCTGAGTTGCTTCTAATCTGAACTTTTCTCATAAACTAAAGAAGGCATTGATTTCTGGAGCTCTTTCCTCTTTATGGAGTCGCCAAGTATGCCAAAGGACCTCTATAAAGCCTGAAATTCACTGGTTGCATACTAAACCAACAATTCAATCTAGTTCACTATCCCATCGGGCGTGCTAGAAACTATTGTCACCTAGAAATGCACCCTCATGCAAAGTTGTAAAAACTAAGCTTTGTAGTGAAACATTGGATCACTCCAAGGCTATGGGTCACCTGAGATTGGAGTGAACCTCCAGAGAAGGCCGACTTCCTTTGGGTATCTCCTAGACTACTAATTCTTTGAAGGGAAAGGGATAAGGAGTACATAAATTAAAGGACTACACTAGGGTGATACACCAAACTATTTGAGAAATCATGAAATGAACACAGGAAGAACATACACTTGAAAGCCTGATTGCTATTCTCAGAACAACCTCTTTCAGATTTAATGCTTTAGTCCTAACAGGTTTGATCTACATACACATCTCAAGAAGAAAAGATTAATTTCACAACTCTAAGATATGAATATAGAATTATAAAACACGGTTAAAGACTTGCATGTTCAAAGGAAAGATACAAAAATGAGAATTAATACAAACACGAACACAATCTTCCCAGGTAAACTCTATGTTATATTCAGGATTCTAGTTGAGTTACAGAAACATACATTAATTGAAGAAGGATTGATAAAAAAATCACTAACTCCCTTGAATGCATAACCCGAACTCATTACAAAAAGGCAAAAAATGCCTTATATACAGACTGATATCGGAGCTCAGAAAGATCTACCCTCAGATCTTTTGGATAAAGTTAAGGCTGAAGCCTGTGTGTCCCTGTTGTATGTGTCAGTGGAGAGTTACCCTCGCAGCAGCCTTCTTCAGATATTCTTTAGCTACCCATTCATTTGATCCATCGTGTCCGATTGAGCTACTTCAGCTGCACCTTGAATGCTCTAAGCCTGCAACAGATACACGTCGCCCTTCATCCTGTTGATGCCCTTCAGACTACCATGGTTTACCTTCAGATTTCTCTAATTGGCTTAGTGAAAACCACGCAGCTTCTTGGGGCAGTCAAAACTCCTTTGATCAGAATCGCATCTCGATGAGACATTGGGAGTCTCTCACTAATGCGATTATGCCCTCCTAAAGTTATCGACGTAACATGGAGCTATTGCTGAGAGCTCCCAGCGAGACCTAAAGATCATACTGATGCTACCGAAGCCATTGGAGAGACACTGTTTATCGCCAAGAGATCAGTGGGTTGACGAGTCACATGGAGATCCCTCTTTGTCGCTGAGACCACGTGATATCGGTAAGACATCACTCCGACAGTCAGTCGCTATATCAATGAAATTCATGTTGGGGAGACCCTCGCTAACGTCTGTAGAAGTCATCCCGTCAGGCTCTTTTTCTTCTATCGGCCAAACATCCTTATTTCGGGAAGAGGTTGTGCTGAAGGCACTTTAGCTTTGGCGAACACATATTTCATTTCACTTCGGCAAGACTCCTTGGTATTGCTGAGACATCACACAGAAATCCTTTCCATTCAGCGAACTCTTCATTCAGCAAGACACCTAGCGAGACCCCCTACTATCAACGTGACCTCTTGTGTCACCAAGACATTTCGTAGAACTCCCCCTCTTCTTGGTGAATTCCTTTTCGTTTTGAAGGCTTCACTGCTTGGTGAGACTCACGTCGAAGTATGAACCCTCAGCCGACTTCTTTTCATTTGGCCTGACTCCTACCGGTCGGGAAGAGGTCCCCCCGGGCTCCTTATGTTATGCCAAAGGCTCCTCCATTGTCGGTGAGACCCACGCTGAACTCCCTGGTGAAACACTATTGGCGTAACCCCTGCCAGTCGCTGAGACATTACTGCGAAAGCTTCAAGTCTTGGCAAGGCCTTTCTTTGTCTTCGGTGGTTCCTTCATACTTTGGCAAGATATACGCCGAAGGCAATATCCTTACCGAAACCTATGCTTGTCACCAAGACATGCCATTCTCGCTAAGACCTCTTAGCAAGTTCCTTCTCTTACTCCGAAGTGTCCAGTCGGTGTGACCTCCTCACGTTGCTGGGACATCTCTGTGAAAGTTTCAAGTCTTCCTGAAAACTGCGGTCGCCGTGAGTCTCGTCAAATGACGATTGAATGGTCTATCAGCCAAAAGAATCCACGCAGTAAGAGGTCATACCGAACCCCTCTTGTTATAGCGATAGGCTCCACAGTGACACGTTTGGCCAGACAAAGACTGGGTCACAGCGACCTACTCAAAACAAAAACAAAACAGAAATGTGTCCAAGCTGCTAGTCGACCAGACAATGGAGATGTCATGCCCACTTGGTTCTAATGGAGGCTCGAGTCTGTAATTCATTGAAGCGTACCTCCTATCAAGCAAGCCTCCCGACTGAGCTCCCTATAAAATGTTGTCAGATACATGAGCTAACCCTTAATGGAAGTATCCAATTTGGCCCTTATGAACACCTGCATCACAGATGCCTCGCCTAATTGAGCCTGAGGGTGAAAATTGGGTAACAGTAACATTCCATGTTGCAAAACCGTGGGTGTTAAGAAGCAAGAAACCCACCATGAGACAACCCTTTACATTTAAACAAGGAGATTCAAATAATTGAAACCCAACATTGTGTTTTCCCATTGACAATTATTTTGTGCACTTTTTTTTCAATCATGCAAAATTTAAACACAACAATGGAATGTGTGATTTTGAATACATTCATACTATTTTGTAACACTCCATATTGCAAAACTGTGGGTGTTAATAAGTAAGCAACCTACCGTGAGACAACCCTTTACATTTAAACAAAGAGATTCAAATAACTGAAACCCAACACTGTGTTTTCCCAATTACAATTATTTTGTGCACTTTTTTTTTTCAATTGTGCAAAATTTAAACACAACAATGAAATGTGTGATTTTGAAGACATTCATACTGTTTTGTAACATTCCATGTTGCAAAACCTTGGGTGTTAAGAAGTAAGCAACCCACCATGAGACAACCCTTCACATTTAAACAGGTAGATTCAAAAAATTGAAACCCAACAGTGTGTTTTCCAAATTATAATTATTTTGTGCACTTTCTTTTTCAATCGTACAAAATTTAAACACAACAATGGAATGTGTGATTTTGAAGACATTCATATTGTTTTGTAACATTCCATGCTGCAAAACCATGGGTGTTAAGAAGCAAACAACCCACCATGAGACAACCCTTCACATTTAAACAGGGAGATTCAAAAAACTGAAACCCAACATTGTGTTTTCCCAATTACAATTATTTTGTGCACTTTTTTTTCAATCGTGTGAAATTTAAACACAACAATGGAATGTGTGATTCTAAAGACATTCTCACTGTTTTGTAACATTCCATGATGCAAAACTGTGGGTGTTAAGAAGCAAGCAACCCACCTTGAGACAACCCTTTACATTTAAATAGGGAGATTCAAGTAACTGAAACCCAACACTATGTTTTCCCAATTACAATTATTTTGTGCACTTTTTTTTCAATCGTGCGAAATTTAAACACAACAATGGAATGTGTGATTTTGATGACATTCATATTGTTTTGTAAGATTCCATGTTGCAAAACTGTGAGTGTTAATAAGCAACCAACCAACCATGAGCCAATCCTTTACATTTGAACAGGGAGATTCAAATAACTGAAACCCAACACTGTGTTTTCCCAATTGCAATGATTTTGTGCACTTTTTTTTTTCAATCGTGCGAAATTTAAACACAACAATGTAATGTGTGATTTTGAAGACATTCATACTATGTTGTAACATTCCATGTTGCAAAACTGTGGATGTTAAGAATCAAGCAACCCACCATCAGACAGCCCTTTACATTTAAATAGGGAGATTCAAATAACTGAAACCCAACATTTTGTTTTCCCAATTATAATTATTTTCTTCACTTTTTTTTCAATCATGCAAAATTTAAACACAATAATGGAATATGTGATTTTGAAGACATTTATATTGTTTTGTAACATGCCATGTTGCAAAACCATGGGTGTTAAGAAGCAAGCAACCCACCATGAGACAAACCTTTACATTTAAACAGGAGATTCAAATAACTGAAACCCAACATTGTGTTTTCCCATTTACAATTATTTTGTGCACCTTTTTTTTCAATCATGCAAAGTTTAAACACAACAATGGAAGGTGTGATTTTGAAGACATTCATACTATTTTGTAACATTCCATGTTTCAAAACCGTGGGTGTTAAGAAGCAAGCAACCCACCATCAGAAAATACTTTACATTTAAACAAGGAGATTCAAATAATCGAAACCCAACACTGTGTTTTCCCATTTATAATTATTTTGTGCACTTTTTTTTCTTTTCAATCGAGCAAAATTTAAACACAACAATGGAATGTGTGATTTTAAAGACATTCATACTATTTTTTTACATTCCATGTTGCAAAACCGTGGCTATTAAGAAGCAAGCAACCCACCATGAAACAACCCTTTACATTTAAACAAGGAGATTTAAATAATTGAAACCCAACACTGTGTTTTCCTAGTTACAATTATTTTGTGCACTTTTTTCAATAATGCAAAATTTAAACACAATAATGGAATGTGTGATTTTGAACACATTCATACATTTAAACAAGGACATTCAAGTAACTAAAATCCTACACATTGTGTTTCTCAAATTATAAATTACAAGGTCTTGTAAAACCCTCTACCTACAACCGAATTGTTTAGCACCCCTCACCCCGATTTGGTCGGTATTCTCCTCCAACTACTCCACGTGCACTCCAAAATTTAGCTTACAACATGCACACTACCAAATAGCACCTGGATTTGGTAGGTTTTCTCCTCCAACTTGTCCATGTGTGTTCAAACCTTCAGCTTTCAACGTGCAAACTAGAAACAAATAGTATTTTCACCTTTCTTTGTCCAAACAGAAAAGGCCCACATCATACCCTTCCACTTTTCACATGCTAGACAAAAGAAAATTCATGAAAAAGCTAAGGAACCTGCCTTTTTCACCTGACAACAAGTGAGAAAACCCACCTGACGGTCGTTAACTCCTACCTAACAATTCCTAGACGTTTGGTTTCATCTGTCGGTTTAGTCACTGATCGCCCATCTGGCGGGCCCTGCACTATGGCATCTTGTCATGTTATGTATGTTTCAATGTATGTTGTTATGTATGTTTTTCATGTGTTTTTGTATGTACATAGGTGCTTTTTATCTAGTAGTTAGCTGACTCCTTCTCTTACTACTAAAATAAGTTTTTTTTAAAAACTAATGTAACTTTTCAGTCCAAATTCAATTTTTTTTGCATATTTTAGGCATTGGAAAGCTCTCTCCATCCTATTCACTATATATTAGGTATTTTTCCATATTTTTCCTTACATTTTAGTAATTTTAGTTTAAATTTCATTTTCATGTGTTTTTTTGTGATAAGCATAACTTTCACATATAACAACAAATTTTGACATTTTTTAATTTGATCAAACAATTGCAAGGAATTTGATGGTCATGTTCATTTTTCTATTTTATAACATTATTTTTTATTCTTTAGGGTTTATGTTTTGTTACTAACCCTCTTAAATATAGCAAAAACATTTATCAAAGATTTTATTTTTTAAACTACTAATATTTGTGTGTAGGTTCACTCATCAAAGAAAAAATATGAAAAATATTTTCACAAACTATTTTTAATCTAATAGGAATTAACCTTTATTTGGCATGCCTTCTTTAGTTTTATTTTTCTTGTGTTCATGTCTAAGGGTGTGTATGCTCTCCTCTTGCATCATAACCTTACAAACTTGACACCTTATAGAGCATTTTCAAGCTTAGCTAGAGAGCTTTAGTTGTACATATTTGTAATTCATAAATAAGTAGTTAACCTTGATAAGTTACTCACAAAGTTCCCTTGGAAACTAGTTTTTAGGTCACGTATGCTCTCCCCTTGTGCCATTAAGTGATCTTGGGTGACAAAAATGGTTAGTGCCTTATCATGGGCCCTACTATCCATGCTTAAACAAGGAATTAGCAATGGGATCACAAGGGGGTACATACCCACTTGAAAAATATAGGTTGTTGTGTCTAATTTCTCTCCCCCCTGAACGAAACCAATATAAAACTCAAAATATAAACAAGTAAAATCCAACCTAACTAAAACAAACATCATGAATCCCTTGTTTGACAATTTTATTAAACAAGACAAAAAACCTTAGAGCATGATGATGATAGCATTGCATAATTGAGAAAACATGATGATGATAATTATGATTTTCTTAGAGATGAACCTAGCCATGTCCAAGTTGATCCATAAAAAACCCTAGATATAATCATTGTAATTAAGCTTTCCCCAATCTTTAATTAACAAACCATGAAAATATTATGGCCTATGAGCCTTTAGATGAAGAACATGCTAATACTAGCTATCCCGTAGGGAAAAAATGACTATATATTAATCATCTTATGGTAACCATGAAAAATAAAAACTATTCCAAGGCAAGATACTCAAAGAAAATTTATGTCCAAATTCCAAACCCTCAAAAAATAAACTAAATCCTTGTCCTCCCATGGTAATACTTCATCATCTAAACCTTTATAAACCAATAAAAAATCCTATCAATCATCCAATACTATCTTATCCAAATAATCTATGAAGTATTTTATCCAAGGAATATTATCTAAGAATCACCATCAATATAAAAAAACCAAAGATGAGGAGTCTTGCAACATCTGCAATCCAATACCATCATCCTTTAACAAGTGCAAGTGTGTTGCCAACAAAAAATTCATCCACCCAAATTATATTAAGGTTACTCAAGATCCTCTTATCACCATCCCCATCCAAATTCAAGTGCCATTATACAAGAATATTATTAATCCAAAACCCATTTAGAATGTTGAAGATTCCCCCAGAGCTATCATCCTTGCAAGTCAACCTACATGGGAAGTTAAACAAAGATATTTCATGAAATCTATAAAACACACAAATTCCAAAATCCATAAGCATCATAAGGTCCAAGGACATCCCACTATCCTAAGAATATTATTATGGGAGTATATTGAATGCCTACTCAATATAGGGGATATTGAAGTTAAGAAAAGTACATCAATATTGTCCAAGAAGTAATTAAGGCTATGTTAGCTCATTCCAAAGCAAGATCAAACTTTCTCCCAACCAAGTCAAGATCAAATAATCCAATCCAATTGCATCCATCATACAATAAAATACCAATAATAATAAATCCATATCGATCCTATCCATCATCCAATCACCTCCCCTTCCTATGATGAGGCACAAGGTATCCCATTGAACACAAATAAATAAAACAAGCATATCGATAATTTTGAAAATCAAGTTATAAATGATGTATCAACACCCAATTTGATCTTCCATCACTTAAATTAAATTAAAATCAAGTCAAAAATAAAAATTACTCGAAAGGACCACGTGGTTCCACCAATAAAAAAATGAAGGAAAAAATAAATATGGATCCCAAAGAAAAGATAAGAAATGAATGGAAGTGAAGCATCCAAATTTACACCTCCAAAATCTAATTCCATCTTAAAATCCTAAAATCTACATCCCCTATCCAAAATCTAGTCCTAAAATCCCAAATACAAATTCTAATATACCAATCCTAAGCCCAAATTTTTAAAATCCATTCAGATTCATTAATTGAAAATTTTGAATCCAAAAGTACAAAATACATCTAAATCCTTAAATCCCAAAATTTGAAATTCAAAATTTCAAAATTTATGTGGACCTCTAAATCCCAAAATCTAAAATTTAATTATACAAATCCATCTAGATCACAAAATTCTAAAATTTCCGGTATTGGCATGGTGTGATGGTTTATTGGTGGCATTGTTGTTCTTGCCACCAAGGTTCAAACCTCGTTGGGGTGGTATTGTTGAATGGTTGTATCTGATTCATAGCTCCGGTCAAAAGCGTTTACCCCTTGAATAAAAAAAATAAAATTCTAAAATTTGAAATCTAAGAGGTAAAAATTCATTTGCATCTCAAAATTCTAAAATATAAAATCCAAATGTCTAAAATCCATCTAGATCGATAAATCCTAAATTCTTAAATCCAAAATTTTAAAAATCTTCAAAGATCTTGAATCCCATACATAAAAAATCTTAAATACTATCGTCAAAGATAAAAAGTCCACCATCTCATCCAAAACCAATCCACTCATAAAATTTGACATGGTGCTTGAAATGGTTGGCTATGATTCCCCTTTCTCCCATAACATTTACCCATGCTTTCATGAAACCATCCTTCCATTCCCCCTTTTACACAACCAAATCCATTACCCAACATATCTCTACAATCACATCCCTTTAATCCATTATTTTGCATAACCACCATACACCCTTCTTCTAGCCTACCTCCCATTCTATTTTCCTTGACAATATCCTCTAATGTAGGTGTTATGAGGCTACCATGGGTAATGCATTTAAATTTTGGAGAATTCAACTTGGAAATCAACAAAGTTCATGACATCCATAGATTTCATTGAAACAACATGGTCCACATCAAACAATTCTTAAAGCGGGATATTATTAGGTCACCATAGAAATTGATTTTCAAGAGTTGGAAAACCTTAATAACATTTTTCATCTATATAATAATGCAACATCAAATAAAAAACTTAAAAAACCACTAAAAATAAAAAGAGAAAACATAAAATAATTCCAATGGTGAAAATAATTCCTATGGTGCCTTGGGAAAGTAACATGATGATTTTTTTTCAAAAGAAGCATGTGTAAATTGGTTGTCTATGTGTTCCTTACACTTGGGGAAATTTTTACATCGACCCACACTATCCATCCTTTATAGTCCCTAGTTGATCATTCATACCATCCCTTCATACATGTCCATTATATCCTCATACCCATTTAATTGTACCCATCCATCCTCCCTTCCTTGTTTTGACCTTGAAAAGAATAGGGGAAAAATGTAAAACCAGTATTTACATAGTTATTGATATATCTCATCTTTTGTAATCAATACAACCTCCTTCAACAAGCATCAAGTGTGGTGTCACAAGCGATATATCTAAATTGGGGACATGTTATTCATATGCAACATATTCCTTGGAGATCACCTCTTGAAATCTTTCATTCCCCATATAGACCATCTTAAATTATTCAAACCATTTATCTCAAACCCTACATCCATTATATCTACAATCCCTCTATCATCCCATCTAATCCTCCCTTCATCCTTTTCTCTAGCTTGGTTTTCCCTTGTCATTCATTGTAACATTGAAACAACAATCCCATCTAGTCGTAAAAGCACAATACTACCCAAAAGCAATCCATCCAAGTATAAGTAAATCAAATCCATACAAGTTACCTAAAATCTAAAGGTCCTAGCCATTTGAATGTAGCAACAAAGAATAAAAAATCCAAATAAATCTCACCCAATAGTCTAGCACCCACCCAAAATTATCCATAGGCTTTGTTCTTCATCTTTCTACAAGCCTTGTTCAATTCTAAATAAATCACTACATCATTATCAATATATATCCATAGGCTTTGTTCTTCATCTTTCTACAAGCCTTGTTCAATTCTAAATAAATCACTACATCGTTATCAATATATATTTTCTGAATCCTTATGTCGTTCCTAGGATATATCATCTTCACCTCAACAATGCTATCATCGTCATCATTAATCAATATTTAGCTTGAGCTCGACTAGGGATAGAATCTTGTTTGTTTTTAGCTTTTTATATGTTTACTTACTTGTGTGTCATCTTGTTTTTCTTTGCATCTATGTTATTCCTTAAAGAATTTTATGAAAACAACATCATGATATTTCATATAATGATATCATGTGTTAAATGCCTTCTTGTGACTTTTTTAGGTTATTCCTACAACACAGGGCAATAATTTCATCAAGGTTTTCCATATCATGGTGCATCATGTCATATGCTATGATAAAAACCAAAACCTCATGCAAGATTCATAGCATGTACCTTAACAATAAAATAAAAATCATTCTCCATATTTATTTCACCTAGCCCTTTATCATATGTATATATTCTAAACAACCATTCAATAAAATAACCACTTCACCTATCCTCTTTATTCATACATCATTCATCTTTTTCATACTTCTTCCTCCATTATCACTAATACCTGTTGCAAGTATGAGCAATTTTGGTGGTGTTGTCATTAATATTGTCATTGATGTCAACACAATTTAGTATGTTGTAGATTGTGCATGTATAGTTGAGATGTTGTTGAGATGTTGTGAGTACATGGATATATCCTTATGATGTTGCAGATGTGCTGAAATGATGAGTTTCCAAGTGCTTTTGAGAAAATTAATAAAGAGTGAAGTCAAAGTTATGCATGGGTTCAGAATGTGCTTCGGTATGTGCTTTGCATTTCTTCTATGTTGATCCTATGCTTGTTCGGATCTGAAGGTTTGTTGTTGGTGATCTATTGGTGTCATTTTTTGATTTGTAGCTTCTAATTTGATGGAGTGTGAAAGTTGTGTTCACCGGTATGTGAACTGTTTTGGCAAAGTTGGTTATCTATGGATTGGGAGAAATGTTTCTACTCTACAGTCCTCCGTTGTTTTGTTTCAGGTCTTGCGGATTTGGATTATGTCTTGTAATGGTGTTCTCTAGGTTCTGGAAAAGATGTTTGTGGTTTGGTGATCCAAAAGTTGAGTTTCAAAGTTGTATGTGTTTGCACAATCCAGATAGACTGATGGAAGGTGTTATGTGTTTGAATTTTTTTGCAAATGTTGTAGATGTATCTAGAAGTATCTAATATGTGTTCTTGTGCATGATGAAGCGTGTTGCGTTGTCCGCATGCTATCTTCTTGCTAGGAAGCATGTACTTCAATGTTCATTTGTGTTTTCATTAGGTTTGGCTAACCTGGTGTTTACACTTCATATGAAGAATTTAAAATTTAATTAAGGAAACATGTGGTTGATCTGAGACATTTTTTTTGGTCTTGGTTAAGTATTTAATTGGTCCACTCTCATTCCTTTCCACCGCGAGAATGCTGAGTTGCGGACCTAATTTTAATTTATGAATTGAAGCGTATGTGGCCGACCTTGGAGAAAGTTTCTAAGGTTAAAGATGGTATAAATGCAAGTCGAATTGCAAAGGTTGAGATGATGCAAAGTAACGAAGTAAGCCACAAGTAAATAGAAAAATTGTGTGAAAGTGAGTTGAGGCAGTAGTACTTCATTGTGTTAGATTCCTGAAGGCAGTGAGCTGAAGGTTTTTGCAATCTTCTGATCAAGGTTGCGGATGTGTGTAAATTGTTGTGGTGGATCTTTCTGTTATCTTTTGTATCTATAGGCAGTGAGCCTCCCTGTTGGACATTGAGTCCTTTTTGTAGGCAGTGAACCTTTGTATTCGGGAAGTGAGCCCTTGGCAGTGAGCCTTTGTATTCGGTTTTTCTATCACTTTATATTGTGAGTTAATCCTCACTATGGTTTTTCCCTCATTGGGTTTTCCACGTAAAATCTGTTGTTCATTGTGTTGATTTTGCTTTCTATTATTTGCATTTCATGTTCGTACTTAATAACAAAATAGTGTGGTTGTGAAATTGATAAGTGTTGAAGTATTGTGTTTGAATTTGGTGACAACTAATTCACCCCCCCTCTCAATTGTCTTGCACCTTTTAACAAAACCTTCATCCATCACTAAACCTTTCCAAATCTATCTCTTCCACTCATCCCTAACCATTCTTATCTATATTTCATTCATTTCAAGAGCACACTCGTGCTCTTTTACCTCTCTATTCCTCTCAAGGGGACATCTCTAAATTGTAAATCAATACTAAAATCAAAATCTCAATGCTTGAGGCATGTCATATTTTCCCACCGAGTGCCTATATCTACTTTCTTTGAAACGTTGTTACTTCACAACACTATTTCAAAGAGGGGGAAAATATAAACACTTATTTCTTTGCACCTTCTAATGTCACACCTAAAATTATATCTTAATACCATGTCACATCCTAATGCTATTTCCTCATTCCATTCTAATTATCCTTTTCATTTACCATGACTAATTATTAAATAATTTTATGTTATTTAGTTGATTAGGGTTATACTTATCCAGTCATTCTATAATAAATAAATAAACCCATCTTCATTTATTCTACACAAATAAGAAAAAATGTAATTATCCACTAAAATTCCATAATAAATCCTCCATATTCGCTTCTATTTTTAACCTATGCACAACTAATTAGCTAAAATAAATAAAAATATTAATAATAATCACCCATTTTAGAGTCCACTGAGGAGCCCTTGTAACTTTTTTTAACTATTCTCGGTTAGTGAAGATTATCCATTCATCTCAATCAATCTCAATCATCCATTCAAGATCAAATCCTCACCATTCATACTTTCAATAAAAAATCTATAAATCAACCTCTTGATCCTTCATCAAATTATGAATGAATGATAAATCCAAATGTACATGTTGATTTGAAGAGCGACCAATATTTCCACATCAAGTATCAAGAGCATATGAATCACATAAGAGGTTTACATTTGTTAATAGTATGTTGATTTTAATTTGTATTTACATTTCTTGTTTTCTATATATGAGGTATTTTTGGGTTTGGAATGGAAAGACTAGATTTAATTTATTTTTCTATTAGTAATTCCAAATCTAGGGCATACAAAAAGTGTACAGGAGATAGGAGAAACCTTGATGAATGATAGAGAACATCTAGAAGAGGAATATAAATAAAAGAAAGAAAAACTCACTAGGAAGACAATTGAAGAGCTAAATAAAAATCAAATCAAATAAGAAATTATCACCGAGGGAGGAATTGAAACTAGGAGAAATAAATAAATCCATGAAGAACCAGGTGAAGAAGATGGAGAAGGAAATATCTAGATAAAGTATAACATGAGCTAGTGCTAAGGAAATTTAAATAGCCCATTTAAAGAATTCAAAAGCAAGAAGAAAATAGGAATGAATGTTTGTAAGAGAAAGAGGATCAAATAATAAAAGAATTTTTGAATTTTTTGGAAGAAGAAGACTCATTGGGGAAACTTAAATAATTTTCTAACTACCACAAAAAATAGGGTATAGAGAAAAGAAGGCCTTGGGTTAGAAATTCATTACAAACATAAAAGAAATGAAATAAGTGCGTACCACTACTATATGTTGAAATTAATAGAATATTATTGAGAGATGCATTATTATGCTAAATAAAATTTGGAAGTGTCCAGACAACTAAAAGTACACAAGACACCCTATGATATTGCTCTAGCTAATGGAACTCTTAAATGTCACCTAGGAACATGGGTAAATGTAGACATGAATTTTATGGTAATTAAAATAAAAATAAAATTTGAATATATTGAAATGCATAATGGAAGCCTTGAACCATCAACATCATTTTGGATTTAAAATGGTTTATGGATAATGAGGGAATATTTGATGCTAGAAAAGAGATGATAATACAAGGCAATGCAAGAGTAGTACATATGCCATTCAAAGAAGAGATAAAAGGAGTGTGCATAGAAGAAATATATATTCAAGATGAAGATGTGGAAGAAGAAAATAAATATGGAGGGTAATATATTATTGGTAGAATCCAAAAACCTATATTAGATGATGAACCTACATTAATAGAAAAATAACTATAGAAAGTGGAAAATCCTCAACCAACATAGAGTATTTGGTAGAAGCTTGGGAATGGATGTGTGACACGAGGAAATGTCGGTGAGGGTTGATTACGCTTGAATCATGATGAATCAAAACATAACTTCGCTAAACAAACCCACATCTACAAACAAGATCATTCAAATTGGAAATCTAAACTAAGCATTTTACTGAAATTGAAAGCTACAAACTAAGAAAATAGTTAAATTCCTAATCTAACGCATTTGAAATTTATCCTATTTTGGAATTGGTGTTGTGTTGATGTGAAACGACAACCCTTTCCCAATCCCATGATTAGTGAGCTTGTTGTAGTCGATTCTATGGAAGAGAATCGATAAAACCATTGTGATTGATGTATGAAAACCTAGTTTATGCTCAAAATGAACATGATGCAAGCTAAGTTACCATGATTTTATGCTAAAAATGCATTGATTATGCTATCGATAAGCTAATATAAGCTAAATATATGCTAAAATATGAAAACCTTAATTCATATACAAACTAAGATGGATGCATGGAAGCCATTAATGGATGCTCTAAGCTATTATGCAATTAAAAGCTAACTAAAATAAGCTAAAAGTGAGTAAATATGAGTCTGAGTGCATATGAGATTCAACAGCATAAGTTTGCAATTGAAAGATGGATGAGATTCCACATAATAAGTTTTCTCTCAAAAAGATCAATCCATTTGTCTCCAAATAGTGACCTATTTATAGGAGATCAAATGAGGAATGAAGGGTTGAGATTTAAAAGATTAATCAATGGTCCAAGATGAAGGAGATGAGAGACATGGATCATGGATTCTCATCAATGGATGAGAATGCATGGTGGGATTTAATCAAGGGTTTACACTTGCCTCAAACAAACACACTTTTGACCTACTCACACAAGTCAAAGGTGACTTTCCCAAAAGGTTGAAGGTTAAAACCTACTTAAGAAGCAAAGTGAAAATATCCCCTTTTCAAATGATGAAGGAATAAGAATATTCTTTTGGAATAATCTCATGGGTGAGGAAAAAGACATTTTGCAAATTAAAATAAAGTTTTAATTGTGCAAAAAGGGGATAAGGAATATTCCATGGGAATATTCCCCTTTGCTTAGAGGAAAGTTAGTTTAATTGCTAATTTTAAAAACAATATTTAATCATGCAATTAGGGGATTAGAAGAATTAAAGTGCTTATTCATTAAATTAGATGATTTAATGAATGAGGGAGAGATGAAATGATATTTAATTAAATAACTTAGGGTTATTTAATTAAATAAGATGACTTAGGGAATTAAATTAAATATTTTGATGTATTTAATTTAATGAGATGAAATGTTAGCATGAAAATGGATGAATTAACCTGATTAAATTAATTAGGCCAATAGATGAAAATGATGCAATTAATTAAATAGCTAGGCTAATTTAATTAAAGAAGTGAAAAGAGGATGGATTAAAGAGGAAATGATGTTAATAAACCTGTTTCGAGTGTATGATATCGATGAGGAAATTTTTTAGTGTTTACATTTTTCCCCTCTTTGAAGCGAGGTATCTGTTGCATCGGTTCAAAGACTGATGTTTTTTAGATCAAAATTGCTACTTAAATCAAAAAATTAAAAAAAAAATCTGATCTTTTAGACGTCCCAATGGAAGGATAAAGCTGACTCCCTACCCCCTCGAGAAATTGGGCAAAAATTTTGAATTTTGGGTTGATTTCTCGACAAAGGTTAAAAGCTGCCCCAAGGGTCCAGAAAGGCTTCAGGATACAAGAATTATCCCAAAATGCAAAAAATGATGCAAAATTAGGTCCAAATTGGAAAAATTGGTGAAAATGATAATAAACCCTATCTTCAAGGTTAAATTAGGGCAAAAAACCATAATTTTCTAGCTTAAATAAGCCAAGAAGGGTCACTTTCACTTCATTTGTGCATTCACACTTAAGAGATTCTTGCTTTTTTTAGCTCTGACCCTTTGATAAAATGGCACGTTGAGAGCTTCCCAAGCACATCTCTAACTGAATTCGAGAGTTCTAGCGGCTTCCAGGTGTAGGACCACCAATATGTAACTTCGAACTTGATTTGAAATTTGAATTTTTGATGCATTTATTATGCTTTGAAGTTTAAACTTTGGCGGTGTCACTATATAATGACGCCCAAATTGAAATCGATGACACCCAGGTGAATTATAGTGATGCTATTTGCAATTTAAAATTAGGGTTTCTAATTTTAAATGGCGACGGATACTTGTATGGCGATGCACCTATCGATTTAGAAATTAGGGTTAGGGTATGCTAAAGTTTAAATTACGATGCCAGCTAATTTGGAGACACATGTTTTGATTTGTAATATTAAATGCTTTGGGCATCTCAATTTGAAAATTGAATATAATGATGCTATTGTGATTTTTGAGTTTTAAATTTCAAATTGAGTTAAATTTCCTCGATTTCCTGACATCGTGCACTTCATGGATGCAGGAGGTCTTTCCACTGCTGATGTCGCGGGAGCACAAGCCCACCGTTTTGGAGAGACTAGAAGATTTATTAGAGTTGTGCTAGGAGCACCTGGGAGAGATCGGCCTCTGGTATGTCGCATATGTGCCTATGATTCAGACACACTTAGTGATGATGACTGTTCTGTGCGAGAGATGGCATAGCGAGACCTCATCTTTTCACCTTCCGACAGGCGAGGCAATGGTGACTTTGGAGGATATATGGTGAATTCTTCATTTGTTGATTCATGGAGATTGTGTGATTTATGACATTGATGTTAGGTTTGATGCCTGCCTTGAGGTTATGGATATGGATCAAATTACTTTGGTTACATCACATATCGACCTTGAGTCATAAAGAGGTCATGTGCCAACCTTTAGATTGATCATTGTAGCCATCATTTTGGGTTTGATGGCTCCTAATAGACATAGCAGAGGATTCAGCCCAGGATGGGACTTGGCATGGCATCAGATGTTGTATAGGAGGAAACTTTTTGTGTGGGGGTTTGTGATGCTAGCCTCCCTATATCATGATTTGCATGGTTTTGTTTACTGTGATGGGAGAGAGATTGGTGCAGGGGTGACTCTACTACATATTTGGGCATGGGAGCACATCGTTGTGCTCCGACCTATTGTTCATATGGCAGACATGGAACCAAATGATCCCATCATTTGGAGATGTAGAGGTGCCATTACCCTGAGGCACACTGGATAGATTGGGCTCTCGTATTGGTGATGGGTGATTGATGATATGATAGTTTTCCACTGGTGCCCATGGCTACAGATGCCTCCATGGTTTGATGATATTCAATAGCTATATTTTTCCAGGCAGACCCGATACATGCAGGGTCGAGAGCACCATATTATTGAGAGATATCTACTAGACAGGGTAGCTTGTCAATTCAAAGAGGTTCAGGATAGACCTAGGTAGTAAAGAGCTTCAAACAATTGGTGGCTTAGCCTTGGGCATATGATCAAGGATAGGCGGTAGCTCATACTACACCTACATATGATGCTTGGTGTGTTCCTTCCTAGTGATTGATAGATCCAGTGAGTGTTCCTCCCAGAGGGAGACCCAGAGGTAGAGGAGCAGGGAGAGGCAGAGGATAGGGTGCCCAGGATGGCCAAGACGGTCAGGTTCTGGGAGCCCCACCGATTATATAGTAGCCTCCATAGGTACAGCCTCAGCTAGGACCACCACCACCACCAAATGCTCGGGATGCGCAGATATAACTGTTGTAGAAACAAGTGTAGGCATTGACTGGTGATTGGGATCAGGCCCACCAGTAGGTTTTGGCTATTACTGTCGAGCGAGACTAGGCTTGGCAGCAGGTGGTTGCAGTCACAGCTGAGAGAGATCAGGCATTATAGTGAGTATAGGCTGTGATGGGTGAGAAAGACCAGGAGGTTGTTCAGTGCCAGTAGATTGAGGCAATGATGGTGGCCACTCATGGTCAGACAGTGTCAGTGTGGTTGTACAGAGAGGATGTTACAGAGGCTACATATTATCGGCAACATTATCATCATGATGTACTAGCAACATTAAGACATCTTGATTATTCGTAGCAGAGTGATGCATGACCGCGAGTAGAGGATCAACCTAAGAGGCAGGCTAGAGGGGGTAGCAACCATCAGGGCTAGCTATTATGTATAGACACTTTTTTATTTTTCTCCATTCTTGGTCACAGATATACATTCATGGGCTCCTTTTTGATAGCCTTGTGGATATCATACTTTTGATCGATGTTCATACACTAATCTATATTTTGTACCATGACACTTATTTTTTGATATATATATATATATGATACAAATACAGATGATTTATGATGTGATGTGCTTATACTTTATCATGTATGGATGCATTTTATTTATGCCTATGTGATATGCGATGATCATGATATGGATGGATGCAAATGATGTGGATCCAATTCTTTTTGTATATTTTCTATGTATTTTATGATGATGATGTATGCATGTGGATATATGGATGCAAATGCTTATGATATGCAATAATTTGAGATGATTAAAATAACAAATCTCTATTATTCATCACAACTCAAATGATTATGCAGAATGTATGATGTGCAATGCAATGATTATGTTGATGGATGTTTTATGATTATGCTATGATTATGAGATGCATGTATGCTGATGGTTTGTGGATGTAGGATGGATGCATTGATGATGTTTTTGTTGACTTTCATGATACCAGCTTAGGGTAGAGAGAGGATAGAAGAATAAAGAATGAATGACCATTGATTTTGATGACTGATTCAAAAGTTCCAAGTCCTTGATCCATTTATACTTTATTAGAGATGGTGATGAGACAATGAAAAATGTAGGATGAAATGCAGGATGAGGAGATGCTCACACTTTGGGATTGGTATTTTTTGTCATTCCTTACTATTTGATATAACACAGACATGATGCATCAAGGTATTGATAACCAGGACGACGTTATATCTAGTGTAATGGAATTCAACTCGACAAACAGATAGGATAGTTCCTGTTCACATCTTGACATACGGAAACCTCGTTGGAATGTAAGTTAGAAGCTTAGAAGATATTGGATCAAAGCATACGTAATAGTCAACAACATAACCTAAACGACCTTCTTACACACAACTAAGCAAGTATGCTCCAAGATTATTTTACAAGAGTATCCATAAGCAAAAAAATGAAAGATAATGATCGATGCCCCATTCCTTTCTCTCTAAATAATTTTATTAGACATCATCGAGAGGTCCTCAGAATGGGTCATTAAGACAAATCATAAGAAAATATCAAAGAAAAATAGTCGGTGTTATCTAAAGTTTTTTCCTAGTTTAAGTTTAGCTAAAATTGATATCTGATACTATTGTCCATCGTAAGAAGGATACATCCTAGGACATGTTGATCAAATGGTTGTTTGATGTTAGGACGATGATGCTAAGATGATTTGTTGCTATAAATTTCACTGATGCATTTACCTATGATCTAGACTTTAGATGTTGACACTTAGGTTCGCACTTTATGACTTGTTACACTTGTTTTCTATTTGTTTTGCCAAAGGTTGAAGGTGATGATCGATTTATTATGGGTGAAATTTTATTGTGAGCGAAAGTGAGATGGGATGGATGGGTTTTGGATTTTCTAAAATATTTCAATGTTTTTGGTATTTTCTAAATTTTTTTGAGGATGTTTTTGGTATTTTTGAAAGTTTATGCAAATATTTATGTTTTTCGATTTTTTGAGGCTATTTAGGGTTTTCTGAGATATTTGAGGCTTTTTAGGTCTTTTTGAATGTTTTATGTTGTTTTTGTGTTTTCTAGAATATTTGGATATTTAGGGGTTTTCTGAGAATTTCTGAGTTTCAACCAAGAACCTAACCTAAAGATCTATCCTAGTGGCCTCAGGGGCTCATCAAAGATAAGCCTTGCCTACGTTATACACGCATAGACCGTGCATAGTTCAACTAACTCGACCTATTTACAAGATGAAGATATGAACAGATGAAAGATGATAGTTTATTATGACAGACTCCTAAAGGACTGAACTAGGGTGTCTCGGGGGCACATCAATGATGGCCTTGCCTACGTTCAAGCTCAGAGACCCGTAGTTCGACAAGAGGACTCTTGTTTTTTGGATTTTCGATGTTCAACCTTTTTAGGGATTTTCTTGTTTTGGATTTTAGCCTTTACAATTTTCTGAATGTTTTTAGATTTTAGCTATACAGGATTTTGTAAATGTTTTTGGATATTCTGGATAAGATTTTATGAATGTTTTTGGTGATTTATAATAGGATTTCCAATGACCTCAAGATATAGAAGAACCCGATTTTGATCCATAACAAAATACCCCCAGTGTGACATGTTAGACTACTTCGATAAAGGCAAGACATAATAACATTTGGAATATGCCAAGTACTGCTAAAGGGTTCATGATACCTCATAGTGTCAAGCCATGATAAGGATGCAAATGAGGGATAAATGGAAATGCAAAGAATGATAGGAAAAAAGAGCCAAAGAATAGATGGAGATACTTTATTTACGCAAGGTTCCTATTTTCCATGTTTTCACCAAGGTACTTGCCCAAAGTGCCACCGAAGTGGTTTTCATTAGATGATTTTTTTCTTTACTTTTTTCAATCCTTTTTCTAATTTTTTTAGATTTTTGATCATTTTTTGATTTTTTTGTATTTTCTTATTTACACCCTTCAAGATTAGGCATAAAAAATTTTGAGATGAAAGTTGTTGGTTGGATCTTGCAAGGGTTCACCTTCAAGGGTTGACAATTGGTATGCTCCTGATCTGTAGTTTGTTGTGATGACAAAGGGACCCAACTAGTTAGGCTCAAACTTTCCTTTGATGTCCTTATTTGGAAGGTTCTTCTGGTTCTACTTTAAGACTAGATCTCCTACCTGGAACAACCGACATTTGATTATCTTGTTATAGCTCTGTTTCAGTCGGTTTTGATATACTTGTAAGTGACTGAGGGCATCAAGATGACATTCATCCAGGAATTCCAGCGCATTTAGTCAAGACACTCTATATTCTTCCTTAGTTTATTAGGTTCTGCAATGATACTCACAATGATGGGAGCTCAACCTCAATAGGCAAGATGGCTTCTGATGCATAGACTAGGGAGAAAGGGGTTGTACTTGTAGGCATGTAGATACTAGTTTGATAAGCCCAAAGAGCGAGATTTAGTTGCAGATGCCAATCACAACCAACTTCATTCACTGTTTTCTTTAGTATTTTCAGGACAGTTTTGTTTATAGCCTCCGCTTGGCCATTGCCTTGGGGGTAGTACGGGGTAGAGAATTGGTGTTGGATATTGAATTTTTGGCACAGCTCTTTCACATCCTGATTTTTAAAAGGGGTTCCATTATCTGAGATGAGGGTTTGTGGAACACCATAATGACAAATTAGGTAATTCAACATAAACTTGGAAATTTATTTACCCGTTATGTAGGTCATAGGAATGGCTTCAACCCACTTAGTAAAGTACTCAATGGAGGTTATGATAAACTTGTGGCCATTGGATGTGGTTGGAGTGATTTTTCCTATGAGGTCAAGTCCCCACTATGAAAAAGGTCATGGTGTGATAATTGGCTGCAATTCTTGAGTTGGAGCATGAATCAAATCCCCATGTTGTTGACACTAGATGCATTTCCACACATATTGATGAGCTTATTTTTCCATGGTTGGCCAATAGTACCTTGTCCTCAATAATTTCCTAGCTAATGTCATACCACTAGAATGGGACCCACATATGCCATTGTGTACTTTTGTTAAACCAGTTAAGGCTTCCTCTTGGTTAAGACATTGTAGTAATGTCCCTTCGATGCTTCGACGGTAAAGGGTATCACCTAGGATCACAAATCAAGATGCTTTTTTAACAAAGGTCTTTTTAAGGTTTGGGATGATATCAGATGGGAGAGTTCCTTTGTTTAGGTAAGTAAATATGTCATGGTACCACAGGGATCCAAGACCAAAAATGACACATGTGAATTCAAATTTAGGGATTTCAAAAGTTGGTATGAGAAGTTGTTCTACCAAGAATTCACATTTTGAGGATGTTGTTCGACATTTCTAGTAGTTATCCGATTGTTGCCATGGCATCTGCAACTCTATTGTTTATGTGAGGAATCTACTCAAAAGCTATGTCTATAAAAGATCCTTGAGATTCTCCACCATCTTCTTGTAAGGAGTGAGCTTGTCATCCTTAGTTTGATAGTCATCATTGACTTGGTTGATAACCAGTTGTGAGTCTCCATAGACTTTCATCTCTTGGATATGCTACTGAACCACTATCCTTAGTCCTGTGATCAAGGCTTCATACTCAGCAATGTTGTTGGTATACGGGAATGATAGCCTGTATGACTTTGGGATGCAATCACCTTGAGGGGTGATAAAGAGAATGCATGCTCTTGATCCATGTTGGGTGAACAATCCATCAAAGTACATCTTCCACTGAGCTGTGAGATTGATAAGGAACACTGATTCGTCAGGAAACTCATATATCAAAGGGTTCTCAACATAGATAGGTGCTTCTACTAGTTGGTTTCTAATCACTTGCCTTTGATTGCTTTGCACTCTACATACTCTGTCAAATTTTGTTAAGATCATCACCCATTTAGCCATTCATCCTATGAGGTTTTCTTTGGATAACAAATATTTTAATAGATCAATCTTTGCAATGAGCTTGATTTTATGTGACAACATATAGTGCCTAAACTTTTGTGAAGCAAAAACTACTACTAGGCATGCCTTCTCAATGGGTGAATAGTTCATCTCATGGCCTACCAAGGTTCTTTCGATATAGTAGATGAATCTTTCCTTTCCGTTTTCATCATGTTGTGCTAAAAGAGCTCCTAATGTTGCTGGTGTTGCTGAGATGTATAGGATTAGTAGCTTGTTCGGTATTGGTGGCATGAGCGCTAGAGGTGTTAGTAGATAATCTTTGATCTGTTGGAAAGATTTATCACACTTGTCATTCCACTTGTAGGTTATCCCTTTATGGAGGAGATGTGAAAAGGGGTGAATTTTATCTAATAGTTGGGCTATGAACCTTCTGATGGACTACAATCTTCCTTGTAATCCTCTCATCTGCTTTAGTGTTTGCAGCGGTTCCATGTCCAAGATAGATTTTACCTTTGTTGGATCAATTTCTATCCCTCTTTGTGAAACAATGAAGCCAAGAAGTTTCCCTGATGTGACCTTGAACACACACTTTTTTGGATTCAGTCATACCTTGTATTCTTTAAGCCTGTCAAAGATAGGTCCTAAGACTTGTATGTGCTCACTTCTCTTCTTTGATTTTTCCAAAATATCGTCCACATAATCTTCAACAGTTTTGTGGATCATGTCATGAAAGATGAGGGTCATTACTCTTTGATAGGTTTCTCCTACATTCTTTAACCTGAATGGCATCACATTCCAGCAATAGGTTCCCCATGTATAGGTGAACGTAGTTTTGTGTTGAGCCTCCTTGGTGATTATGATTTGATTATAGCCTGAAAAACCATCCATGATTGACAACATTTCATGTCCAGTCATTAAGTCCACAATGAGATCGATGTTGGGAAGAGGGAAATCATCCTTTAGACATGCCTTGTTTAGATCTCTAAAATCAGTACATATTTTGATGCCCTAGTGGGTTTTGAGATTGGTACCAAGTTTGAAACCCACTCAGGTAATCTATTGGTCGGATGAATCCAACATCAAGAAGATTTTGTAATTATAGTTTAACCAAGAGTGCTATATGAGGGTGAATCTTCCTTAATTTCTGTTTAACTAGTTTGGCTTCAGGATAGACTGCTAAGTGATGCACAACCACTTATGGATCAAGGCCTGGCATATCTATGTATGACCATGCAAAGTTAGATCTTCGCTCTTTGAGGAATGTTGCTATATGCTTTTTTTCTTTGTCTAACAAGGATTCAACATAGAAAGTGATCTTAGGTGCTTCCTTTGTTCCCACATTGACTGGAGTGGCTTTTTCCTGCCAATACTTTTGACTTCTTTGGATGCATTGCACTAAGGGGGAGATTGAATCCCTCATCCTTGGGCACCTCAAAGAGGTTTTCACTATCAGATGCATCCTTTGTTTTTACTATTTTAGGACTAGAGAGTGCCACTAGGTGGTTTTCACTCAAGGATCTGCATGTTAGTTTCATTTCATTTATTTTGCAACTGAAGGATTCAATCGTCTCCCCATATTATGCCCCTATATTGAGCTCTATTTTGAAGCCTGCTTTGTGATCTGCCCGTGTTAAGTTGTCATGGAGTCCCATGAATTATGAGATAGCTTCATCATTTTCAAATAAATATAGAATCGGTGGTCCTTGTTGGCCCATGTCAATGAGTTATGGGTATACTAAGCATATTTCAGTTGGTTGGTTGTTTGAGACAAAGGATGTTATGGATATCATAAAGAGGGTGTTGTTCTCAAATAGATTAGTGACATCAAGGGGAAAGTCATCTAAGGTTGTATCACGTGATGTAGGTGACCAAGAGGAAGCCTCAACTTGTTTAGCAGGAATACCTTTGCCAACTAGTGTGACCTTGCTAGTAGTACAACCCAAGCCAAGATTCTTTATTCGTTTCTTAGGAATGATGGGTTCTAGTAAACCATTGTCATTTTTTCCTAGCTTCTCATTTTTGTTATATCCCATGCTCTTCATTAGCTGTAAGCCTTTGTTGTCATCTTCCATGGGAAGAACAATAACAAGTCATTTGTCTTGATAGAGGAGTTTAGAGATATCTTCCTCAATAACATCTTCTTGATTCAAATCCCCCCACTTGGTGAAAGTAGTAGCTTCCATCTTGATTTTTTTAGGTTCTTTGGTACTAGATGTGGGTTTCCCAAGAGATTGAAGAGAAATAAGTAACTCTCCTAAGACAAAGGTGTCTTTTAATAGTTTGTAGTTTCCACAACCATCATCTTGGATCACTGCTTTGATGTTGGGTATACTCTGCACAATGGGCATTTTTGTTGTTGAGATAGAGGCTAGGGATGATGGGTCAACAAATGAGCTTGATGGTGTAGGCCCTTCATCATTTTTGGGTATTTGGGGGATCTTATAGAACTTGGCTTCAAGACTTTTAAAATTGTAGAAAGGCTCAAGATCTCTATGGATAGCGATTTCTCTGCCTTCAAAAGAAAACTTCACACATTGATGATTGGTTGAGGCTACATCTTTTAGAGCATGGATCCAAGGTCAGCCAAGTAGTATGTTATAGGGAAGATCAAGCACTTGGCATGTAGTTTCTACAATAAGAGGTCCCACTTGGACTGGAAGTGCAATGATTCCTTGTGATACTTGTTCTTGGTCATCATATGCTCTGATGGTGGTACTTTTTATCTTCTCAATAGTATCTTCTGAATAGCCTAAATTTTTTATCAACTCTAGGGTACAAATGTTCAGACTAGCACCTCCATCTACCAAGACTCTTTTGACCTTGTTTTTATGAATGACGGCCTCAACGTGTAAAGCACAATTATGAGATGGTTGTGACGATAGATCTTGCTCAGAGAAGGTGAGAAGATGGTTGGTGATATGCCCTAACATAGCTTGAAACTAATCGGTATCAATGTTCTCAGGAATAAATGACTCAGACAAGGCTTTTTCCAATATTTCCCTGTGTGCGGGGGATAACCTTAAGAGTTCTAAGATTGATATTTGTGTGAGGGTCTACTTAAGCTGATCTTGAAGATTGTATTTGCTAGGATTAGATGTGGGTAAAGTAGTTTGTGTCCTATATTGAGATGGGACTCCTTGAATGGTTATTTTTCCACGTCGTGTGGTGACTCCACATTTCATACTAGCTCCTTTGATGGCAACAGCAGTGATAACACTATTGTAGGAGGCAACTACATTGGAATAGATATGTTGCACATTGGTATAATCCTTAGCTTTGTCGTTGTTGTTTGCTTTGTTATGATCCAACATAGGGTTCTTGTATATCTTAAGATCTTGATTCCCAGCTGGTACCTCAACAGATATGGTATCATTTTCTATGATTTCTTGGATGGTGTTCTTAAGTTTCATGCAGTTTATTGTTTTATACCCTTTGATTTTATGAAAGTCATAGAGATCACGCTCATTGTACCAGGATGGATTCTCTTGTGGTTCTTAGTGGTTTTCAAAGTTGGGAAATGTTATCAAATCTGACTCTACCAACTTCTTCATGATCATTTCAATAGGTTTTGATAACTGTGTGTATTTGCGTTTGGGATAGTTGTTCCTGTTAGCAGTTTGCCTTTGTTCCATGTTGGTGTTATTGATCTAACTGTTATGAGGAGGTGTTGCTTATTGTACAGTTGGTTGGATATTATCAACTTGATTGTTATTAGGTATAGGAGCACTTAGGACTACCTTAGTATCTACTACACTGTCATTTGTTATGTTTTTGTTCTTTGCCAAGATACAAGGTTTCTCATTCAAACTAGTTGAAGGATAGTTGTCTTTGTAAGCTTTAGTATTTCCTTGTGAGATTAGAGATCTCTCAATGTTAAGGGCTCTAGGGACAAGTTCATCATATGATGTGATGCATTGTATTTTCAAGTGGAATGACAGATTGGGATCTAGATTGGCTATGATGATTCCCACTTGTTGTTCATTAGGAAGAGCCCAATTGCTTTTACTAGCTCTCTATCTCCATCGTTGTAAGAAATTAGCGAAAGTTTCTCCTTGATTAGTCTAAGAGTGTATAATTATTCTATACTAACGTCCATGTCAAGATTGGAGTAGTGATCAATAAATTTATTAGTGATTTCTTGAAAAGTTTTGATACCAGGAGGCAAATGAGAAAACCAATCCATAGCATGACCTGTTAAACTTTGAGGGAAGAGGCGCATTAGATATGAATTTTTGTAAGCAACCTCCATGCACATGATGTTAAATTCTTTGATATGGCTCACAGGACTTCCTCTCCCTTTGTATTTGTCAAATTTGGGGATTTCAAAACTAGGAGGGAATGGTATCATTGCTATGTTTTGGTCAAATGGATAAGGACACGAGTTATGTGTATGAGGTTTCTTTGTCTTTCCCATGCAAAGGTCCTGCATTTCTTGTGAGAGTATTATCAATTGTGATGCTATATCATCTTACGGATTGGGTGGAGGAACATATGGTGGGATGACGGATGAGTTGTATGGAGTGTATGGTGGTGTGAGATTTTGTGAAGATGATGGGGGTATTGATGTATATGTTCTTGATTCATTTGGATTGACGATGTTCAAATGAGGATAATAGGAACCTTGTTGTTGTTGTTGGGCATACTGTTGAGCTAGTAAATCTTGATGTTGAGTTTCTTGTTGTTGCGCCACTAGGGCTTACTATTGGTCCTATTGTTGTTGGTGTGCTAATAAAGCTGCTTGTTGTGCTTGATGTTGTTGTTGTGTTGCTTGTTGTGCTACTAAGGTTGCTTTTTTGTGCTAAGGTTGCTTGTTGTGTTTGATGTTGTTATTTTGCTAAGCCTACTTGTTGTGCTTGATGTTATTGTTGTGCTAAGGCTGCTTGTTGTGCTTGATTTTGTTGTTGTGCTAAGGCTACTTGTTGTGCTTGATGTTGTTGTGATAAAGCTACTTGTTGTTGTTGTTGGACGGCTTGTTGATAGGATTTTTGTGCTTACTGTAAAGCTAAGGCATGTGCTTGCAATGTGGGATCAGGTGGTTGTTGATACATCAGTGGAAGATTATGGATATTAATGTTTTGAGTGGGTAGTGGATTGCTAGTGAGAGGTGGAGGATTCCCTTGGTTTAACATTCCTTATAAGATAGTAGAATGAGGTGGAGGAATGTATTTTTGAAGTCCTAATTGATTTGGCACAGTAAAGGGAACTATGGGAAAAGATGAGGATGATTTCATTAAATTTGCATTGGAAATGACACACTAGGACCTTGAGTCCATTGATTGAAAAGATTCCCTTGTCTTATGTTTTGAGGATTTCCTTGTGCAAAAGATGCAAACAAGGGATTTATGATCAAGGTACTTCCTAGATTGACCAAAATTGTAATCAAGGGATTGTTTTGAGGTGGATTGATGGTGGATGAGGTGGGAATGGTAGATGGGATGGATGAACCCATCAGAGGGTTAGATAAAGATGTCTGTATTTGTGTTAAGGGTTGATTTTGTGATATAGTATTGACATGCCCTTGTGTGTTGTTTTGAGATACTCGGTCTATATCGCTTTGCATGATGGGGGGCACACTTGTGGTAATCATAGGTGTGGATGAAGAAGGGTGTACCCAAAATGTCGAAGTGGTTGTGGAATAATGAAGTTCAAGCGATGTGTGTAGCTATTTTGGAGCTTTAGGAACAGGAGGAGCACCAAAAGTAGGTGTCCAAGTGATTGTTGGAGGTGGAGGATTAGTGTCAAGGGTTTCCACATGTGTACTAATTTTAAATGGTGAGGTGTGACCAAAATATTAGCAAGGCTGGTTGCAAGACTAGGAATGTAGGTTTGATTTAGCCCTAGCGATGGAGTTGTGAAACCTTGTGTTAAATTATGTGCTACAAACTTCAAGGAAATAGGAGCTACATTTGCAAAGGCTTGATGTTCCATAGTAAGTTGAAATGGGTTGTTCATGACGTCTTCAATCCCATATGGTCCTGAAGGAGATGACAGTTGTTGTGATGGGGTAACATGACTTCTAGGATCAAATTCTAAAGGATTTGGATCACTTGAGGTAAATGTAACTTTGATTTTCTCCATGATTCTCTTGTGTTGTGATCTTGTCTTTACCATAAATGTTGTGTCACCTATGGGAAGTTGTGTTGAGTTTTGTAATGTTTGAACTCTCTAGTTGACTCAAATATAGGTAAAAGGGATGCTTTAAATCTTTTGGGAGCAATGATGATAATGTGGGATGAAAAGATGGATGATTTGGGGGAAGTGATATTTGCAAACGTTTTGGGACAACACTTTTGACTTGAGTTTGATGTTTTGATGTTGGGATAAAGGATGTTAATGAACTTGTAAATCTTTAGGGTAGACTCATGACCTTCAAGATGAACTAGTTCGAGGATGATAACTAGCTTAATTAAGTGCATGGAAAGGGATACATTTCACATACAAAGTAGCTAAGTTAGCAATTGGTTTGATTTGATGTTTAAGTCTAAAGTGTTGGTGTACTCAAAATTTTGCAAATTTGGATGAAGTGAAGGATGAAATTTGATGAAGGGGTGAGTGAAATGTTTGACCCAATGTTGACTTCGAAGTGAACCTTTATTTTGACAAGACCAAGGTAGTGAGAATGATGCTAGACCTCTAAAATTTTCAAATCCTAAAGAACCAATGTTGATTTAGATGAGAGGACGGATGTGAATGTTCAAACCTATTCGGGCTCTTCTAGCTCGAGCATAAAAGTTTCTCATCAAGGTGTAATGATTGCAGTAAAATATTGAAGCCCACTTTTAACCAAACCTTGTTCTACGATTCCTATGTCTGAAATGACGGGCTAGAGATTTTCCTCTACGGATTTTAATTATTCAATGAATCATTTATAGGATTTCGGTATCATGTAAAAAGATCAGGGTTTTGACTCCAAAAGAATGCATATAATTCGAGACTATACCTTGAAGTGTGTCTATAAAGTTTGCTACCAACCTGTCTCTATTTCTGTGAAGTGCTAAAAGGTGTTGCTTAAGAGCTTTTGGAGTGAGATGCCTAAGTATAAAATGATGTCTTGTAGACCTTTCCTTAGGGATCCTAATTTTACGTGAGATCATGTGAAAATAGTTTAAGTTTATGGAAGAAAGGAAGATATTTATTGCCACACAGGTAGTGGTAATATGGGCCTTCTAGCCTCAATATCAGCTTGTTCCTCTTCTTTTTCTAAAATGATTGTGTTTCTCCACTGAATATTTATTTCCTTTGTTTCAAAAGTGAAGCTTCTCAAACTGCTAATGAGATTGGTTGTTCACTATTAGTGAGTTCAAAGTTTGGCTGAATTATAGCACTTGGAAGATCAGGTTGTTCAACGGAAGCGATCGGTCTCCAAATGTCATGTGGGGCTCATTTGTCAATTTATCTTGCTTAAGTGAATTGATTTTACAAGCACTTGTCTTGATTATGTTTTCAAACTAGATGTTTATGTCAAAAACATCATAACTTTCACAATGTCCATTTCGTGAAAATTATGAGATTAAAGCCATAACTGCCTATGTTGTATTTGGGAAAATATGGGTTTGAGATTAATTGCAAGATATTTAGAAATCGCTAAGGATAAATCCTTAGGACAAGCAGTAATATCAAGGCTAACTCAAGAAGTCCATATTTGAGCCAAAGTGTTTGAAATTTTGAGGATGATAGGGAATGTTTGTTTTTGTATCATTTTGAAACCAAGCAAAGTGTTAAACTGACTCACAATCATTTACAATCGTAGGATAGAAATGGCCATATTTGTCACCGCTTAGATTTCTCCAAACACTAGACAATGCAAACTTTTAGAGATTTGGTGACATTGGCTCCCCTCCACGACACACACTTCTTGGGACCACCAAATCTCAAAATCCTTAAAATCTGGAGATTAAAAAGAATTTTTTTGTTTCTACAATTAAATAGTACAAATGTGGGGCAGCTTCAGAATGATTGTTCTTGCACCAACAAATATTTTAGGATTTTGGTTTCTAAACAAATTGGTTCTTAGTTGAGTTAATCGAGGACATGGCACCTTGCAAGCATCCAGCAAGCCACTAAAGGCTTTAATCAATCCTACTAGGGGCTCTTATACTTTTTACAGTAGTACCCCATTCTGAAAGACACTGTACGGCTAAGGCCTACATACCATGAGGACTTGACAGTTTAGTCTTATCCATTTATATACTAACCCGAGTGAAAAACTGGTTGGAGTCGCCTTCGATTTGTTCTTAGGCAGGCCCCTCTAAAGGTAACAAAAGTGAAGGAGTACACTTGTAGTTTGACCACCCAATTCACATAAAGCACAAGGAGGGAACACACACAATGTCTCTTTCTCACACTAGCATGATTGTTCAATTTTAGACCCAATTTTGAAATGTGGGTAATTTTTTAGACAACCAATGTCACTAGAATGCTTTTGATTCTCAAGATTGTTGTGAAGAACAAGAGAAGTGCATACACATTCGAATGACACAAATTGCAAAAAAAAATTACAAGACAATGAAAGCACAAGTTCGTTTTAAGCCTCAAAGCAATGATGAGTTCTTTTTAGAGCACCAAGCTTAAATATGAGTTTGTCTTGTTCAATTTTAAGCCCAATGTAAAATGATGATGTGAAGGTTTAATTTTATCCAACTTTGAGCTTTCATTTTAAACCCAATTGAAATTTAGTGCATTTCCTAAAGCAAAAAGTAGAAAGCATAAAATTGGGTTATAATTCCCCCAAAGCGTTAGACTCTTGTTACAATTATAGAATTTTTAAGATAGAAAAACTTTCTTCAATTTTTCTCCATGTCTTTAAACCTACAAAACCCTATTAGCCTTACAACTAGAACATAGTCAAACATGCATCAGTGGTCAAATAAATCCAAGAAATTAAATCACATGTCAAAAAAAAGCATAAAATTTCTTACCCTAGCTAGGTGTCATTGCACACGATAGCATCGTAATTTGAAGTATGGGCGTCACTTTGGTGAAAACAGGTGTTGCTTTGCAATAGAAATAGTAAGCACGCTAGCATTGCAATTTTTTCCAGCGTCACTGCTCACATTGGCGTCGTGGTTTGAAATTTGTCGGTGTCACGCTGGTGAAGTTTGGGCGTCGTCGTTTGCACTTTTCAATACCTCCAGATTAAGTATGCGTCGCCAAATTTAAATCAACACTAGTTCATTAATTCAGAATTGGGATTTCAAATTGTGATGGCATCACTATATGGTGATGCTCTTCAAAGGGCGTTGCTACTTGTATTTTGAGCGTCACTACAACCTACAAAACAACAAACAAATGAAATTTGAGCCAAAAAATTGTTAAGTTAATGGTTTTTCCTCCTTTTAGCACTAGAATGTGAGACAAGGAAATGTCAATGAGGGTTGATTACGCTTGACTCATGATGAATCAAAACATAACTTCACCAAATAAACCCACATCTACAAACAAGATCATTCAAATTGGAAATCTAAACTAAGCATTTTATTGAAATTGAAAGCTACAAACTAAGAAAATAGTTAAATTCCTAATCTAACCCATTTGAAACTTATCTTGTTTTGGAATTGGTGTAGTGTTGATGTGAAATGACGACCCTTTCCCAATCCCATGATTAGTGAGCCTATTTCAGTCAATTCTATGGAAGAGAATCGATGAAACCATTGTGATTGATGTATGTAAACCTAGTTTTTACTAAAAATGAACATGATGCAAACTAAGTTACCATGATTTTATGCTAAAATACACTAATTATGCTATTGCTAAGCTAATCTAAGCTAAAGATATGCTAAAATATGAAAACCCTAATTCATATACAAACTAAGATGGATGCATGGAAGCCATTAATGCATGCTCTAAGCTGTTATGCAAATAAAAGCTAACTAAAATAAGCCAAAAGTAAGTAAATATGAGTGTGAGTACATATGAGATTCAACAACATAAGTTTTCAATTGAAAGATGGATGAGATTCCACAACATAAGTTTGCTCTCAAAAAGATCGATCCATTTGTCTCCAAATAGTGACCTATTTATAGGAGAGCAAATGAGGAATGAAGGGTTGAGATTAAAAAGATTAATTAACGGTCCAAGATGAAGGAGATGAGAGACATGGATCATGGATTCTCATCAATGGATGAGAATGCATGATGGGATTTAATCAAGGGTTTACACTTGCCTCAAACAAACACACTTATGACCTGCTCACACAGGTCAAAGTTGACTTGCTCAAAAGGTTGAAGGTTAAAACTTGCTTAAGAAGCCAAGTGAAATAATCCCCTTTTCAAATGATGAAGGAATAAGAATATTCTCATGGGTGAGGAAAAAGGCATTTTGCAAATTAAAATAAAGTTTTAATTGTGCAAAAAGGGGATAAGGAATATTTCATGGGAATATTCCCCTTTGCTTAGAGGAATGTTAGTTTAATTGCTAATTAAGCAATATTTAATCATGCACTTAGGGGATTAGAAGAATTAAAGTGCTTATTCATTAAATTAAATGATTTAATGAATGGAGGAGAGATGAAATGATATTTAATTAAATAACTTAGGGTTATTTAATTAAATAAGATGGCCTAGGGAATTAAATTAAATATTTTGATGTATTTAATTTAATGAGATGAAATATTAGCATGAAAAGGTATTAATTAACTTGATTAAATTAATTAGGCCAATAGATGAAAATGATGCAATTAATTAAATAGCTAGGCTAATTTAATTAATGAAGCAAAAAGAGGATGGATTAAGGAGGAAATGATGTTAATAATCGTGTTTCGAGTGTATGATATCAATTAGGACATTTTTCAATGTCTACAGGATGAGTTAGGGAGAAGGTTGAGACAATTACCAATCTATAAATTACCACAAATTATAAAAACCTATCACAGATAAAAAGAGAACATTGCATAAACAAGAGACTAGTGAGTGTAAAGAAGATTGAGGAAAAAGTAATGGAAGATGCTATAAATATTATTGTAGGTAAGTATATAGACCAAAATTAATGAAAAGAACCCACTATAGATAATTAATATTTATAACTAGATTAATATTTAATTTGGTCAAGTACATATTTTTCAATCCTCTATTCTAAGTTAATAGAAATGATGATTTGTGCATCCAATATTTATGAGTTATTAAAAAATTATAGATGTTCATAATATACTTGAAAATTTATGTTTCTTAATTACATCAAGAGGCATTCTATAGTGGAAGCAATAATAAATAAAACTACAAAACCAATTACTTCATTAAAAAAATAATAAAATTCTTTTAGAATGAGATAAAATCATGGCTAACTTACCTCAATAATTTGCATAGATAGATGCCAATGCCAAATGATCCAACCTCTTTCACTCTTTGATATACCAATGATGCAGTATCTCAATGAATTTCTTTCAATTTGCTATCATGTATCCTATTTGTAGTGAATAGACAACTTTCAGTTGTAGTTGCAAATGTAAAGAAAGAAGCACAGACCAGTTCTAAAGGAGAAGATTGAGGACACAATTACTAATTATGCATCCTTATGTAATGCCCAACTCAATTGCCCACTCTTCCACTTTCCTCACTCATCTAACCGAAGCACTTACTCTTCCTCGTCAATTACCAGGTGAGTTGTAATGCAGATGATGAAAG
>VDFB02058242.1:34244970-34364784 GCA_007258455.2 Sequoia sempervirens
TTCATTATATGTATATTGATATTAAATTTCTATTTGCATCCTGGCTGGTTCTTCTCTTCATGTGATTTTTTCTAGGTATGATACCTAAATCTCTGTCTGGTCTTAATAGACTCAGTGTTTCAGCGCTAGATGATAATAAGTTGAATGGGACTATTCATTGGCATGTGGATAATTAGCCATTTTCTAAAGAGTTTATGAAGAAACCGAGGAACAAATTAGAGTGGAGGCGCAACAAGGATCTGTATGTGGATAAAATATTTTATGAAGTAATTGGTATTGGTAAAATGAGGCAGTGTTCAAAGGAGTCCCTTATGATCAAGTGCACAGTAAAGGTAGCCCTAAACTTAATTTTCCAAGAAAACAAGGAGATTATGATAGGAACTTCCGTTGGGCAGGTTTGGAACAAAATTTTCAATATGTTGTGTGGATTGTATGCATATATCTTCTGCACATCCATGAAACTTAAAAGAACTATTTTAGCATTGTGCCATTTTTCTTCTCAGCGAGTACACCTGTTTTGACTGGTGGGTTGATGAATTGTTCATTAAGATTTTAAGAGGAATAGACAAATTTGTATAATCCGCAATTCAATGTTAATTTGATTTTAAACATTGCTTTTCTCTTGGTCAATTTGGAGAATACAAAACTTTATACCAAACATTTTCACACATGATACCCATTGAAAGAGCCACTTAAATACAGCCTACCAAACTACTAACTTCTTAGTGCCAAATTATAGGTGGCAAACTAAATTAATATAGTTGGAATTTGCAACTACAAGAACCTTTATATCCATGTTCTTTGAAGTAAAGAATCTGATGCATCCACATATACTTAATCCAAAAAGGACAAAAACTACCAAAAAAATTAAAAAATGTAAATCCCTTTGTCTTGTAGAAAATTTGATTAAATTTACGGCAAAGGTGTCAAAAAATTACAATACTAAACACCATTGTTTGTATAATATCCAATAGTGAATTAGATATTTATAAGGCCCTTAAGGTTAAATATCAGAACATTTTCTGTGAGTACACATTGATTGCAAGGTGCAATGAGTTTATTTTCGTGGTGCTTGCTTGATTTAGCTAAACTTGATTATTCAAAATGTGAATTGCAAGTAATGTAAGCATTGTCATCCTAAAGAAAAATGATGGCATAATTACATAGATTAAAGTTCTCCCCATACAAGATGAATTTACAGCAACATAAACCTGGTAAAGACATAAATTATATTAAATACCACAAGTGACAAAAGTTGGTCATCGAGAATCAGATTCATACCTAGTTAAGAAACCCATGAGGCAAGAAGGTTTTCTAAGAAAAACCCATCAACCAAGATGAGAAATGATAATAGCAGAGGCACGCTCCAAGAATTTAAGGTAAGCAATTCATAAATACACCCACAAATCTAATAATCAAGGCAAACATAGAATGTCATTGGTCAATAACACCAATAAAAAGCATATCTAGTGTTGCATTGAGTTAGCACCCATCTCATCCTTGTCAGTGCAGACTATTATCTTTACGTTATCTACTCCATGAATGTAAGATACAAAAATTACCTCAAAGTTTGCATTACTGACACGTTACATGTATCCTACAAAAACTAGGATTGTCTATAGGATTGAAAATACAATCCAAATTTGTTTGTTTAAAATTTTTCCATGCACTATAGGCTTCAAATTTGTATCAAATAGTTATATCTAGGACTGCACACACTAAAAGTAGCATTAAAAATTGTAAAACTGTAAGGATACAAAGTAGGCACACCATCGGCTAAAGAGTTGAGATGTAAGTGCCATCATAAAAGTTGATCATATAAATTGAACTCACAAGCAGATATAAAGCAACAAGATGCAACCCCTTTTTTTCTCTATACTATAAGAGACAGTTGAATCAAACTACTATTTATAATCCTACCTCAACTTAAAGATAAGGGATAATGTGAGAATGAAGTTCAACGAAATCTATATAAAAAAGATGTACTTTACAATTCCACCTTTCTATAGACGTTTCTCTAATTTATTTGTGCATAATCTTAACATAAGTTGTTAAGAGATGACATCACTTCTTAGACCAATTATACACTATATGTCTTGTAGGAGGATATGGATCTCACTCACAGGATTCACCAAATTCCTTTAGAAACAAAAAGGTTAAGTGAATTTAAATAGATAATTTTAAATCAATTGAAAATGACTGATAAAATTTACACAGGTTAAATTTTTTTCAAATCTCGTCAAATGCTCTAAAATCTAGTTGAAAACTATAGAATGAAATCATATAAAATTCATTATTATTATTATTTGAGGTTTTCTTTCCTCTCCAATGGACAATTTGTCCACCCTACGTTTGTTGTTCTACATCAGGAAAATCTGTTTGTTGCAATTAAAACTCTCATATTCACTGTTGAAAGTTTGGAACCGCAACATGGAGTCCATTATACCTTTGTTACAAACCTTTAGGATGACATCAACTGAAGAAAAGGGCCTTCCAATTGATTTCCTGTCATTTTCCAAGCTCTCTCTTACCATTGATCTAAGTGTTTTACACCGCATTCTTAATCAGAGATCACATAATTGATTAAAAATGTGTATGTAAAAGGAAAAAAATGACCAATATTTGCCATGCCCTCAAGCTCCAGGACCATTTCAGGGTTTTGAAATTTTCACAAGTAAACACTGACTTCAAGCTCCATGATAAAACTGGTTTCTAAATTCCTCCCTTTCACTCATCACCTAGCCATTTTCAAATGTGTGTATCAACTCAAAGTCTACCTGGAACAAAAATCTACATGCAAACATCAGGAAAAATCAAGGAATCCTGCATAAAACAACTACTGGGTCCTCTCCCCTAGCTGAGTCAAGCCTTTTTGCATGTACCATAGAGATACACACTCGTTATGAAGCCACTCCTTAACTATTTCAAAGCATGTACTCAAGGCAGGTATTATTAAAGACACGCCAACAAATTTGAATAAATTTGTGAAAGCAGCGTGCAAATTTTCTTGCAGTAGTCGTGTTGTAATAGACACAAACTCATTGCCATTACGGCACAAGTTGCATTTAAGAATTACAATCAGACTTATATGGGCAGGAAATTAATAGTTGCAACAAAAATAAGAAAAAACTGGGTGGAACAAATTGATAGCCACGATCTCTTTGATCGTCTCCAGGAAAGATTGAACTGTTGATTAGTTATTTTAGGTTGATCACTTTGAAATTGGATACGCCTTTGGCATAAAATATGCTAAATATGAGTAAAGTATGAGTGTAAGTGTGAGTGAATTCAATAGAATAAGTTTGCAATTGAAAGATAGATCCATTTGTCTCCAAATAGTGTTCTATTTATAGGAAAGCAAATGATAAATTAAGGTTTGAGATCAAAAAGATCAATCAACGATCAAGGATGAAAGGAAGAAGAGGCATGGATCATGGATTCTCATCAACGGGTGAGAATGCAAGATGAGATTTAATCAAGGGTTCTCATTTGTTCCAAGCAAACACACTTTTGACCTGCACACACAGGTCACAAGGTAACTTGCTTAAGAAGTCGCCAATTTAGCTTGCTCAAGAAGCCAAGTGAGAATATCCCTTTTTCAAATGATTGGAGGAGAGAATATTCTTTGGAATATTCTCATGGGTGAGGAAATAGATATTTTGCAAATTAAAACAAAGTTTAATTGTGCAAAAGGGGAAGGAATATTCCCCTTTTGGAGGAATGTGCAAAGGAGGAATATTCCCTTGCAAGTGGAAGAATTAGTAATTTGATAATTAAAACAAAGTTTTAATTATGCAAATTAGGGAAATTATATGATATTCATTAAATAATTGATTTAATGGAAATCAATTGAAAAAGCAATAGATGAGATTGATTTGATCTATCAATGGTCACAAATGAAAGGAGGATGAAACATGGATCAAGGATTCTCATCAACGGATGAGAATCAAAGATCACATGGATCAAGAAAAGATCAAGGGTTCACAATCATGCAAACAAACACACTTTGCAATAACTTGAAAAAGTTGTTTCAAAGTTTGTTTGGAGTAATCATTACTTTTTTTTGGAGGAAAATAGGAGAATATTCCTTTGGAATATTCCCTATGCAAGTGGATGAGAGGGAAATTAGCAATTTAGTTAATTAAAACTGAATTTGAATGTGCAAGATGAGGAATATGAGGATATTCATTAAATTATTTATTTATTTAATGAAAAGGAGATGCAAATATGATATTAATTAAATAGTTTAGGTTATTTAATTAAATAAGAGGGCTTAGGGTTAAAATTAAATAATTTGAAGTATTTAATTAAATCGGATGAAATGTCAATGTGAGAGGGGGTGAATTAACCCAATTAGGTCAATTAGATTAATAGGTGAAAATGAGGCATTTAATTAAATAATTAGGCTTATTTAATTAAACAAGCGAAAAGAGGATGGGTTTGAGGGTGAAATGATGTTAGTTAGCCAATGTGATCCATTGAGACATTTTTCAACATCTACAAATATTAATGTACTTTTTTTGAATAAAAATAAGGGTAAAATTATATTAGATTAGAAAAGCAAAAGTGTGTATCTCACCAATACAATACCTTCCAAGAGGGGCCCAGCCAACCCAAGCAATCGAAAAAAGAAAGTCCTTACAAGACCAAAACAAAGACCCGCCTAACCATAACTTACTGGAGCCTATCTTCACGAATCAAATATTTTAGTTATTGGGAACACTCCAAAGGCAAGTGTTCCTAGCTATCGACCCTCCAAACTCCCATAAACTCAAAATCCCATTTATCCAAACAATTTTCCACTCTATTCTACTCTCTTGGGATGTGGAAAATTTTGACATAATCCAAAGAATTATCAATTTGGCGAATTTGGTGCACCACTGACTCCAACTACCAATTAGCCTCACTAAGCTCTGACCACCTATTCAACATATTAATTAGGATCTACAAATCTGACTCACAAATAATTATGCTCCATCCTAGTGCACATCGCCTCTCCAAAGCCATAAGGATAGCCTGAGCTTCCATAAGATTATTAGACTAGTGCCTTTGAAAGAGTGATAAAATGAATAAGGCATTACCTAAATAGTCCCTCCCAACACCTCCAACTCTGGTAGACCCAGGATTACCCTTGGAAGAACCATCAATGTTGATCTTGAAGACACCTCATTGGGTTTTTCTGGGATTGTCGAATCCCCCTTGACAAGGTAGGGGCCTGACCACCCCTTGAGATACCCAGCCTATGCATCAACTCCACCTCACTGTGCTCAGAAGGGGTATCAATCACACATTTAGCATGGATATTTACTTGGATCGTTCCCAAAACTCTATGCCATATTTGTTGCACTCCCAATCGTTTCCCCTAGAAGGTCCTATGATTCCTTTCCAACCATGTTTTTCAAATAATGCAAGAATTCCTAACATTCCAAACCACCTAAAGAAAGAAGCTCTTACCTGGTGGTCTTCCCAAACTTCTCCAAAACTCCACTATAGAAGAGGCATGCACACATGCTTGCTTCCAAACATCCCATCAAAGGTTCTAAATGGTCCGCAAGAAAGAGCACTGTAAAAACAAATGTGAGACAATCTCCTCGCCATTTGCACAAAGCACATAGATAGAAGGCCCTCAGAACCCTCTCTTGTGAAGATTATCCCATGTAAGACATATATTCTGAGCAACTAACCAAATGAAAAAAATACATTTGGGCCAAGTATACTTACTCCACACTTGTTTCCACCAAGGGACTTCATCTTCACCATATTTCTACCTATCTAGAACCTGGTAACCAGAGGCCATCGGGTACGCCCCTCTCTAATCCAAGCCTTGAGCCAAAATATTACTAGTCACTAAAGAGATGCATTACCTACCAGCAAGAATATGAGCCAACTCCTCTTGATCCTCCATAGTTCCATCTAGTGGCCAAACTGAGGGCTCCTTCCACTGAAACATGTCTACCTTTCCCAAATCCCTGCTCATCTTGAAACCCTCTACCCTAGACCAACCAACTTCCAAGAAAGTAATACATGGAGGTTGTAAGTGAGGATACATGGTCATGATGGGAGAGCATCCATCCCAAGAGTCAAACCAAAAAAGGGCCTTGGAACCCCTATTATAAGTCCAAAACAAGCCATGTTGAATTAGATTAACACCTCTCTTAAGAGTATCCCAAATCAAAGACCCCTTCCCAGATAAACTAATTCTAAGTGTAGAAACTTAAAATTATCCTGAGTCTGCGAGAACATTTTATGAGTAATTTCTCCGTCTAACCCTAATTTCTTCTAAACCCTAATCTTCGTCTTCACCTTTACACACACATAATGAAATAATTTATATTTTTTAATTATTTTAATATATTCCATTTCATTATCCATTCGAATAAATAATTGTTGTCTGATCATTTAATTCCTAACTAAAATTGTCTTAGATTAAATAAATATTTTAATTTATTTAATCTCACTAACCTAAAGTCTAGTCTATAATTAATTAAATTGTTTAAATTTAATTAATTATGCATGGTTTTGAAAATAAATGATTTTTCATTTATCTTTAATTTTTGAAAATCTAACTCTTACACATCTCCATGATGTTTGAAATTTGACTCTTTCATTTCCACTAATTTTGAAATTTGATCTATTACAAATTTCCACTAATTTCGTTGATCTTCTTCCACCCACTAATTTTGCTTCCATCCCACTAATTTCTCCAATCACGTGGCACTAATTTCAAATCTAAAAATGAGCAAGTTTCATAAGGATTTTGTGTCGTGTGATCTTGATCATTCATTCTTCTCTCGATCTTGTCTGTTCATTTCACCACCACCTCATTTATAAATTTGAACTTCAATCTCCATTTTTCTTTGACTACCATATTCAAATCTTTGCTACTGCCATTATTGTCATAAGTCTTTTAATAGTGCACTCTAAAAATCTGAGAGGAACACTTTAAAATCTTTCAAAGGAAAGAGGAGAAGGGAAATAGAAGTGATTCAATTATGGCATAAGAGGTATACTTGGTTGATTTATTTTCATTTCAATTCTTTTATGCTCATTTATTTTCTATTGTTTTGATTGGGAATTTTTAAGCTTATTACTACCAGTTTAGTGGTTGTTGTGTATGTTCTGAGCTTCAAACCTAATTTCCCAATCACACACTAGGTACGTCTTCACTCGCCACCCCCTAGGTATTTATAAGTGAGAATCTTGGCCCAGGCTTGGTCCTGACTAAAGCACCAACGACAATAGAATTTAGCATCCATGGCTTGACCCATGAGAATAACCTGCCTTAGACCAAGACTACCCTTCTGCTTCAGTCTATAGAAAGTCTCCCACTTCACCAAAATCCACTTCGTGGACTCAAGATTACCTACCCAAAGAAATTGTCTAGACCAAGGCATCCAAATCCCTCACAAAACTTAAAGGAGCCAAATGAACCATACACCTATAAATTAGAAGGGCTTGCACCACAAATTTCAACAACACTCTACCTACAAAGGAAATCCACTTGATAGTCCTATGACTGACTCTTCTGCAAAACTTATGAACAACCTATCAGGCTCCCCTTGGTAAGGGGCCCACAAATAAGGGAATTTTGAGATAGACAAAGGGAAACTCTCCAATTTGGAATATGAGGATCTAAGAAATTCTAGACTAGATACTAGGAGGGGTGTTGAAGAAGAAAATAGAAGACTTAGCTTCATTAATCCTTTTCCTTGAAATTGTGAGATAGATATCCAAGATTCTTCTAAGATTAATAGCTTCTTTGATTTTGGCTACCCCAAGCAACATTGTATCATCCACAAACTATAAGTGAGCCTCAACAACCAAATTATTATCCCATTTCCAACCATGAAGCAACCCCTGCCTAGCATGATATTTTATAAACCTTTCCAAGCCTTCAACCATTATAATGAATAAGGTGACAAAGTGTCCCCTTGACAAAGGCCTCACGAAGCTCCAAATAGACCTAAAGGCTCACTGTTAATCAAAATAGAGTAAGAAGCCAAAATAACATAGCTCATTACCCAATTAACCCAATCGAAACCAAACCCAAAAGCCATAAGGACTTTATGAATAAAGGACCATTTAACATGGTCATAAGCTTTGGCCATGCCCAATTTGATGAACATAGCCTTCTGCTTGGACTTCTCCATGGAGTGAATGGCCTCAATTACAATCACCACCCCATCCAGAATTTTCCTGCCCATAACAAAACCACCCCGCTCCTCAAAAATGACTCTATTGAGCCACAACTTGAGTCTCTCGACAATTAAATTAGTAATGATTTTGTACACCATGTTGCAAAGTGCAATAGGCCTAGACATATCCAAGCAGTTTCCCCCTTCTTCCTTTGGGATGAGCATAAGAAACATGGAGTTCATAGCTCTCAACATCTGCTTATTTCTCTGCAACTCTTGAACTACTTTCAATAAGTCATATTTAATGACCTCCCAAAACTCTTGATAGAATTCAATAGGAAAACCATCAAGACCTAGGGCTTTCCCTTTACTTATCTAGAACACAACCTTTTCAACTTCATCCAAAGTTATGGGACTAATAAGCATCTCATTCATCTCAATAGGAACATTTGAAGGGATGCAATCTAAAATAAGGTTCCCATCCCCCTGTGTCAAGAGATTCATCCTTAAATAGAGATGAGAAATACTGGATAGCCTCATTGGACATATCTCCAAAGGAAAATAGATGGACCACCTGAGAAGTCATAATCAAAGAGAGTAGATTCCCATACCTCCTAGCCTTGATTAAGTTGAAGAAGAAGGTTGTATTTCTATCCCCCTCCTATAGCCAATGGATGTGAGACTTTTATTTCCAATAAAATTTCTCACATAATTCCTACTCCACAAGCTTCTGCCTCTTCTTTAAAAGAACCCTCGGTAAAACTGTGATCTCTATTTTTCCTAGTGATGATCTCTACTCTTTTTTGGGCTACTAATTTAGCTAGAAAAATATTTCCAAAGCTTCACCTATTCCACTTCTTTAGTTGATACTTTACATACTAAAGCCTTTTAACAAAGGAGTACATAGCCGCACTATGGGTAGGTAAAACCTAACTCCATCAATTAGCCACAAGATCCTGCAAGGAAGGCTCATAGAGCCACATCAACTAAAATTTAAAAGAGGGTTTCTTAGAAATACCAACCCCCAATGCTAAAAGAATGATAGGCCAATGGTTCAATCCCCTCCAACCCAAAATTTTAGATTTGATTATCCACTTGTATCCAACCCAATAACTTGAGACTAGGAACCTATCCAATCTTTCAAAGATAGAATTGTCACCCTACCTCCTGTTTCTCTAGGTAAAAACTCTATTGCCCGACTTAATATCAATCAAGTTTAAAGAAAGTATATTTTCCTTAAAGAAAGAAGACGAGGCCTCCAATCTATCAAATCCCACTCTTTTTTCCTCCAGGAAAATAATAGCATTGAAGTCACCTACCATGACCCAAGGAAGATAAGGAGCTAAGGATTGCACAAAATGAATGTGAGCCTAGAGGCGAGCTTTACTCGCATAATCCATCAGGGCATACACATTGGTGAGCAAAAAAAATTCTCCAAACTCCACACTAGAAGCCATCAATGACATTGAGTGCCTAATAGAAATCCACCACATTAGGCTTATTTTATGGGGATCCCACAAACAAGCAATCAGACCAGCACTTACCTGAGCACTAATGCATTGACACTAACTTCTCTCCCATAATTTAGAATAAATATTTAACATTCCTTCCACAACTAATTTAGATTCTTGAATAAACATAACATCAAGAGAATGCTCTTTGATCAAGTCACGAACAACCTTTTGTCTAGGGATGCTATTCAAACCCCTCACATTCCATGACAGGACAATCATCTCTGAGGGTTAGAAAAGTGGGAATCAATGGTCTTAACAGAACCCGATTCCATTAAATTTTCCCCCATAACTTTTAACTTGTCTTGGTCCTTCTTTCAACCTATTTTAGAAGTCTTATCCAAACCCCCTTTTTAATGGGTTTTTGTTGTAAACCTAATGAGGGAAAAAATTTATCGCCTTTGCTAGGAGCTAGATAACCCATTTCTGATGGCTGCAAATTAGGAATCATTGTCATATTACCAGTGACTTCAATACCCTCGAGATGTTCCGCTACACTAAGATCCTCATGCCCTTGATCTCTATCCATCTAAGAAGCATTGAGAACATCAAGCAACAAATTCTAACTAACAGCCTCCCTGATCAATGGATGCTCATCACTCACAAGACCATCCCCACTGATCAAAAAATCATGAGCCTCACCTTGCTTATCCAAGCCTTCTAGAGCCTCAAACATGTTGAAGGTCTCTTCTCACTATCTATCCTTAAAGGACCTTTTCAACCCTATACCCTTGTTGTGTGGTTTCACTAGAAAAAAACCCTCCTTATCTGGAACACCTTCTGCCATATAGGCTTTCCCCTTGTTTGACTTGAGCCTTGAACTAGGAGGAACATTAGTTGAAACCCCCTTGGAAGACAAACCTGCCAAGGAATTTTTTGGGCATTTTCGCTCCAAATGTCCATACTCATGGCAAACACAATACCAAAAAGGGAGAGCTTCATAATCGAGCTACTGAATCCATAAGGTAGAACCAAGGCATATTTCTAGAGAATATGAAATTGGGTTATTTAAATCAATCTCAACACAAAAGTGGGCACAAGAGATTACCTTTTTGTCCAAAGTTTGTTGTGACTATCCAACTGAGTTTCCCAGTACGAGTGCGATCATGTGCAAGCTATCATTTGTCAAAATTCCAATGGAAGCCACAAGAGATGCACCCAAATCAAAACCCTTGAAGGGAATTCCTCAATTGGGTTAAAACTTACATGCCAAGGCTTAATAAACAAGCCAATCTGGTTATAAAATTAAGGACCCCTTCGAAGGCCTTTTTCCAATCTGCCAAGCACAAGAACACCACCATAAAGAAGTTTTTAGTAGCCAACATCACATCCACAACACCTTCTAGATTTTAAATCCTTCAAACCCACGACTCTAAGAAAGGAAAAGATACTCAAATACCCATAAATTTACATATCAAAGCATGATTGAATAGGTAGCTTACATCTTCTGCCATTGATTCCAATTGAATCACTAACATCGAACGAACCTTGATCCTCTCAAGGCATCCATTTACTTTAGGTATTTGGGGACCTCTTTTCAGTGCAGGTCCCTCCCCTTGCATGGAATTGTTTAAAAAATTAAATGAGTGGAATGCTCAGCCATAGGCTAAGAGAATATTGACACCACATCTTGAAAATATCTACCCTCTAAAGCCCCTGAACTGCTCACCATATCCAAACTATAGAATAAAAATGAAGCACAAAAGGAAAAAAATGAGGGAGGGGGCCCCTCACGCCACCCCCACACCAAACCCTCACTAGAAAACATAAAACCCCTTCTCACAACACCCCCAAGCACACCTCTACAACTCTCAACTACCCCTAACCCCTACACAACACTACTACATGCATGAAGGGCATGTAGGCCCTATTGCAACTTGTAGACAACCAAACACCTACGCAAAAACTCCATCACCATCGCCCTTCCTCCTAAAGTGATAATATTTTATGGCCTCTCAACCTATTAAATATTAATCTACTTATAATTATATAGGTTTCACATAAACATGATATAGTAACACAATGTATTGAAAAGATATAATATTTTTTAAATATTTAAGATAAATATATGTAATTAAACAATAATTAATATTTTATCTTAGATAAAAAAAGATGAGACAGAAATGCATATCTAGTTGGGTCTAAAAAGAGAATGAAATGGCAAAACAAAGAGTACATGTGAAGTAGAGATGAAAAAAATTGTGATAGATGATTATTACTTGATTTTTAAGACTAAAGCTAGAATGAACATGCTAAGATGATTTTGCTTTGTAAACTATTGAATTGTGTGAAAAATAGTTTGATCTAATGGCTGTGAATCTAATCTCTACATTTTTAGATTTACTCTTTTATTTGGAAATGATCTCATGATTCTCAAATATATTGCACCTACAATGAAGATTTCCCTAATACATCTTTTTATAATTCAAACCTTGGTGTGTTGAGGAAATTTTTTTGAGGTACCTCACCCCACCTCTTTTCCTTAGTGAATCACCATTAATTGATTCAACAATCTTGAAAAATATTGACAAACACCAAATGTAGATGATATGGATATGATGATGTTAAGACTTTTGAACCTTGATATAATAATAAGCAAAGTGATGGATGTTGGAAGAATCTAGTTCAATAACTAAGGTTTTCCTCGTGTTGATGAGATTAACCAAGCAATGAATGCATATTGAACCCTTTTAATAGATTAATGCATTACAATTGTCTTAATAAATGGATGAATTAGGGATTGATTGATGATTAATGGATAGCCAAATGACCTAGGAGTGGCTTATCCTTATATACTTGTCCTAAACATACAATTTGAAAGCTTTGGAATGCATAATAAATAATGACTAATTGAAAATTAGTTGTCTTGGATTTGGGATTAAATTTGGATTTTAAAAAGGTGGGTCAATCCAAACTACATCCACAATTTTGAACTTGATAGAGAACTGATAATTCTAAGAATTTTTTGAGTAGAGGTTAATATCTCTTTCTGTTGATCCATATAAATACTAGATCAACAAGAGTGTCAAACTAGTCAAAGTTATGTGCTAGGAAAAAGTACTTAAGACAACCATGCCAAGTAGTGTAAAACAAATGGGAAAATTTTAAGCTAGTAACTTCTTACCCTTATATTTTGCCCCAAGCTGGTGTGCATTCAAATATACATGAGCAAGCATACCGAGGTAAAAAGAAAAGACAAACATTTATTGAAGTGAAATAACTAGAACCAGGATCTAGAGTTAGCTTGTGAATTGCACATAAACTTTAAAGTATAATCGGTAATAGCATGTTTTATTGGTTTTGTGTGTCCCATAAAGGGGTGCACACACAAATCAAGTGGAGGGAGAGAGAGGGAGGGGAAGGGAGTAATTACCTTTATGTGACTAATGTGCATGCTAGCTAAAAGATGAAATATGCCACTACTTTAACCCCTAATTTGAATAATCATGGATGTGCGTACCCAAACCATACAAAAACCTTTCCCTCCAAGTGACAAGATCAAGCGAAAAGTATAGAGATGATATAAAAGCACGTTATATAATACATAGTAAGAGAGAAAGGTAAATACATTTAATCAACAAAGTCTTCTCCATTGGTGGAGATATCTTAATGCACTTTGAAGATCTATTAATCCATTCCCCGGGGGATTATCCATGCTATCCTAAAATATGCTTATGTCAACAAAAGTGTGAATTAGAGATGCCAAGTGTAATGTTTTCCTTAAAATAACCAATTTACATGCTATGTCATGTATTATATATTTTTCCTTATATTCATGTTTTTTATAACCTTATGTATAACCTCAACATATGGTGTGTTATGATCATCCAAACTATTACAATCATTATTACTAATATTAAAAGAATCCTCAACATCTAGGTCCATGTGATTAGCCTTATTATGTGAAATAGGTGTGATATCATGAATATACTCAACTTAGTGTCATCTCTTAGTTGGTAAACACACAAATATATATCCTTTTGTGGTGCAAGTCTAGATACATCCATTCTCTTAACAAGAGACAAGTGATAATATTTTGTTCTAAAAGATGTTTCAATACAACATGTGGAGGCTCCTCCAATCTAATAAATTTCCTATTTTTTGTCTTGATATGTTCATGATGATCCCTAGTATGATTAATGTGAAACTCGTCCTCATTGCTTCTATTTTACAAATGTGTCATTAATGGTAACTCATGGGAATAATTAGGTGCTAGAAACATGATGATGTAAAAGGTCATTTTCGAATGAAGCACACTCACATTTGCACATGCTAGCACATAAATTTAAAAATTAATTACAAAGCTTGCAAAACACTTGCTATTTGATTAATGAACATAAACTATTAATAAATAAACTTTGAAGCTCATCATTTGGTAATGTGAAACTCATATTAGTAATCATTACTTAGAATATTAACACAATAAAATTATTTTTTCATATTCTTCTTACTTGTATTGTATCATGTGAGCAATTGTTGTTTTAGGTTCAATATTGTAGTGAAAATGTTCCATAAAAGCATTTGCTAATGTAAAAAATAAAATGATAAAAACATGTGATAGTGCATAAAACCATGTAAATCTATGACCTCTCAAGCTTGTTAGAAATATTGTATTAATTAATTTACCCACATGAAAATACTTTAAGTGTATAGTTTTGAAGGACCTTATATGAAGTTGTGGATCACCTCTACCACCGTATTTCATAAAATGAGGTTCCACAAAACCATTTGGTGAAGGATAATACAAAATTTTATATGTCAAAGGCTTATGTAATATCTCACTAGTGCCATATATTACAATATTATTTGCTTAAATACATAAATATAATTTTTAGATGGTCCAATATACTATTGAAAGGGCTCAAATAATGCAAAATATCATTGTCAACATATCACATGTTTATATGCATATCATGTGTAATAGTAGAGGAAGGTGTGAGAGATAAATCATTAGATAAATGCATATTATCATTACATAAGCTAAGTAAAAATTGTAGGAAATTGCCATATTATATTTCTCCATACATGTCCAAGTCACATGGTTGGTTGATACAAGATGCATAAGAGGGTGTTCTATATGTTCCAAGGAAAATATCATAAAATATGTAAAAGGATCTAAAGGAGAGTCATCATAGTGGTAAACTTTTATACTTGTCCTAGACATGCAAATTACTTTCTCTCTCGCATAACTTGGATGAATGAATAGTAACTTAGTAAAAGTGATTTAGATTGGGATTGAGATTAAATTTTAAAAAATGGGTCAATAATAAAACAACAAAATCAAACTCGATTTGTAGTTTTAAATAATTTTGAATAGTTTTAAAGAAAAAGGCTCCAAAGCCTTTCTTTCCATTGTCATGAAGTTCATTTCAATAGTTTGAGATCATTTGACAGGTGGTTGGGAGGTAGATCATCATATGAGAGGGGCTTCTCTTTTGTGACTTGCTTCCATCCTATCTTCTTATCTTTTTAGTTGTACATTCCATTTCACTATATGTAAGTGACTCTTACAATGCAAGAATATTTTTTTGTTTGCTTCAATTTCCATAAATTATATCCAAACACCCAAGTTAGATTATAGGGAAATAGTATTTGGGATTTGTAAGTTAGTTATTTTGATGCAAATTCACACATATATCCTTGAGTCACCTTAAATCACATTTTCATCTATGCATAAAAATTGTATAGATCGTTACTAATTTGCCTAAGACAATCCTCCATCCTATATTCCTTGAGCAAATTGTAATAATAGATCCATGCTGGAAAATTAGAGATGTGGAATGAGAGGGGATTCAATTTTGAACATCATAGATGCAAATAGAGACCAATAAATTATATCATCCATGGACCATGATTTAGAATCTTGTCTCTCTCACCTTGATAAAAAATTATGGTGAAAAAAACCTATAGCAGGAATTTTAAAATTTGACATTCTTTCCAATTGCCTTTGATTCATTTTGAATTTTTGAGTGGGACAACCAAATTCCAATGGTACAAATGTATGCTTAAGATATGTTTTGTTATTTATAATTATTTCATTCTAAATGGGGATCTTAATGTCTACTCTTTTCCATTATTCACAAACTCCTTTCTAGGGCATCTCTTCCATTGGAAAAACTTCCACACAACTTATCTAATTGAGCTTTATCCACCTTGAAATTCACTAATTTTAAGACTTTGGTGTTACCTGTTGTGTGATTATAATTCTTCATCATACTCAACATAAGGATATGGAATTTTTCTCTAAGCATCAAGCTTATTTGGAAGATGTTTGAAAACCCTACAACCAAATGATGCATTCTTCTTTAAAGGAAATATTTTAACTGGGTGATCTATCTAGGAATCTCATGATTGCTAACCCCTTTGGTAGCTACCACATATGAGACTTCATGTTGTTGTATAGAATAGTAATTAGACACCACTTGGATTGGGTGGTGGACAATGGAAAAAGTGTTTGATTCTAAGAGGACACATAGAATGGTCACATTGCACTCTCAAATATCTTAGAACTTGATGGGTGTAAGGAAAATTTGAATAGATATTAGGGAAAAAATAAGGATTGTGCACAAAGATAATTGTTAGTGTCAATAGGGTATATACATAACCATTTCCCTCTTACTTTCTTTTCAAACCTTTTTTACTTAAAGGTTTACTTGGGAAATTTTATTTTTATGTCTTAGGTCATAAGATTAAGATACATGTCATAATATTATGTTACATCCTATGTCTCACCCTTGCCTATTTATACAAGGGTTTGTCAATGTATTGAATCATGTAATATTGTATACTTGAATCTTTGGTAGAATATAATTATTCTCATATTGGATCTCTCACATGATTTTATTGAAGCTCCTTGATCTTGGATAGCTATTTCCATTATAAAATATAACATGATGTAGATAATTTTATACCAAATCTTACAATAACCCCTAATGGATGTAGAGCTATTTGGGGCTGGAAAAACATGGAACATCCAAATGTATCAGACGTATAATAGCTAAAATTGACATAAGAAACTAGGAAGCAAAACATATTCATTAGTGAAAAATAAGATTGAATCATTTGACTGGTTACTAAATTAGGTATATACTTGATGAAGCTAGAGTACAAAATTAAGTCACATGGATCTCAATGCTTTTTAGAGCTATCTATTTGGTGCCTTTTCTTGGACTTCCATTCATAAGTGAATCAATAGGTGACATTTTTAAATATTTAGAATTAAAGCTCATTTAGGCATGCCTTTAATGGAAATATAAAATAAGCCATTAACCAACTTTCCCCTCCCATTATTTCTCAAGAAAATGTTTGATGTGGTTATGTGAATAGCTAAATTGGGTGAATCCCCTATCTAATAATATTCTAGACATCTTCACAAGTTTGTTAAGAATACAAAGTAAACAATGCGGCATACTCTTTAGATAATAATGTCCTCCATGGTTATTTAGCATATATGGAAGGAAAGGAATCATAAGATCGTTAATAGCATTGCTTTAGATAATGTGGAAGTGATAAAGAAAATAGAAATCGGGATAAGCGAAGTAAACACGTTGAGAATGAGATTGACAAGGAAAGGATCCCAATTTACCAAATGGGATGAGATCATAATGAAGAAATGTGGCTTAATTAGGTATCCCCTAGTTCACGAGGGTGATGGATTGAACTAATACACAAAGTTCAACATGAAAAAATAAAATAGTTTCCACCTCCTAGAGGCATATTGGAATTAAATTTTGATAGCACCTTGAGTGCAACCTACTAACATATAGTGTTGGTTGTATCACAAGAGATGAAAATGACATACTAATATTTGCAATCTCTATAAAGCAATATCTTGGTACAAATAATGAAGCCAAATTCTAGGCCTCTTGGTGACCTTACAACTATGTGTGACAATAAATATTTATGACATTAATTTATAGAAGGGGAATCTTAAATAGTAGTTAATGCCACATTAGGAGAAGTGCTATAGCTTGGAAGCTCAACAACATCCTCACTCTATTCAAATTGCTTCTAGATAAATTAGGTAATTATTTATTCTAATATTGCTAACGAAAAGGAAATTGGATATAAAAGATACACTTGTTAATCATGCCATTGATAAAAAAGAGGACATTATCATGTGAAATTACTCACACACATGGGATAGCATCGATCTCCATGAATAGTAAGAAAATATTCCATTATGATACCTTAGTTTTTGCTTAAATGTGTTCGACAAATGTAACTCTAGATTGCAAGAAACACAAAACATATATGATAATCATTCTTCAAGGTTAAATATGGTTACACGATATCTCCGCACTTGAAAATTATGACATAAAGAATTTGTAATGCCCTCCCAAGTTTGAGCTATTAAAATGCAACAAAATGACTAAATCTAAGAAGTGAATAATAAAATAAAATAATTAAAGATTTTCAACTTACACTTATTTAGTAAATTCTCTTAAAGAGATGAATGTAATATTAAAAAGGATGAAATATTTTCCGTTGCAACTGAGCAAAAGCAATAGAAATATGGGCAGAGACAAATGAAGCTGGAAATGATACAACACAAAATAATTTGTGCTTCTTTTCTTCATTTTCATTCAATACATTTATATATATATATAATGTACATATCCTATATTATAGGAGACTACCTATAACAACTTGCTAAAGATACAAGTTGTTTTAACAACTCATAATACACACAAACAAATAATCACAACCAAATAACAATTACTTTACAGGAATGATGTGATATTCCCAACACTCATAACCAATCTATTAAACTATTATATTATGCATCCTATGATGCAATATTTTCAACACCTGTGTGAACACTAATTCCCAACACCCCCCCTTAGTCTGAACATGGGGTGAAATTAAATCATAGTACTTAATGACCACACGCAGAAGCTCACCAAACAATATAAGATAAGAGTAGGACATACACATCTACTCATGTGAAGCAATAGTGGAACTAGCCTCACTGTGCTTAGTACTTCCATCCAAGAATAGGGACAAACAAATCTACTCATGGAACTAAGGATAGGGACTAACACATCTACCCAAGGTAATACATCAAGTTTGGCTAAGGACAAACACATCTATCCAACATCATCAAAGTTATGAATAGGGACACACACATCTGCTTACAACACTTATGATTGGGCACAAAAACATCCAACCATAATCACCAACTCGTGTGACTGGGGACAAACACTTCCAATCACTTCACTACCTCGTGAATGGAGACAAACACATCCATTCACATACAACCAAGAGTTGTGATTGGGGACATACACATCCAACCACAAATACAAAGTTTGAGAACACCAAGCCCTCATTGTCGCGTATGCAACCACTATTATAAATCATTGCCACTTTGATCACAAATGATATGAGACGGTTACCACTGCCACTTGGAAATTGATCTTGGCTTTAGTCATTTTGGCACAAGTTGTTTTGTCACTAAAACAATTTTGTGGCCTCGTCGCTAGTGACTAACGAGAGGTCGCTGTGTATCCTCCAACCTTTGATGCCTCCATCCTCTAGTTTGTTGGCTACTTAGCAGATTTGGCTTTTGAGGCTCATTTCATCAGTTGTGAGGAAAACATATATCCTCCCTCCCCCCTGATGTTAACTTCTTACAAGGAGTGTCGGGTACCACCAATCATGCACTCCAATTGAACATTTTTCGACACTTTTGAATTTTGATGACATAAATATCTTTGTAAAAACTAATAAAATATTTTGACACCCTAAACTAACAATAACTAATAAACAAATTATAATAATACTAAGCTACTACTAAAACTATTAAAAAATTAACTTCAATCTAAAAACTATCATATAAACTCGATCTACAAACCTAGACATTAAAAACTGAACTAAATAAGACACAATTACTAGTTTAAATGTCGATGAAGCTCATTATCGAACTCCCCCCAGGTTTGAATCAACTACAAGACCTTGTTTTGATTGCTGGTGAGTTTGAAGTTGTCGACCATGTTGCAAATCCCCGTGCCGCTCTTCACTTCGATATTATCCTCATCTCTCATGTCGCAGGTCGCACAGCTACTCCCAATTATGCCAACACAAACTCCACAAACTAGATTGGCAAAACCCACAATGATGCCAGATGCAAATATAGCGAACCTTGCTCTCATAGACTTTGGATTAAATGTGTTTACGGATGGAAAATTTGTGACAAAAGCCATAATCTGTGCCACACCAATACTGCTGCAGTTATGTCTGCCCTTTATGCTCAGCTTCCTAGCAATATTAGGCAGAAACCTCAATATTATGATCTCCAAAGCTTTGAATGTGTTGTGGCCTTTTAACGTTTGCACCAAACATATCAAATCCGATGGCCTTCTGCAAATATTATGGACTAAAGAAATTAAAAACTATAAAATACCATATGCACTCAGCTCAATTCAAAATACAGTAAAGCCTATATTTATCTGAGACCACAACACCATACACAACATTTTCTTCAAGTGGGGCTGATCATATATTCTTCAACCTTCATGCAGTGAAACCATGGATATTTGACAAGTATAGCGACTCTCAATCTTTCAACAAAATATCTGGTCTGAAGGGTCTTCAAAGAGCCTCACATCAGTGTAATCCTTCAAACAATTCGATACTAGGATTGACCTCTAGCAATTCGATGTTTCTGTCCAACAATTCGATACTAGCAGCTTGCTTGGGTAGCGACGAAGAAGGAAGCTTCTCTAGGGACGCCTTGTATACTGGCAGATTGGCCTGTATTTGAGGAAACAAAAATGTCTCTCAATCACGCCTCCTCTTCCTATGTACAAGATCTTCAATGCCCGTCTGAAGTCATACCAACTCTAAACTAGTTGATCGCATTTGCCGGTTTGTTCAAAACCTATCTGGATCTTCTTCCCTTAGAGTAATAAATTCAATCTGATTCCAAGAAAAAAGGCGTGAACAAGGGAAAGATCGATCAAGAAATAGATGACCTGCTTTGATACCATAATAGAAATATAGGCAGAGACAAATGAAGCTGGAAATGATACAACACAAAATAATCCGTGCTTCTTTTCTTCATTTTCATTCAATACATTTACATATATATAGGATGTACATATCCTATATCCTATATTACATAGGAGACTACTTATAACAACTTGCTAAAGATACGAGTTGCTAAATACACACAAACAAATAATCACAACCAAATAACAAATAATCTACATGAATGATGTGATATTCCCAACACTCATAACCAACCTACTAAACTATTATCTTATGCATCCTATGATGCAATATTTCCAACACCTATGTGAACACTAATTCTCAACAAAAATATTATTTCACAAGTTAGATATTTCAATATTAACCTATAATTAAGTTTATGGGAGAGATTAAAGCTTATGATAACAATAAAATACTAGTGCCATTACTGAATCCGTTATTATTAATGTATGATTCAGTTAATGCACAATATAATTTTTTATAAAAGAAACAACAATAATAATTGTAGATACACTGGCAATGAGATATATTCTCATTGCTAAACTAACTCAAGAAATAATATGATTATGTAGATATAAATATATACATATGTTTGCATACTCATTACTGAATGAGAAAGGTATCGAGTATTAAGAATATATATATATATATATATATATATATATGCGTTTGAATATTCAATAGTTGAATAAAGAAGAGTAATGGGTATTAACACAAAGCAGTTACAAAACCAAGCACATGAACAATAATATAGAGAAATGGCGCATGATATTAAAGGCAAAGGTAATGCGATGGTAACAGTCAAAGAGAACACAGCTGATCGAGTTTATCATTGTGAACCGTGGTAGCCACAACAAACATAATTTGCACAATATAGTAACTATCAATACTTTTGTATTCCCTGCTTTGTGTTACTATATTTATATGTATCAATTAAGATGGATATTTAAAGAGTTTAACATTAACATTTCCAAAATCTCATTCTTTATTGACACAATTCTTTAATAAATACAACAATGAATCTGACAATTGTTTACAACTAACTTTTATAAACAAGATATTAACAACTCATTCTGATTTTTATAAACATTGATATTGTATTCATAGATTTGCAATCCTCATTAACACATAGAATGAAGTAGTAGTTGTACAACCAATTAACAAATTACCACATAAAATAAGATAAATAATTTTACTTGAAGCTAGAAATTATTCACAAAAATTCCTTGCTTACAACCAGAGACTCCTTTTAATCTGCAACTCTTGATGAATCAAACAATCATTTTGGATCAACATTATAAAAAAGAGTTTTCATTCATCCAATGTTCTTCAACAAATCCATATCACTTTCTAAACCTGCAACACCAAATAGAGCAACCCGGTCCTACTCTCCTCCCAGCCATAGGATTGATAAGTCCACCCTTGAGTGAGAGACAAAATCCAAATGCCCAACACAAATTAAAATTAAAAATATATAAAAAGCACTGAATCACACACAAAGAACCCGTATACGAAATTCTTGTAAAGGGGGAGAAGGGGGATTCCTTTCCCTCTTGGGGAACAAACAATTATTCTTTTTTTCAACATACAAATCCTTTCTTTAACACACAACCACTACCATCCATTCAAGAATCAACCCCTCCATTCACAGTCTTCCAATTTATCCAACACACTTCTCACCACTATATCAAACCATTGTTCCATTATCCATACACTATCCAAATCACAACACCATTTTAAACACTTTTTTTTTCCATATCACAAATCCCCAAGGGAGGCTCCGTGCCCTCCTCAACCCCAAATGAAGGAGGCTCTCAGCCCTCAGGTGGGATCAACTCTTTATTTACACCCAAAAGCCCCCATTAGTCAAACAAGACACAACATCAAACCAAAACAAGAAACAATTTTTTTTCAACATAATATCCAATCTAGCGAGAATTTAAAGACAACACTTAAACTACCGATGAAAAGCAAAGCCTACATTGGCTATCCAAGTTAGGATTAGCCCAAATAATTTGAACAAAGTATCTTGATTCTTCCCCCAAGCCCAAAATAATCCAACCATCTCCAAATTACTCTCCTCTCCCCTTTCATCCCTTGAGAAAGTGGTAAATTTTTTTCAAGCCAGAAAACCAAAATGCAACACTCTCATTTCCTTCCCCCCCAAACCATTCTCATTCCTTCTTTAAAATAAAAATAACTCCCAACTCTTCATTTTCCCTCAAAATACAATCCAAATGAAAAGATCATTCAAATGAAACACATTTCCCTCCACAAATAAACTAACATAAAAATCAATTTACTCTAAAACATTAAACCACCTTAACAAAATTAAAAACCAATAATAAACCTTTAGCATTTGGACTTTGTCTCCAAAATATTCAATACAAACATTAAAAAATTCTAAAATAATTATAAGATCTATCATCATAATTTAAAATATTTATTTTAAATGCAGAAATTGGACATTTAGCTAAAATACTTTATGATCATTTTTTTTAATGAACATATTATTTCATTTATAAGCAAATAAATATCTAAGCATGCATATAAAACATTTATGTCCATAATCCAAAATATAATATCCATAAACTAAAATCTCAACATCAACCATGTCCAAAACACCCATTATATAAAAATATAAAATCAAATCAAAGTCTCTAAAATAATACTAGCTATGCCTCACATTCTCTCCCTCTAGTCTCAGGCTTCCTCTTGGAAGCTATCAAAAAGATATGGAAATAAAGATGGGTGCTGCCACAATAATGGGTTACACTTTTTGGGACATCCTGATTTTTGCCTAAAATCACATATTTTTAGAAAATACAATGATTTATGACTTTAAAGGTTCCATTTAAATTATTTTAATTAAAGAGGGATTGATCAAACCCCCTTGGATAGAACCTTGTTAGATTTAAACCATACCTATAATCGAGTCTCCTCTACACCTATCAAAATGCTGATAAAAAACTACTTTTGATTTACCTTTTGAGTGATCAAATGAATTCATTTAAAATTTATGCTATGTAAGCCTGTAGCCCTTATTATAAGCTTCCTAAAAAGTATAATTTTAAATATGTTTAATTTGATTATTATATTTATTTCTTATTTCTTGTGAATGTAGGATTTTAAATGAACATCAAGTTTTTTATTTCACACATACGAAAAAATAGAAAAATAGAGAATTTTTTTTCTAAAAAATACATGTTCCCTAGGTATTGATGTCCTTATTCCAACAAAAAAAGAATAAGTTAATTCAAATGAATAAAAAAAAGTTGTGTGTCGAAGTACACCTCTGTCCAAATTATAATTATGCTGACTTGGAAAATTAATTAAAAAAAATATGTAACAAAAAATTATGAAAAAATATCCATCCCCTAGATATTGGTGTGAAAAAATGCATGTTAAAAATCAGAATTGTATCCTATCTATAAAAAAATTAGAAGTGAACATCACTTTTTAAAATGTGATTAGTAGAAAAAATAAGTTATTAAAAATTACATAAAATGATTCACAATTTATTTTTTAATTTTTTTAAAATATAATTAGAATCTACACAAAATATCTAACAAATAACTAGTTTGATTCATCTTCAAAACCTTAATGGTTTAGCTGCTATATGTGTAAGAAAGTGAATGTCTGGTGAAAAATCCTGATTTTAATGTCAAGTTTGGCCAAAAATTGTAACCCATTATTATGGCATCACCCAATTTATTATTGTAAACATATAATATTAGTTGTATTGAGGACCATGACCCTAGTTTCCCCATGCTCACTTGTAGATGTTCATTTGTAGACCCTGAATATATAAAAATAATCTTAGAATATAGGTGTCATTGTAAATCTCCATCAATGTATCAAGAATTTGTAAGTCTCGTGGTTAATTGATTTATGGGTGTACAGATAAAATCATATTGCATAAACTCTAACCTCAAACCTTAAATTTTTAGCTCTAAATCATAACTAATTCTTGTTAGACATTGAAATCTAATACATTAAATCTTAAGAGTAAACCCTAAACCCTTGTGCTTCAACCCTAAAACACATTAAGGGCACCTGAAATTGCATCGTTCTACTAGGTTGTTAATGTCAAAGACATATGGTCCAAACAACCAGGACAATACCATTGCAAATTTTGATTAGCAATTGGAAATAAGACCAAACAAAATATGATTGAGAGGAAAAATGAAGTAAACATGAGCATGCTTGACAACGACACTCATTCCCAGATTCTCAACATTTAAAAGAATCAATTAGAAATCCTTGCCAACTTTAGCCTATTGGAACTTAATGGAGTGGTAAAAGAAGGGGTTTTACTACAAAAATGTTAAGGGTCATACCTGATAGGCCATGCCACATCCCTTGTAGATGAGGTGGGGTCCAAATCCTATGTGATTTTGATGGAGCAAAGACCCTTGAAATGTAGAAGCTCAGCCAAAACTCACCAACAAGGAGAATCGAAGGTCAAAATGAATAGATATATTGATGACACTAGTGAGATCAATGTAGAGTATATGTACCCTCTCTCACTTGCTTGTAGTAGCATAATATTTCTAGTCTATGATTTTTTCACTACACCTCCAATTGACCTCAAATCTTCCTCACCACAATAAAGTGTCCCATAACTACAATGGATATTTGGAAAGGTTGGGGTGTGAGCTTGATGGGCATATTCCAGCATAACCCATGTTGGAAAATATTAAGAATGCAACACAAGCTTACCACACACCACTTTAAGGTGGTCAATATCCCCACTCAAGATTATCAAAGAAAAAGAAGTTAACAACAAGTTAGACTGCATGGTCTTAAAAGTAATAAAGAAATTTCAACAATTTACATATCTTGGAACAACATATAGTGAATTAGAAGGAACCATTGTAAGGAGTAGACATAAATGTGACTAAGGTCTTGGTTTTTTTATCGAGGCAGACATTTGTCCACTCGAGAAATGTTAATGTCCTTATAAGTGAACATGACCAAGCCATATAATCTGTGGGCTATAAAGATGATCCTAATAAGACATTTTTTGTGTGTAAAGCCCTTTGGATTTGGTAAGATTTTTAGAATTAGAGCACTTCTGTTCATATCATATTTGTATGGGGCCTAGATATGCTCCAGTTTTGTTAACTTGTTTTGGCTGCTTGTAGACATAAAAATAATTTCTTCAATCTTTCTTTCTCTAATCTTTGAATTGCGCACATCATAATTTATGTACAAGCAATCAACAAATATTTATGCAAGGTATGTTTGAAATATGAGGACAAGGAAGCCCAATTATTATATGTTTTTCCATTGTAGAATTCACTCCAATATAGTTTAGAAGAATGGTCGTTGAATACACTTCTTGCAACAGAAATTGATCCTAAAGGGGTTTCTCATTTTCTTTTCCTACTTGCAATTACAAAATTTAAACCAATGGAAGGACTACTACAAACTTGTGAAGAAGAGAGGACAAATACAACAAAGGGTTTGTGAGCCACAATTCACTCAAATAAGGTGACACTTCTCAAAGTTTCATGGCATCCAATACCAAGCAAGCAATCTTCTGTGTCGCTTTGAGCTATGTCAGAAAATAATAGAAATACAAAAAGTGTAATACTTGCATCCTACTTAGCTTTGTGGAATTGGCATAAGCATGTCAGTAGAGCAAAGATAATCTTGTACTTAATGTACTTCACAAAAAAACCTATTTTGAAAGGGCCAAACAACGTAAGCATTGCTTCAACACATTTGGTGAAGGATCTAGGGACTCAAATACTTTGATTACATCATACAAGTTAATTTAATTGTAGTTTACATTACAACAATGTGCAGATTGAGCCAACTTAGTCAAATGAATTTATTACAAGAAAGTTCAAGATCCAAATTAACAGTTCATAGTTCATCTAAATTTTCTTTTATGTAGTGCAAAGATCATATGAGAGCTTCTTGAGACAATTTATGAGACATTGATTTGTATCTCCTAACGTTGTATGATTCATCGTCTTGTTTTCTCAAAGATAAGATAGCTAGTTAAGTTTGAAATTTGTGTAATTTCACCCTTCTTGATACCATGAATCTCTCAACAACATCATCCCATCAATAATGAAGACAAATGGACCATTTTCAATTGTTTTGTGCTTTGCACATATATATCATTACACATATAAAAATCAAAATTAACTATAATGATACATACAATAAGTTAAATTGTTTATCAAATTATGATATTGAGTATGGATTTCTTGTCCTAATTCAAGATTCAAATTTAGCCATTAACACTAATGATACTGTTTCAAAGAGTGATGTTGATAGGACATTACAAAGGGATCTAACTCGTTTGGTTGATTTTGATCGAAGAACAAATAAAAGAGCACTAGAGAGGCTTAAAAATTGTTTGCTTCATGGTGGAATAAACCATTCTCCAACTTATGTGGCAAAATTCCAAGTTGTATGGGGTGATACCATTCTCAAGAATATCTTGAAATCTCTCCATAACAGTGTTGAAAAGTGTAGGGAGCTCTCGATTCTCCTTAAAAAGGGAGTTATGAACAAGATTCAAAATGTCAATGAAATAGTGCCATAGATCACTAATATAGAATTTTATAAGCCCACAAACTTTGTTTCCAAATGAGAGATAAGTTGCTTAAGATTGTGTCAAAGCGGGTTTACAAATTAGGAGAAATGAAGGTTGTGTATTTATCATTAGTTTTGTGAATATTGTTGTGATCAACATATGGTAGAGGCCTCATTGACTAAAGGTATATTCATAATTTTAATTCATCTATAGAAGGGTTAGAAGGAGACTAGGATGAGCATTGATTTCGCTAAGGTATATTCAAAAGGCTTGAAAGACTCTTCTTAACAAATTCCTACATTACACATATACAATAGAAAACAATTACCAATAAGAATATGGTCATAGAAGCCCATTTAGACTATCTCATATTTATATGTTTTGTGTGATTGATAGTGCAACCTATATTGGGAGCCCTGAAACTATCTAGAAAATGCTTGACTTCACCATGCAAGCACAGGAAAGAAGTCTTTTTTTACAACATTTGAAGGAAATGTGTAAGAAATTTATGCATATAGATCGAGTCTTATGATCCAAGACTATCATTATATTATGAATAATAAGTATGGGTTGAAATATAGTCATGCGAGCTGACATAGCTCACTTCAGGCATGGTGGTATGAAATATGAATTCCTATACTATTAGGAATGCTAGTAAAACCTTTTGAAGATAATAGATTTGGAGTAATAACTTAATAATAGTGGATTATGATGGTTTGATTGGCTTGTCAACTTGAGGACTTGGTTATTGCCAAAAAAGTTTTATAGATATTATATAGGTCTTACTAGAGTTTAAAGTATCGGGGCTTGATTGTCACAAACTTTTACATCTATCTAGTAGGTGCATCACTTTCAAAATATCCAACTCCAAAACCTTGGCAAGGCATGGAAGGGTTAGCTAATCCTGGCCCAATTATAAATGTTGGAAACTTTTTGATATCTAAGAAGTAGAGCATTATCAACCATGACTCATACCATAGGTTTTCTGTAGAATCAATAAAGCTTGATGTTGCTTTGTCTTCCCCGAGTGTAATGTCAAATGGGACATCTTTCATTGAAGATCTTAAACATGTTAATCACAGATTGACCAAGAAAGCTAAAAAACTCAAGATCACTCATACCACCATCAAGGGCCAACCAAAATACACACAACTCACAAATAGAAAAAACCACAAGTTGAGTTAGTCAAGCCGCCTATTTTGATAGAAGAACACCATCACTCCTACTCTACAAAGGATTATTTGGTGTTAATATGCCTTCTTTGACCTTTGCACCTCTTACACACAATTTATATAGTGCAGAACTGTTGGAGTGTTAATGGAGAATGTTCCAATGTTTTCCTAATTTAAGCTTAAGTACTTATCTAGTAAATTAGATGCTACTATCTCTCATGATGACCATTTATTTTGTAATTGGTAACTTACCTCCCATGTATGATAATGTTGTTGATAGCATGAAATCAAGAGCTATAGCTAGTGGTTTATCTAAAGGAGACTAAGACAAACTCTTGGATGTAGTATAGAAATTAAATAACTACACCATAATTGCATCGTAGATGATTAAACAAGTGGTTTCCTTTTAGGCATCCATGAAGATCATGGTAGATCAATTTCATGAAGATTTTTAAGGCTACAAACTCAAGGTTCCAAATTTAATCTTAGTTGAGAGCTATCCAAGGGATACTTCCTTGGACTTGAATGTTAATGAAAGAACTGAGAAGTGAAAGAGTTACACAATCTCACCAATCAAGTAAGGAAGACACATCAGGCATGGAAAAATAAATTGCTTCTTTCTTCAAGAGGCTTCTTGATGTAGTGAGATGCCAAAAACATCAAAACAATCTAAATTGAAAGAAATACAAACCAATATTTTTTTTAGATGATATAGGATTTCTTGCGGACCCAAATGCTCCCACATCATCCATTAATGAATATTATGACTAGACTTTTATTGTCTTTAAGTAATTAAAATTAATTCTATGTAACGTATCCTTGGTATATGCACAAGATAACAAAATCATTCTAGACAAAAATACAATACCAATAGACAAGGGTACAAGTAAATACCAAGAGATGCTCTCCTCAACATATCCTAGCTATTTACTTGTACATTTTCAGCTAGCTATACATTTTCCCCAAATCTCCCAAATTGTTGCAACTTGGTGCTTTGATACCTATGTGATGCCCTCCCAAGTTTAAGCTATTAAAATGCAACAAAATGACTAAATCTAAGAAGTGAATAATAAAATAAAATAATTAAAGATTTTCAACTTACACTTATTTGGTAAATTCTCTTAAAGAGATGAATGTAATATTAAAAAGGATGAAATATTTACCTCTGCAACTAAGCAAAAGATTATTCACAAGTTAGATATTTCAATATTAACATATAATCAAGTTTATGAGAGACATTAAAACTTATAATAATAATAAAATACCAATGACAAATTACTGTATCCATTTTTATTAATGTATGATTCAGTTAATGCACAATATAAATTTTTATAAAAGAAATAAGAATAAGAACTGTACATAAACTGACAATGAGATATATTCCCATTGCTAAACTAACTCAAGAAATAATATGAAAAATATATATACATATGTTTGCATACTCATCAAGCGAATGAGAAGGGTATTGAGTATTAAGAATATATATATATATATGTTTGAATATTCAACAACCGAATAAAGAAGAGTAATGGGTATTAACACAAACCAGTTACAAAAACCAAACACATGAAAAAGAATATAGAGCAATGACGCATGATATTAAAGGCAAAGGTAATGCAACGACAACAGTTAGGGAGAACACAACCGGTCAAGTTTATCATTGTGAATCGTGGCAACCACAATGAATAGTTCATTCGCACAATATAGTAACTATCAATACTTTTGTATTTCCTGCTCTGCCATTACCATATTTATAGGTATCAATTAAGATGGATATTTACAGAGTTCAACATTAAGGTTTCCAAAATCTCATTCTTCAGTTACACAATTCTGTAACAAATACAACAACGAATTTGACAATTGTTTACAACTAGCTTTTATAAAGAAGATATTAATAGCTCATTTTGATTTTTATAAACATTGCTACTGTATTCATAGATTTACAATCCTCGTTAACACATAGAATGAAGCAGTAACTGTACAACCAATTAACAAATTATCGTAAAAAATAAGATAAGCAATTTTACTTGAAGCTAGAAATTGTTCACAAAAATTCCTTGCTTACAGCCAAAGACTCCTTTTAATCTGCAACTCTTGTTGAATCAAACAATCATTTTGGATCAACATTATAATAAAGATTTTTCACATCCAATGTTCTTCAACAAATCTAGTTCACTTTCTAAACCTGCAACACTAAATAGAGCACTAAATAGAGCAGCCCAGTCCTACTCTCCTCCAGGACTGATAAGTCCACCCTCGAGTGAGAGACAAAATCCAAATGCCCAACAATTGAAAAACATAAAAAAATATTGAGTCACACACAAAGAATCCGTATACGAAATTATTGTAAAGGGGGAGAAGGGGGATTCCCTTCTCTCTTGGGGAACAAACATTTATTCTCAACTTCAACATATAACTCCATTCTTCAACATACAACCACCATCATCCATCCGAGAATCAACCCCTCCATTCACAGTCTTCCAATATCCAACACACTTCTCAGCACTATATCAAACCATTGTTCCATTCTCCATACACTATCCAAATCACAACATCATTTTAAACACTTTTTTTTTTCTATATCACAGATCCCCAAGAGAGGCTCCACGCCCTCCTCAACCCCAAACGAAGGAGGCTCTCATCCCTTAGGCGAGATCAACTCCTTATTTACACCCAAAACCCCCCATTACTCAAACAAGACAAACGACATTTTTTTTGGACACAATATTATAATCTAGCGAGAATTCAAAGACAACACTTAAACTACCAATGAAAAGCAAAGCATACCTTGGCTTTCTAAGTTAGGATCGGCCCAAATAATTTGAACAAAGTATCTTGATTCTTTCCCCAAGCCCAAAACAATCCAACCATCTCCAAATTACTCCCCTCTCCCCTTTCACCCCTTGAGAAAGTGATAAAAGTTTTTCAAGCCAGAAAGACAAAATACAACACTCTCATTTCCTTCCCCCACAAACCATTCTCATTCCTTCTTTAAAATAAAAATAACTCCCAACTCTTCAATTTCCCTTAAAATACAATCCAAATGAAAAGATCATTCAAATGAAAACACATTTCCCTCCACAAATAAACTAACATAAAAATTAATTTACTCTCAAACATTAAACCCCCTTGACAAAATTAAAAACCAATAATAAACCTTTTAGCATTTGGACTTTGTCTCCAATACTTGAGGAACCTAGACTGCCCACCTACAACATCTTATTAGAAACATTAGTACATTTTGAAAATTATAACCAAAACATTCAATATAAACATTAAAAGTTTCTAAAATAGTTATAAGATCTATCATCATAATTAAAAATATTTATTTTTTCAGAGATTAAACATTTAGCCAAAATACTTTATGATCAAATTATTATTTTAAATGAACATATTATTTCATTTATAAGCAAATAAATATCTAAGCATGCATATAAAACATTTATGTCCATAATTCAAAATAATAATATCCATAAATGAAAATCTCAACATCACAAAACACCTACTATATAAAAATATAAAATTAAATCAAAGTCTTTAGAAAAATACTAGCTATGCTTCAATGTGTTCGACAAATGTAACTCTATTACAATAAACACAAAACATATATGATAATCATTATTCAAGGTTAAATATGGTTACAAGATATCTCCACACTTGACAATTATGACAAGAAGAATCATTTTGTTGACTAAGTGTGAATGCAACTATCCATCCCTAGATGAACAATTGAAGAGCATATCCTACATTAGCATAAACCGTGCCATGAGTGCTATCTATGCCATAACTGGAAACAAATTCCTAAAGAATCTAGAGAATCATCTGCATAATCATGTCTTTTTGGAGGTGCTTTTGTCGATCATTATTGAAATACATTTAAGACAAAATGCATGCTAAGATGATCACTTCAAATTAAATTTAGAAGAAGCACATGAATGAGGCCATGGTGACCATCAAAGGTTATGATGTTGGTAGAAGTAGTGAAGACATCAATGGGGTTTGCCTTGTTGAAGATTCAAGAATGATCCCACAATGAAGAAAGTTGCCATGAAGTTTAGAAAGGCTCTCATCACTAACACCATTAGTATCTTTTGGAAGCAAATCAAGGAGAACATGTCACAACTACCAAAGGGACAAAGATGATCGCAAGAGTTAGTAGAGGGCTTCCTTTATATCCTCCATAATAATGCTAGAGGAGGATATAGCTCTAGTGATCTAGCAAGGAGGAACAATATAATAGTAATGTTTGCAAACGTGTATGCTTGGATGTTTCTACTTCCAATAACAAACTTGTTCATAGCTTTTTATTTATTTAAAAAAAAAAATTAATCAAAGGGAGCCACCTCTATGACAACAAATTGCCTACCAAAAAAATATGATTTAATGGAAAGCATTTTTAGTTTTAAATCTTACAAAGAATCAATAATTTGGATTCTTATAATTATTTTAAATAGAGGTTAATATTTTAATAGTTAATACAAGTGCAGGATCAATGAGAGCACCAAATTAATTGAAATGTCTATAAATTCTTACTTTGTTAGTGAAGTTGAATGGTTTTGAATGAGCCTACTAGGGATCAAGTCTTGTTGAATGCAAACTGTTGGTGTTTTCCACTGCACCTAAGACATCTCTAAGGAATAGCCAGTTCCTATACTCAAGACTCTTGAAATGAATGGCCAACTAACAAGATCTAGTCAACGACTGAGATCTTCTGCACTTTAGGCTCTGTGGGACCAAGGAAGGTATTCCTAGTGTGTTCATTTAAGATTTAGCTATGTTGAACACATCATTACACATATCACATTTGAATGAACGATAATTATGCAACAATTACTAAGAAATCAGCTTATCTCTAAGCAATTTGCTACCCATTCATCAAAATGAAGAAATCCTTAATGGGAATTGACATACATGAACATTTGAATCAACGAATTTTAAATGAATTCAAACCCTGGCCTCGAATTGGTCACTAAATGATTCTATGATTAACCCTTAGGTAAATCATTAAGGAATAGATCAGTGTCGTATTTATTGGGCAAAATGGAGTCACACATGCAAGAATCAGTAAAATAGAGATGACCCAATAATAAAATAGACTACTCTCACAATACTTTGCATTATGGAGCTCAAATTTCCTAATACATCACTACTTATCAAATCCTTTGCAAATGAACGTAAATTCATGGCCCAATCTAAGTATTTAATTGATTACTTGAATCAAAACAAAGAGTAGAGACATGCATTTGAACAAATGTTCAAAGTAGAACTGAAACACCATTAATATTTCAATTCAAAATTCACCCAAACTTGTAGAAGAAGAGAAATATATCAGAATTATATATATTTACTTGTACTTGAATCATGTATGAGAAACAATTAAGGTACTTGCATAAGTTCATTGATAATGCTCAAAGATGACCAATTATTCTATTCCTATCTATCTATTTATGTTCGACCAAAACCCTAGCCAGAGTCTATTTTCTTTTCTTTTTTCAAAATGAGCCTTGGTTTCCCTTTTATAACACAAGGGAAGCGACAAGCTTCAGGCTCAAATGCAGTTTTCCTAAAAAAAATCATTTCAACGAAATTTCAACTGCATTTTCTCGCATTTCAAAACCCCACATGTTTAATCTTCAGGAAATGGTGCAATTGGGGAAAACCAAAATGTAACCACCAACCGAGAGAAGAAATGCAAATTGCCGCCAAAATTATCCTTGTCGCCATCTGCACCACCACGAACTAGGTACCCAAAAATGCCACGTACGCAAAAGGATAGGACTATCACAACAACAGTATCAACACAAAAAACCTTAAACCCCACATGTAGCAAATACTCAATTACTTGTCACCCCACCACAACTAGCACCACGCCCACGATATACACGACTGCTCCTTGTCGTCGCTAGAGCAAGGGAGGACACCTCAGCTTCCTCCTCCTTCTTTTCCTTATCGAGCACAGTTTCAGGCTGTCCACTAGGAGTCTTGACTACAACCAACACCACCGAAATCACCTCCTCATCTGAGGGCAAATTATCATTCAACAAAGCCAAATACCGATTGTAGGCAAAGTCGATCTCGGTGCCACTATCCGATGAGTTGCTCGTAAGGTTAATGGGCAAATTTTGGCGTCCATAAGAGCCATGCCCATGCCTTACTTTTCATTTTGATCCAGTAAGAGACTGCACTGGGCCTTTTCCTCTCTTAATAATTGCTCACACCACAAAATGCCTAACTCCTGAGTGATAATGACACAAATAGAAACTACCTTTGTTGTATATATTGAGTGAAGCAATGGCATCCACACTTAATGTTTATCACACATGTGTGACATTGGCAGCTCATTGGCAGATGTACTGGCACCGTTTAATTCCCGGTTGCATGGAAGTTCGTAGACAACCCTTCATGATTACCAACATTTGTGTCGCCACACGAATTGAGATCGACTCAATCACTTTGCATGATGTTAGCCATTAATGCGGGCTGGTTGCACATAGTAGGAATGGCTGTCACATGTTATTTTGCCAACTTCAAATGTTACCCGTTGATCTTCTTCCCTAATGGATGATCAGACAGCTAGCCTCTGTTTGACTTCCTTTGATTTCCAGTGGTGCTTCGCTGAAGTGTTCTCAACCAATCATTCTCATCCATGTCGGATGACACTATCGTTGTGTGTGGGCTCCACGATCCGAGCAAGTGGGGACAGGTGTTGAGATCTCGTTTATCTCGCTGGTTTTAACCATCGTTCACTTTCATTCAACGAGCTAGCAGGGAACGGTGAAGATCGTTCCAGCAGATTGATCTCGACCGCTAGTTGAACATGTCGGGCCACAAGAATGGTAGTGGGGAGTGGGCCACAAACTTTTCATGGACATGCATCAGCTTTTTGCCGACCTCACTGTATTTAACTTGATGTCACTTAACTTCCATGGGCTGGCGGGGTACAGTCCAAATCTTCTCCTTGATCCTCGAATCTTGCAAGTTGCACATCCCATAATGTTAGCGTTAAATGGGTAGATTGACGATGATGAGACCACCGGGGCTAATGGCTTAATGTTTAAGTCATTGGGTTAAATTTAAAACTCAACCTTAGGAAAAGGACTTCATGTGGTGGGAAAAGATAACCAGTTTTCGGGCCAATGGGGCCAGTAAACTGATGTGCCAGATGGCTTGAGGGACAACTTAGTGGGTCGATGACCGACCGAGTAGGTCAACCTAAAATTAAAACGTTCACATGCTTTCATGGATAAAACCCTACATACCTGTGAAGACAAGGGTTTATCAAAGAGGCTAACCAAACTCATGGAGAGACAAAATCCATCAGGATTTTAGAAGCTCTAACAGCGGCTCATGCTCGGGGATGCATACTGCTGGCAGGTATGGTGAGAAACAAATCTCCAGTTGAAGCAAACCAGGGTAGAAGGCCAAAAGAGGGGCTTACCTTGACAAGGCAAGCAGACAGAACAAGGAAAAGCAAACCCTATACACAAAAAAATTACAAAGAAGACATTGCAATTCACTTCAGAAGCTTCATATGAACCATTGGCTCTGATCCTCAAATTGGAGGCCCATGGCCCCCAAAACTTAGGGGCAGTTTTTACCTCTGTGAAATAGCTTAGCCCGTTTCACCAACAATGGATATTCATGAATTTTGTGCAATTCTAGGTGTCTAACATCATTGCAATCAGTATTACCCATAACATTTGTGGTAGCACTACTAAAGTCACCCTTTCTCATCATGGATTCATCAAATTGTATTGAAAATACAAAACTCTCATATTCTGCATCATAATGAGGTGTGGTATCACACCCAAACTGTTCATCAAATTTGAAAACTTCATAAGCACTTTGGCTTACATCTGAGAATTCTTTCATAAGATCAGGAAAAGGGATAATAGAACCATACATCTCTTTCATGTACTTCTAATCAACATTGTCTTTGGTGGGTGAAAGGAAATCCATAATCATATCTAGAAGGTAAGGAGTATCTGCAAAAAACTTAGCTGCAGCCTCATACTCACCAACAAAATCCCCTTTCATTGGGATATTAATGCACTCAACCTGATTAGTCCTCTGATCACCAAAGGGAAAATTTTCTTCCTTATTCTATCCCTTAATGCACTGTAGATCATAGGCTAGTAACAATTCAACCCCCTTCTTGAATACATTATGAATGGTTGTAGGAGAATAATCAGAAGCATCCACATATCCATTATCAATAATATCACATCCAATATTGTTATCACAATCCTCCTTAACACATGAGACATGATCCTCCTGGAGTGCCAGTAAATATGAATCATCTTCAACATGCTTCTCATGGACCACTTGTTCCATCCCATGTTGATAGATAACCTTCACCATAACTGTGCCACTAGATTTTTCTTTCAATTGACAGATTATGAAATAAGGGCCAACATTTTCAAAGGCATTATCACCTTGGTATCTATATAGGTTCTCTGCAACATGTGTACTAGTAATGTCAGGAAAAAATTCATCAGGGTTGTCTTCAAAGAGAGGATTATTCCTACACCAATAAACATCTTTCCTAATATCCTCAATATCAGGTGTAGGCTCATTAAATAAAGAGTTTTGCCATATCTTGGACATAATTGGATGTATCTCATCATCTACATCATGGAAAATTCCTTGACCTTGTCCCTCCAAGCATTCAAAATCAGTGTAATTACTTGAGGAATAGAGAGAAGCAGATTCACCAACTTCTTCATCACTTATGCCCATAACAATTGATCCATGCTCTGAAAATTCTTCACATGAAGAGAATTGTTCACTTCCTAAAAAGCAGATCCCCTCAAGGTTGTTGACATACCCACTACTAGAAGCTATGGATTCAGTATCTAATTCATAAGAAGAATCATACTCAGTTGAAGATTGTGCAAATTCAACTTCACCTCTCTGACTCTTTACTTGCGCTTTGTCATAAACACCAAAAGCATCCCCACTATCTGGTGACACAAGATTAATTCTAACATAATCCATCTATGCAAATTCATGCATTTCCTGTATAGGCTCATGGCCTAAGAAATTTAGAGGGGAGTAATGAGAGATGAGCTCCTTGAATTCACACTCTGTTTCTTCATCTTCATCACTGTTGGGTGCATCTATCCTTAAGCTATCCGTGAAATGACAACACTCAATTGTTAATTGTCCTGATATCGGTGCTCCCTGTGGATCTGGCAGTGTTAATCTTTGTCTCTCCTCATTGTGGCAATCACTATCTGTATTGTAGGAAGTGGTGGGATACACACAACCATGCTTGACCTCTTCAACTATACTTATCCAATCCACCACTTGACCAATGCCTTGGGGCTTCATATCTTCAGGCCATTGGCTTGATCTCGATGTGTAGGCTTCACAAAATAGATTTATACACATTTGCTCACTTGGTCTAAACCCTGTGGGAATTTCCATTAAAGTATCCAAGAACCTTGAAAACAAGTCATATGCTGACTCATTTGTATGCCTCTTTATTTCATATAACTTCCCAATAGATAACATCAAATTCATCCCTCCCCTGCATGGCTGGCTAGAGGTTGATGCCTGCTCTGAACCTTTCGCAAATGATGTAAGCACAATGTCTAAAGGGTCCTCATCATGATGAACACCTTTATTTTCTAATTGACCCAATTGGATTGTCTGAACATTACTAGAACAAGTAGGACTGGTCACTACAAATCTCTTCATAATTGAATACTTCAGATTATTCTCAATACTCACAGCTTCCTGATAGCCTTGTTGCAAAGTAATTGGTTCTTTATCTCTCAACAGGAAACTCATCTTCTTGTCAAATGCTCGTAAGTATACAACCAAACACTCAACATCATTTGGCCTTATGTATTTAGGGATATCTCTTATTAACTTTGCAAATCGAAGATTGAATGTAGGGACCAATTCATCTTTACTTATATTGATTTGCATAAAAAAAATTCTTACCACACTTGGATTGACCTTATTACCAAATTTCTCAAGGAAAGCGTCCTTAAGTTCATTCCAACAGTGTATTGAGACAGTAGGTAGAAAAGAGAACCAATCTCTTGCATCTCCTTTCAATGATTGAACAACAAGTTTCATCACCACATCCTCAAAGTCAACTTCACAATCACCCATTACATCTACAAATTCTTGCAGATGTTCATTTGCTAATTAAGATTTTTCACCACTAAATTTTGGTATCTTGTCCCTGATCTTGGGTGGCATAACATTCGGGTAGCCAAAAATATTGTCAAAGCTGATAGCTCTATACCTATCAATATAGAAGCCATCCTAATGGGCCCCAGGCTATTTGACTTGTGTATTTTTTTCCATATTTGTACAAGATGGAACAAATTGACAGCTCACCCCTAATTCTTAAAAAGGAATTCTAAAATACTTATGCAATTTATTCAATACTACTTCAATTCCTTTCACAAATACAATCCCAAGACCTTGGCACAAGTATTCCATACAAAGCTGCCTAAGATCTATAATATGACATGCTTCTTGCACTTTACTACATAAATTTCAACTTATATAAGAAGCATGCTAAAATTCTTGAATATTCCTTGATCTAGTGCTAAATCACTTATTAGGGAATCATTTCATGTCGAGCATTGGAAATTTATGATGATATCTGTAAAATGCTCAAAATTCTGTCAAGTTTTACAAGAATACCTAGATGATGGAAGCTATGAAGTATTTCTTATCAATAGGAACCAAGATCTGAACAACTGGTATATGCTTGAACATGTTCTTTGAGTCAGAGTCGCCACCTTCCTTTAGAGGACAAAGCTTCAAATAAGATGAAGCTTCTTTGCAAAATAAGCTAGGTTTTGGGCTATCTTCCACAACAAAGTCACGTTCAGATCCTTCGATGCCAACCGCATGTAGATTGTACACCAGGTTCAAGAATTTAAAGGCATTTAGATTAAATCACCATTTGAATCTACACTTTGTATTTGCGCCTTTTGGAGAATAAGAACTCCCTAGCAGAGTCGCCATTCTGTTGATGTTTTCCATTGCACCTAAGACATTTTTAAGGAATAGCTAGTTCCTATACTCAAGATTCTTGAAATGAATGGCCAACTAACAAGATCTAGTCAACGGCTAAGATCTTCTGCACTTTAGGCTCTGTGGGACCAAGGAAGGTATTCCTGGTGTGTTCATTTAAGATTTAGCTATGTTGAACACATCATTACACATATCACATTTGAATGAAGGATAATTATGCAACAATTACTAAGAAATTGGCTTATCTCTAAGCAATTCGCTACCCATTCATCAAAATGAAGAAATCCTTAATGGGAATTGACATACATGAACATTTGAATCAACAAATTTTAAATGAATTCAAACCCTGGCCTCGAATTGGTCACTAAATGATTCTATGATTAACCCCTTAGGTAAATCATTAAGGAACAGATCAGTGTCGTATTTATTCAGAAAAATGGAGTCACACAAGCAAGAATCCGTAAAACAGAGATGACCCAATAATAAAATAGACTACTCTCACAATACTTTGCATTATGGAGCTCAAATTTCTTGATACATCACTACTTATCAAATCCTTTGCAAATGAATGTAAATTCATGGCCTCATCTAAGTATTTAATTGATTACTTGAATCAAAACAAAGAGCAGAGACATGCATTTGAACAAATATTCAAAGTAGAACTGAAACACCATTAATATTTCAATTCAAAATTCACCCAAACTTGCAAAAGAAGAGAAATATATCAGAATTATATGTATATTTACTTGTACTTGAATCATGTATGAGAAACAATTTAAAGTACTTGCATAAGTTCATTCATAATGCTCAAAGATGACCAACTATTCTATTCCTATCTATCTGTATATGTTCAACCAAAACTCTAGCCAGAGTCTATTTTCTTTTTTTTCTTTCAAAATGAGCCTTGGTTTCCCTTTTATAACACAAGGGAAGCGACAAGCTTCAGGCTCAAATGCAGTTTTCCTACAGAATTTTCATTTCAATGAAATTTCAACTGCATTTTCTCGCATTTCAAAACCCCACATGTTTAATCTTCAGAAAATGGTGCAATTGGGGAAAACCAAAATGTAATCGCTAGTTGAGAGGAGAAATGTAAATTGCCGCCAAAATTCTCCTTGTTGCCATCTGCACCACCACAAACCAAGTACCCAAAAATGCCACGTACGCAAAAGGATAGGACTACTGCAACAACAATATCAACACAAAAAACCTTAAACCCCACATGTAGTAAATACTCAATTTACTTGTCACCCCACCACAACCAGCACCACGCCCACAATATACACGACCGCTCCTTGTTGTCGCCAGAGGAAGGGATGACACCTCGATTTCCTCCTCCTTTTCCTTACCAAGCACAGTTCTAGGCTGTCCACTAGGAGTCTTGACTGCCAACGACACCACTGAAATCACCTCCTCATCTGAGGGCAGATTATCATTCAACAAAGCCAAATACCGACCATAGGCAAAGTCGGTCTCGGTGCCACTATTCGATGAGTTGCTCGTAAGGTTAATGGGCGAATGCTAGTGTCCATAAGAGCCACACCCATACCTTACTTTTCTTTTTGATCCAGTAAGAGACTGCACTGGGCCTTTTCCTCTCTTGATAATTGTTCACACCAGAAAATGCCTAACTGTTGAGTGATAATGACACGAATAGCAACTACCTTTGTTGTATTTATCGAGTGAAGCAATGGCGTCCACACTTAATGTTTATCACACATGTGTGACATTAGCAACTCGTTGGCAGATGTACTGGCACCGTTTAATTCCCGGTTGCATGGAAGTCCGTAGACAACCCTTCATGATTACCAACATTTGTGTTGCCACATGAATTGAGATTGACTCAATCACTCTGCATGATGTTAGCCATTAATGTGGGCTGGTTGCACAGAGTAGGAATGGATATCACATGTTATTTTGCCAACTTCAAATGTTACCTGTCGATCTTCTGCCCTGATGGATGATCAGACAACTAGCCTCTGTTTGACTTCCTTTGATTTCCAGCAGTGCTTCGCTGAAGTGTTCTCAACCAATCATTCTCATCCATGTCAGATGACACCGTCACTGTGTGTGGGCTCCACGATTCGAGCAAGTGGGGACAGGTGTTGAGATCTCGTTGATCTTACTGGTTTTAACCATCGTTCACTTTCATTCAGCGAACCAACGGAGAATGGTGAAGATCGTTCCGCCAGATTGATCTCAGCCGCTAGTTGAACATGTCGAGCCACATGAACGATAGTGGGGAGTGGGCCCCACACTTTGCATGGACACGCATTAGCTTTTCGCCGACCTCGCTGTAATTAACTTGATGTCACTTAACTTTCGCGGGCTGGTGGGGTACAGTCCAGATCTTCTCCCCGATCCTCGAATCTTGCAAGCTGCACATCCCGTAATGTTAGCATTAAATGGGTAGATTGACGACGATGTGACCATTGGGGCTAATGGCTTAATGTTTAAGTCACCGGGTTAAATTTAAAACCCGACCTTAGAAAAATGACTTCATGTGGTGGGAAAAGATAACCGGTTTTTGGGCCAATGGGGTCGGTAAACTGACATGCCAAATGGCTTGAGGGACAACTTAGTGGGTCGATGACCAACTGAGTAGGTCAACCTAAAATTAAAACGTTCACATGCTTTCATGGATAAAACCCTACATACCTATGAGGACAAGGGTTTATCAAAGAGGCTAACCAGACTCATGGAGAGACAAAATCCATCAGAATTTTAGAAGCCCTAACACAAACTATAAAGAATGAGATTGGGATCATACCTCTACAAGTTTAACGGAAAGGATACCCTCATTCCTTAACTTTCTCAACCAAAAATATTTCAACCTAAGACTAGTAGATTCATACTCTCATATCATAGCAATCTTGTGGAAAATATAAAAATCCTCCGTTGAAGAAGGAGAAGAGTGAAATCGTATATTAAAAGAATATAATTGAAAGGTTTCGACAGTTCGCTGCTTTTACCAAAAAGAACTGAAAATGTTGTATATTTGAACTGCGCCATCCTCTTTTCGTCAGTAAATGATCTGCCATGGACGATGAAAGGTAATTTCTCTATCTCAGAATACCCATTTTTACTTGCAAGTATAGAATAGCAGGGATATTTCTGTTTTCGGCTGAGAGTATTTGTTTGCTCTGTAAACTTGGGTTACAGACTCACAGAATACTGGTTAGCTTTATGTACTTGGATATTTATATTTAAAGAAGACGAGCTCGACATTCCTAGGCAACGATAGACTGCCCATCTAAGGTGGTTTTATATTCGTTTCTTGTAAACCATGGACATTGAAAGAGAGAGAGGCTTGGTGGCCTGGGATCGTGGGACTGAACTGAACCCGCACAGGGCATTATCTTTTCATTGCTTGGTCAACAGTAATGTTGATTTGCAATCTTTCAAGGCACGGGAGAATCGCCATCAAGCTCAGTGTACCATTAGGCATTGTAGGTCGTCATACTCTGGGTATAGGTGGATTGATAAGGTTGGGGTTCTGGTCAAGATGTTGGTGACGAGGTGGAAGCCTAAGGGGTACAAAAATTACGGTAAATGAAAAAGAAATCCCCTTCTAGCTGTCACAAAAAGAGCGTTTCAAATGCCAAATTGGCATCTGGGTGGAATGTGATTTAGGAAAAAAATGTTAACCTTCCCATAGAAGCCATGTCAGATGAGTATCTATTCTGCTACATTCACAGTGGAGCATCTGATTTTTCTAAAATTTTTACCTGAAGTTCAAAAGCACAGGCCTTTTATGTAGCTGTAGGTACTTTATGTTTTTCATTATAATGATTGGAAGTGGTAATCTGTTACCCATCAAGAAAGCTTATGCTGTCCCGATGAAGTCTTTTTGTAAAACCAGATTTAGGATTTGCTGAAGTTTTGCTCAGGTGGAAACATTTCACACAATGATATGAAAGGCTGTGTGACATTCCTAGAGTAAGTTGTTAATTTTTATTTCTGGCGGAAAAGTTTCATTCAAAGGCATGCAAGTTTTGTGAAATTTCCATACAATGTACAGGGAAAAAGTTTTCAAGTAAGGGAAAATTTGTGGATGAAATGGGTGTTAGATATTGAAGCATTTCCCTTTTTTGGGACATACATCTCTCACATCAAGTTCAAAAGCTTGCGACCCAGTCAAAATAAACAGACCCAATTCTGACTTGTATTTGGTGACTTGGCAAAACTCGGATAATTAAAAAATATTTAAATTCTTAAAAAAACATTAAATTTATGCAAAATATGACTACAAAGCATACGAAATGAGTCTAGAACGTTGTTGGGACCCTTTAACCCTAACCTTCTGCTGTTATTATTTTAAGAGCATTGTAATAATCATAGTTGGAAAACTCGGACTCAGTAAAGACTCAGCAGGCCCAAAAATTTCGACTCGGCAAAAACTCGGCAAAAACTCGGCAACTTAAAAATTTGCTTAAATTACTTTAGAAGCACATTTTTTTTGCAAAATTCATTGACAAGATGTATCCAATGAGTCCATAAATGAGTACAAAAGTGTTTTCTATTAAATTTGATTCATTTAAATACAAATTTAGTATAAAATTGCATCATCATGTGAAATCTTGATACAATAGTTACTTGACAACTATTATGAATTTATGATGATTGTCTTTGAAAATCATCATCATAATTCATAAATTGCATATTACAACATTTGACATCTTCCTCTATCCTAGTCTAGTGAAAACTTGGGGAGAGGTTTTAATCTTTGCACATCGTTGTAGTCTAGTGAAAACTTGGGGAGAATCAATGATATTATGATAGTGATAAAGATAATTGTCTAAGCTGTCGATTTTAGTCTCCACTCCCAAATCCCCTCATTGTAATCAAATTTCTTAGATGAGAAGAGATCCCAATAACTAGTGTGGGTCTAGGAGTGGAGATCTTCACAGGCCCAACCACTACACCAAAAGACTGGCCTAGTAGTGAGGGCGGCTACCTAGGGTGTTAAGGGTGAGGTTTGCATCCCACCAGCCTCGAAGGTGAAGGCATAGAAGCCACAAGCACATTGGACATGTGGGCGTGGAGCCCCACCATTTGCCCACCATTTGGTTATCATTACAGCCCACCACGTTCTGCAGGGCTCGACCTTGAGACCTTGGCTTTGATACCAATGTAATAACCCTAGGGTTTGCTTGCTCTAGGGTTACTGGTTCAATGATATTCAGAAATCAAATTATGATAACTTATTTACAAGTAGAGCCATGCAACATTGGAATACAAATCATTAAACTTTGAATGAATTGCAACTACAAATCTGAAACAAATTAGCAATTAACTCCACCACAAAGTACAGTGCTCAATAAACTTGTCAGTCTGAATTTTAGGGCATTACTATCTCTTGTTGAATGGCACAGGAAGACTCACAGACAGCCGTGGGGTCTGCAGACTCCCAGATACAATATATCTGCTGCTTCGAAATGACAGTCAGTGTTTGCACAGGATCTTCCTCACACCTCAGATATCAACTAGGTTCTGAAACCCACTACTTGTAGCAACTCTTGGGTGATGGGTGGATCTCCAAGATGACTGCAACCTGATATTTGCTTGATTCTGATTGCTGATCTAAAATTTAGGTCTGAAACCGTTGTAACTGCCTGGTAACACTCCTGCGCTAGGTCTGGCAGCCTTGTCTGTAGCTTTCCTAAGGGTTTCTGGGGCGGCGTTAGGCAGATAGGTGGTGGCGGGTCTGCTGTTGGCTGTAGGCTGGTATTCAGTTTGCCGCGCACCACTGATTCTACCCCAAATCTTGCTTAAGACCTTCAGAAACACCCAGCTGGGCAGTAGGGTTGACCAGCGAACCAGCAGCTCCTAGCTATGGCTTCTCAAATATCTTCAAAAAGGTGGCGCAGCTCCTGGTATAGCTCATGCTAGGTCACAAATGAATTCTCAGATGAAAAAAATACAATTTGAATGGAAACTTGATTAGATCAGATTAGGGTTTTCGTCCCAACTTGGCTAGCTGCTAGGGTTTTCGTCCCAGCAAGCACAACTTCAGGATATTCTCCCAAAATTCGCATCCAAAACCTGCCTAATCTTGCCCAACAGCTTGAACAAGGTTGGCGCCCAAATTTGAAATTTACTCGCACAGGTCAGCCTTAGCAACAAAAGTATTTAATTATTATTATTTATTTTAAAATATTATTATTATATTCAATTAGACCAGGTCGGCTTGGAACAATTTATTTAATAATTGCATTTATTAATAAATTTAATTTATCATTTAGTTAAGAAATTAGGGCTGGCTGACCCAATCAAATTGGGGATATTACGGATCTCAATGGGGTTGAGGGGCGGTGCCCCTTGTGGGGGTTTGGGGGCAATGCCCCCAACGGGGTCGAGGGGTAGCGCCCCTTGTGGGGGTCTAGGGGCAATGCCCCCAGTGGGGTCGAGGGGTAGCACGGGAGAATTTTCATGACACACGCTATCTTCACAATTATATCACTTAAGGGAGAAATTAGATATTTGGCACATTTTTATGAAGAATATTTTCTCTCCAAGTGCTATGTGAGGAAGTGTGAGGGGCATTCATGCATTTATAGGGCAAAATTGTGAGTTTTTTGAGTATTTTATTTATTTATTTATTTTTTCATGTTTCGCATTTTTAATGTATCTGGTGAGTATTTTTTGTCAAACTTGTCAAGTTTTTGGCAAGTACTCGCCAAAAAATCAACGAGTACTTGCTAAAAACTTAGCAAGTTTCTTTGGTGAGTAAATGGCGCTAAAACTCGCCATCGGTTTTACTTGGCAAGTACTCGTTGACTTGGTGAGTTTTCTATGAGTATGCCATCTATGGTAATAATTATAGTTTATTTATTCAACTTGGGCACCTATTTTGTATGTGGGGCTGACCCTTGAGCATTAGGGTTATTACAATGAGTTGATATTGCATTGTGTGGATTCATCCCACATGCATCACATGAAATTCAAATAGTATAGCGACTTCATATTAAGTGTGGATTTATCCCACATGGGTTGTATCTCACAGTTCGTTGTTTGTGATGCTTATATATTAGTGTTGTAATGAAGACAAGATCATCTTGAATTATATTTTGTATCAAAGCTTTCCTTTTAAGAAGGCTGCCCCTTGAAGAGGTCCACAATACATTTGTATTTGATTCATGCATATGAGCATATTTGCAACTATTCTTTGTGTTCATTGAGCATCCTATTGTTTTTCTGTGTTGTTTGTATTTCAATCATCTTTTGTAGGTAAGATCATAACAAGTGGTATCAAAACTCTTTCGAGGGTTGCATTTCAGAATAGAAACAACATTTTAGTGACCTATTGCAAATACCCATTGTAAGCTCACACCTCACTCTTACAAGATTTGGGTAAGTAGAAAATGGCAAAAGTAGTGGGCCACTAAGAGTTTTTTGGCTGCATTTCACTTTTTTTCTTGTAGTAGTGGTCTAGGTTGGAATCCTTGTGTTGATGGTTTTAGAATACTACAAAGAGTAGTCATAATTGGCTAAGCATGCTTTAGGGTGTGAAGTGAGATGGGAGAGAACTCACCAATACCCTAGGCTTCAGATGAAATTTGTAGATGAACTCGAGCTTCCATGTATCTTTAGGTATACTAGAAGACACTTCATGGCTTTGAGAAACTTAGCCATGTAAATCATTGATTGTTTGAATCATAGTTGGAATACTCGGTGTTTGCAAGTACTCGACAAGCCTGAAAAACTCAGTTTGGAAAAAACTCGGCAAAAAACTTGGGAACTTAAAAAATTGCTTAAACTTCACTAAAAACGCATTTTTTTTGCAAAATTCAAAGATAAGATGCATCCAGTGAGTCAATAAATGAGTACTTAAAAGAAACAAGCTGAGTCTAGTTGTATTTGATTGATTTGAAAGCAAATTGGGTACAAAATGGCATCCTCATGTGGAATGCGCTGATGTTGATATTTGAAATATACCGAGCCAATTTTTTTTTGTTTTTCAATTGCAAGTTACAAACAAAACGCACCCGTTAAGGTTAGCTCTAAACCAAAACGATGCTGAAAGCAACTCTAACCAGAATGTACACCAGGATCCCGATGTGGGCAAGGTGTGAGCATTGGTCAGAGAGGATCCCTACCAACTATTAAGCTGAAATAACTCGACGTCAAGAATGTGCTTTCCAATCCGAGATGGAATGGGAGCTACCATATGACGGAGATGTGCTAAGAATTACAATGCAATTAAGGAAAATAAGCGAGAATGCTGAAAGTAAACTCAACACCCAGAATGTGCTTTCAAACCCGGAGTGGGAAAGGAGCTACCATAGGGCGGAGATATAAAGAATTACAAAGCACTTCATAATGTAAAGTAATCGTTACAAAACATGATAAGCAAGATTAGAGAACTGCTGACAGTACTACTGTTCAGCTTACAATATGAAAAAAATTCGCCTGCCAAGAGCATAGAGTTAGAACAATTCAACGAGCATCTAATAAGAGGATTCTCCTTGCTTAATGGAAATACCAAGACTGATTTCTTCACTCAAGAACCAGATTCAAGATTCTGATCTATACAGATCTGCACTTTTAAATATAAAACCAGCATGCCTGTAACCCACTAAATTGCTCGTATATCACTCTAAACTGACCCAAAAGACTTCAAGTTTGATGCACTAGACCTACAAAATGATGGCGCCTAGTTTAGTAATAAGAAATGGCAACTAAAAGTGGTTATTAATTACTGGCACGAATCCCAAGGCACTCTAGAAGGTATGGCCTTCAAGGAATGACGAATTTGCTTTATAAAATCATAAACTTCATATTAAAATCTGCAAATATTCATGAAGGGTCGCCTCCCACAGGGAAACACAATGAGACAATACCCAGAACGAGAATGTTTAAGATTTGAGACTTGTGAACAGAAACATACATTCAGCAGTCATGACCAGCAACTCTGGAATTGATAGAAAATGATATAACTCAACTACAAAGGATAGGAAACCAACTATAACTGAAAAGACAAATCAATAACACTCAAACCTCTCAACTAGTTGCTGTTTTTCAAGCAAGAAGAAGAGCCAAGCTAGGAGGCTTACATTCCTCGAAGCAATCCCAAAGCCAATCCGGTAGCATAACATTCCTGTAGACAAAAGATGATAAATGAAGACCCAAGGCTCCCTTTTTTATAATTTTGAGAAGATCCTCCAGAAGCTTCCAGAAGGTGCGCCCTAACTTCAAGATGCTTTTAGGGTTTTTGACTTGACCCATTTTTCCTTCAAAATGACGTCCTTTTTCATGAAGGCAATTTTTCTTTAATTTAAAATTATCTTTTCTCCAAAAGTTGGCGTCCCTTTTCCTCTTGAGCATTTTTTGAACCTTCAAAATATTTAATCTTTCACCTGATGATGCACTCACCCATAAAGTCCCCCTTTTAAAACAACATGAAGTTATACAGCTAGGCCAAGGGGTTATAACGTTATAATATAACATTATTTTAATTAAAATACTTATCTCTCCAGAAAATGCATCGAAAGGCCAAAACAATATTACCAACTGAACTGCCAAAAGAGGAAAGCCTGCTGAGTTGATGCTGACTGGACCACTGCTAAAAATAGAATTTACTAAAAATAGTAAATTCAAGAAGTTGCTTAGAATGCACTACATGCGACACCATTGCGAAGCTTTCTGAAAACCTAGAAAGAGTCCGCAATCCAAAATCTCAAACTCAGAGATGTAGCCGTCATAACTTACTAAAAATAGTAAGTTCGGAAAGGTTGCCCGAAGCAGTTGCAAGTCATACCTCTGCGAAGCTCTCTGAAAACCCAGAAGGAATCCATAATCCAAACATCCAAACTCCAACAAGCAGAATCCTGAATCTTCAAGAGAACCCACCAAGCAGCCGAAAACCCTAATTCTGTCTCTGATAGCCAACAACACACCGGAAAAAGGCCATCAATCATTGAAAAGTGCAGTGCTAAAAACGGGGACATTACAATATTTTGAAACAATATGAAAATAGCAAATTGTTTTTGTAAAAATGAAATTAAATACTACATTAATATATTTTACAAATTTACATCTTCCTCTTTCCCATGTCTAGTGAAAACTAGGGGAGAGGTAGAACTAGACGATATTATGGATGAAGACTTGTAGGAAAACTTGGAAACTTGGACTTAGAGAGTACCTAGAAAATCAAATGAATTCAATGGGAGTTTGAGGGCAATGCCCCTAATGGGGTCAAGGGGCAGTGCCCCTTGTGGGGGTCTGGGGGCAATGCCCCCTGGGGGCAATGCCCCTAGCGGGGTCGAGGGGCAGTGCTCCTTGTGGGGGTTTGGGGGCAACACCCTTAGTGGGGTCGAGGGGCAACGCCCCTCGTGGGGGTATGGGGGCAAAGCTCCCAGCGGGGTTGAGGGGCAGCGCCCCTCGCGGGGTCAATGCCGCCAACACCAATTTAAGGCTTCCGAAACCATACAAAACTCCATGGTGTACCTCATTTTCATGATTTCTTGAGTGGCAAAAACTAATGCTGAAAAAGCCCAAATTAAGACCTTGAAAACCACACAAACAGTCAAAAATGAATCGAAATTGCCTTTATTCCACCTGCAGGTTTCTTTTTGCTAAGAGGCCGAGTTTTTTTAAAGTTTTTTTGAAAAACTCGCCAAAAACTTGGCAAGTTTTTTAGAAAAAACTGCGAGTTTTTCCAGGCGAGTACTTGCACCAAAAACTTGTTTTAAAAAAAACCCGCGAGTTTTTGGCGAGTGTGCCATCTATGGTTTGGATCTATTGTGCATTAATAAGTAGCTAGCCTTATGAATTTACTCTCTTTATACCTTGAAGACGAGATAGTGTGACTTGTATTTATCAGTTCTTAGTTGTGACAATGCATGTTCGTTGTCTTGTGCCCAATCCTACAAAATGCAAAAGACGAGATCAAGTGTAGCACATGGAAATCTTAAGAAACATTGAAATGATTGGGTAGACAAGAGGAGTGACCATTTCCACGAGTTTGGAGATGCTTTGTGGGTCAATTGTCACCCAATGGTTGCCCCACACTTGCAAAACAAAATAGGAAATAGACTCAAGAATAGCATTATGGCATCTATAGTGAACACTTCACTTAATGAGGGATATGAGGAATTATTGTTTGCATGAGGTCTACGTGACTACCTGGGTTTCTTGCTATGGTGTACTTGAAAAAGGGGCTCCTTTTATCCAAGTGAGATAGGCTAATATAAAATAATTTGGAGTTTTCTAGAGGGTCATTTTCACCTACGCACTTCGGTGACCAAATCAAGTGAAGTAATCAATAGAGAGTGTGAGACCGTGAACATAGATATGACAATAGTTTAGGATGGTGGCTAGCAACCAATACACAATGAGAAAAAACCCTACTTCTTTCTTGAAATAGAAATTTGTTAGATTTATCACCTAGGGAAGTGGATTTGAGTGTCGTTAGAGTATAAATGTTTGTTGGGAGGGGTAGAATAGAATTTGTCTTTGAAATACCAAAATTTGGTTAATTTTTGAATACTTGTGAGGTGTTTATTTTGGGGGCATGATTGGCAAATTATCGACTTTGTGACAAATTCAATGGTTGCACTAGTAATGAAATTGCTACAACTAGTGTTAAATTGTTGTGACTATGGCGATATTGTTGTGGCCTTTAATGAAAACATCCCAATTGTGGCAAAATTGCCTTGGTTGTGACATTTTTGCCACTTGGTGAAATTGGCAATTTCATTATAGTCGGCAAAAATATAAACTTTATTGAATTTTAAGTGCTTTTGGAGGTGGAATTGACCAAACTTTTATTTGTAGGGGTTTGCAAGGTGATTATATCAGATGGAAGGTGTTTGGGTCAATAAGTCGAATTTAGTGTGGAAGGTGTTTTTGTTCGTTGTTTGATCCTGCGTCTCGTGTTTATTCAAACAATTCTAACACTCTTGCTTGTATCACATGACCCAACCACTTCCCCTCAATCTTATCCTTTGGGTAAAATACTATTGTTTGGCAATTTAAAAATTTAATGAAATGTGCTAGCAAGAATATTTTTGCTCAAAACACATAATAGTAGGTTTCATTCATTACATTATAGTAAAAATGTACACAACTAGTTTTCCTTGATGAGTGGAATTTCTTTTGTAGATATAATTCTCCACATACATCTATGATCCAATTTGAAGTTTTTGGCGAGCTGCTACAATTTGCACAGGTATGGACATTCTTCTTAATGTCTTTGTAATGCTTGTTGATAGTTTTTTTTTCTTGGTAGGAAGCATATTTTGTTTTATTTTATAGAATGTTTTTAGATTGTTCTAGTTCTTCTTTTTAGTTGGAGCGATTTATTGTGACCAAAGATCATCACTTGATGTAAACATCTTCTTTAAAGAACTGTTTAATCAACTTTTGCAGCCACATTAACAAAGGCAAGATATGTAAATATCTTTGTTGATTTCGATAGGCTCAAAATATCTGAAGTTCACTTATAACTGTTCATAATATTTGTGCTTCATTGTGCTAAGTTCTTGCATTGTGCAGCCGACAGTTGGACCCTCTTTTAATAGAAGCATGTATTGTAAATTTTATCTCATCATGAGCCATTACCATACTGTATAAGCTGTCTTATTTTTGCTCAGATAATTAGTGGTTCCACTGCATTACATTCCACTTCATAATAGTCATTGTATTGATATTTGTGGTGCAAACATGCTTTCCAACCTACAAGGAGTGTATTATCTAGAAAACTGGGCCATGGGCACTTTGTGCCCAACATCTTCAAAACCTTGGTCTGGGCAAATTTTTATTTTGTTTTCACAATTCTTTTTCTTATGACAAATGCAGATTCAAATAACTGGAGAAATGAGACATAGTCTTACTGTCTTACAATTAGACCATGATAATGATAACTGCCATGGTAACTACTTAGACAAAATAAGAACAAGGGCTCAACTAAGCTAAAAAATCCATCCAAAAAAGGACATTTGTGATGTACTGTTTAGACGATAAATGACAACACAACTACTGAAACCACTAAGCTGTTGAAACACCGATGTGGACTGCATTGTCTTGCTGGGAAGTTCCATAATCCCACCCAGCCTTGGCTTGGAAATAGAAACATCTCCTGCCCCAAAATACAGAGCCAATGCTTACAGAAAAGAAGATGAACAATCTTGCTTAGAAGTTTTTTGAAATTTTCCTGATTTTTCCTCTACGTGCAAGCTTCTTCTTTTTTTTTTGCTACAAGTGAGTATTATCCTGCCTTTTTTCTTTGCATGCAAGCTTTTTCATTTGTTTTCCTTTGCATACAAGCTGTTTCTCATACTTTTTTTCTTAACACAATATAATCTTCAGTTTGAGGTCTTGGCCTCTTGATCCTTTGGAAGCATATCCTTGAGTGGAGATTGAGTGACTGCTGCCACATCTTCTTTAGCTTCCTCACGTATCTTGTCATGCATATTAGTTCTTCCATAGCTGTTTGGTCTAACATCCGATGACTCATTCCTACCTGGAGATTGATTGATCTTTGTTTTCTCCTTTCTTTGGCTCCCTTTGCTTGATCTTGATTCTTGCTATGCTCCTGATCTGAACCTTCCTCAAAAGAGGACACCTTCCTGATTATCCTCGTTTGCTTCTTTTCAATCCTCCACATTTTCTACATCTTTCTTTCCTTCTTGGGAATAGTTTGGGATTGTATCAATGTCCCCTTTAAAAGCATAATTACCTGCAAATTTTATCATCTTTTTGTCCTGCTTTTTAACATATTGTGTTTCTGGTACTCTTGCTTTGTTGTCTTTGTCAATCTTTCTTTTACATCATCTTTTCTTCCTGTCCAATTGGATTAAATTTTCCATTTTCCTCTGTTTTTCCTGTGCTTTTTGCAACTTACTTCTTTTCTGGCTTTTGGAGCTCATGCATATCAACTTGATTGTTTGTCTCTTGTTTCATGGGAATTTATTTCTTTGTTATGGTGAGACAATTGAAGAGCACAAAAGATTTACTGAGGGGGAGGTGGGCGGGTGAATCAGTAAATCAAAACAATCTTTTCTTTTTCAACTTTTCAACAATCTTAAACTTTTACCAATATCAACTTCCAATATGAATCAATGAAAGCAAGTTGTCACCACTTTATTGAATTGATTAAATGATTTTACAAATGGAAGTAGGCACCAACCTACTTGATTTACAAATGAGATGATTTTGTAGGCTACAACCTACAAGGAACACCAACTCCTTTACAATTTTAGTAGGCACTAACCTACAAGGAGCACCAACCCCTAATGCAAGGCACCAAACCTTGATTTGATGGATGAAGTAAATGTCTTCAATCAGATCTGCACTCTCCCAATCCTCCAATCTGCCTTTGTGATGAAAAATCTCTCACTCAGCTCACACAAGAAGATGGGTTTCTGATATAGACCACTTTGAACTTCACAACCACACCAACAGCCGTGAATGGGATGTCAAATATATAAACTACTCAAGGATTGCAACTATCTCAACTTTGCCTCTTCATCTTTCAGTCACACCCCTTCTTGACATGCCTCTTTGCTAAAACGATTTGTCTTTGATTTAATCATTTTCTGTTTTGCAAACAAAACAGAATTCTTCTTAAATATATTTAGCACTAATCACACTCTTGAGATTGTATGTTTTTGAAAAGACGTATGCATATGTTTAAAAGATACGAACAGCTTTCTAGTCGCATCCTTAAAGTCCATCTTTTAGTAAAGAAAAATCGCGCCTCTTTAAACACGTCTTCAGTGAAATCCTTTTTCAAGACTTTGTCTTTTGATGACACATCTCTTCAAAACAAATTTCCACGTCACAAGCTTAACTTCGTTTTAGATTTGTTTAACTTTCAACTCCAATTTGGTCTTTTAGTTACAATAAAAAATCTGAATATTCTCTTCAGAACTTCGATCTGATCTTTTATTCTTTCTGGAAATTTCAATCGGGTCTTATATTTGTCTTCTGAAAGCAAACTTCATACCCTTAATGATCTGAAGGAAAACTTCATATCTAAATTTCGATCTGATCTTAATTATCTAAATCAGGTCTTATATTTGTCTTCAATGATCTGAAAGTAAACTTCATATCTGAATTTTGATCTGATCTTCTATTTCTCTCAGTAACGTTCATACCTTCAATGATTTGAAAGTAAAACCAGATTAAATGTGCTTAATGGAATGACTCGTGTTCTTTGTGTCTCTCCAGATTTATTTCATGCACTTGGATTTTAGAAGCTAAACACATTATTAATCCTCAATCAGCCACATATCGAACTGGGTTCACTCTTGTGTGATATTGTTCAGATTTTGAACAAGTTTGAATGCATCGAACTGAGTGGATCATCAAACTGAGTTCAATTGGCATGCCAATCTTGAATGCACAATCTGAATGTTGATCATCTGAATTTGAATGTTCTTTACTACTGTTAGCTAGATTATGTCTTAACACATGTCCAACTGAATAATGATGACCTGAAGCTTATGATGATCTGAATGTCATCAAATAGAATGATATCTGATTATCTAGATGACATGCTTTGTCAACAAATCTGAACATCATTCACTGCCTTGACAATACAATTTTTCAATGGTCTTATTTGTATTCATGACATAAACCTGTGTAATGATGGACCTTCAACTTGACATCTGTAATATGATATCTTCAGTCATGCCCTTGCAATATGTTATCTTCAGTCATGCTTATCTTGACACAATGACTCCATTTTTTTACTTTGACATCGATGACAACATTTCCAACAACAATGTCACACCAGGTGACCATATTCATGGCAGGCTCCGTGTCAGAGCAGAATACACTCGATTCTGTTGGCTGAATCTATTTAATATCTTCAGAATGCACAGACCAATTCCATTTCACACAATTTCTTGCACAATTGGCAATACCTTGTCCTGTAGTTGCCTCTGAAGTGCATACAAACTGACCCAAACAAATTTGACCTTAACACGTAGCGAATCTAGACTTCATGTTGTTAGTGTAACAACTAACACCTTTGGAGTGCAAGTTGGTACGGACAGCTATGCACACTACGTGATGAGTGCTCTTCAAATTTGGAGGGGAAGCTCCCTCGTTGTGTGGACAAAAATGCTTGAAAAGTAAACTAAACTAATTCCTATCTTTTTGTCTCAGCTGAAAGAGGCACAAGGTTTGCAAGAAACTTCGAGCGTTGCAACCAAGGATTTTCTGGTTTCGCAGGACTTAACTACAACTCAAAACTAACTAGGTTAATACTATCCAATCTCCTCAAGAAATCAAAGCATGAGGAAATAGAGTGGAAATGATCTTACACGATAAACCGGGTACAGATTCACAACGTGAAGGCAAGGTGGGCTCAACTATTTGCTTGTCTGAATAAGTTTATTATCACACACATCATATGATAAGCTTTAAGTACAGATTCTCAACGTGAAGGCAAGGTGGGCTCAACTATTTGCTCAATCTGAATAGGCTTATTAGAAACACAACACAAAGGATAGCCAACTAGGATAGTAAATTGCATAGACGAAACACGCATACAATTTACGATCGAACTAGCCACTATATCTAACTAAGATAAGCATTCACCATAATAACTACATGAAACCCAAGTGGCATAACAATTCATCATCATAATAAACACTTGTGAACAGATACAAAATAAGCAATATTACAGGCAAGGTGGGCTCAACATATATTACTCTCTCGTGCAAAAGTTATTTACAAATGAGCTGAAAGCTCTTATTTATAGGGAACCCTAAAATCACCTTGAGTCAACTACAGTCTTGCAATGCATGCAAGATTTTATTGCTAAACCTTAATAAAGGAAACTATACAGTTAACTGGAAAGCTACCATCAATTAACTGGTACATCTAATCTAAATGGACAATGTGCAAGCATGCACGTCCTCATTGAAAGCAAGTTAACTGGAACACTACCATCAGTTAACGAAAACCCTAAAAGAAACTCCAACTATACATAGATAATTCCAAGATAGACATGCAATGAGATGTGGAACAATGAGTTAACTCGGAAAGAAGCGTCGAGTTAACTACTGTGTCTGATATCTATCCTGAAAGGTGGGAACTGAAGTCTACTGGCCGTGATCTTGAGCAACCAACCCCTCCACGAGGTTGTTGACCGCATCACCATCTGGGGCACTGATACTCTGCCGAAGTATACTGTGTCTGTGAAGCATGTCCTCACCACCTGTAATCTGACACTGAAGTTCACCTTTGCTCCTAGTTGCTTCATCAAACAATGCTGACATGACTGTAAGTTGATTCATCTTACAACCAACGGTCTCCCCACTGAAAATGCCATGAATGAGTGCCTGGAGCTCTGATTGTACGTCAACAAGCTCAACATACGCACCTCCCTCAATCTGATACCGACATGGTATGCGAGACACGAAAGTTCTCACATACCGGAGTGCACTAGTGACGTGCTCTCTGCTCTCAACTAACTCTGATGCCATTGTCTCCTCTATCTTCGCCTTGAAGATCAACTATGTCCTCCAAGTGTAGATAGCCTCTTTGTCTTTTGCATTTGTGACTGATTCATATGCCATCCTTAGGTGAGCAATCATAATGTCATCTCGGGGTCTGCCAATCGCTATGTCTCACTCTTCATCTTGGAGACGTAGATGGAGTTCACGTGCATTGTACTGCAATTGATATAGTTCTGCAAGCACAAAGCGGCCTCTAGTAACGAACTCCTCCTCCCAATCCTCCAAACACTTGCCATATGTAACCAGGTGATTAAGCTGGCCCTGTTTTGCTAGTGGCTCTAGCATTGGCGGGAGTGTAGCGGTGACATCTTCCGTTCTGTTTACAAGGCTAGAGATGTATTGACGAAGTTGTTGGATTTCAGCCTTGAGGGCTGCCTTGTCTTCTCTGTCTTTTATAATTCTATCCCTTGCGCTATCTGTGGCAATCTGTAGGAGATCAACCTTTGTGTGGCTAGTACTTCTACCAAGGTTGACTGTGATCACTTCGAAGTCCTGAACTTCAATCTCGTTCAGACTCTTCCCCTCCAGAGGTGTCGCTGTTTCTATGACGATCTCCATATCAGCATTCCTCTCTACATGGACCTGTTTCTTGATCCTCTTGTCAGGCGCATCCTAGTAGACATGATCAAAATCTGAATGATCAAGGATGTAGGATGGTTGCTTCCTCTTCCTCCCCAGTTGATTCTCGAGCCAAGATGAGTCTCGACTAATCCCACTGGAAGGATCTGTACTAGCAATGAGAGGCTCTGACGAGAGTGAACGTGTAGAGGTGTTACTGTGAGGTGGTGAGTCCAAGTCCAATTCAATGTGAATCGGGACCAGAGATTGCTTTGGTGTCGATGATGATATGCGAGGCTGAACCTCGGGCTCTAGTAAACTCTGAATTAGCACTCTGATTGGATCCTTGTGTGTTTCAATGGCGAGTGCCTTCCCCTTCGAACTGCTAGGGACTTTATTCTTCTTAGGAGGGTTACTCCTTTTCTTATGTTTGGGTTTAGACGAGGAAGGTAGCGAGCATCCATTGGTGGCGGCTCTGTTCTAGGCATGACTACCCTCCTGGTCTTCTTACTATCAAGGTAAAGTATACTGTTTTGAATAACTCTACTCGACCTCTCCTTCATTGATGTGTATTCTTTGGCGAACCAATAAACTGTCGGCAGTGGTTGTGTATCAACTTGCTCTCTAAAAAATTGAGGAAGTGTATCTCCCTCATCATTTGATAAACCTCTCACATCTTCTGCCAAGAAGACAAAAATCTGCGAGAGAAAACCTGCTATAGCTGCGTTTGCGCACCTCAAAGTCATCCTCGTAGTTCACCCAATAATCCTCCATTGTAGGTTTATGGTATGGGCGACCACCAAGGCGTGTTATGTAATGACCCCAAGGATCATAGGCGCGTGCATCAACAAGGTACTTGAGATGAAACTTTTCTAACTCTTGTCCTACAACTTTAGCATCAACTGTTGTTCTGCACCAATAGATTCCGAACTGCATGGGAAAGTTGGCAGCCTGTTTACGCTTGTGGCGCAAATGTTGATGAACATCGTATAATTGCCTTAGGAACTCCATGAAGACTGTCCTATCCGAAGGATAGCATGGAAGCATGGCTGGATTTCTTGTGTATCCATAGACGCGGATGTAGGTGTATGTAGGGAACTGAATGAACCAGTCCGCCCAATCTACCATCGCTGCTCTAGAACTGCTGAGATACGAACATGCAACTCCTGGTCTAGGTTCCTCACTGCGTGTGTCAAGAAAGCCTTATGCACACGCTTGAAATGTCGTTCAGCCTTCGTGAACTCAAGCTGGTCATAATAGTGGTAGACTTTTTGAACACTAAGTATGCCCACCGTGTTCAATCCTCTAAATTGACCATGATAGGCGATCAAGTATACGAGGTAGGAACACATGTGAAACTCATGGGCAACTAGAAAACCGGTGATTTGCTTGTGGAGAATGTCGCTGATGAAAGATGCCCAGTCATAAAGCTCTCACCCGGAGATGATTTGACCAATGATATAATACATCCAGGGTTGGAATATGTTTGCATCTGCATGACCTGAGACGCGATTAAGAAGTGTAATCAAAATCGCATACTCATTCTTGTATTCACCACAACCCACATTGTTTGGCAATTTGTTCTTCGGTTGTTTTAACCATCTCTCTACCATCTTACTTTGACACCTGTCCATATCAGCATTGAATGCTCGCTCACACTAGTCCATGGAAATGACTAAACTGCTCGGGTGTTGAGGAATACCAAAACGTCTCTTGATATCCAAGGGCTTGAGACTACAGATAACTCGTCCATCTACTGACTGTATTTCGCGAGTAGTAGAATTGTAATGCTTAACACAAGACATTACAAACTCTACGCAATGAACTGAGATAGGTATAGGAGCGGCCTCAAGCAACCTGGATTGCTGAATGTTTTGAAGTATCAAATTTCTTATCTTGATTGGATCCAAGACTGCTTCTGGAATCACCTTATGTAGATTCGTATCAACTGTCCTGATGAAGTCATGAGTCAAAACTGATTTAGTCTTGAATTCGAGCTGTGTGTATTGCATTCTGAAAAATTCGCTTGTCGACTGTGAACACGGCTATATTCTGACAATTTTTCTGGAAAGCTAAAAATACCCTGCTGAGGCTAAAAATAGCCTATCGAAGGGTAATTTTCACAAAAAAATCTGAGATGGGTTTTGTCTAGAAAAAGATTCTAAGACAATCCAGAATGTTAGATTTGTGAAAATTTGACTTCTACTCGACCATGCAGAGGAATTTCAGTTGAGAAAATCAGAGCTTCGAGAATTGATGCTCTGGAACAAAATTTCCTGAAAAATTCTAGCACACGGGTTTTCTCGAGGAAGCTATTCTGAATCGACCCAGATGATTTGTATTGTCAAAAGCCGCCAATTCTTCAAACATGCGAATGAATTTAAGACGAGAAAATTGAAGAAATTGAGAAGAGGAAAGACGTTTTTTGATGTTTTCTTCTGCCAAAATCGCCACTCTGCCTTGAAATTTGCTGATAAATCCTGGACTTGTACCTGCAAATGAAAACTATTCAATGTTTCTCCACTGATTGCTGATGAAAATTCGCCCAACTTTGAAGAAAATTCGCTTCTGCCAAGCTGGATGAATTAAAATGGACGCCATACTTGAATAAATAGAGCATAATCGCACCATAAAAGCATGACTGCAAGATTTAAAACCCTGATTTTGAAAAGAATTGTCTGATTGGATCCCCTCCAGTTCAACTGAGACTGACTCGGAGTTTCGGATTACAAAATAATATTAAAAAATTCAGTTCTTTCTCACATGTGATTTTACAATTTAATATTAAAAAAAAGGGCGCCAATAATAAATTATTGAAGGAAATCGCCCACTTTAATGCTGGCATGCAAAAAGTCAAATTTAATGTTATTTTTGATAAATTAGCAACAATCTTAGCATCTGGATTCCGGAAAGTCAAAAATTAACTCTTCAAGCGTCCGTTTGCAAAAGTTATGAGATTTTTCGCTAACTTCATATTTTATAGCTGACTGCAAAGTTACAGTTGCCCCTGTTCAGCTCTAATTTCTGGGTGACTGAATGATGCTGTGACCAAGCTGAGATATCCATCACAAAGCCCATAGAGCAAGGACAAAATGTCTGCTGGGAGCTGCAACTGCTAAAATCAACGTTTGACATCTCAAAAAATTAGGTGCCTTTGATTAAATTGATGCAAGGTCTCCAAACTTAGCCATTTCTTCATTTTGCCATTTGACACTTCGAACTGCCACCATCGGTGAACTACAAACCCTACTGACTGGATGATAGGTTCATTGCGTGACTGGAAAAATTCTGCAACCAACGACTGTATGTAAGGCACCTGAAAGTTGCATTAGGGACCCCAAAAGCAAGGGCGCCCCTAGCCTGTGAAGGCGCAATCACTAATTTGTCAAAAGTGTAACTTTCATCCGGACGCCATACTTTGACCCCCGACACTGGGAGCTGGAGTGTCTAATTCGCGCATCGTCAGTCTCTCTGCATAGCTAGAACAACTTACAAGAGATGTCTTTGGAGGTGACGAAGCAAGAAAACTACTTCTAAGACCTTAAAATGAAGGGTGCCTTTTTCAAGGGCATGTGTATTTTCCATACTTAGTCATTTTTCTGGTTGTCTGATTTCTTCAGCACTCTACACTGGCCTCTCACGTATGAGTGTTTGACAAATTCCGGAGGCTGATGGCTAGACTCGTTGGATAGCTGGAGTAATTCCGCACAAGTCTTGTGAAGACTGTGACTACTAAAAACCCCACCTGGCAGGCCTAAAGGCTAGGTGCCCTTGGCCTACAGAGGTACAGGTGTGTATTTCTACATTTCTCCACCCTCTGTTTTACGTGCTCGGTAGAACCTTTGTCACGATCACTCAGAATGTCAGATCATCTTGCGAACTAGTGCGTTGCGGAGCTAAACTGGATTAGAAAAGATCTCTGGAAGACGGAAATGGCAAATTCAATGATTCGAGGGGGCAAATTCAAAGGCGCCCTTGGCCTACAAGGGCGCAGAAACCGAAAATTTGACAGCCTCTGTGACACACAACCTCCTCGTAGGTTCAACTTTTGACCTCAATTGCCGGAGTTTTGCACCTCGGATGACTTCACTTGATAGTTTGTCGGAAAGTTGGACTAATTTTGAAGAGATTAAATGTATTTGCAAGCACATGCAACTAAATCTGAGCCTTCATAAAGAAGGGCGCCCTTGGGCTACAGGGGCGCAGATCTGCTTTCTGCAAAATTTCATCATCCGTTTCTACCTCCGTAAACATTGTTCTGGCCACTGAATTGACCTTGTAGGAGTATAATTTTGTCGTGAAACACTTCTCCATCATGATATGTCTTGCTTTGAGTCCTAGGTTCAAGTTCTAACCTCTAGGTAATGACCAATTGCTGCTGACGACTGACATGACACTGACCAAAGTCCATACCTATCTTGCCCAAAAACTGTATTTTGACATCATTCTAGCAAAGTTTAGACTCTTTTAAGCAAAATGCCTTAATGAAGCAAAAAATTTGGTTTGGGTACAACACATGTGAAAATAGATACAATGTGATTCATATGGCGCCCTTGGAGGGCATTTTCTTTGTCAGTTTGAAGCTGAGATGGGCAAAGTTCATCAACATCACCACATTTTGGAAAAACAAGTTTGCCTTGGAAGATGCTCTCCTGATCCACTTCATTGGAAAATACAACAATAAAGTAACCTTTAGGCATGATTGAATCTCATAATCTTCTATATTTTCCAAAATTCCAGCTCAGTTATACCTATCATCCAGGGATGACAGGGCATAGAGAACTCCGGAGGTTCAACCCCTTGTAGCTAGCATCGCAAGATTGTCTTCCAATATGTCATGGTCTAGATCACAAGTGTTGACTTCCTCTCTCTATAATCCACATACTGGACTATAGAGTAAGAAACAATGCAATCTGCAAGGTTTCTGATATGAAACACTGAAAATTGAAAACCGGATAGCTGCTTCTAAAGTTTATCAAACCCTAGCAGAGCAAAGTCCCTCCCCAAGTTATGTGGTTAACCAGTGTTTTTGTAGTTCATTGCATTTCAACACAGTTTCATGTTTGATGAGCCGATCATTATTGATAATTATTAAAAATAAAATAAAATGCAGCCTAAAACATACAAAATAATGCTTCATGTATCAATTTTTCGTACTCTTAACAAGGTGATCTGTTATGTGCAAACTTTATCAATTAGTACTGATTTATGGGATTGATTTGTCAGGATCCAAATTCCAAGCATTTGGGGACAACAGTCTGGGATGCATCGATGGTATTTGTCAAGTTTCTGGTACATATCTTCATGCAACATATTATTTATATCTCTCATTCATGTTACACTGTTTGGTTGTATCTTGTCAGATAAATCATGTCTCATTCATTGTATATTTTCCCCAGGTTAGTAATATTTGGGTTGCCTTCAGAGCTTAATATTAGTGAATGCCTATTACAATTTATTGTATGTACAGAGCGTTGAATGTTCTGAGAAAGTTAGCATTTCACTGTCAGAGTATATTTGGAATTGGCAGTGCAAAATTACAAAACGGAGTTCTGAGCAGTACATAATTATAAAATGAAGTCTATATAACCTATTTTTTGGAAACTGTAATTGTTTGAACCTAAGTTACCTGTTCAGGTTTGGGTACAGAGGCTCAGGTGTATGGCAATATTTTTTGGGTTGGGTTTGTTTTGGGTATATTCGTCCAAACAACATATAAAAATCACACACACACACACACACACACACACATATATATATATATATTATATTTGCAGCCTAAATAGTAAAATCAGGAATTAAATTCAGAATACCACATAACATGCATATTGCCAATATAATAAACAAAACTTAGCCATAAAATCATAAATACTACTTCAATGTCAACTTCTTGTCAAACTTGGATGCCATGATAGATATCGTTATTTGTTGCTCAATATTAAAATAATAAAATCAGCAATCAGTGCTATATGGGTCTCCATAAAGATCGTCATCATTATTGACAATAGATGTAGGTAGATTAGAACCGCAAGGAGTACTCTGTTAGAGTAGATGTATGTACTCCCACAGCTCCAAGAATCACCTGCAACGATAAACCTATCAAACTATGAAGAAATAAGTAAGATATTATTGCTCAACAACTCAAATCTGATAAAACATCAAATATGCATTATGTGAACAACTGCCGCATTGAATATGCTGCTGTAGAGAATGAAATATAATTACAATGAATCAATCCTTATGAAAAGGATGAAAGCTAACCCTAGATTAGGGTTAGATTAGAACATGACAAGTGTCCTCATAGGAATAAATGAGACATGTTCTAATATTAGAGGCTTTAATCATGCAAAAAACAAATAATTAATTAAAGCAAATAATGAAATAAAAGCACTCCTAAGTTTAGCTTAAGTGTAATAAAGCATAAAGTGACCCAATTACTGATTAACTAATTAATTAGGTGATGACTTTATTACTCTAACACCCCCCCTTAAGATGAACTAGGAAGAAACTAAACTGTGATAAAGAAATACTTGAATGGATGCATGAATGGGTGTAATGTCCCCAGTTTAGCCCTACGCTCTTCATTTGGATTTAGCCTATTTCTGGAAATCTGTAGGCTAAGCTGAAGCAAAAAATTAGGGTTTCCTCTTTCAGATGCTTTTTCGAGGGTTTGCATGTAAAAGGTTTTTGGGTTTTTCTGGGTTTTTAGAGACCTCCAGGGTGGTGTGACATGCATCTGAATCTGTCAACCTTTTCGGGCACTTACTATTTATAGTAAGTCATGATGGTTGCCCAGTTTGTGCTCAAATGATATTTGGAAACATTTACTATTTATAGTAAGTTGTGATACTGCTCAGTTGGCGTTCAAAGGATGTTGTGCAGACTTACTATTTATAGCAGTTCGCTATTTTTAGCAAGTCTATCTTTTAGCAGCAGTTCAATCCTTTGCAGTTCAGTTGTTCAATTTGGCTTTCTGTTGGTTTTGATGTGAATTTACTATTTCTAGTAGTTGGCTATTTATAGTAAGTCTAGATTTGGCAGTGGCATCATCAGCAGTTCAGCTCAAGTCATCTTGCTATCCATCAGTTTCAGTTTTGGCTTTGGTTTTGGTTATCTCCATGGATTGAGTTTTATACTTAGTCAATTTCATGTTTTTCAGTTGTACCCCACGCCTAGGAGTGATAACTTCATGTTGTTTTAAAGAGGGGACAATTAAGGGGTCATGTGAGCATTTAATTATTTAATAAATGCTTTATTATTGCAATGTGGAAATGGACACCTAAAGGGGAAGTTGAATAATGTTTTATTATTTCAAAAAGTAAATGCTTAAAGGTGGCCTCCCTCTTGGAAGTTGAAATGATTCGACTTCTCGGAATTTGAAGTGTTTCATTTGCCAATTGAAACTTATATATTGCTGTTTTGTGAAGAGCTGTTGATGTGATGTTTTGGAAAGCAAAGTTATGCTGCTGGACTGAATCCAGAACCTGGCTAAGGGGAAGCTTAGCAAATTCAATCCATCCTTCGGGCCTGAAACTATGGCTTCCTAGGTGGAGATATGAGACTGTACTTCATTCAGAGGTGTAGATTGAGCTTCAATTTTGATGTTTTTGAACAGGTTGCTGATGTATAGCGTGTTTCTTGAGTTGCTGGTTCGTCATGGCTGAAGCGAATTTCTGATTATAGCTTCGCCAGTGAATTTTATTTCATTGTGGGTATTCGTCCATGCTGTTTCATTGTGAAGGGTGACCCTTTCTAGAAATTTTCAGATTTTTTAGTGAAGTTTCTGATTTTTGGGAGAAGGCCGACCTTTCCTGGAGGCCGTACCTTTCTTCTTGGCTGTCTTGGGAATCGTGCCAGGTGTTTCTCTCTGTTTTTGGCTCGTTTTCCCAATGGAGGTTGGACGCCTAGCTCTTAGCTATTGATTGGTTGTGGTTTGAGAGCTTTCCGAGTTGTTTTGAAGAAGATACGTCCGTTATGGTGAATTCTCATCTTGCTGATCTGATTTTTTGTATTTCATGTTTCTAATTAGATTAGTTAGTAATTGTTATAATGCTGTTCTGAGTTTCTTTCTATATCATTTTGGCATTGTAAATGTTAGAGGAAGTGTTACTCTAACCATTGAATGTTTTTGGAAGCATATCATTCTCATTTGCAACTTAGTTCATTAATTGTAAAGCTTGTTAGTAGTACTAACATCTGATAGTTTAGTTGCTGCAAGTTATATTTGTTTATACTCCCACAATTGAGTGGTTGAGTTTTTAAATAATCATCTTATTTCATGCTGTTTCCCCCCACGATAATAAGTGGTTGTGAGAACTGTATTCCCCCCATGAAAATAAGTGGAAGTGAGGATTTAAATGGTTGGCTTGCCGCCTTTAATAATTGTAATTATCTCACCCACTGAATAAGTGGAGGATCCCCACTGCTTGTGGATGCCTGCATCAGCAGATGAATTGTAATTCCAGTTAAGATTATTCCTAATGATCCTCTGACCATATGCTATCACCTCGCCCACATTGGGATCTTGGTGAACATTCTTGGTTAGAGTTACTTTGCATGTTGATTTGCATTTGGAGCTAACGCTAATCAGTGACTTGTTGCTGGTTTGTGTGTTTAATTTTGGAAAAAATTAAGGGGGAATATTTCAGTGGTATCAGAGCCTGTTTTCTTGCCATCCTGTGTGTTCAAAGCTTCAGCTATCAGATGAGAGTCAGAGAAAACCGATACTACATTAAAAGGAAGAACGGAGTTTAGTTTCAGCTTCAGAGTTTTTGAAGTTGACATCTTTTCTGAGGTTTTAAGAAACCTTGTCTTGCCAGTCTAAGCTATGACTTTTGATGAAGAGAAAGATTTGGCAAGATCTTTATACATTGTGGGTGCAAAGCTCATTAATGAACGTCAGACAAGGGAAGAAGAAGTGAGAATACTTCTTACTTTGGAACAATGTTTGAGCCAGGTGAAGCAGTCACCTTCAGGGATATTTAAAACGGCATTGGCGCTTGCAGTGACCTTTCTGAAACGTCCTTATTGGTTGAGGCATTTGGATGAAGATATCAATCTGCTGGTTACTTCACTCCTCAGTGAAGTGATGAGAATTTGGGCACCCTTGGTGCCGTATGATGATAAAACTATGAAGAGAGTTCATATATTCGTAGAAAGCTTTCAAGACCTTGATGAAATTGAAAGCAATCAGTACTCCAAAAGAGCTGCTATACTAAAGGTCTTTTCAGAACTCAAAATAAGTATGTTGTTGGTTGATATGGGTATGCAAGACCGAATATATTATTTGATTCATTACCTCTTCATTTCAACTTGGAGTGAACAAGAGGAGGATGTAATTGCAGCAATGAGAAACATTTTAGTTTTGATTATCAAAGAGTTGGATGACATTCCAGATTCCGTCCTATCTTTCCTGCTAAACATTCATGAACAAGAAGGAAAGAATTCCTCTATTGCTGGTATGTTGATCAGAGATTTGTTCAATCAGTGTGAGGGAAAATTGAAGTTTCTCTTGATGAAGACTGAGCTGATAAATGAAGTAGTCATTAATACAGAAGACGGAAGTAAAAAGATGTTTCTCAAAGATTCTATGGTGGTTTCTCAAGAAGACCTCCTTGGTATGCTTGTGACTACTAATGAAGAGATCAATAATATACCGTCACATGAAGGGGTTATTGAAGACAAAAAGGATATAATCTTCAAACCAGCCAACAGTAATGATTCTTTACTTCATTATAATCATGGTAATTTAGGTGGTTTTGAGTTTGATCATCAAACTAAGCTCATGGGGAAAGATATTCATGAAAAATTTCAGTTTTGGTGTGATGGGAGGTGTCTCATTCAAAGAGGCATCACTCCAAGAAGAGTACTAAGGGCATTTTCCTTTGGATCAAAATAATTAGCCCTTCATCATTTGGGATCCGGGTGAAAAGCCAACTAAGGTTGTCAAGGAACCTTTATGGGATAAATTTCCCTTTGATCCCAATAGAGTACAAAATTCTGATTTCAATGCAAGCTATGGGATGGTCATGGGAGGAGAAGATGTCTTTGACAAAGAAGTTTGCATGGAAAAGCCCCATAATGACTCATTGATCAAGTTGGGGGTTGTTGAAACATATGATCAAAGTATCAGTGAGGTGGAAGCAGATTTAGAAGATCAAAGGGCCCTTACTGATGAAAAGATTAAAGAGGATCTCAAACACAAATCTGATTTTCCAATTCCTGTAGCTGATTGCAAACAAAGGCCTGAAGAATTGGTAAAATCTGATCCTCTTCATTTACAGATGGTAGGTGGTGAAAGACATGAGGCTCGGAGCAGCTATGAGGGCAACAAAGACAAGAAACCAAATTCTGATTTTGATATGCAGCCTACCAGTAGTTCGCCATCCTTGCATATTTATGAGTGGGAAGGTCAATTCTTGATATCAAGTGAAAATGAGGTGCAAGTCCTATTCAAAGTTGACCGCTCACATAGTTTGATTAAAGAGAGACAAGAAGGAGTTAGAGATGGTGCCACTCTCTTTAATCTAGAATTCATCAAAGACTCCTTGGAGATTATAAAATCAGAATATCTATGCTGGATTATAGATCAGGATTATGCTTATGAATTCACAAAGAAGACCAGTCGTGTATTTAAAGGAAAAGAGGCAAAGGTTGATAAGCTTACTCTTGAGCTTGAATCAACCAAGGGTATGTTGAATAATGATCAGTTGACTTTGATGGAGGTAGGAGACCAACTAGCTGATTTCAAACAACTTAGAGAGTGTGAGGATGAGTTACACTCTGTGATTGATAGTCCTCCAAGCTTTCTTGTAAGTGAATGCATAAGAGGTTTAGAGGATTTAGTCTCTGTAAATTTTAATGAACAGATTATATGCACAGAAACTTAAAACAAATTAGACAAAATAACACAGCAGATACCCTGGGAAAACCCTCCTCTTGAGGGAGAAAAACCCAGCAACAAAGATCTCTCTTATATTTATGAACAATGGCAACAATTCTCTTTACAATGAAGCCTAACTCAAGGCCAGAATTCTGTACCTATATCAGATACAAAGAACAGAAAATGAACTGTACTTCTGACAAGAAGAATTTACTCTTCAATGATATTCGCAACTTGCACTTGAACAGATTCGCACACAGCTCTAGATGTAAATCACACTCAGCACTTGAGATATACGCACTTGACTTGCCTCTTGATAAGTTCGCACTTCTGCTCAGTTCGCACTTCTGCTCCTTGATAAATTCGCACTTCTGCTCTTTTGATAAATTCGCACTTAGAGATAAATAAATCGGACTTGCTTGAATCGAATAATGAATGGAGGAACGAACCTTGTATATATACAAGTGAGATAGGTCGCACCTCTTCAAGTTATGAGGTCGGCTAGAACACGATAAAAATATTAATTACAAACATAAGGCAGGTCGGCCTCAAGTGAAAATATAATATTGCCAAGAGAAGCGCCCAATCTTAAATAAATGACTCATGTAAATAAATAGCCGATAGGCTACATTTATTATGTCTTCACTCGTGGCTGGAAGGATGAACCCGAAGCTGCTCAATATCATTAACAGTCTCCATATGGGAAGTGTTGATTCATGATGACTTCCCCATCTTTGACACCGGATTCTAGAGATCTTTTTGGCTCTATCTAACATTTGGAATCATGAAGATAATTTGTTCCGGTGTATTGGAAAATTGCTATGGTTGATTATCCAAGTATGGGATTTTCAACATGTTTTGATGAAGATCATTATATGTGAGAAGAAGGTATGTTGGAATGATAAGTGTGAAAATTTATGTTCTATGGATGCTGCTACCTTCTTTATTAGCAATTGGATGGTGACTTCTGATCATAAAATGGTAATATGGAATGGTAATGTGATCAGAAGTTGTTCTATGGTGGCGTTGGGACCTTCGATAAGGGTGCCACCAGCCTTGTTTGTGAGCAGTTATGCTTATCTTATTAAAGATTTTTCATATTGCAGCTGCTGCTTATTGTTTGGAATGCTGATTTTTCATAAATCATATTTCAAAAAGTCTAAATCAGACCTGTTAGTTGGTTGGTGTTTCCATTTTCTGACCTTCTAGTCTACTATTAGGACTGATTTTGAGCTTCAAATGAGAAAATGATTGTTTCAGTGCAGCCAAAATTCATGTATGGGATGTTCTCTAATGTTTAACAGTTGCCTTCTCTGTGTTTTCTCCTATACCAATGTTTGGGGCAGCAAGTTGGAAACTGATTTCGTTCACCAGTTGGAGACTCAGGTGAAATTTGTAAGTCTTCCTTGGAGTCATCTTAGTTATATTAGTATGTTTCAAAGAAGGCATTATACATCTTCATGGATTTTTGAGGATGTGATGGAGGATCTCTTGCAAGGAGTTGCTCTTTCCTTTGCAAGAAGTGTTGGAAGAGTCACATATGCTGTCGTGACTCTACTTGGTACTTTGACGAGTTATGATATGGAGCATGTTTTTGAGTTGAGAGGATTATCTTTCTTTTTGCTCAAGAATGTGTTAGATTGTGGGATTGTTGTTTTTGACTCCTCAGAGTTTATAGGATATGAGATGTTGCAGGTTTATGATTTTAGTTCCTTGAGGACAATTAGTTTAAACCGTATGTTTGGAAGGAGTACAGCGCAGTCTTGGGATATTGGTCATGTTTATGTGATCAGAGTAGTGTAGCGTCAGCATGATGGGTTTAGACTCTATATGGAGATGGATTTGGGACCCTGGGATCCTACTTGGCGTGGTAAGGATCAAATTGTTTCCTTGGAGTGTGGTGGCATTGCTTGAGGACAAGCAATTTTGGGAAGGGCGGACTGTAATGTCCCTATTTTAGCCCTACGCTCTTCATTTGGATTTAGCCTATTTCCGGAAATCCGTAGGCTAAGCTAAAGCAAAAAATTAGGGTTTCCTCTTTTAGATACTTTTTCGAGGGTTTGCATGTAAAAGGTTTCTTGGTTTTTCTGGATTTTCAGAGACCTCCAGGGTGGTGTGACATTTGAATTTGTCAACCTTTCCGGGCACTTGCTATTTATAGTAAGTCATGATGGTTGCCCGGTTTGTGCTCAAATGATATTTGGAATCACTTACTATTTATAGTAAGTCGTGATATTGCTCAGTTGGCGTTCAAAGGATGTTGTGCAGACTTACTATTTATAGCAGTTCGCTATTTTTAGCAAGTCTATCTTTTAGCAGCAGTTCAATTCTTTGCAGTTCAGTTGTTCAATTTGGCTTTCTGTTGGTTTTGATGTGAATTTACTATTTCTAGTAGTTGGCTATTTATAGTAAGTCTAGATTTGGCAGTGGCATCATCAGCTGTCTTGGGAATCGTGCCAGGTGTTTCTCTCTGTTTTTGGCTCGTTTTCTCAATGGAGGTTGGACACCAAGCTCTTAGCTGTTGATTCGCTGTGGTTTGAGAGCTTTCCGAGTTGTTTTGAAGAAGATACGTCCATTATGGTGAATTCTCATCTTGCTGATCTGATTTTCTGTATTTCATGTTTCTGATCAGATTAGTTAGAAATTGTTATAATGCTGTTCTGAGTTTCTTTCTATATCATTTTGGCATTGTAAATGTTAGAGGAAGTGTTACTCTAACCATTGAATGTTTTTGGAAGCATATCATTCCCATTTGTAGCTTAGTTCATTAATTGTAAAGCTTGTTAGTAGTACTAATAGCTGATAGTTTAGTTGCTGCAATTTATATTTGTTTATACTCCCACAATTGAGTGGTTGAGTTTTTAAATAATCATCTTATTTCATGTTGTTTCCCCCCACGATAATAAGTGGTTGTGAGGATTGTATTCCTCCAACGAAAATAAGTGGAAGTGAGGATTTAAATGGCTGGCTTGCCGCCTTTAATAATTGTAATAATCTCACCCACTGAATAAGTGGAGAATCCCCACTGCTTGTGGATGCCTGCATCAGCAGATGAATTGTAATTCCAGTTTAGATTATTCTTAATGATCCTCTGACCATATGCTATCACCTCGCCCACATTGGGATCTTGGTGAACATTCTTGGTTAGAGTTACTTTGCATGTTGATTTGCATTTGGAGCTAACGCTAATCAGTGACTTGTTGCTGGTTTGTGTGTTTAATTTTGGAAAAAAATTAAGGGGAAATAATTCAATGGGTCCCACCTTAACGGTTGATGAGGTACCCATGTACAACATACAAATCTCTCACAAAGGGAGAAAGGGAGAAAACCACATGGGAATAAAACTCCCCTCCAAAAGAGAGAAAAATAAATAATGTAATGCACTAATAGAAGAAGAATAGAAGGTGGATTACATGATACCCCCTAAAGACAACTTCTATCACATAAGTACATATACAATGGTTTCCATAGGAGAGATAGAAAGAGACTATAAGGCCCCCCACAATGAAGAAACTCATGTCGCAATGGTGGATGCCTGATGTAGAATCCAGAAAGAGATCCTGAAGCGGCGAATAACATTCCTCCCCTTGGGAAGAAATGGATCCAAAGGACAATGTTGAAGAAATCTTGTGAAGAGTGATGAACCAATATGTCTCAGGATGTGTGCCATGATAGGATGTTGAAGAATATTTGTGTCTGAACTGAAACAAATGATGCCAAATCCAAACTGATGTGAAGACTCCTGAAATACAACCTCTGAATGTGCTGATAATGCTGGGCGTACAGTGTTAATCTGACTGTCAAGATAGAGGAGATGTATGTCCTCAATATAATCCTCAAGATCTACAGTGTGAGACTCAACAAACAATGATGTGTCTGCAAGATAAGAATCCCATGATGTAGCAGAAAATGAATGACCAAGATGGTCATGATGTTGAATTGAATCCATAGGGGCCAATGTGGCGATACTGATGTCATCAGGAACAACGAATGATGCATGTGTAATCTCAGTCTGAAGAGTAGGAACTAGGAGACAAGCCTCTGATCCATTGGAAAGTGCAAGACTTGCTAGATACTCTAAGTCCTCTAATGTAGCATCATCAATGGGTATACAATCTGTAGTAGCCATGGGTAAGAGACAATCTAAAGTAGGATCCTTTGGATATGGAGAGAGATTGGGGTCTGCATGGATCTCCCAAAGATGAGTCCAAAGTGTGTGGGGACAATCAATGTTTGATACATCACACATAGTGTCAAAATCGACACTAGAACATATAAGTCCTACTAAATGATCTCTAATGATATCCCAAGCTATTTTTCTCCTTGGTGTGTTTGGTTAAGGTATGAGGTCATATAAATGAGGCAAAATATTAAGCCACCTACAATGTGTAAGTATGCCCTTTGCCCATGACTCATAATTATCCCATTCCAGGATTACAACTGAAGGGTGAGTAGAACAACCCATGATTACAATTCAAATGAATAAATATGAGAAAACCGACTTTATTGCATGAAAATCATGTGAAATAGAGCCAAATGATGCAAACAGAGTATTCCCAAGTGCCAAAACGTCCAAGTAATTAAGCAAACACCAAAAGTTGAATAAAATGTACCTAGGGAAAAATCTGGGAAAATAAGTTTGATCACGGTGTAGAGCACTAAACCAACTTTTCAACGCCTATTCGTTTTCGAAAAACGAAGACCGTATGCAAAAGATATGCCCCCGGAAGCGCGAAAATGATGATTTGACTTTGACTAGAAAAAACTGCAACATAACAGAAAAACCAGAAAAAAATACTTGCACCATTGGATTGGGCTTGGAACTGTTTTGACCTTTTTACACATCGCCCCATTGCAAATGGGGACCCCTAATTTTTGCTTCGTTTGGGTCTGTTGGCTTGATTTTAGCTGGTTTTCCTGTTGTCTCTCTCTTGTTTTGTCTGTCTTTCTGGGGATGTGCCCGTTTGAATTGAAATTTTGGCTAAGTCTGTGAAATTAGGGTTTGCACTTTTCATGTCAATTTGAGGTCAATTTGAGTTGGTTAATTGCATTCTGACTGCTGCATCATGATTAAGACACTTCAAACTGCTTGCCTGCAAATTTTGAGCTGAAATGGACAACTTGCTATTTTTTTAGCAAGTCAGACTTCGGAGGATATTCCGAGGGTTTGCATGTGAAGTTTCAAATGCATGTCTGGAGAATATTTCTGGGTTTTCTCAATGACATAACATGCAAGATGAGATGATAACTTTCAACAGTCTTCACTTCAGAGGCTATTTTTAGGGTTTGCATGTTGGAATCTTCAACGCATGTTTGGATATTCTTTGTGGGTTTTTTGGAGACTTCGCAGTGGTATGACATGCAAATTAGGATCAGGACCTTTTTCAAGAGCTGTCTATAGAGGCTATTTTTAGGGTTTGCATGCAAGACTTTTCAGTGCATGTCAGCATATTCATCATGGGTTTTTCAAGAGCTACGCAACAAGGTAACATGCAGGTAGAATTGATCACTTTTCAAGAACTTACTATTTTTAGCCAGTGTCCGCATGCAGTCCAGTTTGTTGGGTTTTTCTGGGTTTTGTGAGATCTCTCGGGCAGTATGACATGCAAACACATCCGACAGTCAGATGATCACTTTTTCAGGCACTTACTATTTTTAGTAGGATCACTCTGGCAGCTGCCCAACACTTTAGTATCACGAACAAGGCAACATGCAACAGAAACGGAGTCAAACGGAGATCATTTGATCAACATGCAAGTCAGATTAGGGTTTCCAGCTTCAAGACCTAAAATGAGAGGTCAAACGCCAAAATCTCCGAAAACCGGTGTATCGCACTGCGATCAGTATCTATCAAGGATTCCACTGGTAAAATTTTAAGGCAATTCGAGCACTTACTATAAATAGTAAGTGACTTCTCAAACAGCCTATAAATAGCAAGTCAGCGCGAGGCACTAGTGTGAATAGGCCAATCAACCCATGAGGGTCACGTCAGTTAGATTTCAAGTTAAACGAAGTTGTGGAAGTCCTGAAATCAAGCAGTTACTATAAATAGTAAATCACCTCCAGAAACAGGTTATAAATAGCAGGTCGACACAAGATGGCAATGTGAACGGATTAACTAGGTCATGAGGATCTTGTGGTTAAAATTTTATATCAATCCAAGCTACAAAAGAGTGAAAATCAGGGTACTTACTAAATATAGTAAACAAGGGTGAGCAAGCTTAAAAAAATGTCTGAGAAACTTCTTGCTCAGCCCCCTAAATGCGCCCTCAAGAAGATGGAGCTTGGAAAATAAGTTAAGTCATGAAGAATTCCTGCTCATACCCCTAAATGCGCCCTCAACTGGATGAAGGTGATGGAAAATTTTCAAGTCTTGATGATATTCCTGCTCACCCCCTGAAATGCGTCCATGACTGGCAGGAGACCTCCCCAAATGCGCCCAGAGTGGAGAAGAAGGTGATGAATTTGTCTAAGTGTAAGAAACTTGAAGTAGCCCCTGCTAAATGCGCCCTTCAAGGAGATACAGCTGGAAAAGTTTCTAAGTGTGGAAATTCACCTCCCCCCTTCATATGCGCCCATGTTGGAAGTGATAGTGGAGAAGAAATATTCTAAGTGCTAAAAGTTCCTCTGGACCCCTTGATATGCGACCAGGCTAGGAGAGATATTTGAGAATTTTGCTAAGGCAAGAAGAATTCCACCTACCCCCCCTCATATGCGCCCAACCTAGAGGTGGATGAGAAAACAATTTCTAAGTGCTAAAACTTCCTTGACCCCCCTCCAAATGCGCCCAAGGTGGCTGGAGGCAACATGTGAGTTGAAAGATTTTCTAAGGCAGTGGACATATGAAAATGCGCCCTAGTCAGAGGAGGATAAATTTGAAAGCCTCCTAAGTGTCAAAAAGGAGTACGCCCCAGGGAAAGAGAGGTGAATAAAACTTTGGTGAGAAATATTTTTCTAAAGTATAAAATTCAAAAATTAAATGTTCCCCTTCGTAGTGATACACTTGAATTTTGCATTTTCTGAGGGGAATTTTTTTCTGGTACTGGATAGCTTTGACAAGGAGATGATTTTGAAACTTTCCACGCCTCGCTTGAGACTTTAAGATGGAGATTTCGCTCGGGCGCCTGGTTGATGAAACTTTCTAGAGGAAATAATTTATTTCTAAGGTAGGTGGGTTGGAAATTTGGCTAAGGCAAAAGGGGGATATCATGTTGGTTGGAAAATTTTCTAAGACAGAGAATAAAACAACACCCTTCAAGTGCACCCTCAAGACGGATGAATATTCTAAGAAAGACTTGTTTGAGTTAAACGTGCCCATCATAGAGAAGGAATTTTAAAAATTGGCTAAGTCAGAGGAAATGAAGACACAAAGGTCTAAAATGCACCCAAGCTTACATGAAGCATTATGAGCCAGAATCAACGTGGGTGAGAGAGTTTTCTAAGGGAAGAGATATGGAGTTCAGGACATGATGTGTGCTCTAAGCAAGTTGAGGTAAAGATAAGTTAACATGTGATATTTGCTGGGGATGGGAGAATAAAACAACACCCTCTAAACACGCCCTCAAGACATATGAAAGTTTCTAAGGCATCAAAAATGAGCATCGAGGAGGATACATTGTCAAAGTACGCCTATGATGAAGGAGTATGAAGAAGGCAACCTTTGCAAGAGGGAAATGATGAACCCTATCAGATCCGGAGATCACTCAGGCCTTGGAGATCAGAACAGAGAGATCAGGTAAGTAAAGTGAATTTATATTAAAAAGTGTTTTGATGCTCTTCTTTTGTTTTGCAGAATGAACGTCGGGGCAAGGCATGATGACTTAGGAAGATGGAGCAAGTACTCCAGGACAACATTGCATGAAGGGAGATGTTAGAAGAAATGGCTAAGTGTTTAGACCTAGTATGTGCCCAACTCAAGTGGCAAAGAAGAAATGTTTGAGTTTAAGACGAGAGAATCCTTCCAAGCTTAGGATGGAGGGAAAGATGGGAACCCAAGCGTTAATGGTCACCATCAAGTACTTCAAAGTTGAAGAATGACATCAAGGAGGAAAATCATCATCGAGCAGGAGAAAGAAGGTTGCAGGCTTGAAGTTAGATCGAGAACGTGCTTGCCATATCCATTCAAGGAGTTGAAGCAATGTTGATCAAACTCAGGCCGTTTGCAGTCAAAGAAAGAACAATGTGAATGTGTTTCTAGACAAGAGCCTTTCAGAAGATCGTGGACATTAATTGCTCATTTATTACCCCACTCGTCTTGGTGGTGGTTTTTAGGGTTAGGGCTGATGTGGCACAATCTGGGCCATCTATCTGATTGTAATCTAAGCCGTCCATTGGACTTGGCTAGCTATAAAAGGGGCATCCCCCCTCATTTGTAACACATTATGTTAGATTAGACATAGAGAGCATTAGAGAGATAGCTTAGAGTTAGTATAGCTGATAGATTGATAGTATAGTTTCAAGAAGGAGGAAAGTTATTCCTTTGAAAGCTTTGTAAGAAATTGTTGTGAACACTCAATAAAAAGAGTTTTCATTGATGATGATCTCGTCTTTTGTTGTGAGTAGCTAGTAGGGTTTCTTCGTCCTTCTACTTCAAGTAGGATTTTAAAGTAAAGTAAATAGATTTTGGTTTCATGCAAGTAGTAGATAGTCACTGTGGAATGTGGTCTTCAATTTGAGCAAACTTCGTCTATCCATACCACTAGTGGGCTCGCTGATGGTGAGTTCGCCTTGCGTGGTCAACTAGAAACTTGTGGACTTAACTTTGATTACGATCTTCATGTTGGTATGTGTCGTCGTGACGGTGTTTTCATTGTTGAATTGTAATCTGAATACCTTTAGTTACTCCCTTTGAAGATTGCACCGATTTTGTGGAGGCTCTTCGAAGCGAGGCAAAGCAAAGCTCGGTTGAAGTCTGCGAGAATTGATCGCCATGTCCCACGCCTTAGAGTAGATTAGAACCTTCTTATCTCTGCCACCATTTAAATTCAATACTTTCTGGTTAGTTTAGGAAACAAGAGCTTTATAGACAAATCTTTTGAGCATTCAAATTCCTTTCTCCACTGTTGAACAATTTTGTAAGTTCCCTTGAAATATCAGCAAATCACATCGAGCCAACTGAGACTATCCACTACACTAAGGAACCTTGGAGTTGAATGCATGATCTTTCTGACAATCTTAGCATGTAGGAGATTTTGTTCAAGAGAGGATAGAGTCGCCGTTGGTAACTTTATTCTGTGTTGGTGCGGTCACGAAAAACACATCAACAGGGACCAGCGTTCCGACGATATTTTATTTTCGAAAATCCGAGTTCAGACGCAAAAGTTATGGCCAAAATACCAAAACTGCTCCAAAAGGGTTTGGGGGAAAACCTGGCGATTAGACTAGCCACTAGCGGTTTACTGATGGCGGCACCATTAACATTGTTTCTTTTAATTTTTTTTGGATTGCGTGTCGTACTAGGCCGTACGATCGAGAAATGAATTTTTTTTGCCTCCTATAGTCATTGTATCCGATTTCGATGATTTGACAGTCGATTTTGGGTGCTTTGAACGCGATGGTGAGGTTCGTTTGGGCTCAAAACGCTCCAAAATTGTAAGCACTTTTTGGATCTGGAAACCCTCATAAACTTCAAACCCTCGCAGATCTGACAAACGGAGGCCTTTTTCGACGAAATGAAAGGAAAACCTGACTCTTCCAATAGCTCTGGATTCAATGGAATGCTCAAAATTTGACCATGGATCACAGATATTAATGCATGAGTTGATTTCTTCGAAAAAGGCAGACAAGACAGCTGCAGATTTGGCGCTCTGATACCATGTTAGAGTAGATGTATGAACTCCCACAACTCCAAGAATCACTTGCAACGATATACCTATCACACTATGAAGAAATAAGCAAGATATTATTGCTCAACAACTCAAATATGATAAAACATCAAATATGCATTATGTGAACAATTGCCGCATTGAATATGCTGTCGTAGAGAATGAAATACAATTACAATGAATCAATCCTTATGAAAAGGATGAAAGCTAACCCTAGATTAGGGTTAGATTAGAACATGACAAATGTCCTAATAGGAATGAATGAGACAATATGTTCTAATATTAGAGGCTTTAATCATGCAAAAAACAACTAATTAATTAAAGCAAATAATGAAATAAAAGCACTCCTAAATTTAGCTTAAGTGTAATAAAGCATAAAGTGACCCAATTAATTAATGATTAATTAATTAATTAGGTGATGACTTTACTACTCTAACATACTCGCACTGGAAGTATGCTTGCTATTTGACTCCTCAAAAAATGAAAATTGTTAGGCAATGGAAACATTCAAGTCAGTATGCATTGGCTCTACATCTCACATCTTCATTGCCCCTTCCTTCTAGTCATTTGGTTTGTGTGAAAGAAGGTGTGAGTTGGAATGCATGAAATTAACTCCTTTGTCTTTTTTGATACCAATTGGCTGTGCATTATTGAGTGGATGGAGGAGTATGTACTCCACTTTTGCACAAATGGAGAATTGGAAACCAATTGAGGCAAAGGTAGAGAATAAGAGGCTTCCAATAAAACTTTGATTGCAAGAGGCTTTAGGTGTTGGAATGTTTGGCAATGGGGGTAACACCACCAATTGTGACCATCCTTGATGCAATCATGGATGGATGATCAAATGAAGGATTATTCAACCATATAGCCAAATGAGACATTGCATAGCAGAACTCAATGAAACAACAAAACAAAACAGTCACAATAGAATTACAATCTGCCACAAGGGGCTTTCAACATGCTTGGCTATAGTTTGACTACAATTGGCACATTATGTGCGAATTATAGAATTTGAATGATATTGCAATATGATTACTTTGATAGATCTTTTGACTTCCAACTTGATTCCCTTCAAATGATTGTGAATGATATTTATATAGCAACTCTTAGCCTTAAGAATGACATCTATTGGCTGCAAGGTGGTACAAAACTCAATGCCTTGTGAAACGTGTAGTTGGCCAAATTTGGAATGAATGCCAAACACACAGCTGCTTACTTACTCCTTAACTCTCTAACAGACTTGCTGCAATGATCTTTTCTGTGTAATGACAGTCAATAGGGAACTCAATATTGCATCAGCTTTCATGCCAAACACACAGCCGCTTTCCACCAACCATATACCCTTTGCCAAGCATTCAAAATCTCATTACTAATGCCCAAACATTCAGTCCTGCATATTCAAACAGCTCACAGACCTTTCTAACCTCCACCAAACAGCTTCAGACCTGCTGGAGTGTGCCCAGGCGCTTGGTGCAGAACAAGGGCGACTTGAAGAATGATTTATATAAAATTTTTGAATGATCATTAAGGAGTTCTTGCTCTTGAGAAACACCTATCCAACCTGGACGTCTCCTTAGAACAAATTTACTGTCCTGAAAGAAGCCAAAATCTGATCAAACTTTGAAAGAAAGTCACCACAAACCTGTATGGCCTGCCAGGAGGAACGATTTATTTAGGAAAATAATTTGCCACTACTAAGTACGAAATTTCTATGCAAGAGTGGTTGCCCAGTGCTGGAAAACCCTTTGAACCAATACCCATAAACAAAAACTCATCATACAAACCAGGGCATCCATTTTAGAGGGTTATGGCCAGATCACAGAATAACTCCAAAACTGAACCAAACAACTTCAAAACTCCTGAAATTTGTCTTCAATGAAGACTCACAAATTTCGAAACCAAGCTTTATCGTGCAAATGCGAAAATTCAAAAACCTGCATGATTTCTCCTGCTACCTGCTAGGGAGGAATCTTTCACCACCGAAACTGGATACTCGTAAGAATTCCCACCTAGGGTTTCAGACTCCGAAGAGCTCCACCAAAATTCCTTATATACCTATATTCAAAGATAGAAATGAATTCCCTTTTAAGAGAGAAGACCAAAATCAGTATTAGACTTGTTCTTTTTGTTAAACAAGAACTCTTGTAAATGCATTAGTCTTTCAATTATCCAAGGTCTGTTCTTAAAGAAGTGTTTCAAAGTGTTTGATATTACTCAACCTTCTTAGGGTCTGCAAGTTGCATATAAACCTTTATTTTTACCACAAATGGGAGTTTTTATAATATATATATATATATATGCATGTATTTTCATTTGCCTATATACATATATATTCATATACTTTACCATATAACTACAGGTACAAGCAATGAGAAACACACACACATTTATATCTGTGGATATGTATATAATGCATAACTATATACATAGATAAATATATGTATATAACGTATATACATATATAAATATATGTAAATAAAAAATAATTATCACCTTATACAGCAGTGACATACAGCGAATGTATTATACACAGAATCATGCATTTTTCTAATTTTAAAAATAAATGTAATGACCCTTGAGTAGTCGGCTCAATGAATACAGCAACTGGGAGACATTTAAACCCTATTCACTGTTTCAAACATCGACCTTTATTAAATCCAAACAATATGCAGACCTTGGAACAACTAAACAACACTTGAAACATAACCTAATGATCATAACAAAAGTTTTCTGTGCTTGCAGATGTGTATAAGGTCGAATGATACGAAACAGGTATTCATTTTACTTGCAGACCTGTATAAGGTCAAATGTTACTAACAGATATTCATTTAACTTGCAGACTTGTATAGGTCGAATGGTACTAACAGGTATTCATTTATTTGTAGACCTGTATAGGTCGAATGATACTGCAACTGGGTCAAAACCGAACGCAACCATACTTACCCTCTTCTGTGTATTAACAGAGTGTAAATCAATGATAAGTTTGTGTTTGAAAAGCTCTATAAAAACTTAACAAAAATCCCCAAATGCTTGCATAATAGTGCATGGTCGAACATCCTGAAACAATCTGAAGGGGAAACAATCCCTTCACTACATTTTAATGATAATGAAAAGAAATTGTAGCCTATATATGGTTGTGACAGGCCTATATTGGCCGAGATAAAAATATGCATGCAAGAAAATAATACAAACAAAACCCTAAAACACAGACCAATTCCAATACCATCTACAATTCTATGCAACAAACAGAGATAATTCCCTTCACAAACTTCATGATATATATATATTTTTAAAGCAGTGTTCTTATTCCCGAATTCAAATTTACCATGCTACTCAGAGACAAATGAAGCTATAGATTTTTAAAAACAACAGCAACATACCAATAGTTCTTCAATAAATCTCCCTAGGTTTACTGAGCTTCCTGCCCTTCTCTGCTGCTGCCCCTTCCTTCTCTGCTTTTCCTTCATTATATCCATGAAACCCCAGGAAATCCTGCTGAAGGCTCTAAATTCCTGCTGCCTTCAATTCCCACTACTCCATTGTCTCCTTAACTGCCATGAGCTCAATTCAGATTGCTGGAGGTTTTATCTCCCAAGTAAGTACGCATTCAATGCATTGATCTCCACTGCGTGGAGTTTACACATTGATTCCATTATATTCATATATATATTCTTTTGTGAATAGAAAAACCATGCTTACCTTTTGCAAAGAAGATCTTTTGAGTTGTGTATATATATATATATATATATATTATTTAATAACCCATTCAAATTTTAATAACCGAACACTCTACTAGTGATGGAGATCTTTAAAAACACATGACAACATGAACCAAGAGAAAAGCAAGACCACAATTCGACGTCGAACTGCTAAAGGTATCACATTAACTGAATAAGACAGCAAACAATCATAAAAATATATCAATGATGACATTATGACACAAAGTGCTGTGTTACTTATGACACGAGAAGACTATCAAATCAATACATGAGACAAGACACATATACTGTGAGTGTGTGAGTTCTTAGAGTCATGATATTTCACCATTCTCCCTGATCTGCTTCCCTCTCTCCGGTGATACTTTGAAGAGCACATAGGAAATATTGAGAGAGGGGGACGGGGGGGGAGCGGGCGCTGAATTAGTATTTCGACTTTTAAAACTCAAAACCATATAAATCAGAAATCAGAACATTAAGAGCAACATAAAACACCATGAACAAGATGAACACTAGGATTACGTGAAAAACCCTTTTGGGTAAAAAAGCACAGCAAAATATTGCTTTTATTATCTCCAAAGGGCACTAACCCAGATTATGTTGATGTTCAGCCGCGGGCTCCATACTTCCCAGCAGCGATAATATTAAATCCATATAGCCGTTGGCTATGCATTTAAATAAAACGATTATTGGCAATGTAATTTATATATCTCCTATTGATGACAACTAAGTGAAGAGGCGCTTCACTTGGAGAATAAATAATATTTTAAATGAGGCCAGCCTCATCTTATTCACCACCTTTATTGAGTCACAACTTGTCATATGTGGCCGACTTCATTTCATGAAAGGGCACGATCTTCCCTTCGACTTGTATATATTAGAGATGCGGATTGTTTATTTGATCATCATATTTATTCATTCCGTTTCAAGTGTGAAGTGCGAATTTATCAAAGAGCAGATCGAAGTTGTTCTTCAAAGGGGTCGAGTGTTTCATCTTCAAGGAGTTCGATATTATATTGCATTGCACCAAGTGTGGTGATAATATTTGGCCTTGTGATTGGTCTTATTGTAAAACAAGTTTGCTGATTATAATTCAATATATAAGTGATATATTGTTGCTGGGTTTTTCTCCCTCAAGTTGGAGGGTTTTCCTAGGGTATATGCTGTGTCAAATTGTTTAAATTGTTCTAAATCTGCTTATTTAAATTTCTGATCTTTAAATTAACAGGGTATCAGAGCGGGTTTAAGCAAGATCGTGATCAGATTTCTATAAGCAGCGTTATCTTCCACTCTCATTCTCATCCTTGTGTGTCTATCTTATCTACGAAAATGCTGAATGGACTTAAGGTTGAAGATAGACTTGATGGTGCCTCCAACTTCACCTCTTGGAAGTTTAGAGTGCTTATTGCATTGGAAGAAAATGAGATTATTGAGTTCGTGGAGAAAGAGGTACTCGAACCTTCCGATGAGATTGAGCTGACACAATGGAAGAAGAATGGCACAAAGGCCAAGAAGATTTTGATTGATTCTGTGAAGGATCACCTTGTGCCTATTATCTCCAAGTTGAAGACAGTGAGAGAGATGTTCGATACCTTGGAGGGATTGTATGAGATTAATAACACCAGCCGAGCTCTTGCATTGAGGGAACAACTACATCAAATCAAGATGGCGAAAGGAGATTCAGTCATCTCCTTCTTCATGAAGATCACTGAGTTGAGAGATCAACTTTGTGCCATTGGAAACATGGTCAATGATAAGGACTTAGTCATGTTGGCACTCAACGGTCTTCCTCATTTTTGGGAGCCATTTATCCAAGGTATTAGTGGAAGATCAAAGCTACCTAAGTTTGATCGACTTAGGGCAGATTGTATTCAAGAGGAATCAAGATTGGCAACAAGAGGTAATGGGCGAAGTTCTAACAATGAAGACAATCATGTACTTACTGCTCAAACATCAAAGAGGAAAGGAAGAGAAGGAAGGAAAGGCAATTTCAAGAGGAACAGAGATAGAAGATCGGATGGTACTCTTGGATCTAAGAAGAAGAAGGATCTCTCCCACATACAGTGCTTCAAATGTGACAAGTTTGGTCACTTTGCGAGAGATTGTGCAACTCTTCCAAAACAACATGCTTCTACTGCGGATGTGAATGATGCCTCTCCTTAGAAGGATTCAAGAGATAATTCATATGAGTTCTTATTTATCTCAGCCCTATCAAGCAGTGTTCCAACCGATAGCAGCACTTGGTTGATTGATAGTGGCGCCTCTCGTCACATTACTGGATTTAGAGAACATCTTTCAGATTTGGTGGAGAGAGATACCAACATTCAAGTCATAATTGGAGATGATGCATGCTATTTAGTGAAAGGTGCTGCAGCCTCCTCTCTTCACCTAGATTTCGACATCTCTCTTTATTTGAGCGATGTGTTGTTCTTACCAGGTATCAAGAGGAACCTTGTTTCAATTTCAGCTTTGGAGGACAAAGGTTATCAAGTTGCATTTTTAGAGGGAAAAGTTCTTGCTTGGCCAAAGAACTCTAGCATCAAGACTGCCTGTGTGATTGGTGTTCGGCATGGGAGTCTTTATAGACTTTCCATTTGTCCAATGGAAGCATTATTGCATGATTTTACCAGTTCAAGTGAACTTTGGCATAGAAGACTTGCTCGCCTCCATTTCAGAGCTCTTCCATCCATGCAGAAGATGGTCATTGGCCTTCCAAAACTCAGTCAGGAGCATAAAGGTACTTGCCGAGGATGCACATTGGGTAAGAATACTAAAGGTCCTTTTCATAGTAGTGAAAGTAGATCTAAATGTATTCTTGATCTTGTTCATTCTGATTTGTGTGGTCCAATGTCTGTTGCTTCTTTGAGTGGTTTTTGGTATTATGTAATTTTCATTGATGACTACTCTAGAAAGACTTGGATTTATTTCTTAAAGTCTAAGGAATCTAAAGAGGTACTTGAGAAATTCAAAGAATTTAAGGCTCAAGTGGAGAACTTGTCCGGGAAGAGGATCAAAGTTTTGAGATCTGACAATGGAGGAGAATACATCTCTGTAGGCTTCCGTAACTTTTGTATCGAGGTAGGGATTAAGAGGGAGTTTTGTGTCCCTTACAATCCACAACAGAACAGTGTTGCAGAAAGGAAGAATAGATCCATTGTTGAAGCAGCTAAAGCCATGATCCATGATCAAGACTTGCAAACCTTCCTTTGGGCAGAAGCATCTAGAACTGCAGTGTATGTTCAAAATCGGAGCCCTCATCGTATTTTGGAGAACATGACTCTTGAAGAAGCCTTTATAGGTGTGAAGCCCGAGGTTAGTCACTTGAGAATCTTTGGTTGTCCTGTGTGTGTTCATGTGCCTAAAGATAAAAGGACTAAGTTGGAACCATCTGGCAAGAAAGGAATATTTGTGGGCTACAGTGAATCCTCAAAAGCCTACAAGATCTACATTCCAGGTTAGAAATTGATAGAGATCAACAGGGATGTCACTTTTGAAGAAGATGTTGCATTCAAGAGATCTAAAGGTTCATACATGGAAATAGATAATGAAGACCAGGAGACTCCTCAGGATATGGATGTTGACCATACTCCTGAGATTCAGAGAGAGTCGACTGAATCGGAAGAGGATGGTGATCCAGTTGAGCCTTTGGAACCAACTGATGGGCCAAGAGATATTGTCATAGGTCAAAAGAGACCTCTATGGGCTAGGCAAACAATGCAGGAGGCATAAAAGTTTGCAGCTCCTAGAGGAACATTCAGAGAAAGCAAAAGACCTTAGAAGTTTCCAAGCTATGTTGCCTTAATGAGTCATATCATTGAATCTGAGCCTTCTAGTGTTGAGGAAGCTTCAAGTCAGCAAGTATGGAGAGATGCTATGGCTGAAGAATATCAATCTATCATCAAGAATGATGTTTGGGATATTGTACCTAGACCAGAAGGGAAATCAGTTGTATCTTCTAAATGGCTTTTCAAGATCAAGCATGCGGCTGATGGAAGCATTGAGAAGTACAAGGCTAGATTTGTGGTTAGAGGATTCTCTCAGAAAGAGGGAAAAGATTATGAGGAAACCTTTGCTCTGGTTGCTTGTTATACATCCATCAAAACCATTATTGCTATTGCAGCAGCTAAGGGATGAAAGCTACATCAGATGGACGTGAAGACAACTTTCCTTAATGGTGTGATTGAAGAAGAGGTATACATTGAGCAACCTGATGGCTTTGAGATTCATGGGAAAGAGTCTCATGTTTGTAAATTGAAGAAGGCTTTGTATGGCCTTAAGCAGGCTCCTCGTGCTTGGTATGAGAGGATTGATTGATACCTGATGAGCTTGGGTTTCTCCAAGAATGATGCTGATTGAAATCTGTACTTCAAGGTAGTTGATGGTGAGGCATTAATCTTGGTTCTTTATGTTGATGATCTATTTCTTACTGGAGCATAATATCTCATTATCAAATGCAAGAAGGAGTTAGCTTTTGAATTCGAGATGAAAGATCTTGGATACATGCATTACTTCCTAGGATTAGAAGTGTGGCAGAGGCCTAATGAGATCATTCTGAGTCAAGGGAAGTATACTATAGACATTTTGAAGAGATTTGGTATGATGGATTGCAAATCCATGTCTACACCGATGGAAACCAATTTGAAGAAGTTGAGTGAGTCTGCAGCTAGTTGAAATTTGGTGGATTCTACTATGTACAGGCAATTGATTGGATCGTTGATGTATCTAGTCAATACTAGACTAGATATTTGCTATGCAGCGAGTGCACTTAGTCAGTTTATGTGTGAACCAAGGCAAATACATCTAGTTGCAGCGAAGCATATCTTGAGATACTTGCGTGGCATAGTTGGATATGGCTTGAGATACTCTTCTAGTGTGGACCTACAGTTGCAAGGATATTCTGATTCTGATTGGGCAGGAAGTGTGGCTGATCGGAAGAGCACCTCTGGATGTTGCTTTAGTTTGGGGTCTGTGATGATTTCTTGGTCTAGCAGGAAGTAGTCTTCAGTGGCACTAAGCACTGCAGAGGCAGAGTATATTGCAACTTGTGTAGCAGCTCGAGAAGCAGTGTGGCTTCGAAAGCTCCTTGCAGGATTGTTTGGACAATCATTGGAGCCGACTATTATTCATTGTGATAATCAAAGCTGTGTGAAGCTTTCTGTCAATCCAGTGTTCCATGATAGAACAAAACATGTTGAGATCAAATACCACTATATCAGAGATATGGTATTGAGGAAAGCTATCCAATTGAGATACATTTGTACTAATGAGCAGACAGTTGATATTCTCACCAAGCCTCTCTCCAGAGTGAAGTTTGTGCACTTTCAAGACAAGCTTGGAGTTGTGGAGAATGAAGCCCTAGCTGAGAGGGAGACTCAATATCAATGATCTTCTGTGATTTGCTTTAATGCATCTCTCTGTGAGAGAAATTTGAGGTGTAAGCCCTTGTTAATGCATCTTTCTCTGTGAGAGAAATTTGAGGTGAAAGCCCTTGTTTTCACCCTCTGGGAGTAGCCATGGTGGATGTCATGTTGAGTGACTCCATGACAACATCACGTTGAGGGACTCTGTGATGATTTCCTTGTACTTGTGTTTATCCACCCTCTGGGAGTAGCCATGGTGGACGTCATGATGAGATGACGACATCACGTTGAGTGACTCCGTGATGGGAACTTGTGCACATGTTCTTTCCATACATGGGAGTAGCCATGATGGACGATATCACGTTGAGTGACTCCGTGATGAGCTCTTTTCCACATATGGGTGTAGCCATAGTGGGTGTCATGTCGAGAGACTCTATGACATTGGATATCTGGAAGTAGTCCTCCCTAGCTGAGAGGGAGTGTTGATGTTCAGCTGCAGGCTCCATACTTGCCAGCAGTGATAATATTAAATCCATATAGCCGTTGGCTATGCATTTAAATAAAACGATTATTGGCAATGTAATTTATATATCTCCTATTGATGACAACTAAGTGAAGAGGTGCTTCACTTGAATAATAAATAATATTTTAAATGAGGCCGACCTCATCTTATTTGCCACCTTTATTGAGTCACAACTTGTCATATGTGGCCGACTTCATTTCATGAAAGGGCACGATCTTCCCTTCGACTTGTATATATTAGAGATGTGGATTGTTCATTTGATCATCATATTCATTCATTCTGTTTCAAGTGTGAAGTGCGAATTTATTGAAGAGCAGATCGAAGTTGTTCTTCAAAGGGGTCGAGTGTTTCATCTTCAAGGAGTTCGATATTATATTGCATTGCACCAAGTGTGGTGATAATATTTGGCCTTGTGATTGGCCTTATTGTAAAGCAAGATTGCTGATTATAATTCAATATATAAGTGATATATTGTTGCTGGGTTTTTCTCCCTCAAGTTCGAGGGTTTTCCCAGGGTATATGCTGTGTCAAATTGTTTAAATTGTTCTAAATCTGCTTATTTAAATTTCTGATCTTAAAATTAACAGATTACAAGTGAGCACCAACTCACTAAGAGCACCAACTCTTTCTCGAAGCACCAACTTCAAATATCTGAAGCACCTACTCCAATAAGAGCACCAACTCTCTGAAAATTCCCACAACTCAAAAACTCTGATTCTTGATACGAAGTGCAAACAGCCAAAATGTAGAACCCTTAAGACTGAGCACAAACCAAAGCTGAACATAAATTCTTCACAAAGAGCCCATCCATGCATACAAAAAATATCAAAGCCCAAAATACATATCTCATCACTTGCTCGATAACAAAGAGGACGACAACCAGATTACTGCATATACTTCAAAAGGAACTTTCTTTTTACAAAGCTGTTGGACCTTCACACCATACGATGCCATATGATGCCACTAAAACTGCTCAATCCACAACACATATGCAATAAGTCGATCACCTAACATCTAGAAATGATGAAGTACAGTGTTAAAAAATGAAGCACGATATTCTCAGAATGATGCTGATAGAAGTGGTACAATCTCCTCATAACATCTCTTCTCACATATATTTTGACAAAAAGATAGACGATTTGAACTTTTTCAACAACTTGACTCAAATCCGCACACGAAATCTGAAGATGAAAATAGAAACATACATGGCGGACTCCACACAAAGCATCCTACAGAATAACTCTTGTGGCCATAGCTCATACTTCAAGCTTCAAGAGCTATATATTTTTTTGTGCTTAGAAACCTTCAACACACGGTAAAAAGAATGCCGCTCCCCTCAGAAGCTCACTCAAGAATAACCGCAGTTCCAAAAAGGAAAACTCACACCCATGATGTCGACTCAATCCATTCTGAAGGAGTTATGCATATTGAATGAATTCAATATCTACGTAACTGAAGCGATATCCAAATAAAAGGAATGCAATTTTCTATTAAATAGCCGCCCTTGACCAAATAAGAATATCGGGCCATCACTTGATAAATTTGATTCAATTTTAAGATAAAAACAATGCAGCCCCAATTAACCAAAATTTGCAATGATACCAAGGATAAATGCGATCTCACTTTTTCTTTTAGCTGCTCCAACCTGAAGCCGTCGCAAAAACACCCATAACATAACCGAAGCCATGAAAAAATCAGTGTTCCACAGAGTTCCCTGATGGGGACGCGTCTCGGGGACGGGGGACAAAGGGTCTAAGTTTGGGGACGGCGGGGGGACGGCAGTAGGTGGGCGGTGCTGATATACATATGGTACTTGAATAACTAGTTATGAAAAGATGTTTAAGAATAACATTTCAAATTAAACTTTGGAAAATTAGTAAAATTGCAAATACTAACATTTTAAATACTTGAATACTATTACTATTAAAAAAGACTAAAAGTAAATAAAATATTAAAATTTGACAAATTAAATTGTCGAATTTCAGATTTCTATTATATGAATATCGAAACTATGGCATGTCACATCATAATATCATATCATAAAGATGATTACAATGAGTAGCATGATACATTGATATCAAAATAAGTACAAAATGCAAAAATGAAAAATCATAATATCATATCATAAAGATGACACAATGAGTTGCAAAACATCAAATGGCATATGTGAGCAAAATAATCAAGAATGGGAGTGTTTTGTTTAGCTTAGAGGCTTTTAGAAGGGTCCCACAAGCCTTTAGGGTTCAGCCCAAGGCTCGCATTCCTAGAAAATTAAAAGAATTTTTTTTAAAAATTGCTTTTTTGCACATCCCAGTGCGGGGACTTCTGGGTGTCTCCGAGACGCTTGAGGGACGGCTAGAAGTCCCCAAGACGTCTCGGGGACGTCTAGGAGTCCCCACCGTTTCCTCGGAGTCTCCCAAGTCCCGGCGGTGGTGGGGGGACGGCGGGGGGACGTTTCTCAGCCATCCCCAAGTCTCCGAAACGTCCGGGACGGGGAGACGGCTAGATTTTTTGGGGGGGGTGACGCGTCCCCGTGGAACATTGGAAAAAATAGATAGAAGAAATATTTACAACATGAGTAAGAGTCGCCTCCACAATAACCACGACATTAAATTTCAAGCCGCCATCTCTATTACCGCTTCCAGAAAAAACGTGGACTCTTCTAAAAAATTTGCATCCACAAAGGCACGAGGTATTATATGCTATTGATAAAAATGGAGGATGTCAGAGGTATCTTGAAATAAACTAACTGCCATCAAATAAAGTCCTCCATTTCACACAAATAATATTAGCCGTCTTCAATAAAAATCGTGCCTCTTAAACAAGTCGATTTGTTAAGACTTTTCAAATGCTGACACATCATGCTGATATGGAAATATGCTGACAAAGAGATAAGCAAGCTGCTGAAGTAGACAAGCAACCAGCTCAAGCAGACAACCAACCAGCTCAACCACACATGCAAGTAGCTCAAGCAAGTAGGCAACCGGCTCAAGCAAGCAAGCAATCTACTCAAGCAAGTAGGCAACCAGCTCAAGCAAGTAGGCAAGCACCTCAAATAAACATCATTTTAAAAATAATGAAGATCTGATGAATAATCAGCAGCTTGATATTTCATTCCAATTCTCTTTTCCAGAAAACCAAGCATAGAAAAACAATGATCCTTTGACATGAATGACAAAATATTCAACATACTCTCCCTGCTCGTCCAGGAGAGGGAACTAGTTTCCTGCATCCACCTCATTTAACCAACAAGGTAGTTAGTCCACTTAACAACCATAACATTCATAACATAATATAAACATTCATTAAACAATTGATCATAGAGATAAGAAACTGGATATATTTTTTTTAATCATTATCAAACTGATATTCTCTTTTGGCATATCATGAACAAAATATAACTATCTCAACATAACTATCCTCAAATCACAATTTTGATAACATAATTTAAAATGCATAGCAAAGTATTTGACTTATAAATAGTTAAAATAGCATAATTAAACTAGACCAAAAACAGGGTGTGACACAAAGAATACTTTCTTTTGAAACAAACGCAAGGAAATGGCAGCAGCAGCTCATATGTAAGTTCTTTTCCTATGTTCATGCTTTTTAGTGGCAATTGGAGGGGAAAAGAACACAATGAAGGATGGGAGAACAAAATAGAGATTACCATCACCATACACTAAGATTTTAATCACTCGGATTATCCTTGCAGCCCTCCACCCAAGTATTTCATCTATATATAACCAACACCTTTCTTCCATTGGGCTCTAATACCTCATGTACAAAATAGCTGTCTCCTTCAATATCTTATTAATCTCAATAAAAAGGATTGCGAAATTTGTTCCATACTTATACAAGCTCAACAAAGACAAAAAACTAAGTGAAAGAGCTTGACTCTTCACATTCTGTATTCTTGTAAAATACACCAAAGATGAAAATGAAATGGATGGCCTTTGATGGCCTTTCAACTATTATGTGCTTACAAAAACAAATAAAAATTGCTTTGTCTGAAAGTTGAAGTTCTGTTTGGTGTCACCAGCCATTTGTTTTCTTGAATCTGTTTGAAATGCAATTTGTTATATATTTATTATTTTCCATTATTTAGTGATCTTGAAACATGCTTAACTTATCCTAAATTGGGCCCACTATTTTATATATAGGAGAAGAATTGTAGAAAAGGACAGTTCAGTCCTTCAAAGATGAGAGGGAAACGTGTAATTGAGCTGGGGGCTGGCTGTGGTCTGGCAGGATTTGGTAAGATTTGTTAGTCTCTTCATAGTACTCTTCTATGTAATATTTTTGACACATTTTCTATATTGAAAGGTGGTCATGTTTTTTACTCTCACCCATATAATGATGTCAATTTACATTTGATCCTAAGAGAATGTATTTTGTTTGTCTGGACTAGGCATGGCACTACTAGGGTGTGATGTGGTTGCTACTGATCAGACAGAAGTGCTCCCATTGCTGATGAGGAATGTGGAAAGAAATGCAATGAGAATCAAGCAAGCAAATTCTGAAAATCCTTACTCAGGCATGTTTTAAGCTCTTCTCAATTTGCTTTTAGTTCTCTGCCAACCATAAAAATTACTCAATACTAATGAAATGTAAGAACAATTAGTTGGTAGCATCTATCTTCTGTATAGGTTGATGTTGGGTAATATCAGATTCTGTTCTCCTTGTGTGTTTACCCTTCTCTTAGATCCAAGGATACGATGTCATAATCATTTGCAGTTCTTAATGTAAGTTTTCCAAATAATATATTTTATGACTGCCCTAGTCATCATCTGAAGTTTTATTTTTGCAGTATCATTTGGATCAATACAAGTTGCAGAATTGGATTGGGGAAATGAACTACATATAACAGCTGTGGATCCTCCGTTTGATTACATTATAGCCACTGATGTTGTAAGCATATCTACTGTGATCTCTATTTCTTGTGTCTACATGTTTCTATAATTGTCAACCACAACAATTGAAGCAGCATCAAAATTTCTTTGTATTTATTCCACATGATAGTAGAAATAATCTTTAAGATATTAGCAACCCATTGATCTTATATAAGGATTGAGTTGGTTGAATTCCAGTGCTTCCAAAAGGTGCTTAATTTTTGTAGCAAAAAGTTAAACTTGTTGGTTATCTGATGCCACTGCCATTGTTCACATATATTACCAACTAACAAACAATATTTACAATAGACAAATACACCCATGTTTTACTTAGATTGTTGGATCCATTCAAATTTAAATCGATCATACATGGAACCTTAGAAATTATAAGGCTGTCCCAGGGTTGGAGGTTTTGTTTTTAATTATGAGAGATTGATACATGCTTAGGTTAGTTTTTGTTATCATAAGAAGCTCTTCATTACGGTCCATTGGTTGGAATCATTCAGATCTTGTATGCATGGTTATTATGCAATCCATTTATCTTTTTGCTGGGCAAAGACATCTTTACCTCCATACATCATTGGCGCTCTTTAGTGCATAGACGCATTTAATAATTTCATATTGCTCTTAGAGGTAAAATGTATAAGTAAAGCTATCTTATTGATATCATATACTTATTGAGGGTTGTCTGCTTTGTGGCTAGGCAAAGAGGACGCCTATAAATGTATGCATGTTTTTCTCTTCTAGTCTAGTCTACCTTCCCTTCTTGTCCATATATGACAAATGGATCATTTACTATGACGGGAATTTTACAACATGTTGCACTTGCCTCAGGTTCAAAAGTGTTGGGGGTGGTCACTGGTTCAACTCCAACTTGAACAACCTTTTACTTCTTTATTTCTTAACAAGTGAATAACAAAACATATTTTTTAGTACAGATGAATCCTTGAACTTGGGCAGCAATGAATAAAATTATAGATTTGATTACCTACACAAATATTTAAAAGAATTTTATGCATGAGCATCATCAATATAATTTTTGAACTTTTATTTTAAATTTATATTTAGATCTTAATATTTCAAAATTTATTTAATTTTTAATTTAATATTTATATTAAAGAAAATTAAGAAAATATTATTCAAATTTAATCATGATTTTTTTTTTTCCAAATTTTATCAGTTGATGAGCTTGTTCCAAGGTTTTTCCTTGCTGAACTTGAACATGAACATAAACCTTGTGAAATAGGTCATGCCTCATTTTCCATTAAGAACTTAACTAGACTCAACCATCATGGTCCTTTCTGTGCTTGATTAGTTTGCATTTCATGGTGACATCCATGATAGCTTCAAGACTCTATGGGTGGTGTGCCTATTTAAACGGGTCAGAGTCCATAATATAGTTTCTCACCAGGGATACCCGGGGACGCGTCCCCCCCCCCCAAAAATCCCCCATCCCGATTCTCGGGACGTCCTGAGTACTGGGGGACGGCAGGGGACCATCCCCTTTTTTGCAAAATTTTTAGGAAATGTCCTTGGAATGGGGGGACGCCATTGACTAGATGGGGGACAGCTGACTAGTCTCGGGGACGACCAGAGGACTTCGAGGAGTCCCTTGGCTGTCCTCGGGATAGTTAGCCATCCTAGAAGTCCCCTGGCCGTCCCCAGGATGGTCAACCGTGCCCCACATCAAAGCATGGTCAAAACAAAACAAAAAACACATTTTCATAGCAAGGGAGTGTGAACTTAATTATGTCCACCCATTAAATAAATTGGTGCCACTGCTTGTTTTCTTGAAACTTTGGATAAGTGTAACTGATGCAATTATTCAATATTGGTTTATGTACTGAGGTGCCTAGATGAATTCCAGTGAATAACCCAACACTCAGTGCTTGTTCTCAATGCTACTGTGCCTCATAAATAAGTCTCACAGGTCTTACTCTATTGTGAAGATGATACATAGCGGGCCTTGGGACATCTGATCATGCAAAACAATAACATGATAACTGTGCAGATTATTTGCCTAATGCAACTCACTATCATTCTCAGAAGGTTGCACTCCCTTGTTCCAGTTATCAATAAACAAAAAAATTATCGTAAGAGTATTTGTTTTCTTAGTTCAAAATCAAGCTTTCCATTGAATAACTTCTAACTTATTCACTAAGATCAATGCATACCCAATAAACCATATCAAATTGAACACAAATGTTATATGTGAATGTTCTATAATGTATATTATGCATGCCTTATCCATGTTATCTATTGAATATTTAAAATTTCCCTATATTTTTTAAATTTTCCCTATATTTTTTTATAGCCGTCCCCTGCCGTCCCTAAATTTGGCCTCAAAATTGGAAACTTGGGGACTCGTCCCGCCGTCCCCTGCCGTCCCTGTCCCGGAAACTTGGGGTAACCTTGTTTCTCACCTCTCTATCATACTTTGAGGTACTGGGAGTGGAGTCAAATGTCTAAGGAAGACCTAGTTCTGACCGTATAATCAGTTTACTGTAGGCAATATGTACACATGATGTGGTTTTTATGGCACTATGAGTGGTATATCTCTATTGATCAATCTAATGCCACTCACAAGTACCAATAGGCTGTGGTAGTCTTTCCATTGCTTGAGCTGGAAATGTAATGACTTACTATGGTCTTCTGTGGGTAGCTTACAAGATGTTAGGAGTTTGTGTTATTACATCATAGTGTATAGGTTGTAACTGTTAGTTTTATGATCAGATGTAATGCACAGAAAATTAATTCAAAATCTACACAAAGACACAGCAGATACCTTGGGAAAACCCTCCACTTGAGGGAGAAAAACCCAGCAACAATATATCACTTATATATTGAATCACCAATCGAGTCTCCTTTACAATAGAGGCCAATATGAAGGCCTATAACATGCACCACAATCAGATGCAATATAATAACAGAATGAGGCAATCTGATAACGACAATCTCAGCCTACAACAATATCGATCTTCTCTTGAAGATGAACTCGCACTTCAATGAACTTGAACCTATATCGAATATGAATGAATGAACAATGAAGGATGTCGAATATATATACAAATGGAAAGGTCGTCACACTTCAAGATAAGTTGGCCCTTCATAGAAGATTGCACCCCTTCAATAAATCGCGTCCAATGATCAATAAGTCGGCCTTATAATAAATCGTGCCTCTTCAATAGATCGAGCCATTTCACATTAACAAATATTAACCATCATTTATCAAATGACGTGGCCAATCATAAAATCGATCTCAACAATTAAATAGCTAACATGCTATAATTTAATTGTTCTCCTTATGCGCGATCTGGGCTAGAAGATGTGATCGATGCTGTCATAAACATCAACACTCCCTCTCAGCTAGGGAGGATACTTCTAGCTGCACAAGACATATCACCTCATCGTGATGTCTACCACGATGGCTCCACCCATATGTGGAAAAGAAAGATATCACCTCATCGTGATATCAGATATCACCTCATCATGATATCAGATATCACCTCATCGTGATATCAACCATCATGGCTACACCCATGAATGGTATGTACAAGTGCTCATCACTTAACGTGATGTTGTCACCTTATCGTGACGTTCACCATGGCTCTCCCAAAGGGTGAAACAAAAGTACATGAAAATCATCACACTCTCTCACGTGATGCTGTCATGGAGTCACACACATGACATCCACCATGGCTCTCCCAGAGGGTGGAAACAAGGGCTTTCACCTCAAATCTCAAAAGAGAAATGCATTAACAAGGGCTTGCACCTCAAATCTCTCTCAAAGAGAAATGCATTAATGAAGATCACTGATACTGAGACTCCTTCTCAGTTAGGGTTGGATTCTCCACCATACCAAGCTTGTCTCGAAAGTACACAAACTTTATCCTGGAGAGAGGCTTGGTGAGAATGTCTGCCATCTGCTCATCAGTGCTAATATACTTCAACTGTATTGCTTTCCTCAATACCATATCTCTGATATAATGGTATTTGATCTCAACATGCTTGGTCTGTCATGAAACACAGGATTGACAGAAAGCTTCACATAGCTCTGGTTATCACAATGAATGATAGTAGGCTCCATTGATTGTCCAAACAATCCTGCAAGGAGCTTACGAAGCCACACTACTTCTCGAGCTGCCACACAAGCTGCAATATACTCTACCTCTGCTGTACTCAATGCTACAGATAACTGCTTCTTGCTGCACTAGGATATCATAGCAGACCCCAAACTGAAGCAACATCTAGAGGTGCTCTTCCGATCAGTGACACACCTTGCCCAATCAAAATCAGTATAACCATGCAACTTCAAATCCACACCTGAAGAATATCTCAACGCATATACAACTGTGCCACGCAAGTATCTCAGGATATGTTTTGCTGCAACAAGATCTATCTGCCTTGGTTCACACATGAACTGACTAAGTGCACTCATTGCATAGCAAATATCTGGTCTAGTGTTGACTAGGTACATCAATGACCCAATCAATTGCCTGTACATCGTGGGATCCACAAGATCTTGATAGTTTTATGATCAGATTGAATGTACAGAAAATTAATTCAAAATCAGACACAGTAACACAACAGATACCCTGGGAAAACCCTCCTCTTGAGGGAGAAAAACCTAGCAACAATATATCTCTTATATATTGATATGTAAATCCAAGAATCTCCTTTTATAAAGGCCGATATGAAGGCCAACAAGAGACACTACAAACTGATGTAGATACACAACAATGAGACTCAACCTTATACAAATCCTCAACCTGCTCCTCTACAAAATTTGCTCTATGAATGTGGCGACTTATGAATGTAACAACTTATGATGAATATGAATAATGAATACTAAACAATGAGACATGAATGGATATTTATACAATGTAGAGAGAGGGACATGTCCCTTCATGAAACAAGTCGGCCACAAGAGATAAGCATGTCTCTTCAAGAATTTGCATCCTTCTAGAAAATCGTGCCCAAGGAGAAGAGGTCGGCCTCATCACAAACTCTTCATTAATTAACAAATAATTAATATTAACAAAAGACGTGTCTCTTCACTTGCTTCATGTCGGCTAGGAGAAAGAGTAAATATAATTCAAATAGCCGTTGAAGCTCCATTTGAATTATCTCCATACGCGGGTTTGGAAGATGCAGCCCGACATTGCTAGGACATCAACACTCCCTCTCAGCTAGGGATGATACTTCCAGCTGCACAAGATATATCACCTCATCGTGATATCTGATATCACCTCAACATGATATCAACCATAATGGCTACAACCATATATGGTGTGTACAAGTGTTCATCACTTGTGTGATGTTGTCACCTCAACATGACTTTCACCATGGCTCTCCCAGAGGGTGAAACACAAGTACAAAAGATCATCACGGACTCTCTCACGTGATGCTGTCATGGAGTCACACACATGACATCCACCATGACTCTCTCAAAGGGTGGAAACAAGGGCTTTCACCTCAAATCTCAAAGAGAAATGCATTAACAAGGGATTTCACCTCGAACTTCTCTAACTCATTAAGGGATTTCACCTCGAACTTCTCTCATAGAGAAGAACTCATTAAACAGGCTCATTGATGTTGAGACTCTTTCTTAGTTAAGGCTGGATTCTCCACCATACCAAGCTTATCTCGGAAGTACACAAACTTGATTCTGGAGAGAGGCTTGGTGAGAATGTCTTCCGTCTGCTCATCAGTGCTGATGTACCTTGTGTTGATATACTTTAACTTTATAGCCTTTCGCAGTACCATATCTCTAATATAGTGATACTTGATCTCAACATGCTTGGTTCTGTCATGAAACACAGGATTGACAGACAGCTTCACGCAACTTTGGTTATCACAATGAATGATAGTAGGCTCCATTGATTGTCCAAACAATCTTGCAAGGAGCTTTCGAAGCCATATTGCTTCCCGAGCTGCCATACAAGCTGCAATATACTCTGCCTCTGCTGTACTCAATGCCACAGATGACTGCTTCCTGTTGCACCAGGATATCATAGCAGGACCCAAACTGAAGTAACAACTAGAGGTGCTCTTCCGATCTGTGACACACCCTGCCCAATCAAAATCAGTGTAACCATGTAGCTTCAAGTTTGCATTTGAAGAATATCTCAACCCATATCCAACTGTGCCACACAAGTATCTCAGGATATGTTTAGTTGCAACAAGATGTATCTGTCTTGGTTCACACATGAACTGACTAAGTGCACTCACAGCATAAACAACATAACAAATATCTGGTCTAGTGTTAACTAGATACATCTAGGACCCAATCAATTGTCTGTACATAGTAGGATCCACCAAGTCTGAACTAGTTGCAGCCTCCTTCAATTTATGTAGGTTGGCCTCCATGGGTGTAGACATGGATTTGCAATCCATCATACCAAACCTCTTAAGTATATCAATGGTGTACTTTCCTTGACTTAGAATCATCTCATTTGGTTTCTGCCAGACTTCTAAGCCAAGGAAGTAATGCATGAGCCCAAGGTCCTTCATCTCAAATTCAGAGGCCAACTCCTTACACTTAAGAATCAGGTGATCTTTTCCAGTAAGAATCAAATCATCAACATATAAGACCAAAATTAATGCTTCACCATCAATTACCTTGAAGTATAGATTTGAATCAGCATCATTCTTCAAGAAACCCAAACTTGACAGGTAACGATCAATCCTTTCGTACCATGCACGAGGAGCCTGCTTAAGGCCATACAGAGCCTTCTTCAGCTTGCAAACATGAGACTCCTTCCCATGTACCTCGAATCCATCAGGTTGCTCGATATAAATTTCTTCCTCAATCACACCATTTAGAAACGCTGTCTTCACATCCATCTGGTGAATCTTCCATCCTCTAGATGCAGCAATAGCAATGATGGTTCTGACAGAAGTATAGCGAGCGACAGGAGCAAATGTTTCTTCGTAATCAACCCCCTCTTTCTGTGAAAAACCACAAGCCACGAATCTTGCCTTGTACTTCTCTATGCTCCCATCAGCTGCATGTTTGATCTTGAAGAGCCATTTTGAAGATACCACAGATTTGCCTCCGGGTCTAGGAACAATGTCCCAGACATCATTCTTGAGAATTGACTGGTACTCCTCTGCCATAGCATCTCTCCAAACTTGTTGACTAGATGCTTCCTCAACACTGGTAGGCTCGGATTTGATAATCTGACTCATTAAGGCAACATAATTGGAGAACTTATGTGGCCTTTTACTTTCTCTGAATGTGCCTCTAGGAGCTGCAAAACTTTCAGCCTCTTGCATAGTACGCCTGGCCCATAGAGGTCTTTTTCTCCCAATTACAATGTCGGTAGGCCCATCAGTAGGTTCTAAGTGTTCAACAGGATCAATATCTTCTTACGCTTCTGAAGTCTCCCTCTAAATTTCAGGAGTATGGTCAACTTCCATATCCTGAGGAGACTCTTCATTATCAATCTCCATATGAGTGCCCCTAGATCTCCTGAATGCAACATCTTCCTCAAATGTGACATCCCTACTGATCTCGATCAACTTCTGCCCTGGAATGTATATCCTGTAGGCTTTTGATGTCTTGCTATAGCCCACAAAAATTCCCTTCTTGCCAGAAGGCTCCAATTTAGTTCTCTTTTCCTTTGGAACATGAATATAGATAGGGCATCCAAAGATCCTTAAATGACTAACCTCAGGGTTCTTTCCTGTAAAGGCTTCTTCTGGAGTCATATTCTCCAGGATCTTGTGAGGACTTCTATTTTGTACATATACTGCAGTCCTAGAAGCTTCTGCCCATAAGAAGGTTTGCAAATCTTGGTCATGGATCATGGCTTTTGCTGCTTCCACGATCGTCCTGTTCTTTCTTTCTGCAATACCATTTTGTTGAGGATTATAGGGGACACAAAACTCCCTCTTAATCCCTGCATCAACACAAAAATCCCGAAAGCTGCCAGAGGTGTATTCTTCACCATTATCAGATATGAGGACCTTGATTCTTTTACCAGAAAGATTATCTACCAAGGCTTTGAACTCCTTAAACATTCCTAACACTTCCTCAGACTCTTTAGTTTTCAAAAAATAAATCCAAGTCTTTCTAGAGTGGTCGTCAATAAAAAGAACATAATACAAGAATCCACTTGAAGACGGAACAGACATAGATCCACATAAATCAGAATGAATAAGGTCTAAAATACACTTAGATCTATTTTCTCTACTATGGAAAGGAGCTTTTGTATTCTTACCCAATGCACAACCTTTGCAAGTTCCTTCATGCTCCCGATTGAACTTAGGAAGACCCGTAACCATCTTCTCCATGATAGGTAAGGCTCGGAAGTGTAGGTGAGCCAATCTTCGATGCCAAAGATCACATAAGCTTTAAGAATCAAGAACTAATGCCTGCAGTGGACTCGTACAAAGCCTGTAGAGACTTTCATGTCTAACTCCAATTACTTGAGCATCCTTGAAGCTGGAATTCTCCATCCACACAAGTACTTTTCCTTTGGAGAAGGCAACTTGATATCCTTTATCTTCTAGGGCTGAAATTGAAATGAGATTGCTTGATTCTTGGAACATAAAGAACATTGCTCAACTGAAGTGTGATGCCGGAATCCAAATGAAGAGTAGAGGTTCGAATCCCTTTCACGGAGTAGCTAGCATCATCTCCGATAATGACTTGTTCGGAAGACTCTTTCTCCACCAAGCTTGATAAGTGCTCCTTAAAACCCGTGATGTGTCGAGAAGCACCACTGTCGATCAGCCAAGTGTTGGTGTCTGTAGGTACATTGCTTGACAATGCTGAGTAGAACAAATATTCACATGTATCCTTCTGCGGAGAAGCATCATCAACATCTGCAACGGTGGCTTGTTGCTTAGGTCTAGTTGGACAATGCTTAGCAAAGTGGCCAAACTTATCACACCTAAAGCATTGGATCTTGGACAAGTCTCTCTTTTTCTTGGAGGGGGGAGCACCATCATTTCCTTTATCTCGATTCCTCTTGAAGAATCCTTTCTTTCCATCTTTTCCTTTCTTCTTCGAAGCTTGGGAGGCGAGAACATGAATATCTTCATGAGATGAACTTTGACCAACGCCTCTAGCCACCAACCTTGACTCTTCTTGAATGCAATCAGCCCTCAAGCGATCAAACTTAGGAAGTTTGGATCTTGCACTAATTCCTTGAATGTAGGACTCCCATGATAATGGAAGACCATTGAGAGCAAGCATCGTCAAATCTTTATCATCGACCACATGACCAATTGTAGAGAGCTGATCTCTCAATTCCGAAATCCTCATGAAATGGGCAATCACTGTTTCTCCTTTCGCCATCTTCACATGGTGTAGTTGTTGCTTCAGTGCAAGTGCCCGACTTGTGTTGTTGATTTCGTACATCTCCTCCAATGTTTTGAACATATCTCTTGCCGTCTTCAACTTGGAGACAATCGGAACAATATGGTCTTTGACGGAATCAACCAACAACTTCTTCGCCTTGATTGCTTTCTTCCTCCATTGCAACTTCTCTTCTTCCTCTTCTGGTTCGGGGACTTTGGTCTCCACAAACTCAGCCAAGTCATTCTCTTCCAATGTGAGCATGATTCTAAACCTCCATGATGTATAGTTGGATGCTCCCTCGAGTCTATCCTCAATCTTCAAACCGTTCACCATCTTGACTAAAGTAGAAATAGACAAAGAAATATAATGAAGAGGATAGAGTATCGCTGTGAGAACAAATCTGATCACGATCTTCTCAAACCCGCTTTGATACCATGTTAGTTTTATGATCAGATTGAATGTACAGAAAATTAATTCAAAATCAGACACAGTAACACAACAGATACCTTGGGAAAACCCTCCTCTTGAGGGAGAAAAACCCAGCAACAATATATCTCTTATATATTGATATTTAAATCCAAGAATCTCCTTTTACAAAGGCCGATATGAAGGCCAACAAGAGACACTACAAACTGATGTAGATACACAGCAATGAGACTCAGCCTTGTACAAATCCTCAACCTGCTCCTCTACAGAATTTGCTCTATGAATGTGACGACTTGTGAATGTAACGACTTATGATGAATATGAATAATGAATACTAAACAATGAGACATGAATGGATATTTATACAATGTAGAGAGAGGGACGTGTCCCTTCATGAAACAAGTCGGCCACAAGAGATAAGCATGTCTCTTCAAGAATTTGCATCCTTCTAGAAAATCGCGCCCAAGGAGAAGAGGTCGGCCTCATCACAAACTCTTCATTAATTAACAAATAATTAATATTAACAAAAGACGTGTCTCTTCACTTGCTTCATGTCGGCCAGGAGAAAGAGTAAATATAATTCAAATAGCCATTGAGGCTCCATTTGAATTATCTCCATACGCGGGTCTGGAAGATGCAGCCCGACGCTGCTACGACATCAACAAATCTGAACTAGCTGCAACCTCCTTAAGCTTATGTAGGTTGGTCTCCATAGGCGTAGTCATGGATTTGCAATCCATCATACCAAACCTCTTAAGTATATCAATGGTATACTTCCCTTGACTTTGAATCATCTCATCTAGCTTTTGCCAAACTTCTAAGCCAAGGAAGTAATGCATGAGCCCAAGGTACTTCATTTCAAACTCAGAAGCCAACTCCTTCTTGCATTTGAGAATGAGGTGTTCTTCTTCAGTAAGAATCAAATCATCAACATACAAAACCAAAATCAATGCTTCACCATCAATTACCTTGAAATACAGGTTAGAATCAGCATTGTTCTTGGAGAAGCCCAAGATTGACAGGTGACAATCAATCCTTTCGTACCAAGCACGAGGAGCCTGCTCAAGACCATACAAGGCCTTCTTCAACCTGCAAACATGAGACTCCTTCCCATGTACCTCGAATCCATCAGGTTGCTCAATATAGACTTCTTCCTCAATTACACTATTCAGAAAAGCTGTCTTTACATCCATCTGATGAATCTTCCATCCTCTAGATGCAGCAATGACAATGATGGTTCTGATAGAAGTATAGCGAGCAACAGGAGCAAATGTTTCTTCAAAGTCAACTCCCTCTTTTTGTGAAAACCCTCTAGCCACGAATCTTGCCTTGTACTTCTCAATGCTCCCATCAGCCGCATGCTTGATTTTGAAGAGCCATTTTGAAGATACCATAGATTTGCCTTCGAGTCTAGGAACGATGTCCCAAACATCATTCTTGAGAATTGACTGATACTCCTCTGTCATAGCATCTCTCCAAACCTGTTGACTAGAAGCTTCCTCAACACTAGAAGGCTTAGACTCAATAATCTGACTCATCAAAGTGACATAACTGGAGAACTTATGAGGTCTCTTACTTTCTCTAAAGGTTCCTCTTGGTGCTGCAAACCTTTCTGCCTCCTGCATCGTTTGCCTAGCCCAAAGAGGTCTTTTTCTCCCAATCACAATATCGGTAGGCCCATCAGTAGGTTCCAAGGGCTCAATTGGATCATCATCTTCCTTCGGTTTTGAAGTCTCCCTATGAATCTCAGGAGCATGGTCAACTTCCATATCCTGAAGAGACTCTTCATTATCAATCTCCATGTGAGTGCCCTTGGATCTTCTGAATGCAACATCTTCCTCAAATGTGACATCTCTACTGATCTCGATCAGCTTCTGACCTGGGATGTAGATCCTGTAGGCTTTTGATGTTTCATTGTAACCTACAAATATCCCCTTCTTGCCAGAAGGCTCCAACTTTGTCCTCTTTTCCTTCGGTACATGAACATACATTGGATATCCAAAGATCTTCAAATGACTCACTTCTGGTTTCTTCCCAGTAAAAGCTTCTTTAGGAGTCATGTTCTCTAGGATTCGGTGAGGACTTCTATTCTGAACATAGACTGCTGTCCTAGATGCTTCTGCCCAAAGGAAGGTTTGCAGATCTTGGTCATGAGTCATGGCTTTGGCTGCTTCCACGATCAATTTGTTCTTCCTTTCAGCAACACCGTTCTGTTGAGGATTATAAGGGACACTGAACTCCCTCTTAATCCCAGCTTCAATGCAATAGTTTCGAAAGCTGCGGAAGTATACTCTCCTCCATTATCAGATCTCAGGACTTTGATCCTCTTCCCGGACAAATTTTCCACCTTAGCTTTGAATTCCTTGAACCTTTCTAATACCTCCTCAGATTCTTTAGATTTCAAGAAATAAATCCAAGTCTTTCTAGAGTAGTCATCAATAAAAAGAATGTAATACAAAAAACCACTCGAAGAAGCAACAACATTGGACCACATAAATCAGAATGAATGAGATCTAGAATACATTCGGATCTATTTTCTCTACTATGAAATGGACCTTTAGTATTCTTACCCAAAGCGCAGCCTCTGCAAGTACCTTCGTGCTCCTGGTTGAACTTTGGAAGGCCCGTGACCATCTTCTCCATGATAGGTAGAGCTCGGAAGTGAAGGTGAGCCAATCTTCGATGCCAAAGATCACACGAGCTTGAAGAATCATGTACTAGTCCCTGAAGTGGATGAGTGCATAGCCTGTAGAGACTCTCATGTCTAACTCCAATCACCCGAGTAGTCTTGAAGTTGGAATTCTTCGTCCACACAAGAACTTTGCCTTTAGAGAATGCTACTTGGTACCCCTTGTCTTCCAAGGCTGAAATGGAAACAAGGTTTCGCTTGATGCCTGGAACATATAGAACATCACACAACTTCAGGGAGATGCCAGAATCCAAGTGGAGAGTGGAGGTCCCAATTCCTTTCACTGAGTAACTAGCATCATCTCCAATAATGACTTGTTCACTAGAATCTCTCTCCACCAAATTTGATAGATGCTACCTAAATCTGGTGATGTGGCGAGAGGCACCACTATCAATCAACCAAGTGTTGGTGTCAGTAGGCACATTGCTTGATAGTGCCGAATAGAATAAGTATTCACATGAATCCTTCTCCGGAGAGACTTCATCAACATCTGCAATGGTAGCCTGTTGCTTAGGCCTGGTTAGACATTCTTTAGCAAAGTGACCATACTTGTCACATCTAAAGCATTGGACTTTAGAGAGGTCCCTCTTCTTCTTGAATGCGGGAGCACCATCAACACCTTTATCTTTGTTCCTCTTGAAATAGCCTTTCTTCCCATCTTTGCCTTTCTTCTTCGAGGATTGAGAGGCAAGAACATGAATGTCTTCATTAGTAGAGCTTTGACCAATTCCTCTAGCAGCCAATCTAGACTCCTCTTGAATGCAATCCGCCCTCAATCGATCAAACTTGGGAAGCTTTGATCTTGCACTGATTCCTTGAATGTAGGACTCTCAAGATGAAGGTAGACCATTAAGAGCAAGCATGGTCAAGTCCTTGTCATCTATCACATGACCAATTGTAGAGAGCTGATCTCTCAACTCCGAAATCTTCATGAAGTAAGCAATAATCGTTTCTCCTTTCGCCATCTTCACATGATGGAGTTGTTGCTTTAGTGCAAGAGCCCGGCTGGTGTTGTTGATTTCGTACATCTCCTCCAAGGTTTTGAACATGTCTCTTGCCGTCTTCAACTTAGAGACAATAGGAACAATATGATCCTTAGTGGAATCAACTAACATCTTCTTTGCCTTGATATCTTTCTTCCTCCATTGAACTTTCTCTTCCTCATCCGTAGGTTCGGGAACTTTGCTCTCCACAAACTCAGCCAATTCGTTTTCCTCCAAGGTGAGCATAATTCTGAATCTCCATGAAGTGAAATTTGATGCTCCCTCGAGTCTATCCTCAATCTTAAGACCGTTCACCATCTTGACGAAGAGATAGAAGTAAACAACAATGAGAAAGAGAATAAAGAGTATCGTTGTAATAAGAAATCTGATCACGGTCTTCTTCACACCCGCTCTGATACCATGTTAGTTTTATGATCAGATGTATTGCACAGAAAATTAATTCAAAATCAACACAAAGACACAGCAGATACCTTGGGAAAACCCTCCACTTGAGGGAGAAAAACCCAACAACAATAGATCACTTATATATTGAATCACCAATCGAGTCTCCTTTACAATAGAGGCCGATATGAAGGCCTATAACATGCACCACAATTAGATGCAATATAATAACAGAATGAGGCAATCTGATAATGACAATCTCAGCCTACAACAATATCGATCTTCTCTTGAAGATGAACTCGCACTTCAATGAACTTGAACCTATATTGAATTTGAATGAATGAACAATGAAGGATGTCGAATATATATACAAATGGAAAGGTCCTCACACTTCAAGATAAGTCGGCCCTTCACAGAAGATTGCACCACTTCAATAAATCGCGTCCAATGATCAATAAGTCGGCCTTATAATAAATCGTGCCTCTTCAATAGATCGAGCCATTTCACATTAACAAATATTAACCATCATTTATCAAATGACGTGGCCAATCATAAAATCGATCTCAACAATTAAATAGCCGACAGGCTATAATTTAATTGTTCTCCTTATGCGCGATCTGGGCTGGAAGATGTGACCGACGCTGTCATAAACATCAACAGTAACTTGGTGTATTTATAGTTAGATTGTATTAAATCATTGTTAGATAGGTTTAATAAATTAAACCAATTATATTGAGCTTGGTTAGTTGGGTTTTTAGGAGATTCACAAAGGATAGGTTTTGTTGGAGAATGAAGTGGGCGAGATAAGGAATATGTCCTGCATTTTGGACATTATTTGCGTATATAAACCCTGCCATACACAGTGTCATGTATTTCAGTGTTGTGCATGCAAATTCTTGAATTAAAGCCAATATTTGGTATCAAAGCGGGTGAGAGAAGAAGAAAGCTATGAGGAAGAATTTTCTTCATATGAGAATGGTTGTTGATTGTCAAGGAGCAGCTCAAATTGTTTGGTTGCGCCGATTTATGAAAATTTTCTGTATTGAAATTTATTATAGTTGTAGCTGTATTGCGTGGTGAATTGTGTAATGTGAGTAAATAAATAATGAAACCACACAAAACCAATGAAACGTATTATATTAGAGAATTGAAGCACAAAATTAATCGAATTCAAAACACAATCAATCACTAAAACCATTCCATTGTTTCCTATCTCTAAGGATTCCTTGAACCATAATGGCTCTTAGATTTTGCTTGCACTATGACTTCTAGAATGACAACTTAGAGAATGGATGCTGTAAAATGCAAGAATCCTAATTCCTACATGAAGGATAAACTATGTGATTGATGCCATGATGCTATGATATTGATGCTGCTGTATAAAAATGAGGATTAATGCTATGATGCAAACGCTATGATGAAATTAAAGAGACTAAGATGTAATTACCAAACTAAGCCATGATTCTAAGTTTGATATGATTCTACAATTCTAAATACTAAATGCTAAATTGCTCTAAATGCTCTATGCTTAAACTCTAAATGCTCTCATAGAATTTCTGCAGAGTAAGTTTGCTCAAGATGGGATATGAAAGCTGGAGAATGAGGCTGTATTTATAGGATTTCCAAGGCATAAAATGATGTGGTAGCAACCAACGGTCAAGATTTCAGCTGGAGAGATGAATTGTGGAGATGGAAGAAGTTAGAGGGAATCATGGAGATGGTTCCCTTTAAAAGAACACCATGCCAAGTGTGAGAGAGAATGAAATGATGGAGAAAGCCAAGTGTCCAAGGTTGTTTCAAAATTGGTTGAGGATAATTCCAATTTAAAAATTAAGGATAATTAAATTCATGAGATACTTGATGATGTGGCAAGAGGAAAAGTTGGAGACATGTGACCAAATTCAAATTTTCGAATTTAAATTTAGTAAGAAGATATTAATTAAATAAAACAAACTATAGGAATTTGTTTATTTAATTAAAATTAGAGGAATGTGATTTAGGATGGAAGAATTTAGAAAATATGAACTACATAAATAAATTTAGAATTATGAGTAGACGAAATAAGAGGTTCATTAATCAAATACTTTGTATTTAATTAATTATCTTGACTGATTTTAGGTGTATATAGTAGCCATTGCAAAAATTAATAGAACACAATATTTTAATATTCTATTAATTAACAGGATAATAATTACAAAGAGGTTCATCTCCTTATATAGAGATTGGAGAAGAAACCACCAAAATGAATAAACATTACATGACTAAGTGGGCTTAACCTTGGAGAAAACTCTCTTGTTAAGCGCGCTTGAGCTGGAGTAGTACTGGGATGGGTGACCTCCCGGGAAGGCCCAATGCTTCACCTTTGTGAGCATTGTTAATGTTTTGGTAGCGGCAAGAGGTATCTTCTAGCGGCAGAGGTATCTTCTAGCGGCAGAAGTATCTTCCTTAAATAGATTTTATGTCAGTTGGCTGACCCACATGAATCGACTTATTCCAAAAGATCAACATGCAAGTGTAACTGACATGCAACTGTAACATCTCCTTAAAATAGTCAATCTGAAACGCCTCACATGCAAATGTAATGCCTCCTTAAAATAGGCAATTGTAATGCTTCTAGTGCGTCTTCTTTTGCATGCAATTGTAACCTCTCCTTGCTTATAAATAGGAGAGATGATTCCTTATTTGGGACTGATTTTTGCTTAAGTCTGGTCATCCTTTGAAAGGGGAGTTCGCTATCTACAGCAAAAAATATTTTGAAGAGTAGATTGGTATTAAGGAGAAAGTTAGAGTTCTTTTGTATGCATGCATCTTTGTGCGGTGCTATTCTTTTGTGGGTCAAGTTGTAAGCTGATTGCTGCTATTTCTTTTAAATATACAAGAGATACATTTGTGGCTGGGTTTTTCTCCCTCGTGAAGGAGGGTTTTCCCAAGATAAATTTCTTGCATTGTTCTCTTCTTGTGTGTTTTGAGTTTCAGAATTTTGTTTCTCTGCTTTTTTGGTTCAAAATTTAACATGGTATTAGAGCGGGTCTAAAGAAAAGATCCAAAACCAGAACTCTTAAGCTTTGACATTTTCTTTGCTTGTCACCTAGCTTGTTTATTTCAGCTTCCTACAATGGTGAATGGACTCAAAGTTGAAGACAGGCTGGATGGTGCATCCAACTTTACTTCATGGAAATTCAGAGTCCTAATTGCTCTTGAAGAAAATGATCTTCTCAACTACGTGAAGTCTAATGTAGTTGAACCTTCTGATGACACTGAGAAAGCTCAATGGAGGAAGAACCATATCATGGCAAGGAAGATATTGATTGATTCTGTTAAGGATCATTTGGTACCTGTTATATCCAAGCTGAATTCAGCTAAAGAGATGTTTGAGAGTCTTCAAAGTTTGTATGAATTCAACAACACTAGCAGAGCTCTAGCATTGAGACGTCAACTCTTACATATTAAAATGGCTAGAGGAGAATCTGTTGTATCTTTCTTCATGAAGATTACAGAATTGAAGGATCAGCTAAATGCTATTGGAGATTCTATTGAGGACAAAGACCTGGTTATGTTGGCCATGAATGGCCTTCCTCACTCTTGGGAATCTTTCATTCAAGGAATTAGTGGAAGAGATGATTTACCCAAGTTTGATCGTTTGAGAGCTGATTGTATTCAAGAGGAATGCAGATTGGAGGCAAGAGGAAATGGGCGAAGATCTCACCATGAAGAAGAGCATGTCCTTGCTGCTCATACTTCTAAAAGGAAAGGAAGGAAAGGAAACTTCAAGAGGTACGAAGATAGGAATTCTGTTTCTGCCCCTGAACCTAAGAAGAAGGATCTATCTAGGATTTAGTGTTTCAGATGTGACAAGTATGGTCACCTTGCTAGAGATTGTCCATCAAGACCTAAGCATCAAGTTGCTGTTACAAATGTTGAAAATGCTTCTATGCATAGAGAATCAAGTGAAAATTCAGAGGGTTTCTTGTTTATATCAGCTCTTTCAAGTAATGTTCCTACTGATAGTGATACTTGGCTAATTGACAGTGGAGCTTCTCGCCATCTTACAGGATACCGAGAGCATCTTTCTAATCTGATAGAAAAGAATACTCATTTGCAAGTTATTATTGGTGATGATGCTTGTTATTCTGTGAAAGGTGTTGGAACTACATCCTTTCATTTAAATTCAAGAATTCCTCTTCATCTGAGTGATGTGCTGTTCGTTCCTAGAATCAAGAGAAATCTGATTTCTATTTCAGCGTTGGAAGATAAAGGATACCAAGTTGCATTTGCTGAAGGAAAAGTTCTTGCATGGAAGAAGAACTCTAGCATTAAGACAGCTTGTGAAATTGGTGTTCGTTATGAGAGTCTATATAGACTTTCAGCTCGTCCTATTCAAGCTTTAGCACATGATTCCATGAGTACTAGTGAGCTGTGGCATAAAAGATCCGCTCATCTAAATTTCAGAACTCTTTCTTCCATGGAGAAGATGGTCATTGGTCTTCCAAAGCTCAATCAAGAACATGATGGTGTCTGCAAAGGTTGTGCTTTAGGTAAGAACATTAAAAGTCCTTTTCACAATAGTGAAAGTAGAGCAAAAGGAATTTTAGAGCTGATTCATTCTGACTTGTGTGGACCTATGTCTGTTGCTTCATTAAGTGGTTTTTGGTACTATGTGACTTTTATTGATGATTTCTCACGTAAGACTTGTATTTATTTTCTAAAAACTAAAGAGTCTGATGAAGTGCTGTCTAGATTTAAAAAGTTCAAAACTCAAGTAGAGAATTTGTCTGATAAGAGGATCAAAGTTTTAAGGTCTGACAATGGGGGTGAATATACTTTTGGTGTTTTTCAAAATTTTTGTATTGAGGATTAGGAGGGAGTTTTGTGTCCCTTATAATCCACAACAAAATGGAGTTGAGAAAGAAAGAACAGATCTATTGTTGAGGCAGTGAAAGCCATGATCCATGTTCAAGGCTTGTAAACTTTTCTTTGGGAAGAAGCTTGTAGGACAGCTGTTTATGTTCAGAATCGTAGCCCACGTCAAATTTTAGACATTATGACTCCTGAAGAAGCATTCACAGGTATCAAACTAGAAGTTGGTCATTTCAGAATTTTTGGCTGTCCAGTTTACATTCATGTACCTAAAGATAAAAGGTCTAAGTTAGAGCCTTTAGGCAAGAAGGGAATTTTTGTTGGTTACAGTGAATCTTCAAAAGCTTATAGGGTCTACATTTCGGGACAAAAACAAATTGAAATCAGCAAAGATGTTTCATTTGAAGAAGATGTAGCTTGTAAAAGATCTAAAGGGACTTCTATGGAAATTGATAGAGAAGATCATGAGACTTCTCAAGATATGGATATTGCTGCCCCCGATTCTCCTTCTGAGATTTAGAGGGAGACTCTTGAATTAGAAGATCCTGTTGATCCTATAGATTCCTCTTCTGGACCAAGTAATGTTTCATTTGACAAGAAGAGACCTTTGTGGGCTAGGAATACTGTGGAAGAGGCTGAAAAAGATGCAGCCCCTCGTGGCACTTTTAGAGAAAGTAAGAGACCTCATAAGTTTGCAGGTTATGCTGCTTTAATGAGTCATATTATTGAATCCGAGCCTTCAAGTTTTGAAGAGGCTTCAAATCAGCAAGTATGGAGAGATGCCATGACGGAAGAATATCAATCCATTATCAAGAATGACGTTTGGGATATTGTTCCTAGGCCTAAAGATAAATCTGTTGTTTCTTCTAAGTGGCTGTTCAAAATTAAACATGCAGCTGATGGAAGTATTGAAAAGTATAAAGCCAGATTTGTAGCAAGAGGGTTTTCTCAAAAGGAAGGTATAGATTATGAGGAGACATTTGCTCCTGTAGTTCGGTATATTTCCATCATAACTATTATTGCTATTGCAGCTGTTAAAGGATGGAAATTACATCAAATGGATGTAAAGACGACATTCTTGAATGGTGTAATTGAAGAAGAGGTATTTATTGAGCAGCCAAAGGGTTTTGTGATTCCATCAGATAACTATTATTGCTATTGCAGCTGTTAAAGGATGGAAATTACATCAAATGGATGTAAAGACGACATTCTTGAATGGTGTAATTGAAGAAGAGGTATTTATTGAGCAGCCAAAGGGTTTTGTGATTCATGAGAAGGAATCACATGTATGCAGATTGAAAAAGGCTTTGTATGGCCTTAAGCAAGCTCTACATGCATGGTATGAAAGAATTGATCATTATTTATTGAGCTTGGGCTTCCTCAAAAATGATGCAGATCCAAATCTCTATTTCAAGGTAATTGATGATAAAGCATTAATTTTAGTTCTTTATGTTGATGATCTATTTGTTACTGGAGAGGATGATCTTATTGCTAAATGTAAGAAAGAGTTAGCTTCTGAATTCGAGATGAAAGATCTTGGTCTTTTGCATTACTTTCTTGGATTAGAAGTATGGCAAAGACCAAATGAGATTATTCTGAGTCAAGGGAAATATGCTATTGACATTTTGAAAAGATTTGGTATGTTAGATTGCAAGTCTATGTCAACTCCCATGGAAGCAAATCTAAAAAAGTTACATGAGGTTGCAGCTAGTTCAGATTTAGTTGATCCCACTATGTATAGGCAATTGATTGGATCATTGATGTATTTGATCAATACTAGGCCTGATATATGTTATGCTGTTAACACTCTTAGTCAGTTCATGTCTGAGCCTAGACAGATTCATCTTGTTGCAGCTAAGCATGTGTTGAGATATGTGCATGGTACAGTGGGATATGGTCTGAAATATACTTCTTGTGAAGATCTGAAATTGCAAGGTTTTTCTGATTCAGATTGGGCAGGGTGTGTACCTGATAGGAAGAGCACTTCCGGTTGTTGTTTCAGCTTAGGTTCAGCTATGATTTCCTGGTGCAGTAGAAAACAGTCATGTGTGGCTCAAAGTACAATAGAAGCTGAATATGTGGCAGCTTGTGTGGCAGCTCGAGAAGTAGTGTGGCTTCAAAAGCTTCTTGCAGGACTGTTTGGGTAGGTTTTGGAACCAACTGTGATTCTTTGTGACAACCAAAGCTGTGTGAAGCTTTCAGTTAATCTTGTTTTTCATGATAGAACCAAGCATGTGAAGAGATATGGTTCAAAGGAAAGCAATTGAGCTCAAGTATATTTGCACGGATGAGCAGACAACTGACATTCTCACCAAGCCACTTCCTAGAGTGAAGTTTTCTTATTTTCGAGATAAGCTTGGTATTATGGAGAATGATGCTCTTATTGAGAGAGAGTGTAAGTTTCAGTGATTCTTGCTTCATGTGTTAATGCATTTCTCTCTGTGAGAGAGATTTGAGGTGCAAGCCCTTGTTAATGCATTTCTCTTGTGAGAGAGATTTGAGGTGCAAGCCCTTGTTAATGCATCTTTCTCTGTGAGAGAAATTTGAGGTGAAAGCCCTTGTTTCCACCCTCTGGGAGTAGCCATGGAGGATGTCATGTTGAGTGAATCCATGACAACATCACTTGTGTTTATCCACCCTTTGGGAGTAGCCATGGTGGACGTCATGATGAGATGACGACATCACGTTGAGTGATTCTGTGATGGGCACTTGGGCACATATGATTTGCCATACATGGGAGTAGCCATGATGGTTGATATCACGTTGAGTGACTCCATGATGAGCTCTTTTCAACAAATGGATGTAGCCATTGTGAATGTCATATCGAGAGACTCTATGACATGGATATCTGAAAAGATACCTCCCTAGCTAAGAGGGAGTGTTAATGTTTTGGTAGTGGCAGGAGCTATTTTCTAGCAGCAGAAGTATCTTCCTTAAATAGATTTTATGTCAGTTGGCTGACCCACATGAATCGACTTATTCCAAAAGATCAACATGCAAGTGTAACTGACATGCAATTGTAACGTCTCCTTAAAATAGTCAATCTGAAACACCTCACATGCAAATGTAACGCCTCCTTAAAATAGGCAATTGTAATGCTTCTAGTGCGTCTTCTTTTGCATGCAATTGTAATCTCTCCTTGCTTATAAATAGGAGAGACGATTCCTTATTTGGGACTGATTTTTGCTTAAGTTTGGTCATCCTTTGAAAGAGGAGTTCGCTATCTACAACAAAAAATCTTTTGAAGAGCAAATTGGTATTAAGGAGAAAGTCAGAGTTCTTTTGTATGCATGCATCTTTGTGTGGTGCTATTCTTCTGTCAAGTTGTATGCTGATTGCTGCTATTTCTTTTAAATATACAAGAGATACATTTGTGTCTGGGTTTTTCTCTCTCGTGAAGGAGGGTTTTCCTAGGATAAATTTCTTGCATTGTTCTCTTCTTGTGTGTTTTGAGTTTCAGAATTTTGTTTCTTTGCTTTTCTGGTTCAAAATTTAACAAGCATCACCTAGATGCAATGAGTGCTAAGTGGACCATTCATTATCATGAGAGATGGGTTCTTGTGAACCACCACTCATGAAACATGGGTCAATGAGTTTGACTCGTAAAACTACATAGTTGAATCCTGATAGCAATATCACAGTTTGACATGCTGTGGAAAATACCTCCTACTTATCAATTGTTGAGGTAAAGTGGCTCTATAATGAATGGTTCTGTTGACGTGGTTTTTGCGACTACACCAACACAGAATAAAGTCGCCAACGGCTACTCTATCCTCTCTTGAACAAAGTTTCCTGCATGCTAAGATTGCGAGATAGATCATACATTTAACTCCAAGGTTCCTTTAATGCGAATAGTCTCAGTTAGCTTGATGTGATTTTTGCTGGTATTTCAAGGGGACTTACACAATTGTTCGACAGTTGACAGCAGACAGCGGACTAAGGGCTTTCATGTAATTCAAATGATTTTGCAAGTGAGCACAAGTTTCCTAATTCTAACCAGAAATGAACTGAATTTAAAATGAGTGTAGGGCCTAAGAAGTTTACGTTCTATCTAATTGCAAGATATGTGGAGTTCGACTTCAGCAGACTTCAATCGGATTTTACCTAGCCTCGCATCGGACAGCTTCAGCAAAATTGGTGCAATCTTCAGAGGAGTAACGAAGAATATTCAGATTATAATTCAACATACATGTACCATCACAACGATGCATACAAGCATACGAACCACAATCGAAGTTAAGTTTGAAATGATTTCCAGTTGACCACGCAAGGCAAACTCACCATCAACAAGTTGCTAGTGGTATGGATAAAGAGAGCTACTTCGATCAAACACCACAAATCCACAGTAAACTACTTGCATGAAATGAAAACTGTATTACTTTAAGCTACTTCAAGTTGCTACATGAATTGGAAGGACGAAGAAGCCTCGACAACTACTCATAACAAAGAAGAAATCATCATCAATGAAAATTCTTTTATTATGAAAGCATTCACGACATCTTCTTACAAAGTATTCAAAGGGAAGACTTTCCTTCCTTTTCAATCTAAACTACTCTACTTTCTACTCTATCAATTTCTGTCTACTCCTTCTCTGCTATCCTAACTCTGATCTAATTCTAATGAGTACAAATGAGGGGGACTCCCCCTTTTATAGTTGGCCAAGTCCAACGGATGGCTCAGATTACAATCGGCTGGGTGGCCCAGATTGTGCCACCTCAGCCCTAAACAAGATTCACCCTAAAAACCGCCACCAAGAGGGGTGGGGTAATAAATGAACCATTAATGTCCATCATCCTTCTAGAAGATTCCAACTTTGAAACGAGTTCACACTGTTCTTGATCTTCTTCTTGACGTTGTTCTTCAACTTCGCTTGAGCTTCCATTCTTTTCTCCATCTTGAGTTTTGAAAACATTTCTTCCTCTAAAGTGACCTGTTGGATCATCCTTGGGACTTGCTCCAAGGAGATCTTACTCATGGCACTTGTGTTTTCTGAATGGAAAGCCTCGTGCATTCTACATGAATTGGGTAATGATAAGTCCTTGATGGAGGCATTTTCTATTTCTTGCTTTACATCTTTTGACTCAGAATCTCCGAACATCCTTTCACTCTTATTCCCACTTGAATCATTTTCAATCAATACTTCAGTGGAGGCAGGCGTATCTTCTAAAAGCTTTTCTTCTTTCGAGCTCTGCAACATGAGGACTTCTTTCCTAATGGGCTTATATGAACCCAAATCAGTTTCCACGAACAAAACATCACTATTTTCACCACATTCTGTGATCATCAATTTGAGCCGTGGTGTACTTTCAATTTTTATCTGATTTGGAACTCCTCTCCAAGGCAACCACATGTGGGAGAAGTTAGTCGCAATGTATCCATTCAATTTTCTGGCCCAATCTCTGCTCAATAGCATGCCATAATCATCTGGTATATCCACAACTGATATGTCAATGCGACTCTGAATTCTGGGATCTGCCGCTAGCTGCATATGGATATTACTTAACTCTCCTACAACTGGAACTTCAGTCTTATCCAGCTGAGTCACTTTCTTGTTGGTCTGGAGCGGAATTATACCTAACGCCGGACATACCTTCAAAGGCATGACATTACTTGATGCACCAGAATCGATCAAACAATTATGCAATAACTTTCCAAAAATTCTGACTGAAACAAGAAATGGGGCTGGCTCATCCCTCCCCTGATAAAATATTATTGGCTTTTTCCTTTCATTTGCTGAGGCATTCTTACTTTCATCTTTCCTATCCAATTGAACTTGGTCATCTTGGGTAGCCTCCTTCAGATTCCGCGTTTGCTCTTGCTTTTGTTCTGCAGGAATATTGAACCGAACTCTCCTTTTATCTTCAATCTTTGATTTCTCGGGAGTGTTTGAAGAACCTTGTACCATACCTATGAAGTTTTGAGGTTGCTGCGGAGCCTCCCAAGTGTCAAATGGCGCGTGAGGCACCTCTTCAACCATATTCGTTTCTTGTGCTGGACGAGACTGTGTGACAACAGGAGGATTTCTTTGTGCACTGGTCATTTCTTGGGACGTACTCCTCACAATGGGCATTTCATACAAACTTCCCAGAATTGTATCTCTGACCTTTGAAATCTTCATTAGCTCATGTAAGGGGAGACTAACCTTCATCCTTTTGAATTCTTCTAGCACATAAGAGCCAAGTCTTTTCACGTCCTCTCTAGGAAGACTCTCCTTTGGTTTTTGCCCAGCTTGATGAACTGGCTGCTGAATAACTTGTTGTCCTCCTCCGCCTTGCGTTGCATTCTGCTGCCTGTACTCTGGAGCATCTCTTGGTAAACCTGGGTTGTTGCTCGCGTTGGGGTGCGGCAGAGTTGTAAAATTATTTGGAGGTACTGATGATGTTAGTGGCTCCTTTTGATGATAATTCCTCTGATACACTTTGGGTGTCGCTCCTCCGGATGTTTGAAAAGCTTGTACCTCCCTTCTTCCTTCCACCAAGACGCTGTTGTTGAGAGGCGGAAAAATATAACCATTTCTATGAAGAGGTTCTTCTGGTGATGCATATGTGGCATGAACTTCTGACGGTATTTGGAACTCTGGCATCCCCACGGGACTGTTCGCTGAAGCTGATGGAAATTGGTGATTAACTGATGGGGGTGTGTAACTCTGAAACTCAGGCGGGAAATTGCAGTCCTCTATTATCAATGCCTGATCATATCTGGGTGCTGGGACTAATTCATATCCCGTAATTGGAGGGTTCTCTACGACCTTTGTATTTCTTGCTCCACTCTTGAGAATACCAGCCATAGTTTGGAATTCGTGGCACTGAAGCTCAGAGTGCTGGTTCGTGTTATGCAATCTACACCATCCCGATGAGGTAGTTTCGGCCATATAAACTCTATCTGCAGGACGATTTTCAGGAGGTGGCGGATTGTCCAATGGTGACGGGACACCTCCGTTGTTGGGCCCAGTATTCCAGGACCTCTTCTGAAATCCTTGATTGTTATTCCTATACCCATGACTGTTTTCATGACTGTATCCTTGATGGGTATCCTGATGACTCTGAGGATTATTTTGATATCCTCGATTAGCACCTTGGTGTGCCTGATAATTTCGTGGCATAGTTTGTGTCTGATTATATTGATTTTTGAGGTAAGTCACCTCAGTTGACAGCCTCTTCACTTGTTCTATTAAATCTTTTATTTCATCTTTTTCCTCTTGAGTTTTCACTGGCGGCACTGTGTTCTGGAGATAAATAGGCTGTGTAACTTGCGTCTGGGACAAAGGCATCCCAGGGTGGAGAACTAACTGACTTGATGGTGCTTGCACTTGATAAGCTGGCTGTGGAATTGCATTTAGCGCTGGAACTTGTTGATTCCATGTTGAGCCGAGCGTTGGCACTTGATTGTTTACTGTGACTAGACCAGTATATAATGAAGGTCCAGTTATATTCTGTCCTAAACCCTGACTTACTTCAATAGCTTTAGCGTAAGCTTGATTTATGTTTGCTGGAGTGGGGTGAGATCTCACAAACATCGCAGTCAAAGGATCAAGTGCCGAATAGTAGCTTTCTCGAGCATCAGCAACAACATAAGGAGTGCGTAACCTTGTGAGGGCCTTTTGGAACCTATTGTTGAATGTATGAATGGGCTCTTTGTCTTGTCTTCTCACCTCTGCAAATTGACGATAAAGCTCTACAGGGGTGGCTGGTATACCAAACTTTCCGATGAAGGCTTCCTTCATCTGCTCCCATGTTCTTATAGACCCCACTGGTAGGTGAATGAACCAAAAATGAGCCTCTTCTCCCAAAGAATATGGAAATAGGCGGCAAGCCATGTCTGCATACCCAATCTGCCTATTGCGTAAATGATCCTCGAACATTTTGATATGATCTTCAGCAGAACGATTTGGATCACTGACTTGATACTTAGTGCAGAAGTGCTTTGGATTCTTTGGCATGTCATGGTAATCAGTAAACTCAAGGGGAGATGGGTTGGTAACCAACCACGTAGCACCGTTTGGAGCTGGTTGACCTCCTGGTTGACCTCCTGGTTGAGCCATTGCTTGAACTGGTTGTCGCCGCTGATACACAATAACTTGGGCTGGCTGTTGTACAGTAGCTTGAACAGGTTTCGGCTGAGAAAATCTCGAAGCACTAGGTGGATTTCTGAATAAGCTTGAGATTTCTTCTCCGCTTTCTTCGCTTGATTGAACTTCTTCGTTTGATAAAAATTCTTCACTTGACTTAGCCTCCTTACTTGAATGACTTTCTTTCTTCTTTCTTGATCTCGTAGGTAGCTCTAACTCCACAAAATCTTTATATGAACTGGGCGTAGACCTCAAGATTCTTTTAAGCTTGTCTGGCGAAAATGAACTGATACGATCCAGGATGTAGCTGCTTCTTCTATTGGCTGCGCGCGGGATTGTTCAATCCTGAAAGAACACCATCTTGACTCATAATAATTTTCTCCAATAGAACTTTTTGTACTTCAAACCCTTTCTACTTCGACACAAATGTATGTTGTAGCTATTAGTGCCCTCCTTCTAGCGCCAATTCTGTTGACGTGGTTT